>CM038355.1:19431283-20631283 GCA_021464625.1 Proterorhinus semilunaris | reverse complement strand
CTCTGAGGCCCCCCAGCGAGCCCCGGACCCCACTTTGGGAACCACTGGTCTACAGGAAATAGACCCAATCTCAAGGCAGTTGATGTCAGCCCTTTGGCCTGTACTCTCTAATGGCTCGTCCCTGACCTGAAGGCCGAAGAGCATTCTTTACTGCTTTTCCCACTCGCTGTCCTTCCAAAAAGAGAAATGGCGTCTTCTCCCCTCGTCCAAGTTGAAGGCCGGACTTGTCTGATTCTACTAGCGATTGGGTTTTCCGCGGGCACACGCCATCGACCCGCCATGAGACACTGAGGCCAGTGCTGCCGATGGAAGACGTGAGGCCGGCAGTAAAACATTTATATGGTTGTTGTCATTCTTCTTGATTTGTGTAAGTAAACTGTCATTGATTTCGACCTCTGGCTTTACCCAAATCACTTTCTCGTCATATTCTTGGTGCGTTTTTGTCTCTTTTTCGTCATGTTTTTTTCGCTGTGGTTTTGTGTTTTTTTGTTGCCTGTTTTGTTTTGTCTCTTGATGCTTATTCCGCCGCGTTTTCATCTTCACTTACGTCTTGTTTTTGTCCCTATTTTGACCTATTTTTTCAAGAAGCTTTTAGATTTGGGTAAAGCCAAACTGGTTGAGGCGGGGGTTAAGGGGTTAAAGAGGGCAATTCACCATAATAAAGAGCAACTAAACACCAAATCCACCCTTTTTGTCGTGAGTGTTTTCGTTTTTGTAAATGGACGTGTCGAGGAGGCACAGTGGGTTATTTGTACAAAAAGAAAAGTCCGGTTCCACCGAGATTTGAACTCGGATCGCTGGATTCAAAGTCCAGAGTGCTAACCATTACACCATGGAACCACATGCTCTGTCTGTCAACAGTGTGATTTACAAGCTTGAACTGACTGTTGTAACGTAAATCACTCACTATGTAGGAAATACTGCCTAAGAACAATACAGAATAAGTAAGTAGTAACAATAAATAAATAAATACAATTGTTAAAAAATACTAATAAGGTGAATTTGGAAATAAACAGCAGAAATGCACAAATCGGGTACCGTAGATCAAGGATTCCCGGCTGACATTTTGGAGGAAGAAAAAAGTTGATCACAATCTGATTGATAATGATTGATCTGGACCTAAACACGTCCACTCCAGAACCGAACCTGAAGAGTCACTTTGGACCCGAGTGCGTAAAAGCTGAGGCTGAGTCAGACCGATGGTGACTTCGAGTTTCCTCTCATTCTGATCCGAGGAGCGAGTGGAGAAGGAGAAGTGTCTGTTCCTCCTCTGCCACTAAACCCTTATGACAGGGTTGCCAGGTCTGGGCAGCCAAACCCGCCCAAAAATATCTGAAAACCCGCAGACATACAGGCAGACATGCTGGAAATGTCAATATTGTTTGCCAGTAAACAGAGCCCATGAGCCCACCGCCCCTTTCTGTCTCACGTATTGCAAAAGCAGCTCAAAGAGTCTTGGATTTGAGATTTTGTCATTCGAAATAGTGATTTTGATCAAAACATATTTTACATTGACGTGCTGATGTGCGGTGGTACGTGCATAGATGGTTATGTCACTGCATAAACATTATCTCCACTTTAACCTGTTTCTGTTGCTCTTTATTTTTGCCGCGTTGTCATCCTCGTTTATGTTTTTAGATGTGCATGAGCTTTTCGACGAACTGAAGAAAAATGTGCTCGGCCCAGGCGGGGGTTCAGAGGTTAATGGGGTTATTTTGGATACTGGATTTTGATATTTGGCCTAATTTCTAGTGATGGACGAGTGAAGCCTTGTAACACTTTGAGGCTTTCATAGCAAAAAAGTCTCTGAGCTGTTTCATTCTGTTTTAACACCAGCGGCCCTAACAGCGGATTATTAGGGCCGCTGGGTGGGGGTTTGTTGGTGGGGAGCTTATTGCCCTCTTCAACTGGCCCGCTCTACACCCTGGCTTTTTAATGCACCACACTGTGCAGGGCTACATCATACTTCACACATGACTCAAATAAATAAATAAATAATAATAATAATTAATTAAAATCAAAATTATATTGAGGATGGTAATGACAACTGGGAAGTAGTAAGATCTCGGAGTATAATAAGTATTAATGCTTTTTAATGCATTACACTATGTAGGGCTTCATAATACATTATACATAAAAATAAATAAAAAATAATAATAATAAAAAGAGGAAATTGTACACAAATTGATATTATACTGAGGATGGTAATGACAACTGGGAAGTAGCAGGATCACGAAGTATAATATATATATGATCATTTGTTACTTGCTCTGTACTGGACATTGTACAAGAAATGAAACAGCTGTTGATGTGTTTTTTATGCTTGGATTGTTAAATGAAAATGTTATTGTTTTTATTTTGGGGTGGAGCTTATAAGCCTTTTGCTTCGGCCCACTCCTTTTGAGCAGACTAACTGCTCAAATAAACAAACTAAACTAAACACAGTTCTCTTGTGGACAAACTTTATTATCGCGACATCTCATAAACACGACTGAAGCACCAACACGATCATGTGTGCAAGAGAGGTTTCAAACCGACGTGTGGCGGTTTTATTAATTGCAGCCGGATATTGATGTTTGAATGATCAACTCAATCATAGGCCGATAAATAAAAGTAATTTTCTGTATAACGTGGGTCTGTGGGCGGAGCTCCAGTGGGCGGGGCCTCCGTCACCTGCGGTTCTGCTGCTAAAGGCATCAATGCATTCAGTCAGAGCTAATTTAGCCTCATGAGCTAATCATTATTTGCCTCATGAACCTTCTCGTACACGGACGTGTTGCTCTTCTCTGGTTCGACTGGTTTCTGTTGCTCGAATGTGGCGGTACGACCTCGGGCCCGGGGAGTTTCGTTGGGCAGGTTTGACAGAAACTCTCTTGTTACAAACGTGACACAGACACAGACTCGATATCATGGTTTATTTTTGCTGCAGCTCACAGAGGGGAGTCTTTTCACATTAACTCCAGCGCTTTGGACGGTTTTTCATAGACCATAATGAACATGCAACGTTCGGGTCCAACACGAACCTGCAGGAAAAAACGAAATCGGTCGGACCGATTTCAGGGACGGACAAAGCTAGACCAACGGACAAAGCTAGACCAACGCGGAAAAAAAAAAAGTTTTTAAGAATATCAAAATATTCGTTAAGAATATTAAGAACATTCAGGCCTGCTGAGAGGGAGCAAAATGCCTAAACCGCCGAAAATAGAGGCGAAGCAACAGGCAGATTCGGCGGTGGAAGAGGAATACGTAAGCCTCAGTCGAGTCACGGAGCTCATGGAGCAGCAGAGGGTCATGTTCAGGGAATTAATTCAACAACAACAGGAGAACTTCAAAGGATTTATTAAACTCATAATGGAATCAACAAACACCCGCATGGATTTACAGACTAAGGACATTCAAGAACTAAAAACAAGCCTGCAGTTCACGCAAGGTGAGGTGGACACTTTAAAAGAACATAATCTGAAACTCACGGAGCGCACAAACACTTTACAAACGGACTTTTACAAAGTATGTGACAATTTACACATCATCACGGACAAACTGGAGTATCTGGAGGGACAGAGCCGCAGAAACAACCTGGTATTTGAGGGAGTGTTGGAGTCGCCTGGGGAGACCTGGGCCGACGCCGAGGTAAAAGTTAAGGAGATACTGAAGGAGAAGCTACAGCTACAGCACGCGGTGGAGGTGGAGAGGGCTCACCGCGTAGGGAAACACGACGGCGGGAGAGACTGGCCGAGACCCATCATCGCCAGACTACTGAGGTGGAAGGACCGCGAGGAAATCTTGCAGCGCGCCAAACGACTTAAAGGAACAAAAATCTTCATTAACGAGGACTACACCGAATCAATAAAAAGAAAACGCAAAGAACTGATGCCGGAGCTGAGAGCTGCACGAGAAAGGGGGGAGATCGCCTTCTTGAGATATGACAAACTCATTATACGTCCACGCAGCAGTACACCACATCCAGTATAAACACCGGGAAAAGCGTATGGATTTTGGTATGTAAAAGCACATAATCTCACATGTCTAGTAATACATATAGTTCTATAGGAAGCACCGACTTGGACTTTTCAATAAGGAGAATTGCTGAAGCAAACTCCCAGGATTTTACATTCTCTCAATACGACCTACAGAACACTGAGATCGACATCGACCCGGAAAATAACTTTTTTACTAGAGCTACCAATGACTGTCAATACTACACAGAGGATCTGTACAATAGTACAATTAAGAACATTAAGGCATTCACTGTAATCCACTTCAATAGTCGAAGCCTCTATGCAAACTTTGACCACATCAAAAGCTTCTTAAAACAGTTTTCCACACCATTCAGTGTCATTCTAATCACAGAAACATGGATTAATAATGACAGAGAATTTGAGTTTTCTATTGATGGTTATGAATTTATAAGTATGAACAGAAAGAACAAGCATGGAGGGGGCGTAGCTATGTTTATAGACTCCAACTATAGTTACAAAGTAATGGAAAATAAGACAATGGTGGTGGATGATACACTTGAATGCATTACTGTTGAAATTACAAGGCAAAAAAAGAAAAATATTATTGTGAGTTGTATTTATAGAACACCTGGCTCTGATGTAGATGTTTTTTCTAACTGGATGGAGGAGCACTTTTCAGGATTAAATCATAAAGTCATGTTTGTGGGGGGAGACCTCAACATCGATCTTTTAAACCCACATAAAAAGACGGACGAATTTATAAATACTTTATTCAGTATAGGTCTGTTTCCTCTAATCACTAAACCAAGTAGAATAACAACTCATAGTGCAACCTTGATTGATAACATTTTCTCAAATGAAATTGAAAGTGATACAGTCAGCGGGTTAATTATAAATGATATTAGTGATCACCTTCCAGTTTTCGTTATGTATAAAAATGGATATGTAAAAGATGAAGAGGAAAACAAGTATTGGTTTAGAAGGGTAAAAACAGAGAAAACTATTGATGCATTTAAAAAGGAGCTTTTAGCTCAAGACTGGAGTATTGTGTACAGAGAGAATGACACGAATAAGGCATATGATGAGTTTACGCGAGTATTTCAAAAGGTATACGACAAAAACTGCCCAATGAAGAAATATTGTAAAAACAGAAAGTGTAAAGAAACACCATGGATGTCTAAAGGTTTACTAAATGCTTGCAAGAAAAAAAAAAATCTTTACAAAAACTTTATAAGTAACCGAACAAAAGAAGCTGAGGATAAATATAAGAAATATAAAAATAAACTGACAGGTATCATTAGAAAATGTAAACAGGATTATTATAATAAGTTGTTGGATACTAATAAGAATAATATTAAAGGTTTATGGAACATCTTAAATAGTATAATTAGAAATAAACCAAGAACGATTAATTATCCAAAATATTTCAAAGATGAGGATAACACTTTAAATAATATGAATGAAGTAGTCGAAACATTTAATAAATTCTTTGTAGATGTTGGACCGAACCTTGCTGCAAAAATTGTAAACGTTGAGAACTATAATTGTGATCTGATAGAAGCAAATCCTATGTCCCTGTTCCTCAAACCTGTGGAGGAAAAGGAGATACTGGACATTGTTAAAGGGTGTAAAAATAAAACTTCGACCGATTACCATGACATGGACATGAAAACTTTAAAAACTGTTATTGAAAGTATCTCTAAGCCGTTAACTTACATCTGTAACTTATCGTTACAAACTGGACAATTTCCTGATAGTATGAAAGTAGCAAAAGTGATTCCTCTGTTCAAAGCAGGAGATAAACATCTCTTTACAAACTACAGGCCTGTTTCCCTTTTACCGCAATTCTCTAAAATCTTAGAAAAGGTTTTTAACTCTAGACTCGACAGCTTTATTGAAAAGTGTAATTTACTCTCGGACAATCAGTTTGGGTTTAGGAACAATCACTCAACCTCACACGCGCTCTTTGATATAACTGAAGAAATAACTAATGCTGTAGATAACAAGAAATGTGCAATAGGGTTATTTATTGACCTGAGTAAAGCGTTTGATACAATAAACTATGATATATTAATTAATAAACTAGAACTTTATGGAATTAGGGGGGTAGCTCTACAGTGGGTTACCAGTTACTTAAAAAATAGAAAACAATGTGTGAAAATCGGTGATTATCAGTCGAGTTGTCGACAAATTGTCTGTGGTTTACCTCAAGGTTCTATTCTGGGCCCAAAATTGTTTAATATGTATATTAACGACATTTGTAAAACGTCTGAAATACTTAAATTTATCTTGTTTGCTGACGATACAAATATTTTTGCATCAGGAGACGACTTACAGCAGCTGTGTCGGATTGTTAACTTGGAACTCAAAAGTGTCAACAAGTGGTTCAAACAAAATAAATTATCTTTAAATCTGAGTAAAAGCAAAATGATGATATTTGGCAACTGTAACTCCAATGCTCAGGAAGCAATTCAGATAGAAGGTGTTGTTATCGAGCGAGTGCATGAAATCAAATTCCTTGGTGTGATTATTGATGACAGAATTACTTGGAAATCTCATATTAAATATATATCTACGAAAATTTCTAGAAGCATTTCAGTAATTGCAAAAGCAAAGCACATTTTAAACATCAAAGCTCTACATACCTTATACTGTTCTCTGATTTTGCCCTACTTATATTATTGTACTGTGGTTTGGGGTAGTACTTACAAAAACACAGTTAAACCAATAATATTGTTGCAAAAAAGAGCTATCCGAGTAATTCATAAAGTTGGGTTTTTGGACCACACAAACTCATTATTTTTAAAATCAAAGATCATGAAGTTTTGTGACATTGTTGAGTTCCAAACTGTTCAAATGTTATTCAAAGCAAGGTATAAATTGTTACCAAACCAATTACAAAGAAGGTTCCAAGAACGTACTGGTCGTTATGAATTACGTGATGAATTAAACTTTAGGATTCAGAAACATAGCACAACTTTGAAAAGTTTTAGCCCAACAGTTAATGGTGTACAATTGTGGAATAAACTGGAGATGGATTTGAAACGATGTCCAAACATCAACCTGTTCAAATTTAAATACAAACAAAAGACTTTTGAAATATACAGACAAGAAGAAATGTGTTGCCACTAGGGGGAGCAGTAGGATGGATTATGTGTATTGTTCCTCTATAATCTGGAAGAGTGTTGCTGCTTGGAACGGTTGTCATTCTATTGCTCAAATTCACAAATGGAGAATTAGGGTTGGCAGGTTATGGATCTGTTGAGAGGAATCCTCCCAACGGGCTCTAAACCTTGTCTTTTAATGCACCACTCAGCATAGGAACATATTCTACAAAATCAGCTGTTAGGGCAGCCATGTGGGGGTTGTTGATTGGGAGTTACTGCCCTCTTCATCTGGCCCGCTCTACACTTTGGCTTTTTAATGCACCACACTATGCAGGGCTACAGCATACTTCACATATAACTCAATTAAATAAATATATAATAATAATGATTATGGAAATTACACCCAAATTAAAATTATACTGAGAATGGTAATGACAACTGGAAAGTATCAAGATCTCAGATTATAATATCTATTAATGTACCTTCATAACATAAAAGTAACTCTCGGTTATCAAGGGTAAAAATCTGGAAGAAATATATTAAGGATCACATTTTTTTTTTTTTTTTTGACTGCTTTGTTCTAGACATCGTACATGAAACGGGATTGTTGTTGTAGCTGTGCGTTGCTTCAATTAATTGTATAAACAGTTCATATATTATTATTTTTTTTGGTAAGTTTGTAAGTTGGTCTGTATGAATGTAGCTGCTTGAAATGTTCTTTTTTTATTTATTTTATTGCACTTGGGGGTGGGCAATCATAAGCTTTTGCTTCAGCCCACTCCTTTTGAGCACTATGTGTACTGCTCAAATAAACAAATAAACAATAAACAAAGAGTTTGCACACCGTTCAGACTTCAGTCCGTAAAACTACACACACATTGCTGGGGTAAAATATTGAAAGAAATGTTGCAATTGATTTATGTTATGGTTATGTGTTCAAAAGTTGACACAACATTTTCAATCAAGTCCAACATTTCCTTCTTAGACTGCACACAATTTATTATTAAGCCGTTGAATAAATGAATCCTTACGTTTACACATCTCTTATATCCCACAATCGTTTGGGAAGTATGCGAAATTGCAGTGAACTCAGGAAATGCGGTGGAATACTTCACTTCGACGAGAGGTCTTATCTTTGAACGACAAGGAAAAAGCTAAATGAGTATTTCATATCAGGCGAGGCAACTCTGTTTATACCGTGCATTTCGTACATAAGCCGACTCGTTACTAACAAAGATGTGGTAAAATTCATACTTACGTCACTGCTTCCCACAAACTCTTAACAAAACACAATCCTCATCTCACCTTGTCACATATTTTTTGTATTTTTTCATCGGCCTTGGATTCTTCTTCGAGCACAAGTTTTTCCATTTTGAGGAGAACGCTTCACTGGTCGTAAACATGTCGAACACGGGCGTATAAATACTGTGAGACACACCTTTAATGTGGGCGGAGGGGGTAGACGCGCCCCCAAGCAAAGCTGCAAGTCTCTTCCTGTTCAACTTCCTGTTCTCGTCATCTCACGATGATGAGAAACCGCCCCTTTCTGTCTCACTTATTGCAAAAGCAGCTCAAAGAGTCTTGGATTTGAGATTTTGTCATTCGAAATAGTAATTTTGATCAAAAAATAAGATAGAAACAGCAAGGCAAAAAAAAGCAGACCTGGCAACCCTGCCTTTGTATCTGACACATACATTTACATTTACGAGCCGATGGTACGTGCATAGATGGTAATGTCCTGCGCAAACATCATCTCTGCTTTAAACTAAAGCTTAAACCAGTGCATTTGAGTCTTTGAGTCTGTCCCGGTGGTTTGACAGCACGACGGGGCGGGGCCAGAGCCTGATGTTCAAAATGAGTGACAAAAGTCCTGGTCCACTGGGACCAGGCCCAGATCTACGGGGGTGCAAGAGGGTGCATTGCAACCTCATTTTGAAATGTTTGCCCCCTCAGTTTTAATGGCATCACAATGTATTTTAATGGAAACTCTATTTGCCCTTTAGAAACTCGAATGCACCTCAGTCAGTTTGTCCTGGAGCCGGCGCTGACTGGGACAAAGCAAAACACTCAGCTTTACCCATTCTCACTAACACCCTCGTCTCCAAAATAATAGAAAACTGGCTTTTTCATTACATTTTTTGTATTTACATATTCTTAACATCCAGACAAGGAAACAAATATTGAATGTGGAAAACATGCTTGAGTTCACTGTAATAATGGAGGAAATAAACATAATCTTACATGTGATATTCCCAGTGTTTACAAAGGCGTTAAAGTCGGGGGTACGCGACTCGTCACCCAAAGCTTCAGGGGGTACACGCCTCCAAAAAGCACTGCCGAAGATTAAAGCTGTTGTCACCTTTTCATCATATTTTCTGTGCTTTTTTTGGACATGTTTTTGTTGCTTTTCCATCACTTTATTGTCGCCTGTTGTGTTGAAGGTTTGTCTTTTGCTCTTTATTTTTGCCGTGTTTTTCTCCTCGTTTATGTTTTTAGATGTGCATGAGCTTTTCGACGAACTAAAGAAAAATGTGCTGGGTCCAGGCGGGGGTTCAGAGGTTAATGGGGTTATTTTGGATACTGGATTTTGATATTTGGCCTAATTTCTAGTGATGGACGAGTGAAGCCTTGTAACACTTTGAGGCTTTCATAGCAAAAAAGTCTCTGAGCTGTTTCATTCTGTTTTAACACCAGCGGCCCTAACAGCGGATTATTAGGGCCGCTGGGTGGGGGTTTGTTGGTGGGGAGCTTATTGCCCTCTTCAACTGGCCCGCTCTACACCCTGGCTTTTTAATGCACCACACTGTGCAGGGCTACATCATACTTCACACATGACTCAAATAAATAAATAATAATAATTAATTAAACTCAAAATCAAAATTATACTGAGGATGGTAATGACAACTGGGAAGTAGCAGGATCGCGGAGTATAATATAAACTGCTGCATAGTAACGTGCCTTTATAACATTAAAATAGTGACTTCCAGTAATGTTACACTAGGGATTTTAGTAATTTGTTACTTGCTCTGTACTAGACATTGTACAAGAAATGAAACAGCTGTTGTTGTGTTTTTTATGCTTTGATTGTTAAATTAAAATGTTATTGTTTTTATTTTGGGGGTGGAGCTTATAAGCCTTTTGCTTCGGCCCACTCCTTTTGAGCTGACAAACAGACTTTCTGTTGCTCGAATGTGGCGGTACGACCTCTGGCCCTGAGCCCGGGGAGTTTCGTTGGGCAGGTTTGTCAGAAACTCTCTTGTTACAAACGTGACACAGACACAGACTCGATTTCATGGTTTATTTTTGCTGCAGCTCACAGAGGGGAGTCTTTGCTCATGGACACGTCTACACCCGTTAACTCCAGCTCAGGAATTCTATCATAGATCTTAACGTGTATGTACTCTTTGTCTGCAACACGAACCTGCAGGAAAAAACGAAACAGAGTTTGCACACTGTTCAGACTTCAGTCCGTAAAACTACACACACATTGCTGGGGTAAAATATTGAAAGAAATGTTGCAACTGATTGAATAAGTTAACAGGCTATGTGTTCAAAAGTTGACATAACATTTTCAATCAAGTCCAACATTTCCTTCTTAGACTTTACACAATTTATTATTAAGCCGTTGAAGAAATGAATCCTTACCTTTACACATCTCTTATATCCCAAAACCGTTTGGGAAGTATGCGAAATTGCAGTGAACTCAGGAAATACGGTGGAAAGCTTCACTTCGACGAGAGGTCTTATCTTTGAACGACAAGGAAAAAGCTAAATGAGTATTTCATATCAGGCGAGGCAACTCTGTTTATACCGTGCATTTCGTACATAAGCCGACTCGTTACTAACAAAGATGTGGTAAAATTCATACTTACGTCACTGCTTCCCACAAACTCTTAACAAAACACAATCCTCATCTCACCTTGTCACATATTTTTTGTATTTCTTCATCGGCCTTGCGGGGCTTGGATTTTCCTCCGGGCATGTCCATTTTGAGGAGAACGCTTCACTGGTTGTAAACATGTTGAACACGGGCGTATAAATACTGTGAGACACACCTTTAATGTGGGCGGAGGGGGTAGACGCGCCCCCAAGCAAAGATGCAAGTCTCTTCAACTTCCTGTTCTCGTCATCTCACGATGATGAGAAACCGCCCCTTTCTGTCTCACTTATTGCAAAAGCAGCTCAAAGAGTCTTGGATTTGAGATTTTGTCATTCGAAATAGTAATTTTGATCAAAAAATAAGATAGAAATAGCCAATTTTACATTGAAAACAGCAAGGCAAAAAAAAAACCAGACCTGGCAACCCTGCCTTTGTATCTGACACATACATTTACATTTACGAGCCGATGGTACGTGCATAGATGGTAATGTCCTGCGTAAACATCATCTCTGCTTTAAACTAAAGCTTAAACCAGTGCATTTGAGTCTTTGAGTCTGTCCCGGTGGTTTGACAGCACGACGGGGCGGGGCCAGAGCGCAGAGTCTGATGTTCAAAATGAGATTCGTCACCCAAAGCTTCAGGGGGTACACGCCTCCAAAAAGCACTGCCGTAGATTAAAGCTGTTGTCACCTTTTCATCATATTTTCTGTGCTTTTTTTGGACATGTTTTTGTTGCTTTTCCATCACTTTATTGTCGCCTGTTGTGTTGAAGGTTTGTCTTTTGCTCTTTATTTTTGCCGTGTTTTTCTCCTCGTTTATGTTTTTAGATGTACATGAGCTTTTCGACGAACTAAAGAAAAATGTGCTGGGTCCAGGCGGGGGTTCAGAGGTTAATGGGGTTATTTTGGATACTGGATTTTGATATTTGGCCTAATTTCTAGTGATGGACGAGTGAAGCCTTGTAACACTTTGAGGCTTTCATAGCAAAAAAGTGTTGTATGCTTCAAAGTCTCTGAGCTGTTTCATTCTGTTTTAACATCAGCGGCCCTAACAGCTCATTATAACACTGTAAATCCCAACCACCCATCTTTTTAAACCTACCAAGCTATCTTGGCTCAAACGTGCTCCAGAGTCATAGTAACCCTTTTTAATTAGGTCATGGAGACCCAAATCTAAAAATGTGGCGTGATAGCTCAATTGCTTTGAGTTCTGATGCATCTTGTTACACTTCAAGTCATATTAACCGAAACGGTTTAAGCTACGCTTACTTTTTTCTTAAAATCGCATTATTAACCAATCAGAAAATGTTATTGTTTTTTGAATTTTTTAATTTTTTTTAAAGAAAACATCAAACTTGTTTTGTTAGATATCATGATATCAGTATTATTGTCAAGTATGATTGTGAGTATTATTTGTGGGCACCATTAGGGAAAATACTGAAAATAGACAACATTTATCATTTTATTATTGATAATATCACTTTAATTCTCCGTTGTCCAAAGTGAGTAGAATAAAAAAGGAATAAAGGAAAAAATAAAAACTAGTCTGATCAGTCTTGAACCCACCATCTACTGCACTGAAGTCTAAATGTCTATTCACTCAACTACAGTCTTACCTTGCAAAGCAAAATCCTTTTAGTAATTATTATGACAGAAATTCAGGATGATGATACAATGTTTTCAGAGGCATAAATAATTCCCAATCCTGTAGTCAGTTTATGAAATTATTAAATTCAATCTAGTTCAATATGATATTATAGTAGTTGTTGAATTATTTGAGTTCATAATTATAGCCATCTTGAAATACATAATAAAAAACATGAGTAATATAACAAGCATTGCATTTTGGTCCAACGTTGTTGAGAGTAAAAAAAATGACTAAGAGGGAATCGTGTGGGGTAAGGTTACTGTCAATTAAGACGTGCATGTTAAAATAAAATGCGTACATATTATCTGTATTTGTGCACAAAATGTATTGTGCAAATTCATGATCAAGAAAATACAAACTCAAGATACATGGCATTTCGTAATGACAAACACAAAACTATAAAACCATGTGTGTGATTTCTTACTTGTGAATACGATTGTTTTTGTGTGCGCTGCTTTGAGAATACGAAGTTATTTTTTGTGCTTGCAAAGAACACGGATTTCAGTGACCAAGAGCCAGAGCGGTAGAACTGAACATGGCGGAGGGCAACAACAATAACAACGTGGTATATACAGTAGCTATATGTTTTATCATATTGGCCACTGAGCCACATTGCCCGGGAGAGAGAGGGGATGGAACTAGAACCTTGAACCTATGGTACATCCCACCTGAAATGTCTCCACACCCACCTCCCAAGAGTCACCCTCTCCTACTTAGGGATTTTCTTGCGTTTGCAGCAGCGAAGGCTTGGCTGTTGGTCGCGATCATGTTCAACAGCCTGGAGCACATTCTGCAGATGCTGCTTGTTCCTGGCCACTTGGACCAAGTCAGATGTGAGCTTGATGCCATACTCGCCGCAGTCATGGACCACGTTCATCGCACTTACATTGACCTCACTTTTTTTAACGCCGCATTGTTAAACCATTCCTTCACATCGAGATAGAAATACTGGATCAATGTAGAGCTGGTGCACCCCAAACCAGCAGTCTGCATTGGCGAGGTTGGCCAAGCTGGTGGTTGACAAGAGGTTGGGGAACTTTGGCTTTTCAAAGCCAGTGCCAAAGCACTGCTGGGGGTCTTGCATGGGGAGATCAGCTGGCTTGTGCTCCAAATTTGCACTGGCAAGTGCACGCTTGTCATCAATGGGCATCTTGCTGCTGAAGAGAGTGAGGGTAACATCTCTCCTGTCAGGTACCAGCAATGCCTCTCCAGTCCCTTCTTGTAAAATGGCCGCACCTGCTCTGGGATAACCTTGGCTGCCTCGACCTGTGACAACGCTCCATTTGCACCAGGTTGCTTGGCAAACATCACAAGATCTGACGACCACTTGGCAGCTTGGCACCGCTGATGATGCCATCCTTACTGGTGATGCTGGGGCCCAGAACAAAGACCAGGCAGCGACTTCTAGTCTGGCTGGGACCACTTGGTGAGGGCAGCATCTTAGCTGGATCCTGAGGTTTTCTGTGTTGTAGAGTGCCTGAGAATGAAAAGGAATATAGGGTTGTCATTGTATATAGGAAGTAAGTGCTTTATTTGTCATTGTACAACCGTACAACTAAATTGTGTCCAGGCGTTAGTCCTGAGCAGCTGCTACTGAGTCGCGCTGCCATTGTGGGCCAACCTGACCCAAATGTTTTTGGAGGTAGAGGAAACCGTAGCACCCGGAGGAAACCTGGCTGTCTGTCCCAGTTTCAGAGCATGGTGGCCTGCACTGGTCAGCTCCACCTCCTCCTTCCTCTTCCTTCTGCAGCTCCCTCCGCCCCACAACAGTCTTTCGCCATTTTCTGAGAAAAACTTAGCAGTTAATTAGGCCCGAGCCAGGACTTTGTCCTGGTAAGGGACTATTGTTCTCCCCCGGTTTCTTGTTATTCTTATTATTATTATTCCGCCTATAAGATCCTGTTTTTCAGTGCCTTCCCATGCAAAAGTACACGCAGAAATTGGAACAGTGATCAGAGTCGGCAAAAATTGCGTGTCAGTGGGCGACATGCACACGCCCAAAACAAAATGGCTCCACAGCGCCCCCTCAAAGTTGACCCCCATTTTTTTGGGGACATGTATTTTTGGCGTAGGCCAATCCCCTTTGGCACAGCGATAGAGCACATGGAGACAGTCACAAAACATAATTATAGCTCCACCCTCTGACCAACAGGAAGTCGGACATCTTGGATTGAAATCCTGGAGAAGAAATTTCTCACCAGATGTTTAAATGTACAAGTCCTTGTTTTTTCTGCAGAATAAGCTCAAACATGGTTCAATAGAATCTAGAGAAATGGAGCTACAACTGCAAGCCAGCTTTTTTTGATAACGTTTACAGTTTTCACATAGCACCCCCACAAAAAACATCCTTTTTTCCCGTACCTTGGACAACCCCTCGCAGGCATGCGCTCTATCCAATCTGGATCATATTTGGCTGACATAAGGCCTCTTATGGTATGAATCCATAGAGCTCTAAGTCATCTACACATGTTGGTCACTGCATACTCGGCAGTGACCATGAGGCCATGCGCCTCAGTCAGAGCTTTCTGACAATGCATAACTAGCGTGACCAGATGTCCCGCATTGTGCGGGACTGCACAGCATTTCCAACTCAAATCCCGCATCACGCAAATTGGAGCGGTGTCCCGCATTCAACTCTGCTGCTGCACAAACTTTATTTTACTCCTCAGACGCGGATCGGCAGGATCCTCCTCGTCTGTGTCATTTGTCCCCTCTCGCACGCGTCTCCGCAGCAGACTGTGACGGCCAATAGCGCCGCGTTTTGACGTGTTAGGTTGTCTCTGATTGGTTACTCTCCTCTAAAGCCCGCCTCTCACTCGCTGGCGCTCCGGGGCAGACCGCAGCAGCAGATTCCAATGAGAACTGCGCGAGGGATCAAGACCTAACTATGATGGGGGAAAACTTTCTTTCTCCGTGTTTTACAAACATAATGGAGTTATTGAACTGATGGCTGATGAATGTCTGCTTAGTTTAAAGTAGAACACTTCAGTCTGGCTTTTATTGTCAATTGTGTAGTTGTCACTGCAGTGACTTGAGCTGCTACAGAGACAATTGAGCTCAATCACCGCTATACACAGTTTGTCTCTGTTGCAGTAAATAAAATTCTATATTTTATACTTTGCTTCAGACTGTTACTGTAGGCTACACATTTTTATACTGATAATTCACTGAATTATAAGCGATTATTGCTCTGCATATGTTTGCATCCACAGTGAGTTTTTATTATTGGGAATCTTCACCATTTATGCACTTTCATAACAAATGAATTGTAACTGATTGATTTATATTGCCCATGTGATTAAAACATCCATCCATCCATAATTTAAAATAATGATAATGTTTCAATTGAGTGTAATTTTACGTCTTTAAAAATGGCCCTCATTGTCCTGCTTTGTCCCTCTTTAAAGTGCTTCATGTCCCACATTTGGCTGGTTACGACCTGGTCACCCTATGCATAACATGTGGGGGTCAAGGCAACCACTTATTCTGCCCCAGCAAAATGGCAGAATAGCGCCACCTATTGGCTTAAGATGGCTTTTAAGTGGCCCGCCCATCCACCATCAAAATCGCTAGAGTTTTTAGCCTGGCAGCAGTCTTTCCTCTGTCAGAGTTTCTCCTGAAATGTGTCAATTTCCCCAATTTCCCCCTTTATTCACGAAAGCCACAGTTTTAGACTCATACATATTTATACTACCCCTCTGTGACAGAAAGAAGCTTTAATTTGGACGTGTTTGCCCCCAAATTCAGCTTTTTTCAGATAGGCTGTTTCCTGTCCGTCTCTGCGTGTTCCTCGTACTATGTGGCTCTCACAAAAAAATTATTCCATTATATATCAAGAGTTCTGCGGGGCTGGAGCACCTTTTCAGATCGTTGGCCGCCCAGGGAATTAGCCCTAATTAAAAATATTTCAATAAATATTGCCTGAACTGTAATTCCGTTTTGTTTTGTGAATGCTCGAGTGCAAAACTTTCATAAGATTTATGTAAAATTCGCTGTGCTGTTGTGTGAGCCTGTGTAGCTCCATTGGTAGAGTGCAGGGTTCCCACCGTCATATTGCCGGTTCCATCCCCACCATGGCCATTTATTATCCTAAATTTAGATGCACCTGTTTGAGGTCGTTAGCTGCATAAAGACACCTGTCCACCCCATACAATCAGTAAGAATCCAACTACTAACATGGCCAAGACCAAAGAGCTGTCCAAAGACACTAGAGACACTTGTCCACCTCCACAAGGTTGGAAAGGGCTACGGGGAAATGGCCAAGCAGCTTGGTGAAAAAAGGTCCACTGTTGGAGCAATCATTAGAAAATGGAAGAAGCTAAACATGACTGTCAATCTCCCTCGGACTGGGGCTCCGTGCAAGATCTCACCTCGTGGGGTCTCAATGATCCTAAGAAAGGTGAGAAATCAGCCCAGAACTACACGGGGGGAGCTGGTCAATGACCTGGAAAGAGCTGGGACCACCGTTTCCAAGGTTACTGTTGGTAATACACTAAGACGTCATGGTTTGAAATCATGCATGGCACGGAAGGTTCCCCTGCTTAAACCAGCTCATGTCAAGGCCCGTCTGAAGTTTGCCAATGACCATTTGGATGATCCAGAGGAGTCATGGGAGAAAGTCATGTGGTCAGATGAGACCAAAATGGAACGTTTTGGTCATAATTCCACTAAACGTGTTTGGAGGAAGAAGAATGATGAGTACCATCCCAAGAACACCATCCCTACTGTGAAGCATGGGGGTGGTAGCATCATGCTTTGGGGGTGTTTTTCTGCACATGGGACAGGGCGACTGCACTGTATTAAGGAGAGGATGACCGGATAACCTCCTTCCCTCAGTTAGAGCATTGAAGATGGGTCGAGGCTGGGTCTTCCAACATGACAATGACCCGAAGCACACAGCCAGGAGAACCAAGGAGTGGCTCTGTAAGAAGCATATCAAGGTTCTGGCGTGGCCTAGCCAGTCTCCAGACCTAAACCCAATAGAGAATCTTTGGAGGGAGCTCAAACTCCAGCCCAGAAACCTGACTGATCTAGAGAAGATCTGTGTGGAGGAGTGGGCCAAAATCCCTCCTGCAGTGTGTGCAAACCTGGTGAAGAACTACAGGAAACGTTTGACCTCTGTAATTGCAAACAAAGGCGACTGTACCAAATATTAACATTGATTTTCTCAGGTGTTCAGGTTTTTTTTTTAGATTATGTTTCTCACAGTGGACATTCACCACTGCGGTAAAGTGGCCCTCCACTTCCAGACCCGCGGTAAAGTGGCCCACACTTGAAAAGATGTTTCGCTTTTTGCCGGTTACTTACGGTAATAGCAAATTTCCTCGTCTTTCCACAGCTTGCCTTTTCCATGACATTTCGCTATGAATAAAGTTGTGATCATCACTCTGTCGTAATGATGTGTGTTTATTAATTAAGGGTATCAGAATTCCTTGTGCGCGCACAGCTGTTAAAACTTCCTACTCCTACCACGGCAGTGGTCACGTGACGGCACACGCAGATCACCGGCGTGTGACGAGAATGTCCTTAGCGAACTATATAATAGCTGCTTAATTGAGTAGCTAATACGAAATAAATAAACACATAAACTATACAGTAATACAAGCATTGGATTGTCTTTTTTCTCATAACCACATGTTAGGTAGTTCCATCCTGACCCCTTATTTACATTCTTCTTCTTATAATTCTAATTTAACTGCAGCCATGGCCTCAGTGCTGCCCTTTATCACCCTGTCAAAATAAAATTCACTTTTACTGTAGAAATTTGGAGAAAATGTATGTTGAAAATGGTCAAAATGGAGCAAAATGCAGTTTTTTAACAATTATTTAAAAATAATCCTTCATAGGTTTGCGATTAATTTCACTGCAGCCATGGCCTCAGTGCTGCCTTTTATCACCCTGCCACAATAAAATCCACTTTTACTGTAGAAATTTGAAGAAACTTTATTTTGAAAATGGTCAAAATGGACCTAAATTCTGTTTTTGAAAAATGATTTAAAAAAAACCTTCAAAGGTTTGCGACTAATTTCACTGCAGTCATGGCCTCAGTGCTGCCCTTTATCACCCTGCCACAATAAAATCCACTTTTACTGTAGAAATTTTGAGAAAATTCATGTTGAAAATGGTCAAATTTTAACAAAATGCAGTTTTTTAACAATTATTTTTTTTTAAATCCTTCATAGGTTTGCAACTAATTTTACTAGAGCCATGGCCTCAGTGTTACCCTTTATCACCCTGCCTAAATAAAATCCACTTTTACTGTAGAAATTTGGAGGAAATTCATGTTGAAAATGGTCAAATTTTAACAAAATGCAGTTTTTTAACATAAAAAAAAAAAAAAAACTTAAAAGGTTTGCAACTAATTTCACTGCAGCCATGGCCTCAGTGCGGCCCTCTATCACCCTGCCACAATAAAATCCACTTTTACTGTAGAAATTTTGAGAAACTTTATTTTGAAAATGGTCAACATGGAGCAAAATGCAGTTTTTTAACAATTATTTAAAAATAATCCTTCATAGGTTTGCGACTAATTTCACTGCAGCCATGGCCTCAGTGCTGCCCTCTATCACCCTGCCAAAATAAAATCCACTTTTACTGTAGAAATTTTGAGAAACTTTATTTTGAAAATGGTCAAAATGGAGCAAAATGCAGTTTTTTAACAATTATTTAAAAATAATCCTTCAAAGGTTTGCGACTAATTTCACTGCAGTCATGGCCTCAGTGCTGCCCTTTATCATCCTGCCACAATAAAATCCACTTTTACTGTAGAAATTTGGAGAAAATTCATGTTGAAAATGGTCAAATTTTAACAAAATGCAGTTTTTTAACATTAAAAAAAAAAAAACTTAAAAGGTTTGCAACTAATTTCACTGCAGCCATGGCCTCAGTGCTGCCTTTTATCACCCTGCCACAATAAAATCCACTTTTACTGTAGAAATTTGGATAAACTTTATTTTGAAAATGGTCAAAATGGACCTAAATTCTGTTTTTGAAAAATGATTTTTTTAAAAACCTTCAAAGGTTTGCGACTAATTTCACTGCAGCCATGGCCTCAGTGCTGCCCTCTATCACCCTGCCACAATAAAATCCACTTTTACTGTAGAAATTTGAAGAAACTTTATTTTGAAAATGGTCAAAATGGACCTAAATTCTGTTTTTGAAAAATGATTTAAAAAAAACCTTCAAAGGTTTGCGACTAATTTCACTGCAGTCATGGCCTCAGTGCTGCCCTTTATCACCCTGCCACAATAAAATCCACTTTTACTGTAGAAATTTTGAGAAAAGTCATGTTGAAAATGGTCAAATTTTAACAAAATGCAATTTTTTAACAATTATTTAAAAAAAATCCTTCATAGGTTTGCAACTAATTTTACTAGAGCCATGGCCTCAGTGTTGCCCTTTATCACCCTGCCTAAATAAAATCCACTTTTACTGTAGAAATTTGGAGGAAATTCATGTTGAAAATGGTCAAATTTTAACAAAATGCAGTTTTTTAACATAAAAAAAAAAAAAACTTAAAAGGTTTGCAACTAATTTCACTGCAGCCATGGCCTCAGTGCTGCCCTCTATCACCCTGCCTAAATAAAAATCCACTTTTACTGTAGAAATTTGGAGAAACTTTATTTTGAAAATGGTCAAAATGGACCTAAATTCTGTTTTTGAAAAATGATTTTTTTTAAAACCTTCAAAGGTTTGCGACTAATTTCACTGCAGCCATGGCCTCAGTGCTGCCCTCTATCACCCTGCCAAAATAAAATCCACTTTTACTGTAGAAATTTTGAGAAACTTTATTTTGAAAATGGTCAACATGGAGCAAAATGCAGTTTTTTAACAATTATTTAAAAATAATCCTTCATAGGTTTGCGACTAATTTCACTGCAGCCATGGCCTCAGTGCTGCCCTCTATCACCCTGCCAAAATAAAATCCACTTTTACTGTAGAAATTTTGAGAAACTTTATTTTGAAAATGGTCAACATGGAGCAAAATGCAGTTTTTTAACAATTATTTAAAAATAATCCTTCATAGGTTTGCGACTAATTTCACTGCAGTCATGGCCTCAGTGCTGCCCTCTATCACCCTGCCAAAATAAAATCCACTTTTACTGTAGAAATTTGGATAAACTTTATTTTGAAAATGGTCAAAATGGACCTAAATTCTGTTTTTGAAAAATGATTTTTAAAAAAACCTTCAAAGGTTTGCGACTAATTTCACTGCAGCCATGGCCTCAGTGCTGCCCTCTATCACCCTGCCACAATAAAATCCACTTTTACTGTAGAAATTTGGATAAACTTTATTTTGAAAATGGTCAAAATGGACCTAAATTCTGTTTTTGAAATATGATTTTTTTTAAAACCTTCAAAGGTTTGCGACTAATTTCACTGCAGCCATGGCCTCAGTGCTGCCCTCTATCACCCTGCCACAATAAAATCCACTTTTACTGTAGAAATTTGAAGAAACTTTATTTTGAAAATGGTCAAAATGGACCTAAATTCTGTTTTTGAAAAATGATTTAAAAAAAACCTTCAAAGGTTTGCGACTAATTTCACTGCAGTCATGGCCTCAGTGCTGCCCTTTATCACCCTGCCACAATAAAATCCACTTTTACTGTAGAAATTTTGAGAAAATTCATGTTGAAAATGGTCAAATTTTAACAAAATGCAGTTTTTTAACAATTATTTAAAAAAAAATCCTTCATAGGTTTGCAACTAATTTTACTAGAGCCATGGCCTCAGTGTTGCCCTTTATCACCCTGCCTAAATAAAATCCACTTTTACTGTAGAAATTTGGAGGAAATTCATGTTGAAAATGGTCAAATTTTAACAAAATGCAGTTTAAAAAAAAAAAAAAAACTTTAAAGGTTTGCAACTAATTTCACTGCAGCCATGGCCTCAGTGCTGCCCTCTATCACCCTGCCTAAATAAAAATCCAATTTTACTGTAGAAATTTGGAGAAACTTTATTTTGAAAATGGTCAAAATGGACCTAAATTCTGTTTTTGAAAAATGATTTTTTTAAAAACCTTCAAAGGTTTGCGACTAATTTCACTGCAGCCATGGCCTCAGTGCTGCCCTCTATCACCCTGCCACAATAAAATCCACTTTTACTGTAGAAATTTTGAGAAACTTTATTTTGAAAATGGTCAACATGGAGCAAAATGCAGTTTTTTAACAATTATTTAAAAATAATCCTTCATAGGTTTGCGACTAATTTTACTAGAGCCATGGCCTCAGTGTTGCCCTTTATCACCCTGCCTAAATAAAATCCACTTTTACTGTAGAAATTTGCAACTAATTTTACAAAAACTTATTGAAATAGATTTAAGCAATACTAACGACCCATCACAAATTAGCATCACTGGTCTCTTAGCAACGTTTTTACCAAACGTGCGCATGGCATGTGTAAGAAATGCCTGTAAAAAGTACGTCACAGACGCTGTTGTGTGATCGCATGTCAGGAATGTCGCAATAGGCATGGGTGAGGCCCCCTTTGATGGGTTTCGCACTATCAATTCGTACACATAAAAGGTTTTGTTGCTTTGACTCTGAAGTATACTTCCTGTTGCATCAAGATAGAGAATGTCATATTTGCAGCGCTGGTGGAAGACTGCCAATGTTTCTCCTGACCATAACATTACCCCCTTTGGATGCAGAAGTACTTTTTGAAGTACATCGCTGGCAGCACCAGTTTGGCTTTCTAAAATACTCTGAATACTGAGGAGTTCGTTAGGATGCGGTCTGCTTTTTTTCCTTTCATTACTGGATATGGTTTTCAGTACTTTTGGACCTGGGGCATCGTCTCTGCACCCAGATTGAAACACATCTTCAGAAATAGCATCTAATTTTTCAAGATACAATGATCTGGGTAACTGGGACTGTAGGTGGATTCCTATATATTGTCGTGATTCTGCACGAACAGGTCGGCTTCTTAATTCGTCCTTACTGTGACAAACATTACCATTTAATGTAACGTGAGCTTTGAGGTTGACCTCACTGCATACTTTAACTGTAACTCCCACAGTACAGTCTTTGAATGTACAGTATCCGGTGCACGTAAATAAGGGTGTGTCTCTTTTAGATGTGGTTGTTTTTAACAAATGACGCTTAAATGCAAAGCTGCAAAACGGATGAATTGTTCTTATGCCTGCAGCTATTACATTTGTCCAATTTAACCCTGAAAAAAAACGTTCTTTCCGGGATTCTTGTAGGGCTTGCCAGTCTTTTGGGTTAATGAAAAAAAATAATGGTGCTTTGGGAAGATTGCACGTAAAAAAAAATTCTTCTGTTTCCTGGCTTGACACAGAACCCTAGAAAAAGAAAGTGAATGTAACTTAAAAGATTGCTTTATTTCTATATTTAAAACTGTTTACATTAATATTACTTCAGTTACACTGAAGTAATATTAATTAACACTGCACCAAAGTAACGTTCCAAACGTGTTAGTATAAGCAATATACGAGTCCCCCTCCCTTCTTCATTGTAATAGTTATAATGAACACTATGAAGTTTATTAAATAAAAATAGCAGTAAATAGCATTACTTAATAAATCGTAATTACTTTGGACTAGGATTTGATTTCAGTAGTCAAAAAAGTTATTACGCTCCGTATCATATGCAATAGTGAAAATTGTTCCATATTTAGATAAACATTAGAACATATAGACATGCTCCCGCACTCATGTGATAGCGCTTGTCCATGCACCTATACCCATGTAGTACATACACTGCTATGTACTACATATGACAGTGCGACAGTGGCACAATAGTTAGGATGGGTTGCCTTGTAACTGTAGGGTTAATTTTTTATTTAAAGCCCACAGGTGCACACCACACATCTTGGCTTCAGTGTCTATGTGGTGTATGAATGAGAGTGTGAATAAGAGAGTGTGATGTAAAATAAGGTCAATGAGCGTAAAACAGGTAGGAAAGCCCCATAAATGTTAACATTTAAATTATTAAAATACATTGCAAGAAAAATGCATTGCATCTGCATTTGACTCAAAATGCAGACACACACTGAATGGCTTATTAACTTGTATTTGAGTATATTGTGTAAGTTATAATAAAGTAAAAACATTTAAATTATATTTTATGTAGCTGGACCGTACCTCTTTGGCTTTCTCTTTTTCTTCTGAAAATGAAGAATTGTGGTGGGCAGAGGATTTCTCTTCATCACTCTAAAAAACAATTTGGAAATATCATGTTATCAATGCGATGAGTCTTACGCCGAATTTACACCAGAGGAATTACAGCGCGTAAGCGTTGTAGCGCAGCATACGCGCGTCACTTTTTTCCATTCTAACCTATCATGATATTTACACTAGCAGTGTTATACGCGCGTCAGACGGACGTATTGACGCGAGGCTGCGCCTAAATTAGAATGGAGTTCTAATTTTGACGCGTATACGCGGCAAACTCCGTAATTTTAGACGGGAAAATGGCACAGTCTTTCAAAGTAAACTTCCGACACCCTGTCAAAATAAGTTTTCTGTTGATTTGTCGAAGTTCACAACACGCATATTGGTGGTGTCTTTGGCTGTCAAGCCCCAGCCCGGCCACAAGGTGGTAGAAGTCACCTTGCTGATGACGCTGCTGGTTAATTGGATGCACCCATAGTCGCCTGGTCTGTTGTCTCTCCGGTCTCCTCACTTCTTCTACCAAAAGAAGAAAGGCCAAGGTGCGCCTTCTACTCGGCACAGTTTCTATAAATAAATGCACAAGCTAAGCTAAGGTAAGCTAAAAAAAATATGCAAATCATTTCATAAATTGGCAGAGTTCGATGTACGACTACCAAAACGTATGATATAACATGAGAAATGTTATTACTTACCCATTTTTATAAGCAACATTATTCCAAGTGATTTGGGGAAGAGACACCCGAACACAAGCGTAGCTTTAGCTGCTCTGACGCCGTATGTGTAAATTTGCGCTTTCGAAAATGCGCGCGTATAACGCGCCGCGTACGTAACGTCCAGTAATAGCTCCTGGTGTAAATTCGGCGTTAGAAATATCATGAAATGTTACCTCTTTCTCTGTCTCTTTTTCTTCAGAAGAAGAAGAATTACGGTGGGCAGAGGATTTCTCTTCATCACTCTAAAATTAAATGTTAATTATCATGTTATCAATGCAATGAGTCTTAGAAATATCGTGAAATGTTACCTCTTTCTCTGTATCTTTTTCTTCTGAAGAAGAAGAATTAGATTGAGCAGAGGATTTCTCTTCATCACTCTAAAAAACAATTTGTAAATATCATGTTATCAATGCGATGAATCTTAGAAATATAGTGAAATGTTACCTCTTTCTCTGTATCTTTTTCTTCTGAAGAAGAAGAATTACGGTGGGCAGAGGATTTCTCTTCATCACTCTAAAAAAAAAATTGTAATTAGCATGTTATCAATGCGATGACGCTTTCAATATATATTTGTACCTCAATTTCAGATTTTTCTAAATCTGTGACATCAGACGTGGATGGTGGGCTCCACACAACAGTCTGGAATTGATTGTCCATCAACATACTGTCAACTTAATATCTCTTTAAATTAATAATAAGACATTGACATCCTTGTTTATCATTTCTTCTAAAGAGTTATCCCTTGAATCAATTTCTGATCTTCCTATACTCTATAGTACACCAAAGGCAGGGCTTACATTACAAGTATGTTCAACTATGACAAATAAACTGGATTAAAAAAAAAGTATGGCTTATTAACATTTATTTGAGTATATTGTGTAAGTAATCAATTACAAAAATGTAAATAATAGTTAATAAAGCTGTACCATACCTCTTTTTCTGTTTCTTTTTCTTCATAAGATGAAGAAATGACAGTTACTTGACGTAACTATAGTTCTGTGAGTATGGGCGTAGCCCTCTACGGGCTTCGCTATTGGTTATAACCCGAGGCATCGCCTCGCGCCTGAGAGATAAAAACATCTACCCGCTCCAATCATGTCAAGGTGATGGTATATCCATCTGGGGTATAAAAACCCCATCTGCCCACCGCTCATCTCCTTTGAACTCAGCCATAGAAGACAGGATGGGCCTGCTGGGCATGCAGGTAGAGGGCTACGCCCATACTCACAGAACTATAGTTACGTCAAGTAACTGTCATTTCTGTTTCGTATGGGCTACGCCCTCTACGGGCTTCGCTATTGGTTAAAACCCTGCGCGAAGACCGTAGGGAAGAATGTACTCCCAGCAGGCACAAATGACCACGATTGGAGCGCACCCAGGACAACGTCATGCAGTCAGTGTCACCAACCAGACGCACCCATGGGCAGTCAGAGCAGGGCGTTTAACCAGGGGATGGTTCCTCGCCGTGAGAAGGCCAAACCCCACGTGTCCGGTCGTAATGGCTGCCGCGAACACCCCCAGAGTGGCGGCAGCCCACCCTCTATCTAGGAGGAACTGTAGGAACCCCAACACTCCCCCTATCGAGCAGGAAGTGGGATCAAGCACCCTTTCTGAACACCAGTCCTCGAAAAACCGCCAACGAGCACTGAACGCTCGCGTAGTGGATGGTGCACGGGCACCCTGAATAGTGGCCACCACTGGAGAGGGAAGGCCTAAACGCAACAACTTCCCCCTCTCAGCTTCCAAACCAAAAGGCTGCGTCCCAACACCGGGCGGGAGTGCAGAGTCCCCCCTGCTTGGACCAACGTGTCCGACCGGTCCGGCAGGGGCCAGGGGCCCTCCACCACCATCCCCACCATGTCCGGGTACCACCTGGCGTTCGGACTGTCTGGGGCCACTATCAGAATCACCAACCCCTCCGTCCTCACCCTGTGCAGCAGAGGAGGCATGAGGTGAACTGGCGGAAATGCATACAGGAGATCCTGAGGCCACGGCCGATGGGCCAAGGCGTCCACCCCGAGCGGAGGGGCGTCTGCCCACCTGAGCGAGAACCAAAGTGGGCACTGTGCGTTTTCTGCACTGGCGAAAAGGTCGGCCACTGGATCCCCGAACCGGCGCCAAACCTCTATTGCGACCCATGGGGCTAGGCTCCACTCGTCGCGGAGTGGGCCTCCCCTGGACATAACGTCCGCGCCCACGTTGAGCAGGCCGGGAATGTGACGGGCTCTCAGGGAGGACAGGTGGGAGCCCGCCCACAAGAGAATTTCCGTCGCTTTCCTGTGCAGAGTGGGAGACCTGGTCCCCCCCTGCCTGTTTAAGTAGGCCACCACTGTGGTGTTGTCCGACCGCACCATGACATGGTGACCCGCCAGCTGACTTGAGAAGTGCAGGAGCACCCTCCGCACAGCTTCCATCTCCAAGAGATTGATGTGCCCCAAGGGTGACTCCCACGGCCCCCCGGTGGAGCACCGATCGAGTACTCCGCCCCAACCGGTCAGAGACGCGTCCGTGAACACCTCTGTGTAATGAGGAACGCACCCCATCCGTATCCCCTGGGGAAGACGATCCGGGGCCAGCCAGTACTCCAAGTCCCTCTGTGCGGACAAAGGGACCACCACAACCTTCCTCCTGTCCCGCACCGGGTGCAGCCTGAGGCGGCCAAACCACCGCTGAAGTCCCCTCATGTGGAGTAGACCCAGATGAACCACAGGGTGAGCGGCTGCCATCATGCCCAATAGGGAACGAATGGACTGGGACGGCACCTGCGGCTTGTCCAGTACCATTCTCCCCAGCGTCAGCAGCGCCTCTATCCTCTCGGCCGAGAGGGAGGCGCGCATGTCCCTGGAGTCTAGCTGCAGACCCAGATACGTTACACGCTGAATGGGGTACAACGCGCTTTTCTCCAAGTTGACCACAAATCCCAATCGGGAGATGTGTTCCAACAGGGCCGTCGTGTGAGCCTGCGCCTCCTGCCGAGACGAGGCCAGGATGAGCCAGTCGTCGATGTAAGTCAGAACTCGGATGCCACGACGACGAAGCGGCTCCAGCGCCGCCTCCACGCACTTGGAGAACGTGCGCGGGGCCAGCGAATAACCGAAGGGGAGGCGGTGATATTCGTAGCAATTCTCCCCCACTGCAAAGCGCAGAAACTTCCTGTGTTCCGACACAATAGGAACGTGGAAGTATGCATCTGTGAGATCCACGGACGTCATGCAGTCTCCTGGTCTGACGCACTCCAAAAGCTGCCTGACCGTCAGCATGCGAAAAGGCCGCTGAGCCCCTCCCCGCCGTTCAGAGCGCTGACGGTCCCACTGGGGACGGAGATGCGGTCCCAGCTGCTGGGAGGCTTTGGAGGCAGCATCGAGGCGCTCGACCATTGCCTGGATGTCAGGGCCAAACAATGATGACGTGGAAACCGGGAGATCGAGTAGTTGACGCTTCTCCTGTTCCTTCAACGAGGAAAGCCCCAGCCACAAATGGCGAGACCCCACCTGAGCCGCCGCCATTGAACGGCCACCGTCAATGGCGAAAGCCTGGGACATACGGAGAAAAGACGCCACCGTAGTCTGGACCTCCTCGAGCTCCTCCAGGGCCAGCTCGGAGCGTCCGTGGATGAGCTTATCCAGCGAGCCCGCCAGAAAAGCCATGTTGCTATGCTAACGCCACTACCTGAGCGGCGTTAGCATAGCAGCGGTCTAAAACGGCCATCGTCAGCTTATCCTTGTCAGAGGGAAGCAACGTTTTATCGCCTGGCCAAGGGGATGAGGACGGAAGGAGGGACATCCTGACTCCGTCCTCAATCGGCGGAACCCCGGACCGCCACGTCCAGTCCTGCACCGTGGAATACGGCCCGTACCCCAGTGCAGGATGTTTTGCCGCGAGAGGATGAGCCCATTCACGCTGAGCAAAGTGCATGATCGGTGTCATAGCCGGGCACATCACGACAGGGCGCGGCTTTCGGCGGGAACGGCTAGCTAAGCCTTCGGTGAAGTCCTCCACCGGAGCAGCAGGTTGAGACGGGGGCAGAGGAATCTCCATTCGGTCTGCGGCAGACGCAAACAACGCGGGGAGATAGTCGAGAGGATAACGATCCCCCTGTAGCCCGGACGGCGTCTCGGAGAAGATGGAGGCAGCGTCTTCGTCGTCGCAGCGACGATCATCCTCCTCATCATATTCACTCCATTCCTTCCTCCTGGGGCTTGCTGAAGGGGCTGGGTCCTGAATCAGGGGCACAGCGTCCTGAGCTGGCCGTTCTGGTGAATCCGGACCCATGAAACCCCGGCGACGCTCGCGCTCTTCCCGGGAGAGCGCTAAGCACGCCTGGCAGTCAGCATCACCCGCTGCATGGTGCCAACCGAGGCAGCGGAAGCACAGCTCGTGCTGATCCTCAGGGAGGAGAATGGAGGGACATTTGCCGCATCTGCGGAGCTCGACACCGGCAGGTGAAGTCATCTTCGAGCAGAGAAGCGGCGAGAAGATCCTGAAAGTGAGTAGAAGTATCGTTCTGAGAAGAACGTGCTCGTAGAAGTGAGTTCTGAAAAGAACTTGCTCTCTCAAACGCTGAGTTAAAAAAGGAGATGAGCGGTGGGCAGATGGGGTTTTTATACCCCAGATGGATATACCATCACCTTGACATGATTGGAGCGGGTAGATGTTTTTATCTCTCAGGCGCGAGGCGATGCCTCGGGTTATAACCAATAGCGAAGCCCGTAGAGGGCGTAGCCCATACGAAACAGAATTACCGTGGGCTGAGGATTTCTCTGCATCACTCTAAAAAAAACTATTTGTTATTATCATGTTATCAATGCGATGAGTCTTAGAAATATAGTGAAATGTTACCTCTTTCTCTGTCTCTTTTTCTTCTGAAGAGGAAGAATTACTGTGGGCAGAGGATTTCTCTTCATCGCTCTAAAAACAAAGAGTACTTAGCATGTCATAAATGTGACGACTCTTTCAATAAATATTTGGAAATTGTACCTCAATTTCTGATTTGTCAAAATCTGTGAAATCAGACGTGAATGGTGGGCTCCACACACCACTCTGGAATTGATTATACATCAACATACAGTCAATTTCATAAGTCTTTAACTTAATAATAAGACATTTTACCTCATTGTTTTTCTTTTCCTCCAAAGACTTATCCCTTGAATCAATTTCTGATCTTCCTATACTCTATAGTACACCAAAGGCAGGGCTTACATTACAATTATGTTCAACTATGACAAATAAACTTAATTAAAACAAAAAATAATGTACCTTCCAAGCCTTACTGATTTTTATCCTGTTTACTTTAGTATTTGGAACGTCCAACAAAGTGCAAACATTAGCCCACTGCCCATTATCATCATATGGACTCCAATCATCGATTTTGTCTTGAGGTTGAGCAGTGTCTGTTATTGCTTGTTTTATTTGTCGCACTGATATCGTTGTTTTCCGTGACTAATGAAATATATAATGTTTGGCTTAATTCCATTCTTCAATTATATTTGTAAAGAACAAATGAAAGAAAATATGAAAATGGCCTCTTACCTTTCCAAAAACTGAGAATGTGAAACTGAAAAATAAAAATTAAAACTTATTTTATTTATAATAATAATAAATAATAAAAAAATCATAATATTAGGCCTATTTTAAATATATTTACACATATTTTTCTGTTCAAAAATACTATCGACTCTTCCATCATAGTTATTGAAGAAAAATAATTACGAGTGCGTCAAGCATGAACAAAGTGCCCCAACTTCGGACATTTCTCAAAGCAGAAAAACAACACTAAATCAGACCCCTCCCCCACACAACCTGTAGTATACTGTCAAAATAGAAAAAAACGTAATTCATAGCAATTATTAATATTGAAGGCCTATAACACATCAGGCTTCCACATACACATCTTTACAACATACGTGTGGAACGTGGGCTCTTTACATAGAAAAATCTGTTCTGATTTTTTTATGAACAGGCTCATAGGGTACTTAAGGCCCGTGTGCAGAGGCCTTTAATAATAACCATCTAGAAAACCTTTGTATCACAAAATTACAGTATACACATTAAATATGATGCAGTCACTAGTCTATGCCATGACATTGCGTGTGCTTTTTCGGATAGGCTACAGAAGTTCGAGGGCTGCATGTCTTGTATAGTCAAGGCGTACTTACCTGTTCTTTTGCCTCATCTTTTGGGGTCACGGTACGGTCAAATGCACAATTTCACACGCACACCAAAAAACAGCACGCAAAACGTGTAGGCTACCTAATGCGCTAATTGTTAAGATAACAAGTGAATTTATCAAAATCCTACATTATATATGTTTTCGCAAAATCTAAAAATCTCGGTGATTTGTCGTCCTGTCGCCAATCTGATACACAGTTGCTTGAAGGTGATTGGCTGGAAGTTGCAACGAATCAGACAAAGAAACAACAACGATAATTGTGTATGTATTGCCAATTATTTTTTACTTTAGTCCCGTGGTAATTAGCACGGGACAAAAAACATCTATCATTACGAAGCATTATTTTTTTTTTTATTTAAAATACAATTACAATCTTGAGCTTAGGGATATTAAAATGAAAATAATATTGGGCCCATATAAAAGTCAATGAAACATGAAAACGTTTCTAATGAAAGAATGTTCCATTTCATTGTCAATGCATGAGCAATACAATTAGAAATTGGTTATGTTATAAAAAAATTTTTTATCATAACCAATCGGTGTGTATTACTTAGTTATATTTAGTCAATTACATATATTTAAGTAAACTTAGAAAGTAAAATAGTACTTCTTGTACTATTGTTATCCATAAAAACGTTTTAAGTATGTGCTGCATGAGTAAAAGCAAAAAATTGTATCACTTTAATGTTCTTATCTGTAAATAATGTTGTGACTGTAATTAATTAAATTACAATAAATAAATCCACCTACATGTGTGTACGCTCACACATTTACAATATTATTGTATTGTGTTGTATGTTCAGTTTTTTGCATAAACGTTATACACATGTATATCTCTTAATCACCAGAATCATATTATTTTTTATTGTCATTATTGGAAAAAAAATTCACAAACTAGGAATTTTTCTCGGTACAATTGTGCAACATGAAACATAAGACGTGAAAAATAATGCATACTATGTGTAACATAATTTTGATACAATAAACTTAAAAACATTTAATATGCATAAATAATACTGACATAAATATAGTATATGATAAATACAACAACAGTTTTACACACAACAAGAGTGTGATTGTATTCACAGATGTGCAGGCGCATTAAAGTGTATTAAGTAATATCAGCAGATATAAGTGTGGACGTACCACATAGTGCCATAGAGCAGTGCAAGCTTGATCAGGTTATTACATTCATTAGTCTGATACAGGTTTATGGGATCTTGTTATTGCTCATGAGTCTTATGGCGGAGGGGAACAAACTGTTTTCGTGGCAGGGAGGTACAGGTCTGATTGGACCGTACTCCTGCCTGAAGGGAGAGGGGCGAATAGTCTTTGTCCGGGTTGAAAATATTAATCTGTGATCCGGCCTGGAGGAGTATTGGTTATACACATAAAAGGATTTTGGTATAGTTTTTAATATTAATGGAATATCTCAGATGGACCATCTGAGATGGTCAAGTCAATATTGAGAAATTTTCATAAACATATAATATTATATTATCACCTCAGCTGGTTCGAAAGGAGCCAGCTGAGGTGGCTAGGGCATCTGTTCCGGATGCCTCCTGGTCGCCTCCCTCGAGAGGTGCTCCAGGCATGTCCCACTGGAAGGAGGCCTCGTGGAAGGCCCAGGACACGCTGGTGGGACTATGTCTCCGAGCTGGCCTGGTGTCGCCTCGGGGTCCCCCCAGAACAGCTGGAGGAGGTGTGCGTGGATCGGGAAGTCTGGGCATCTCTGCTGAGACTGCTGCCCCCGCGACCCGGCCCCGGATAAAGCGGAAGAAAATGGATGGATGGATTATTATTAATAATAGGCATCTTTTGTACAATAAATAAGTTACTTCAATAGGAAGTAAAAAAAAACAGTGAAACTTCATACACTGGCAGTGCAAAGTAGTCCACATTTAAAGTGAGAGGTCATTGGGAAAGTGACAATAATAGCAGGTATTATAAGGTTATTGCATATTGGTATTGGTAGTGTTTTGCTGATACATACGTCGATTACAGCAAAGTTGTACAGTCTGACAGCAGTGGGGATGAAGGACCTGCGCTTCTTCTTGCACTGAGGGTGCCTCAATCTTCCGCTGAAGGAGCTGCTCAGCTCCTCTACAGTTTGATTGAGCATGTGAGAGCTGATGTCCATGATGGAGGCGAGTTTGGACTAGATCCTCCTCTCACCCACCTCCTTCTACGAGTCCAGGGGGAAGCCCAGGACAGAGTTGGCCCTCCGGACAAGCTTGTACAGTCTCTTCCTGTCCTGTGCTATGCTGCCTGGGGCACAGCACACTACAGAGTGGATATTACAGGCCATTACAGAGTCATAAAAAGTCTTGAGCCGAGGCGTGTACACTCCAAAGGACCTCAGTCTCCTCGAAAGGTTTTGAGGTCGAGATTTTGGCCCTGGTATTATGGTGGTATTGTGGGACCAGTCCAGTTTATTGTTTAGGTGAACCTCTAGGTACTTGAAAATGTCCACTGTTTCAATAATGCTCGTCTTAAATATTTGGAATTCTTAAACTGAGTCAAGAAATGTATAAGTAGGAATATTGGGGAAGGGTTAATAATGTTAAGAATATTTTTATTTTGGAACATTAGCAATTTAGGTAGGTAAAAAATTGCCACAGACTACATTAACATGCCTTTAACTATGATGGACCAATTTATACCAGATAGCTAAGATCTACATCAGACCATTGACGTAGATGTTAGCTACATCTATGAGATTGTAGATGTGCTGTTATTACAGATAGGGCGAGGTGTATACATGTAGGAATGCAATGTTTATCTAAGTGAAACCTAAATATGAATGTGGATATCAAAATCCGATTTGATAATCCCATTATAGTTTCACAAGCATCTTCAATGTAATAAATGCTTGTTCACAGTAATCAAGCTGGCAGTTGCTCCTGCATCAAAACATTGTATTTTGCCAACACCAGTTCATAATAATTATACACATTATAAAAAAGTGAGCATTAAATGTTCAAAAATCTACAAATATATTTAAAAGCAACATTGTGTAACTTTTATCATCAATACATTTAAGTTGTAACTTACATAGAGTGCATGACATGTAGCACTCTGTGGCCTCCCCTGTTAAAAAAAAACACTCATATATTACTGGAGGGAGTGGACTTATCAAAGTGTATTTACAAGAAATCCTCAGTTGTTAACACAACATGAAGATAATAGGGATTTACCACTAAAACCAATAAATGCTTTAGTTTTGCAACTGTGCAATGTGGCCATGGGTCTCTTTTTCACAAGTTGTTTAGAGTTACAGGTCCAGCACCTAAAGTGGAAAAAAGGTAAATATTTTTTCTTCAATTTACATATTTACATAGCTGTAAGTCCAACTGTGATTTACAACCTCATTTTTAGGGAAATCGTGGACTCAGAGGGGATACTATTATTTGTCTATTGGTAAGAAATCTTGGCACCCAAAGGAGAGACATAAGGGGGAAGAACATGCAAACTCCACAAAGAGGCCCTTCCCAGCCTTGGGATCAAACCCTGTACGTTCTTGAAGCGTGAGCACAAACAACACGACCATGATCAATGAAAAAACATAGCCAATAAAAGATAGTCCTTTAATGATCTCAGAATGGAGAAATAAAATAATAACCGAAATTCTTAAGAACACACAGAAGGGGGCAAATCAATATGAAATGCGTAAAAAGGTCATAATAATAAAAATTGAAGAAGATCTCCTATGTTAAAAGTGAAATGTACGCAGCATAGAATTGAATATGACTATTAATACTAATTGAAAGTTGAAAACATCTGCAAAAGTCCAGTGGGCAACAGAAGAAACCATCTAACCAGCTTGGTCAGTCGCTTCATGTCACATTGTATTTTACCATAAAGTTTCTCCAAATGTCTACAGTAAAAGTGGATTTTATTTTGACAGGGTGATAAAGGGCAACACTGAGGCCATGGCTGCAGTGAAATTAGTCGCAAACCTATGAAGGATTATTTTTAAATAATTGTTCAAAAACTGCATTTTGCTCCATTTTGACCATTTTCAAAATAAAGTTTCTCCAAATTTCTACAGTAAAAGTGGATTTTTATTTAGGCAGGGTGATAGAGGGCAGCACTGAGGCCATGGCTGCAGTGAAATTAGTCGCAAACCTTTGAAGGTTTTTTTTTAAATCATTTTTCAAAAACAGAATTTAGGTCCATTTTGACCATTTTCAAAATGAAGTTTCTTCAAATTTCTACAGTAAAAGTGGATTTTATTTAGGCAGGGTGATAGAGGGCAGCACTGATGCCATGGCTGCAGTGAGATTTGTCGCAAACCTTTAAAGTTTAAAAAAAAAATCATTTTTCAAAAACAGAATTTAGGTGAATTTTGACAATTTTCAACATACATTTTCTCAAAAGTTCTACAGTAAAAGTGGATTTTATTGTGGCAGGGTGATAAAGGGCAGCACTGAGGCCATGACTGCAGTGAAATTAGTCGCAAACCTTTAAAGGTTTTTTTTAAATCATTTTTCAAAAACAGAATTTAGGTCCATTTTGACCATTTTCAACATACATTTTCTCCAAATTTCTACAGTAAAAGTGGATTTTATTTAGGCAGGGTGATAGAAGGCAACACTGAGGCCATGGCTGCAGTGAAATTAGTCGCAAACCTTTGAAGGTTTTTTTTTTAATCATTTGTCAAAAACATAATTTAGGTCCATTTTGACCATTTTCAAAATAAAGTTTATCCAAATTTCTACAGTAAAAGTGGATTTTATTGTGGCAGGGTGATAAAGGGCAACACTGAGGCCATGGCTGCAGTGAAATTAGTCGCAAACCTTTGAAGGTTTTTTTTTAAATCATTTGTCAAAAACATAATTTAGGTCCATTTTGACCATTTTCAAAATAAAGTTTCTCCAAATTTCTACAGTAAAAGTGGATTTTATTGTGGCAGGGTGATAGAGGGCAGCACTGAGGCCATGGCTGCAGTGAGATTAGTCGCAAACCTTTGAAGGTTTTTTTTTAAATCATTTTTCAAAAACAGAATTTAGGTCAAGTTTGACCATTTTCAAAATAAAGTTTATCCAAATTTCTACAGTAAAAGTGGATTTTATTGTGGCAGGGTAATAGAGGGCAGCACTGAGGCCATGGCTGCAGTGAGATTAGTCGCAAACCTATGAAGGATTTTTTTAAAATAATTGTTAAAAAACTGCATTTTGTTAAAATTTGACAATTTTCAAAATGAATTTTCTCCAAATTTCTACAGTAAAAGTGGATTTTATTGTGGCAGGGTGATAAAGGGCAGCACTGAGGCCATGACTGCAGTGAAATTAGTCGAAAACCTTTGAAGGTTTTTTTTAAATCATTTTTCAAAAACAGAATTTAGGTCCATTTTGACCATTTTCAACATACATTTTCTCCAAATTTCTACAGTAAAAGTGGATTTTATTTAGGCAGGGTGATAGAAGGCAACACTGAGGCCATGGCTGCAGTGAGATTAGTCGCAAACCTATGAAGGATTTTTTTAAAATAATTGTTAAAAAACTGCATTTTGTTAAAATTTGACAATTTTCAAAATTAATTTTCTCCAAATTTCTACAGTAAAAGTGGATTTTATTGTGGCAGGGTGATAGAGGGCAGCACTGAGGCCATGGCTGCAGTGAAATTAGTCGCAAACCTTTGAAGGTTTTTTTTTTAATCATTTGTCAAAAACATAATTTAGGTCCATTTTGACCATTTTCAAAATAAAGTTTATCCAAATTTCTACAGTAAAAGTGGATTTTATTGTGGCAGGGTAATAGAGGGCAGCACTGAGGCCATGGCTGCAGTGAGATTAGTCGCAAACCTATGAAGGATTTTTTTAAAATAATTGTTAAAAAACTGCATTTTGTTAAAATTTGACAATTTTCAAAATTAATTTTCTCCAAATTTCTACAGTAAAAGTGGATTTTATTGTGGCAGGGTGATAGAGGGCAGCACTGAGGCCATGGCTGCAGTGAAATTAGTCGCAAACCTTTGAAGGTTTTTTTAAAATAATTTTTCAAAAACTGAATTTAGGTCCATTTTGACCATTTTCAAAATAAAGTTTCTCCAAATGTCTACAGTAAAAGTGGATTTTATTTCGGCAGGGTGATAGAGGGCAGCACTGAGGCCATGGCTGCAGTGAAATTAGTCGCAAACCTTTGAAGGAATATTTTTAAATCATTGTTCAAAAACTGAATTTAGGTCAATTTTGACCATTTTCAAAATAAAGTTTCCCCAAAGTTCTACAGTAATAGTGGATTTTATTTCGGCAGGGTGATAGAAGGCAGCACTGAGGCCATGGCTGCAGAAAAACTGATCGCAAACCCCTTAAGGTTTTAAATACTTGTTTCAATATTGCTTTTTGATCCGTTTTGCAAACCTCATAAGGATTGTTTGTAATCCTACAACCCAGTGGTTGCCCAGTCAAAAATAATTATACTATTCATAATCTTATTATTATTAATATAAATAATAATACAAAGAATGATAAGAAGAAGAATGTAAATAAGGGGTCAGGATGGAACTACCTAACATGTGGTTATGAGAAAAAAGACAATCCATACGATGAGTGTCAATGCTTGTATTATTGTGTAGTGTATTTGTTTATTTATTTAGATCCGTATTACCTATTCAATTAAGCAGCTGTTCTATAGTTCCTAATGACATTCTCATCACACGCCGGTGATCTGCGTGTGCCGTCACGTGACCACTGCCGTGGTAGGAGTAGGAAGTTTTAACAGCTGTGCGCGCACAAGGAATTCTGATACCCTTAATTAATAAACACACATCATTACGACAGAGTGATGATCACAACTTTATTCATAGCGAAATGTCATGGAAAAGGCAAGCTGTGGAAAGACGAGGAAATTTGCTATTACCGTAAGTAACCAGCAAAAAGCGAAACATCTTTTCAAGTGTGGGCCACTTTACCGCGGGTCTGGAAGTGGAGGGCCACTTTACCGCAGTCATTCACCTACGATGACAATTTCAGACCCCTCCATGATTTTTAAGTGGGAGAACTTGCAAAATAGCAGGGTGTTCAAATACTTAATTTCCTCACTGTAAATGTTAGAGAAATAACAATTGATGTTCGAGAGGACCGAAGAAGAGGCAGCAGTCAGGATGTCTTATACAGGAGAAGTTTATTTACCATCGTTACGGGACCCGGAGACATGAACTCAAGACATTGCGCTAGTCCTACCATTCAAGTCTGCCTATGCTTCCACCGAGGAGGGATAAATACCGTATAGCAACGTCAGAGTGATACGCAAGCAAACATTCAGTGGCGCCAGCACACCACAGTCAAGGCCGTGACAGAGATAGTACGACTGTACAGCTTGACCGACGGATAATACGAGTTCACAGCTTGACCCAGTATGATAGTGATTTAATATTATCCTTCAACAGTAAATATCCCCTCAATTATCTGGAGGTGCAGTCTGCAGCACTATGGTGACCGGTTAGCTCCGTTGCCCCTTTATCCACAAAAACACATGCGAGTTGGCGCCCCTAAACCTTCATGTAATGGAAAAATATTTAGCATGTGTTGTTAAAACATATAGTGGAACACTTTTGGCACCCAGCCATATCAAAATTAAAAATATATATTTTTTGATGCACCCTAACGGGCGTGTTGCTCTTCTCTGGTTCGACTGGTTTCTGTTGCTCAAATGTGGCGGTACGATCTCTGGCCCTGAGGCCGGGGAGTTTCGTTGTGCAGGTTTGACAGAAACGCTCTTGTGAAACTTCTGTTTTAACACCAGCGGCCCTAACAGCTGATTATTAGGGCAGCTGTGTGGGGGTTTGTTGGTGGGGAGCTTATTGCCCTCTTCAACTGGCCCGCTCTACACCCTGGCTTTTTAATGCACCACACTGTGCAGGGCTACATCATACTTCACACATAACTCAAATAAATAAATAATAATAATTAATTAAACTCAAAATCAAAATTATATTGAGGATGGTAATGACAACTGGGAAGTAGTAAGATCTCGGAGTATAATAAGTATCAATGCTTTTTAATGCATTACACTATGTAGGGCTTTCATAATACATTATACATGGAAAAAAAATATAAAAAATTTAAAAAAGAGGAAATTGTACAAATTGATATTATACTGAGGATGGTAATGACAACTGGGAAGTAGCAGGATCGCGGAGTATAATATAAACTGCTGCATAGTAACGTGCCTTTATAACATTAAAATAGTGACTTCCAGTAATGTTACACTAGGGATTTTAGTAATTTGTAAGAAACATATTAATGATCATTTGTTACTTGCTCTGTACTAGACATTGTACAAGAAATGAAACAGCTGTTGTCGTGTTTTTTGTGCTTTGATTGTTAAATTAAAATGTTATTGTTTTTATTTTGGGGGTGGAGCTTATAAGCCTTTTGCTTCGGCCCACTCCTTTAGAGCCGACGAACTGACTTTCTGTTGCTCGAATGTGGCGGTACGACCTCTGGCCCTGAGCCCGGGGAGTTTCGTTGGGCAGGTTTGTCAGAAACTCTCTTGTTACAAACGTGACACAGACACAGACTCGATTTCATGGTTTATTTTTGCTGCAGCTCACAGAGGGGAGTCTTTGCTCATGGACACGTCTACACCCGTTAACTCCAGCGCTTTGGACGGTTTTTCAAAGACCTTAACGTGTAAGTACTCTTCGTCTCCAACACGGACCTGCAGGAAAAACGGAAACAGAGTTTGCACACCGTTCAGACTTCAGTCCGTAAAACTACACACACATTGCTGGGGTAAAATATTGAAAGAAATGTTGCAATTGATTGAATAAGTTAACAGGCTATGTGTTCAAAAGTTTTCAATCAAGTCCAACATTTCCTTCTTAGACTGCACACTATTTATCATTAAGCCGTTGAAGAAGTGAATCCTTACCTTTACACATCTCTTATATCCCGCAACCGTTTGGGAAGTCTGCGAAATTGCAGTGAACTCAGGAAATACGGTGGAAAGCTTCACTTGGACGAGAGGTCTTATCTTTGAACGACAAGGAAAAAGATCTGGTAAAATTCATACTTGCGTCACTGCTTCCCACAAACTCTTAACAAAACACAATCCTCATCTCACCTTGTCACATATTTTTTGTATTCTTTCATCAGCCTTGAAGGGCTTGGATTTTCCTCCGAGCACGATTGGTTCCATTTTGAGGAGAACGCTTCACTGGTCGTGAACATGCCGAACACGGGCGTATAAATACTGTGAGACACACCTTTAATGTGGGCGGAGGGTGTGGCCCCCAAGCAAAGCTGCAAGTCTCTTCCTGTTCAACAGCAAAACCTGGGTGTGATTTTTGACTCTGAGCTGACGTTAATTCTACACATTAAGAATATCACAAAGATAGGTTTTTACACCTAAAGAACATAGCCAGAGTCCGTCCCATTCTCTCTCGGGCCAACACGGAGACGCTAATGCATGCTTTTATCACCAGTCGTATCGACTACTGTAATGCCCTGCTTTCTGGTCTTCCCAAAAAGAGAATCTCAGGTTTACAACTTTTACAAAATTCAGCAGCTCGTGTCCTGACGAAGACCAGGAGGCGGGACCACATTACACCGGTTTTAGAATCGCTGCATTGGCTCCCCGTGTGTTTCAGGGTCGATTTTAAAGTTCTTTTAATGGTTTTTAAATGTCTTAATGGTCTTGGTCCTTCTTATCTCTCAGAACTGCTTTTACCATATGAGCCTTCGCGGTCCCTTCGCTCCTCCGGCAGGGGTCTCCTATTCCTAAAGTCAACAGAAAGACTCACGGCGAGGCGTCTTTCCAATATTATGGCCCTCGCCTCTGGGACGACCTGAGGAGGAGCTCAGGACCACAGAGAACGTTCATGTTTTTAAGAGCAGGCTCAAGACCCGCCTTTTTAGCTTAGCTTTTACCTGACATATATTTATTTCGGTATGAAAAGCGCTTTATAAATAAAGTTTGATTTGATTTGATTTGTAACAAATAACAAATAAGACACTTTATGCTGGTATTTAATACTTTTATTGTATTGTTATTGTTGTTGTGTTCATGCGACGTCACATTGGAACGTGTTAGTAAGGATGTAACGATTCACTCAAGCCCCGATTCGATTCGATTTTTCGATTGTAAGTTCCCGATTTCTATTTTTTTCCCCGACCTTTTTTAAAGAAAAGAATATGGCTCATTCATACCAATGTTTCTTTTGTTTTAACATCTGCAACGGTCTCAGTAAGAGAACTTTACTTTACAAAAAATTACAAGACATGAAGGTGAACTATAATCAATCACATGAGTGCTTGTACATTTACATGTTTTCAGCATAAATAAGATATGTAGCAAAGCAAACATTTTGAGATTATATTTATTTTACCAAACTTTTTTTTTTTTGCAGTTTGAACATAATACTACCATTTAGAACTAATTTTACAGTGCAGTTTTTTCTTTGGTAAACTTCTGTCAAAATGCTAAACTCTGCGTTAGCCGCTAACGCTAATCTCGTAGCCGCTAACTTTAGCTGCGTCTGTTGCTTCGATGCATGCACTGTATGTGTTTACATGGTGTGTTGGGGGAGAGGCGGGGGAGGCCACCCTCAGCTACTCCAAAATGGAGCAGCTGAGGGTGGCTTTAAAATCAATTATTTTCTTTTTTACATCGATTCACATTTTACGCATATTAAATAGATTTTCGATGAATCGTTACATCCCTAGGGGGTAGGCAAGGGCCACACCTCCCAAATGTAGCCCAAAGTCAGTAAGTAAGTGCTTTATTTGTCATTATTTAAGGGTACAATGAAATAGCGTTCAGGTGTTAGTCCTGAGCCGTTGTGACTGAGCCGCACTGCCACTGTGTGTCAAACAGACCAGCATGTTTTTTGGCGGTAGAGGAAACCGTAGCACCCAGAGGAACCTGGCTGGCTGCCTTTAGTCTCATCTGATCCTCTGAAACGGTGCAGCGCCTCCTGGGTTTGTCCCTGATTCAGAGCGTGGTGTCCTGCACTGGTCAGCTCCTCCTCCTCCTTCCTCTTCCTCCAGCACAGCGCCCTCCCATCATATGACCACAAGGGGAATTTTGCCAGGAAACCTTTAATGAAATGACAGTACTTGACCAGGTATTTGAGCTCTGAATTGTGTAATAATGTTTCTTAAAACCATCTCAAGGGTCAGAGGTTTTATGCTTGAGGGCCGGTTTTGGCCCCGGGGCCTGATGTTGCCCCTGGTTAGTCTGTAACAGCCCACTCTGCTGGAATCATGCCAATCCATTAGCCTGACTATATAATTTTTATTATTTTACTCTGTAGAAGGGGTTTAATAATGTCTATGGCATTTTAATTTCCTCATCTGGGAATCAATGAAGCTACCTGTGTTTAAAAAGCCCAGTCCAGATTGTTTTTCTTGAGGAAGCTTAGAAATCAATCAACTTAATGTTTTCTATTGTTTTTTTTTTTACTGTTTAAAAACTTGTTTTCACAGAAGTTAGGCAGATATTTCATTGGTAAAATGTACTTGTATATGTAATATGTAAAGAACCAGATCGATTGCGAGTTTGATTCCTGTATATGTTACTGTAGCGAGAGCGTGAGGACATCTGGGCATGTGCAGATCGAATTTTCCAGTGGATCAGGCCTCTAGGACGCTCCAGTAACAATTGTTTTCTAGGGTTTCTGGTAGGTTTTCAATGCTCATGGATTTGTGTCCATGGTTACGTATTTGTTACATCCAGAAACCATAAACAAGCTGAAATGAAATTGGTCCCGGCGTGTCAGAGAAGAAATAAAACTCGTCCGAAGAAATAAAAGTCCCATCTCTACGTAAACGGCCTCAAATATCGCCACAAAAATGCACAACTATTACCCTATTCACGTGGCTTTCCTCCTGAGTTCAACATTAAAAGGAGTGGCATCATATCTGGTTGTTAGCAGGTTTCCCTTGTTGACGGTGGATGTTTCAGGAATTGGCTCGATTGACGAGACGTTCACCTGATGCAACGGAGCTGCAACTGTTTCTGCTTTTGAACCGTCGTTTTTCTGGCCTTTCGGATCAAGAAATTCTGCTTTATCTGTTTTTGAGAAAGAAAAGATGCACGATGCTAATGACGACTCTGGGATTCCCGTCGCAGACCGAGCAGACTGTGAATATGAAATCGTCCAAACTTATTCCAAGTCTCCCAACACATTAAGTTCATAAACACCTTTCACCATCACCGTAATGAAAACAAGTACAGTCAGCCAACGTCTTCTGCTAATGTGTGACTTTACCACAGAGTGAAGGACAAAACTCATTTTATTCAACTGGTATGAATAAAATCAGGCCTTTATGTGATAAATTAAAGGTTTTCGTTTACAATAGGGTCCTCGCTGGGGCCAGGCAGAAGAAAATACTTACATTACTCTAGTTGCTGGTAACTTTTCTACTAGATTATTCATTGTATCACGGAGAAACTTCGACAAGGCATTGGCCCAGGACAGGTGCTATATAAATAAAGTGGACTGGATAGTCAGATGGTAGCACAGTGGTTAGCGCTCGTGCTTCACAGCTAGAAGGTCCAGGTTCGATTCCCATCTGGGACGGGGCCTTTCTGTGTGGAGGTTGCATGTTCTCCCCGTGTCTGTGTAGGTTTCCTTTGGGTACTCCGGTTTCCCCATCACTAAAAACATGTACAATAGGCCAGGATTAATGAATGAGTGTGAGTTTGAGAGGCTACAATCCGGTGTGGCTTGTTCATTAACCTGCCAACCGGAGCAAATAAACATACTGAAGTCAGAGATATTTGAGTAACTTTTCGAAGAGACTGTACTTATTAGAGTAAATGGTAATTTTATTAGAGTAGTAATATCATTCAGTACTTTTTACTTCTACTTGAGTAATATTGTAATGAAGTATCTTTACTTTGACTAAAAAAGTGTTTATAGCATATATACATATACCTTTGTGTGGTATTTTTTTGGGAAATGTTTGGATTTTATTTAATTTTTTTAAGTTTTATTTCTTTATTTCTTTTATTTATGTCACAACTGAAACATGAATCAGACTTTTACACTCGAACATTTTCTCCAGGTACTTTTAAAATTTTACTTGTGTATTTATTTTGGAATTACTTTTTACTTGTACTTTCACCGCAACTCTACCCACCTCTGACTGAAATGCATTTCCAGTAAATGATGATGTGTCGGATTGTAAGAGAAACAACTTCTGCCATTGAAGCACTTTTCCTCCGACCTATGGAAAAGTGGAGAAGGGCGTTTTGTTTTGCCTCCCCGTCTTGACTTTGAGCCGATGACACTTCCACTCCCTTCCTCATTCTATCTATTTCAAGTTCACAATCTAAAAGTGGAACGTGATGTAAGAGAGGCTTGTTACTCGAGCCGCACTTCCCGCCGGTGACATTCATGTCCTTGCCTCGGCGCTCGTTTTCCCTTGTTCCTCTGGAATCCGGCTTCCAAAATCATCCACGTCTCCGCTGTCCTCCCACCACGACCCCACAGACGCAGATTTAAATCTCTGCTGGAAACGAGAAGAAACCAAAAAGTTGTGGCTCCCAAGATGTGAGCACCTTAAGAAGTACGGGTTTACACTGACAGAAGCAAGTCCTATTTAACCTCTTAACCCCCACCTGAACTGAGCACATTCTCTCCAGTTTGGCTTTACCCAAATCTAAAAGCTTCTTGGAAAAAAATAATCAAAATAGCAACAAAAATTTGACAAAAACGCAACTAAAAAGCAACCAAAGAATACCAGAAAAGTGGCAAAAAAGTGATGGAAAAAAAAGACAAATATGTGTTTTGTGGGTCTGGCCTATAAGCTGTAACATTTTAGATTTGGGTAAAGCTGAACTGGAGAAAACGCACTTGGTTAAGGCCGGGGTTTTAAGAGGTTTTAAGGCCAGAATAGTACATTTTAATGCCACAGAGGCAGAAAAAACTCACTGCATATTTAAAGGACCTGTATCATGCTATTTTAAGCCATTCCAAAGTAAAGTATAGGCATTTATATGATATATTGTACCTCTACCACTACGGAGCACTAATTTTTGTGATAAATATAAGTATTTTCTGGAGGTATTTTTCCAACCCGGAAGACAAAACGCTTGGATTCAGTTAACTCCGCCCCCTCTCGCCGCTCATACAACTTTAGCAGTAGTAGAAATATATATATCACAGCAAAAAGTGAAGTTATTTCATGATGCTGTTATAAGGAGTTAACATGTGCAACACAGCTTCATGGCTAAATGGCTAACACACACGCTAACATGCATTTTGATCGACTCACCACTCTGATGTTTCCATTATGGGATTTGCGTTGGTTATAAAAGTTAATCCACTTTGATTCTGGCCAAGGTTCATTAGCATCCATCAGCGACAGGCACAGACAAACACTATTGTGGCTGATAGTCGCTGAATCCCGGAGGGAAAGTCCAACTTCTATGGCCTCTTCTTTGGGAAGGTTGAATAAAGTCCAGTCCTCGCAGCCAAACGCGCTTTTCTCCGTGACATTATCGTTGGGTAAGAAAAAAGAACAGGCGTCCAGACTCCAGAGTAGGTTAGAAAAAGCTCCCTCTTCACAACTTTCGGTGCAACATGACATGACCATCTGTTCAGACCGTTCGGACGCTCAGGGGGTGCGTTTGTTTTCGGTACAGGGGCAGCGCAGCGTCAGGCACTTCCTCTTTTTTTTCTTTTTTTTTTTTTTAATTGATTTTTTCTTACGACAGAAATAATGAAAAAAGCAATTTTACAAATGAAAATCATGCCGTAAGGCATTAGATTACAGACGTGTAGCACTTCCGTTCCGCTGTGACGACACAACTGAACATGCCAGTCGTTTACCAGGAGAGGGCGGAACAGCTGCTCAGAGAGCAGGATTCAGGAGGATTACTGAGAACTGCGTGAATGAATCCAGAAACCACTCTGGGGGTGTTTTTGATAAGGAAATAGCATAACAACATGGTTAAAAGCTCCAAAAAGTCGATTTTGCATGATATAGGACCTTTAATATTTTAAGATTTGCAGACATGTAATCAGATGAAGAAAGAGAATTGGACAAAATGGGCAACTTTTGAACAAAAAAAAATCAATTTTGTGAACTTATTCTGTAAATTGTATAAATAAATCTAGATTCGATGCCAGTCTGAATCTTAATTTACTGCTTTTTACAGACCTGTGGAAACCCTGAAGTAATACGTTTGTGGTCCAGTCGAATTTTGAACTAAAAGACGAGAGCCGTAGCCGAGAGCCGTAGCCACCAAAGGTTCCCTGTGACATTTTCCGTTATTTTCGTTTCCCTGCCCCGTAGCTGTTTGTCATTTTAGCCTCTCGGCTCTTGCCATTTCTCTCATTCTGTTTTAACACAACCGTCTGTTCTTTTCCCTCTGATCCGCAGACACTTCCCCTTCTCTCCCAGTCTGTGTGATGCGCCCTGCTGTCCCCCGAGGCTCTGTCTTTGTCCACCTCCTCTTCTGAAACACGGCTTTGATTGTGGGTTGCAGCTCGTTTCAAAAGCTCGTGTGAAGTTATTTTGGGACATTCGGTCGAAAATTTGTGCTCTCGTGGTCATAGTGTCAGAGAAGACTAAAAAAAAAAAAAAATCACACTTTCAATCCCAATGTTAAATGATTCCTGCCGCTGTCCCCTCGATTCAGGACATTTAATGGCTTTGAGTCCTAATTGGGACAGACTCCAACCCTACAGCCCCCGACCCGAAAAGCCAAAATACTCCACACAATGGACTCCGTGACTCAAACAATGGCGCCTATGTCCAAGAGCCTTCACGACAGGCTGATGTGCTGCAGGGGCTCTAATGCGTCGTGGCCGAAACCCCCGGTAAAGCGCGGCGCTAGTATGTCAAATGGTGCCAATGTTTTTATTTGCATGTTTTTAAAAACGCTTGTACAACTGGTTACCGCCCATCCCAGTGTAGCCCAACCCCTTCCCAGAGCACAACCGGCGCACCCGTGTTGGACAAATCGAAAAGGTTGGAAGCGGGTTGGCCTAATCCCGGGGTCAGCCCTATGTTCCCCGGTACCTATGTTCCCCCACTTCTATTGATTAAGATTAGGCACCAGCCCACTATCCTTAAGGTTAGTGGCTCGGGCAGGGTCAGGGTTAAGCTCATTGATATATGTATGACATTTCACTCTCATGACTTGTGATTGGGTGAAGTACCAACTCACCTACGGAAAAAAAACATAGGACCCGGGGAACATAGGTACGCACCCCTAATCCCGCAGATTTACCACAGACAGGTGTAAGAAGCATTGAGTGCGTTTACAAGGGCTCGAAATTCCCGGTTATACGCTATAGAGTTCGGGAAATTCCACAGTTACCATGGAGATCCGCCATCTTTGCAGCCGTTAGCATTTCCATCTACTAACATTACCTAAAAACAGTATAAAGTGGAGAAAAAAGCCGTGGAAAAGCTCCGTCAGCTGCTAAGTTACTGCTGGTAAATACATCGAACACACTGTGGCGTTCAAGTGATTTAATGTGAACAATAACTCCAGTATTTGAACTTTTAAAATCTCCATTCTTTAATTTAAGGTCTGTCCTCGCAGGCGCACACATTACATTTTTGAAAACAATACGGTGAAAATATTAAAAGCATAAATGTGAGGCTTGTTCTTTTGAGTCACTTTGGGCTCGATGTTTTGCTCGTCCTCGACATCCTGAGCTACGGCAGTGACGGCAGATTGTGGATAATAGGTAGCGTTCACGTGACATCACAACATTCTGAAGATCCTATAGTTTAACATTGAGGTGGAGGGCAACTGAAAATTCCACGGCCGTAACCATAGTAACGCTCAAAATGCAGATTTATAGTCTTAAATCATTGCTAATATCTCTGTAATTCCTGGGCCAATTCACATGAAACAAAAACTGACACAAAGTTCAAAGTCGTATCTTCCAGCACGTATGACCATATGTCTAATTATTTCTTCACAAAGGCGTCCAAAAGTGGAGACAATATTCAAAAACATGTGCTTGATGTTGGCCAGTAGAAAGGACTTTCAGCCATAAAATTCACATGTCAGGTTTGTGAATCCAATGACTGTCACATGATGATCAGAGAAAACATTTGGACATTTTCTTTTTGGAAATTTCTTTCAAAAACTGTTTCTCTCCCATAGAGTTGTATTGACACCTGCCCTCCAACTGAAATGGAATTCTAAATCGTGAACGCAACCTATTCCAGACCGTTACCCGTCCTGGGTTTTATCCCCGAGTGGACCCGGGAGCTCTGGGAGAAGGTTAAAGCCGGGGCCGCTGTGAGCGCGTGGAGCTGATGGAGTTCACCCATAGTTTGTGGAGGAAAAACTCAATCTATGTGTTGTGGTCGACTTCCTCTCTGCGTCCGGAGGAAAACCAGCCGCATTACGGGACTTTCCATCTTAAATATTCACTACATTTAGTTCTTTCATGGATAAAATATAAAACTCCGTCTCCTCTTGACTCCGGAAACAGGAGCTCTTCGGACTCGCCGCCATGTTTGTTTACGATTAAGACATGGGAAGTTTCTTAGAACCGGAAAATAGCATTTCTCTCGAAAGTACTAATACACCTGGAACTTTTGGACATTTTCTCATGTTTACAACCATAAACAAAGATTTTATTTTGAATGTTTTACTTAAAGTTTAATAAAATGTGAATGTCATCTGTATTTCGTATTGGGAGAATAAACCAAAGCGAACTCATCGTCTCTTGTTTCCTTCTATTGAGGGGCACTATACTCACACAATAGGACATAAAATCACACCGTTGTTTCCTCACAAAGGTCAAACGGTACAGTTGGGAATCGCCTTTCAATTTTGTGACCACATTCATTTTTAATACGCGTTTGTTCAGTATAATGAGAATGTAATGGACTGGTGTACAGAGTAAATAATGGGTGTAATTATATATATATACACAGCGTGGCCCACACACTGGAGGTTAATGCTTTAGAGCCGCCCGGTCTTATCAGCTACACAGGAACCACAGCAGATAAGCAGAATCGCCTCCGGTAACGATTCTGTAGATCAGATCTGTCTGAATTAAACTGATGTGGCACAAAAGGCCTTTCAGTTCTCCTTGAAACTGAGGTTTTTTTTTTCCTTCTGTTTTTGTGAACACATCTTGGTTAGAACGGCATAATTAATTAAAAAGTAGGAGAGTCAGGAGTAACGTGTCACCCTGGAGAAGACGAATGTGTTACGTTACATAATAATACTACTGATATAGTATTGTAGCAAAAAAAAACAACAGCCCGTCTAAAACCAGAGAGTAGTTTGTTAAGCTGACGTATAGTAGCCGATCTCCATGGTAACGCAGGGCAGTTAGTGCCAGACTGATGAGTAGGGACGTCAAGATTAACCGGTTTTATGATCACCACGATTATAAAAGGACGCGGCAGGTTATTCCGTAAGAGTTTCAGAAGCCACGGTTTACCGCGGACATTTTTCTCGCTGACGCACGAGCCGCTGCACGCCATAAACAGCGTAAACTCACCGGTAGTTGAGCGAGGCAGGAGGACGCTCTCCTCCAGTGTTGTGTCCACCCAAAAACGATTGAAGTCAGCAGAGTGGGACGTCTTTAGGATCCAGAAGATGACCACGGCGTTGTTGTTGTCGACGAAGTTGCAGCAAAAGGCGCCGATATCGGCTACGTCGAATATAAACAACATCTTGGAGATAATCCTTCACTGTGAATGTCCAGGTCAAGGTAACGAACTGCTTAATTCCCCAAAAAGTTGTCAAAATGTTCGGAAATAGCCGCCACAACTGGCTCAGGATGTAAACAAAAGGCTAACGCTCTGCTTCAGCGTAACATAAGGGAAAGTGAAACCGCACATGTGGAAATCAGCTGTTCAAAAGAGTCATTTTGGAAACACGTTTCATTCTCTGTTCATCAAAATAATTAAGCAACAGCTTAACTTTTGAGAGGATAAAACCTAGCCTAGCTTGTAGCATAAATATATATAGTAAAATAATTATGATCATTATAAAGAAGTAAAGTTGACATTGTTTTGTATTATTCAATGTAGGCCTATTTATTTTAATGCAAAACAAACTTAAAGCATTTTTCATTTTTAGAAACAGTGACTGTTTACAAGTATACAAACGCTTTTTAAAGACAAAAACTAAAAATATCAGTTCTTTCCTTTCATTTGGGGAATAATCGTGAATAATCGTAAACTTTTTTGTTTCACAATAATCGTGACTCAAAAAATTGAAATCGTGACACCCATACGGATGAGGTTAGGGCCAGGAGTTGGAAAACACTAACGTTAAAAAGGAGAACAATAAAGGGTTAGGAAAATGGTTTAGCTTAGCTCAGGAGAAAGTTTGGGTTAGGTTTATTTATCAATATATATTAATATGACAGTTTAAAATAAAGTTTATTTTGACACGTTTTTTACTTAAGAAGCTCTTTTAGATTTGGGTAAAGCCACACTGGACCAAACGTGCTTGGTTCAGTCTCGTCGCCATCAACACACGACAGATACAGCTCAGTATAAAAGCGTCTTCTCCGTGAACGATCTGAAGCGACTCTTCTTTTGCCTTTTCATATTTGACGATACGAATGGGGGTTTCTTTTTTTCCGATGTAAATGAAAAGTTCCGGACGCAGGCGTCTGTTTCGCCCATAGGGGGCGCTAACGTTTCTCAGTGACGCTATAGCACGACTCTCCTTTAATCTCTCTGAAAATCATCACAAGCCTCCACAGAGAGCGGCGACGCCTCCTCTTCCAAAGCGACCCCTTTGAGAACGCAGATATTTCTGGAACTAAAGCGCCGCCGTTTCATGGCGGCGCTCACGCGTTCGTCAGCCTGACACTTACAAAGCATCAAAGAGTTACGTGGGGGGGGGGGAATAATTAAAGGCAGTGTGGAGACGAGCCAGAGTCAGAGGCGTGTGGAGGAGGAGCACCTCATGAACTTGTTGATGTTGACGTGTTGAAGGAGAAAGAAAAAAAAAAAAACATCAGAAAAAACAAGCGGTGACACGTGAACTAACAGATGTTCCGGCTGGCGGCGCCGATCTGATGGTTCGGGCGTCACACGACGAACAAAGCGACGTTCGAATGATCAGACATGTCCGCTATTGTCCTTTATTCAACTATTTTAGTGTTATGCAAAATCACCTTTAAGAGTGTTGATTTGATTTAGAGTTCAGGATTGTGAAGTCTTGGCTTTTTTCCATGAAAGCGACTTTAAAGGCAGAATACTGGCGCTATTGTTCATATTCCTCCACTTTTCATACTGGTTTTGGCTAATGTTGTCACGGTTCGGCCTTTAGTTGCCCTGGTTTGGTTTGCTTTGTGTTTATCCGTCCTTGGTGTTTTATTTTGACATGTCTTTTCGCTTTGCTTCCCTTGTGTTGATCGCCCGCCCCGCCCTGATTTGTTTCACCTGTTCACCGTTTCCTCATGTATTTAGGCCCTGTCCACACGAAGTCAAGCCGAGGACCAAACGCAAAGATATTCTATCAGTCCAGTGCATCGTCCATACGAGTCCGGCGTTTTGGGCGTCTGTAAACGAACATTTTCCAAACCAGGTCCCAGAGCGGAAAGATCTCAAAACGCCGTTTACGTCTCGGCAACTTTTACTAAAACGATGACATCACACACCAGAGTGGAGTCAGTTATCCATAATCTACTGACCTTATCATGGCTTTTACTCATGGATCTATGATGGTTTTACTCATGGATCTATGATGGTTTTACTCATGGATCTATGATGGTTTTACTCATGGATCTGTGATGGTTTTACTCATGGATCTATGATGGTTTTACTCATGGATCTATGATGGTTTTACTCATGGATCTATGATGGTTTTACTCATGGATCTATGATGGTTTTACTCATGGATCTGTGATGGTTTTACTCATGGATCTATGATGGTTTTACTCATGGATCTATGATGGTTTTACTCATGGATCTATGATGGTTTTACTCATGGATCTATGACGGTTTTGCTCCTCTTTGCTCAGTCTGTGTTTTTGGACTGACAGGTTTTTCTGCTTTAGTCCCGTTACGTCTGAAGAATAAACTCGCCTCCTCGTCTCTTCTGTAAATCATAATCCTTGAAACCGTTTCATTTTCACTGTTTACATTCCACAAAGGTTTACTGCGCCTGCGCCTCTACATCTTGTTCTATTATCTGTGTTAGCGTCACAGCGCCTCACACAGGCCTGGCAGATGAATCACACCGTTTTCACAGACCTGAGTCGACCCATGTGGACGCACACGTTTACTAAACTCGAGCTTACAAAGAAAGTTTCTGAAAATATCAGCGTTTGGTCTTCGTGTCATCGTCTACGTCAGCCCCGGTTTGTTTGAGTTTTGTTTTCTCTGGATTTTGTTACTTTGGTTTTTGTCATTTATCAAACATCGCCAGTTTTGTTGCAGTCCCGCATTTTGGGTTTTATTTTGTTCTCGTTTCACCGTGTCAAATGTTAGTCTACGGACAAAGGGTTTCATTCAGGGCATGTTGCCACTCACACATTTGAACGATTTTTTTTTTGCATTCACAACATTTGTTCTTAGCTCAAAGTGTTTTTCCGGAAGAACAAATCCAAAGAGTCTCCGAGCAGCACCGCTCTAATGTGATCGAAGGACATTATACAGTATATGCGCCGCTGTTTTATTAATGCATCTGACAAGGACTGACCCGTATTCGATGAGAACGGAACAGGCCAGCGTTTTTCCATACTGAGATCTGTTGTTGCGTCAGTCACGCAAAATTAAAGATGTGGTTAGCATTTGGCCTCTCCCAGTATATTCCTATAGCTTCAAACGGGGTGAAGTTAGAAGCGACCAGGCTCTTCCACAAAGACCGGTACGTATCAACTCGTCAGGTAAAGAACATATCTCAGTCTGGAAAAACACTGGCCTGTTCCTTTAAGAAGAGATTTGGCCTGTGAAGGCAAGGCAAGTTTGTGTAGAGCACAATTCATACACAAGGCAATTCAAAGTGCTTCACAGTTGCATAAAATTACAAGAAAACAGATCAAATCAATCATTAAAAAATCAACATAAAAATGTATCAATGACAGTAAAAGGCCAGAGTGCAGATAAAATACTTTCAGTTTTCATCTGCTCGGGTAAAAAGAGCTGTTTTCAGCCTGGATTTGAACATTGTCAGAGTTGAGGCCTGTCTCACATCCTCATGAAGACTGTTCCAGATTTTAGCTGCATGAAACTGAAACGCAGCCTCACCGTGTTTAGTCCTGACTCTGGGAACCACCAGGAGACCCCTCCCTGAAGTTCTCAGGGCCCGAGATGGTTCATACGGCTCTAACATGTCAGAGATGGACTTTGGTGCTAAACCATGAAAAGACTTGTACACAAGCAGAGCTGTTTTAAATTCTATTCTCTGAGTGACAGGAAGCCAGTGCAGAGACCGGAGCACTGGACTAATATGGTGGTATTTCCTGGTTCTTGTCAGGACTCGAGCAGCAGCGTTCTGGATGTTCTGCAGCTCTAACAGCTCGTTTAGAAAGGCCAGTGAGCAGCCGTTACAGTCGTCTAACCTGCTGGAGACAAACGCATGGATGAGTGTCTCCAAGTGTGAAGAACTCTTTGTGAACGGTGGCACAGTGGTTAGTGCTCGCGCTTAACAGCAAGAAGGTCCTGGGGGTTTGAGTCCTACGCAATTTGATGTTATTTAACGGTCGCCCTGGCACGTAAAATTCTGGTTCATAACGACGGCAATAACACCGATTCTGATTCTGATGTTCTCCCCGTGTCTGTGTAGGTTTCCTCCGGGTACTCCGGTTTCCCCTACCACTCAAAACATGTACAATAGGCCAGGTTGAGTGTGATTTGAGTCTATTTATTGAGAGTGCGAGTGTGGGACAGCGAGTGGAAATTAGCTCGTGGCATGTTTACTTGCATGTCCCATGTGTGTTCATTAACACGCACTGTCCCACCAAACAAACAAACTGAATTAAAATAAAATGAAAGCATCTGCCGTACCACTGTCCAGAAGTCTTTTCAAAACATTCATAACTACTGCTTATGTAACAGATTCATTTTCTCGTCCTCTCAAACGGTCAGAATGTAATTTCATGCAGCATACGGCATATGGAGCAATGTGTGTGGAAGTTCTGGTTCATTGTTTTAGAGCTTACTGTAAACGTAGTGAGAACGCAGAGCAAGTTTACAGGAACCCCGTGCAGCCGGTTATTGGTTCTGCGTCCCGTGGGCGGATGTTTGGATGTTTTCTCGTGAAGCCATTCGGGCCCTAATGCGATCAGGAAGCGACCGGGCCGGGACTCATTCTTCACACACTCCACCAAAGAGAAAGCACCGCTGTTCCTTTGAGCTTCAGAGCAGAGGCGACCAAAGTGCGGCCTGCGGGCAAAATCCTGACCAGCCGGTTCATTAAAATGGACGCAGCTGATCTCCATGGTAACGCAGGACGGTCAGCGCCATACTGGGGGCTAGCAGGCAGCGGCGGCGGGTTGGTGGGTGTGGCATGTGCTTCATCACATTTCTGCGCCATGGAAGTTTGCCCCACGCTCTTTAACCGAGTGTATTTTCTCCAGTTTGGTCTAACCCAGGGGTGCCCAAACAATTCCATTGGCCCGCCAGAGAGTGACCCCACCTTCTCTCTCCCATTCATTCTCAATGGTAAATATGGATGCAGTACACTTTTTGTCCACCAGCGTCAAATTGGGGGCGCTGTTTCACTCGTTTCGCCAAGTCACATGTTAAAAATGTACTAATAAAAGAATTGACGTCGAACTGACACTTTCAAAATGATCTAATATGGCATTTTCTTTGAGTTACCAAATGAATGAGGTAAAGTCACTGTAGGTGCTGTAGATACAGGTGTTGCTGTTTGTATATTTTGCACTTTGTTGCTACAATTGTTCTGTTCTGTTAACATTTGTTTTAATGTAGCATGTTATTTTCATAGATAGAATCAAATGCAAATGTATAGGCTACCAACAAATAAAATAAAGTAACCATTAGCATTTGCAGTTATATGTGCTGTCAGGAAACATGTTTTTGTACTAGCTCAAACCACACGCTATTTTATCAGTCTGTTCAGAACGACCATATGTGAATAACAAACTCCACCATCGGGTCCTGCTACGGAAAATTAGTGAGCGCCGAGCCCAAAGGGGAAGCGCAACCATATTTGGGCGTAAGGAACAGACTGAGACATCGCACCTGCTTACACAACATCCGCTAAAAAACTAGTTTAAACCGGTTCTCAAGGTCTGAGGGAAGATACCCACCCCACAGACTAGTAGGAATAGAAAGAACACTGTATTAGATCTAGAGCGTATACAAGTATGTGAGAGACTGGACCTTCAGTACCAGCCTGGCACGCTCCACTCCTCACCTCTGTATCCTACTACACGAGATCTGGTCGAGGCTCATCGGCTGATTAGCCTCTCTGTTTCCAACCTCCACTGCTGGCGCCGTACTGTTGTTTCAGGACTCCAACTCTGTATTGGTTTTGTATCAATTTACCTTGCAATATCTTTCAAAGACAACATTTGACTTGAGAACTATCCAAGTTGTCTGCATTGAATTACTTGGAGCAAACCTGGTGACGTGGGAAAGGTGGCGGATATCCTAAACGGACAAGTGGGTCCATCTGTCACCCTCAGCGTGTGGGAGGTATCCTAGTAATATCTCTGATGTCTAAATTGTCTGTTTTTCCATTGTCCAGAAACCTGAAAAAGGCACGACAGAGCTTAACGCTCCTCATGTGTGGCCCGCGACCCACAGGCACTTCTTCATTTTGGCCCTCACAAAATGTTTGGGCACCCCTGGTCTAACCCATTACTCACATCGAAAAGCTTCTCGACTGGAGATAAACAGTGTAGTTCATTTGAAAGCTAAGGCCTACAAAACTGCCACGTTGCATTTTTGTCCGATTTTTGTGGTTTGTTTATTTTTCCCATCCAAGTACCGACCAGGCCCTTCCCTGCTTAGCCTCCGAGGTCTGACGGGATCGGGCAAAGCAAAGGCCATAAGGTTGTGTTTTCATCCTCGTTTCCGTTGCCATATCGACACTTTTTTCCAAGAAGCTTTTGCATTAATGCCGAACCAGAGGAGACGTGCTTGGTTCAGGTGGGGGTTAAGAGATCAACTCGCGGTGTGGGAGAAATGAGTTTGTCCGGCGAGCGCTCAATAAGCTGTGAAAGTGAGAAGGGGCGAAGAGAAGGTTTGTAGCTCCTCACGCCTCAGCGGGCTCGTCCTCTCTCTGAGCGACACCCTCGGGCTCCCGGCGAAAGCCCCGGCGCACCTACGTACGTACGAGAGAAACCAACTTCGCCTTGAGGAGATCCGGCCCTACGTCTCCACGGCTCCCCTTTTTGGATGTACTCAATTATTTATTTAAACAAGGACAGTAATTCTTGATCATCGTACACAAATATGTATGATTATTCAGACTTTCCTCTCGTGAATTCATAACCAATATGTAACCCACGTCAGAGTATATACACGCCTAGGTTCGTAGGAGCTGAGAAGTAGAGTAATACTTTTCGTTTTGAAATGTGTAAACTCTTTAGTTCAACAATATTGAAACCGCTTACAACAATGGTGTACACACTACCTATGGGCCCAAAATAAAATTAGAATAAAATAAAATAAAATAAGGAAAATGTTCCTTATGGAGATTGTTCTTAAAAGATCCAAAAGAGTTCAGTCCAGAGTTCAAGTCAGTTAGTCAAAGGGGGAATAGTCAAAGTCAAGGGTAAGTGTTTTCCGAAGGTCTTGTTGGCGCCGGTTTGTTGGACTGACACAATCCTACCACACGATTCCGGATTGGCGTGGTGGAGGTTCACAGTTCACTGAGAAGGCTCGCCATCTATGGATCAATGGTTCACCTGGTAGGATTCAGGGACTGGAGCTTCTGGGTCTTCTTCTAGCCTCATAAAAAGACCTGACCAAGAGAGGATTTTCAATATGAGAAGCCAGGACAGATAAAAAGGTTTTTTGCGATGGCTCTCCAACTTCTTTTTTCTCTCATGGAAGAACCCAAAGCAGCGCTCCCGCCACGTTTTAGCGATGTTAAGCTAACGGGGGTGTTTTAGCCGGACTACTTCCGGTTTCCCACAAAATAAAATGTAATTTCAATAATTTTCAATAAAACCCACATCACTTATAAACGTAAAATAGGAATAAATAATGATGCGAAATGAATACAGATAACAGGTTAACCCCTTTTTTAGGCGGGTTACAAATAGCATTTTCCCAAGGAGTTTAGAAAGTGCGTTGGGAGCTGTCAAACAGGGCTCGATTTATGCATCGTAAATATAGAGGCTAGAAGTGCCAATCCTCGAAGAAGAAGCGCAGGAAGCTCGTTCTGGTGGGGAATGTGTTAAGACTATGACATAATGGAGGCTGAAAAACCTGGCGAGTGTTGTTTAATTACGCCATCTGGTCCAGCGGCGCAGAAGAGCCACCTCCTGCTCCTGTAAACACCGGGACGGCCACGGCGACGGTGGAGCGATGTTTTTCACACTCTGGACAGTTGGAGACGGCCACCTGTGACTGAGGAGACTCATCTTGAATTAATTAAAAGCATATAAGAAAAGTGTCAAACTTTGGGGGATTCGTGGCTCTTTTCGGGGAGTCTTTGGGATCCGTTCATTTAGAAGAGCCGGTCTGAAGACAGTAATATTATGTTCCTTCAAAGTCACAGATGAATGTTTTTTTTGTCGCGACGGGAGGTCATTACGACACAGACAAAAAACACTGTGTTCTTGCTTCATAATTTAACTGGTGAGTAATATTTATTTAATTTATTTATTGGTTTATTTGGTTGGGACAGTGCATGTTAATGAACATCTCATGCATGTGAACATTGTCCCCCATGCACACTCTCAACTAAACTCTCATTCATACTGGCCTATTGTACATGTTTTTAGTGGTAGGGGTACCCGGAGGAAACCTACACGGGGAGAACATGCAAACCCCACACATGTCTCTCGAAGTCTTCCGTACATGGGTGTAAACCTCCGAAAGCCGAAATCAATATTGGAGCGGCGCCTGCTAACGTGTAGCCAAGGCAAGACTCGTTTACCTTTTTTTATTTAGCACAAAGACCTGACCTGATACAGAAATGAGAGGAAAGGGGAGCCTCCTCTAGTTGTATTGGGGGTTGCTTTATTGTATTTGTGTACCACAATAGATGCACAAATGATGTTCAAACCAACCCCTCTCGCCCCCTGATTGTGGACGGACAGGCACCAGGACCGAGGACGTTATTAAGGCAATACCCTTCAGCAACATTTGTCCAAGGGGTAAAAAAAAAGACCTGATTGAGCCAAACCAATATGATTTAAATCAGCTAATGGTGGTCTGTGAAATTTACATGGCTGTTCACTCTCCTCCTACGAAGACTGTTCCTTACAAAGGCCATAAGGCAGGAAGCCTTCCGGGGCGGGCAGACCGCCTCGCAGCCTCCACAGACCTCCAGAGCATTTCAATCATAGACTTAGGCTTCCACTTTTTTATTTCCAATATACATAACCAGCATGATTAAATAGCCCAGCATTGTCACATGGGTCATAGCGACATTTAGAAAAAATAAAACTCCGTGGAGCCAGGCGTTTAAGCAGTGCAAACGAGGTCTAAAGCTACATTAGAATCCTGTGTACCAGGTTTATTTTGGAGACGCTCTTGGCCACCAGGGGGTGGTATTACAGCAATATGAGCTCCCCGCCATGAGGACCACAAAGAGGCGCTTTCCTCACCCATTGATTTCACTGCATTCGATCTTTATGATCGAATGCTAATATAACACTGTTTGGGGGGGGGGGCACTCGATGACTCACTGTTAATAATTCTTTAATGGCACCTTCTGTTGTGGTCCTTGTTATTGAATGACCGTTTGGAACAAAATTCCGTTTAATTGAGCACAACCTAAACGTAATCCTATCTCAATACAATTTGGCTTACAGTGTTTTGTTTTTTCATAAAATAGAATAGATTGCAGGGACAAGAGGTAAAGATTTCAAAAAGTCATCTATTATACACTCCACTAATAAGATACTGAGGGTAGCGTTGCATAATTCAAAACAAAATCAAACTCCAGCGTCTCCAGCAATAATAAAAATGTCACGACTTCGCTGATGTTGAGATGGTGTTGTGCGAAAATAATGGCACCGACCTTTCCCCGTAATTGCTCCAAAAGACGACATTACAGCCACTCTCAAACTGTTTGCACGTTTTACACGAAGCGCTGGTGTGAATGATCTGACGGGACGATTGCTTTGGAAACGGAAAGGTCAGTTGCAGGAGGCTCGTGTTTCCGCAGTAAACGAGAGTGACATGATCTAAATGTTACAGCGAGAGGTCAGAGCGAGGGAGCACAGGACGAGAGTGAGCTGAGGGGGAGAGACAGGACTGACCCGGACTGAACCCCGACGGAGACCGGGGGGGACGTCGACTCCCGGCCCATGAACCCTATTTATAAACGTTCCCGTTCTGAATTTAGGATCTGTTTCCCAATGTTCTCCTTCAAGCGCCCCCCTACCCTAAGAGACAAACTTGTGACCAGCTATCTACCTTCCAGAAAACCCACCACTTTCTTCAAAAAGCCGACTGGAACCTTCAGATGTGGGAAGTGCCCTCACTGCTCCCACATCAACACAGCTAAAACATTCATTGACTCAAAACATGAAAACACTTTCCTTTGTCGTTCTTTTGCCAACTGCATCTCCACCCACGTGGTTTACAGGATCGACTGTGGATGTTTCTACATCGGACGCACAAAGAGAAAACTCAAAGATTTGCTGAACATAAATATGCTGTTAGAACTCAAAATATGGACTACCCCATCGCAAAGCATCTCAAAAACTCTGGCCACTGGAATCTTAATAAACTGAAAGTGATGGTCATTGAAACTGTGGAAATGGACCTCCGTGGTGGCAATAGACTTAAAAACCTTTTACAACGTGAAACTTACTGGATTGACACTCTGGGAGCCACCTGTCCCCCTGGGTTGAATGAGGAAATGGATTTCTCCCCCTTTCTATGAATGGTCACTTTTTTCACCATTACGCAACTCATACTATTATCTCTGGGGTCGTGGTTGCTTTATTTTATTTTATTTTATTGTATTTTCGGTCTCATGTTCATGACCTTTTGACGTATTCATGATACATGTATTCACTCTTGCTCACTGAGTTATTTTGCCTCCAGTGTCCATTTGTGGACGTAGTGTCATATTTTACTTCACGCTATCTCTCTGGGTCTCTTGCATTAGTCCTGGCCAGGACAATTTATTATATTTTTTATCTGCATGCCCTTGTTGTTGTTTTTTGCTTTTGTTCTTGATCACGTGACATGTTTGGTCACATGATCTCTTGTATAAATCTCCACACCTGTGATCAATTTGACATGCCCTGACGAAGACCTGTTATGGTCGAAACGCGTAGGCTGGTCCATTCTTAATAAAGGACTTTTATCTTGCTACATGACTCGAGTGCCTCGGACTTTATTTTGCTTTTTTGATTGTTTTCGCTACTTTGCACAAGCCATTCCACAAAACAATCACTGCAAATTTAATCCATGTTCAGCACAGCCCCAGTCTTTGAAGAGCACCGGTCAAACTTTTCACTTTTTTCCAGACCAGTGATGCACTCACCCCTTCCTATTTTTAATGAATAAACTATTTTGTTTTAATGTGAATATTAATTATTTTTAACAGAGCCAAACCGTGAGCCTCCAGCAAAGGTCAAAGCAACACAATCAACCCAAGAGGATGATGAGAGACGAGCCAGACTTGAAATGTTTTTTGATTCATTGGAATCAAACTTTAACAATGAGGACTATTGGATTGTTGACGATTTAGGCCGACAGGTGGATGCAGAAGAGGACAGTGAAAGAGATGAGACACATTCACCACATAATGAAGAAGACAGTGAAAGAGATGAGACATATTCACCACATAATGAAGAGTGTTATGATGTGGGTTTTTGGTTGTTGGTTTTGTCCTGGTTTTGGTTTGGTTCTCCCCTGTCCTGGTCTGTGTCTCTGTCTTGTGTTTATTTTGATGTGTCTTGGTCTGTGTCTGTGTCGTCCAGCTTTCCCTTCCTCCTGTTGATCGCCTGCCCCGCCCTAATGTGTGTCACCTGTGCCCCGTTTCCTTGTGTATTTATACCCCTGTGTTCTCCCCTGTCCTCGGCGGATCATTGTCGTTTGTCGTTCATGTCGTCGTTACCAGTTTGTCTTGTTCCACGGTTTTGTGCTTTTTTTGGATGTCCTTGGTACTCTTGTGAGTTTCTCCTGTTCTGTTTCCCTGTACTTGGTCTTACCATTAAATTTAAGTTTTGTTTGGAGCTGCTGTGCATTTTGGGTCATCATTCCCCCGCATCCGTGACAGAATGATCCAACCAAAACGCGACCCAGCAGGCAGCCCTCTGTTTATGTTCCGGGAGATTGAGCCAGATATCCTGGTCCTGGCTACCTCTGCCCCTGAGCCACCGCCAGCCCCCGTCCGTCTCTCGAGGTGGGCCCCTTCCGTTCCGGAGCCACCGCTGGACACTTCGCTCCGTCCAGGGTGGGCTCCCCCTGTCCTGGGGTCACCTCCGAGCCGGGACCTTCGCCTGGGGTGGGCTTCTTTTGTTTCTGTCCCTGTTCCGGGCCCGAGCCCCGTTGGGCAGCCGCCTGCCTCTCTCAGGGGCTCGCATCTCGCTCGACCGCCGCCTGGCTCGGCCCTCCTCCGAGGCTTTGTCCCTTGTCCGCAGCCGTCGGCGCCTGTCCCCGCTCCTCGGCTGCGCTCCGCCCGGCCGCCGCCTGTCCCCGCTCCTCGGCTGCGCTCCGCCCGGCCGCCGCCGGGGCCCGCAGAGCTCCCGGACCTGCCTCCTTCTCCGTGGCCGGCGGAGGAGGGTGCATACCTGCCGCCGCCGGACTTCGCAGACCCGGCCCTGCTCCCGCCGCCGCCGGACTTCGCGGACCCGGCCCTGCTCCCGCCGCCGCCGGACTTCGCGGACCCGCCTCCGCCGCCTTGGCCCGCTGCGGAGGATCCGGACCTGCCTCCGCCGCCTTGGCCCGCTGCGGAGGATCCGGACCTGCCTCCGCCGCCTTGGCCCGCTGGGGAGGATCCGGACCTGCATCCGCCACCAAGACCCGCTGCGGAGGATCCGAACCTGCCTCCTTCTGAGACCCCTGACCCGCCTCCGCCGGAGACTCCAGACCCGCTCCCGCCTCGGCCGGAGGCCCCTGATACGCCTCTGCCTCGGCCGGAAGCCCCTGACCCGCCTCGGCCGGAGCCGCCTGACCAGTCTCCGGATCCGCCTGACCAGTCTCCGGATCCGCCTGAGCCGCCCGACCAGTCTCCGGATCCGCCTGAGCCGCCCGACCAGTCTCCGGATTCGCCTGAGCCGCCCGACCAGTCTCCGGATTCGCCTGAGCCGCCCGACCAGTCTCCGGATTCGCCTGAGCCGCCCGACCAGTCTCCGGATTCGCCTGAGCCGCCCGACCAGTCTCCGGATCCGCCTGGGCCGCCCGACCAGTCTTCGGATCCACCTGGGCCGCCCGACCCGTCTCCGGATCCGCATCCGCCTGAGCCTCCAGACCCGCCTGAGCCTCCAGACCCGCCTGAGCCTCCAGACCCGTCGCCCCCGTGGAGACCCCCGGATCCGCGGCCTCCACCGGAGCCCCCAGACCCGCTGCCTCCAGGGTAGCCCCCCGGATTCTCCGTGCCCCCCAGGGTTGGGGTGCGTGGTTCCCGCCTCCGGGCCCCCTCCGCCCGCCCGGGCCCGTCGGACTTTTGTTTTTTTTTGTTTTTTTGGACGTCTGGTAGCCGTCCCTTGGAGGGGGGGTACTGTTATGATGTGGGTTTTTGGTTGTTGGTTTTGTCCTGGTTTTGGTTTGGTTCTCCTCTGTCCTGGTCTGTGTCTCTGTCTTGTGTTTATTTTGATGTGTCTTGGTCTGTGTCTGTGTCGTCCAGCTTTCCCTTCCTCCTGTTGATCGCCTGCCCCGCCCTAATGTGTGTCACCTGTGCCCCGTTTCCTTGTGTATTTATACCCCTGTGTTCTCCCCTGTCCTCGGCGGATCATTGTCGTTTGTCGTTCATGTCGTCGTTACCAGTTTGTCTTGTTCCACGGTTTTGTGCTTTTTTTGGATGTCCTTGGTACTCTTGTGAGTTTCTCCTGTTCTGTTTCCCTGTACTTGGTCTTACCATTAAATTTAAGTTTTGTTTGGAGCTGCTGTGCATTTTGGGTCATCATTCCCCCGCATCCATGACAAAGAGGACAGTGAAAGAGATGAGACATATTCACCACATAATGAAGAGGACAGTGAAAGAGATGAGACATATTCACCACATAATGAAGAGGACAGTGAAAGAGATGAGACACATTCACCGCATAATGAAGAGGACAGTGAAAGAGATGAGACATATTCACCACATAATGAGAGGACAGTGAAAGAGATGAGACACATTCACCACATAATGAAGAGGACAGTGAAAGAGATGAGACACATTCACCACATAATGAAGAGGACAGTGAAAGAGATGAGACATATTCACCACATAATGAAGAGGACAGTGAAAGAGATGAGACACATTCACCACATAATGAAGAGGACAGTGAAAGAGATGAGACACATTCACCACATAATGAAGAGGACAGTGAAAGAGATGAGACACATTCACCACATAATGAAGAGGACAGTGAAAGAGATGAGACATATTCACCACATAATGCAGAGGACAGTGAAAGAGATGAGACATATTCACCACATAATGAAGAGGACAGTGAAAGAGATGAGACATATTCACCACACAATGAAGAGGACAGTGAAAGAGATGAGACACATTCACCACACAATGAAGAGGACAGTGAAAGAGATGAGACATATTCACCACACAATGAAGAGGACAGTGAAAGTGAAGACATTGCAGCAGGAAATGCACCCATACAGAAAGAGCTTGCTCGGTCCTGTCGGACAAAATGCAAAAAACATAACAAAGGAAGTCAGGCCACACATTTTGGAACAATATAAAATGATGACCTATGATGAAAAAGAAATATTCATTTTGCATAGAGTAAGGCAACATAAACCAAAACGCATTTCAACTGAGGCCTCAAGAAGGAGGAACCGATCACTCACACCTCAGGAAGTCTGCAAGACCTTGTTTTTGACTACATTAGGATATCATCCTAAGAACGACACTTATGATGACAGGCGCATTGAGTTGCCTTGTGTATAAATAAAGTTGCCTTGCCTTATAGTCACAGTGTTAAAAAACTCCGCTTCAACTACTCTGACCGCCCCAGGACACAAGAGGAAGACACAGCACCAACACACGAACACATCGAGTCCTTTCATCCAAACATATGACAGCTTCCACCATGGTGTGGAGAAGGAAATGAGGAGGGACTTTGAAGATTTTAAAAGTGTTGTTGGAAACTCCAGTTCAAGGAAGGTTGATGTGGTGGAGCTGCAGACAGAGAACATCCTGGCATGGAAGGCAGCGCTCGAGTTGGCAGACATGGCTGTCATTCAGTTCAGGAAAGGTTTCCGAGAGATGTTTGTCAAGAGCTCTCACGACGAGGATGACTTCACTGCCATAGACTTCCTGCAAAAGAAAAGACCACTGATCTTTCCAGGGAAGCTCAGGTCTGGCGACAAAGGTGTGGAAAGAGTAAAGAAGGAAGAACTTCTAAAGAAGTTGTGTCCCTTAATGCCTCCTACCCGACGCTGCTTTTGGGAAAACATTATGGTCGAAGAGTGAAGGGGATTAAAGAAAGATCTAATGAAAGAAGAACGTTTTTTACTTAAATTGTAAATAATAAAGTAAATAAATAAATACAAATCTAAATACAAATAAATACAATTCATTTACATCGCACATTTGTTTATAGTAAATTTGTTTCTAGTTTTTTCTACAATGTGTTTCTATTTGTTGCAATATTGTCTTTCGTGATTATTATCACATTTCATTTTTTTATTATAGCATTGTTTTTAATCAACTTTTAAATGTATCTTTTATAAACATCAAATTTGTTTATAGTGTTGTGTTTAAATGAATATTTTTCACAATATTATTGATTTAAATTATTTGCCAAATAGAATGGCTTCATTTGTATGGTTCATTGAATATTTGTATATATTTAGTTATATTTTGTAGTTTTGTATCTTTTGTAGAAAAAATTAAAATTTAAGTTCAAATTGGATTTGTTTGTTGAATAAATGTGATTCAAGTCAAAATTGTTTGGGTTCTTATAAAAATTATTAACATAAGTATATGGACTTAAAAAAGTATATGGACTCCCCTTAGCATAATTTACTATACTTTTACATCTCAAATACTCAGATTATGACTGATACGGATGCAGATTATAATTTATCAACATAAATCAAATACCAGAAAGCAAAAAAACAGCAATTGACACAGCAAGCACGCAGTTACTGCACCTTTCCTTTGTAGAACCATGGTAAATGGTAAATGGTCTCAACTTATACAGCGCTTTTCCACCTACATTAGGCACTCAAAGCACTTTACAGCAAGGATCCTCTCACTGGAGGCAAGGTGGGTGAAGTGTCTTGCCCAAGGACACAACGACAGCGAGCACCTTCAGGAGGCGGGATTCGAACACCCGACCTTCCGATCATGAGACGACCCGCTCTACCATCCGCGCCACCGTCGCCCCATATGTGGCTTGTACACAGGCAAAGTGCAGATGAGATTTTTTAGGGACTAGAGTAAATTAAGAGTTTGTGTTTTATACCCATAATAATTCTACCATAAAAAGCTACAAAATAAAAAAGAAACCAATGATAATGTTCAAACCAATTTGACAGGGCATCAATTTATTATGTATTATTACTATATAAAACTATGAATTAAATTGTATTTTAAAGAGTGGATATTGTTTTGGGTTTAGAGAGAAGCTGCTAGACATATTTTGAAGTGACCTCAAAAGACAAATTACAAAGGTTTAATAAAAAATAATATATTATATTATATATAATATAGGCCTAAAATATAGGCCTATACTCATAAGTGAGGAAATGTGAATACTGTATGTTGCGCTTTCTAAGCCATTCCTAAGCCTTTCTGTGACATAAAGGATGCTGTACTTGTTATAAGCTTCACGTATTTCCTTTCACTGCGTACAGAAATATCTGAACATACTTTACTCTAAACCACATAAATAGTAAACGCATACATGACCATTCAGGCGCTCAGCTGCAGGGTATGGCACATAAAGAAACAAATCTCCTGCGGTGTCGTCGTGATGGATCCTGGGGTCCGTAAAGCCAGCAGCAGCACAAAAGACCGGCCTCAGATCCATAACTCAGACCTTTCGTGCGCTCAGTCCGACGCCTTTTGTAATTCACAGGGCGGGATATATATGGTGCGTAAAGGTGGCGTGTTTTTCGATATGAAACATGATGATATGAGGGTGCAGTCAGTGGATTTGAAATGCAAAGACGGAGCCAAAACGGCCCATGTCGCGGCACTTACCGTAAACCTCTTACTGTGGATTGCCCGGAGTCTTGCTTTGACGCTTTATGCCGCTGATGTTTGATAATGTAGTTGTCGAGCACAGATTGCTGAGTCTGTCAAGCACAGTCTCATTCAGCTCAAATGCGCCGTTGTCAGAAAAGGTTAAGTCAGCAGCAAACTGGAACCGTGGCTTTATTGTCATGGAAAACGCAGTGTTTGTACATATCCAACAATTTAGCCACGTAATTCAAAGTGCTCTAAAAGAAAGCGGGAGGCCTGGAGAGCGGGTTAGCTGGACTTCTGGGAGTCAATGGGCTCTATGCACGCGAGCGTCACGTGACCTCCAAGTGGATTCTAAGTAGTCGTTTGTGTATCCTGTCTCCGTTATTTCCCTATGAGGTCTCGTCTAAATGAATAAATAGCTGAAGATCACATGGTAGACAGTGAGTTACTGGTGGAGTCACAGCATCAGGTTAAAAACATCACGAAGCTTGAGGCTAACGGCTAACACGAGTTAAAAATGAAAATAGCTACACGATTTTAAACGTTTAAAGTGTCTGCGTACATTGGTGTATGAATGAGAGAGTGAATGGGCCCCCTATGAGAGACCAACAGGCCCGTTTGGAACCATGAGGCCGTCCTTCCGTGGACCCACCACCTGCAGAAGGAGCCATAGGGGGCTGGTGCAATGTGACTTGGGCAGCTCCAATAGCTGCCCCCACGACCCAGCAACGGACAAGTGGGAGAAAATGGATGGATGGATTTTAAACGAGCTGCTCAAAATGTAATCTGCCTGTCTTTAGTATAAATACTTTTTAGACTGAGATAAAAAGTCCTACCTCAAAAACACAGACGTTTCCTGCAGTCAAGAATTCACATCCAACGTGATGTTTCTAACACGTAGCGAGTCACTTCGGATCAGGATCTCACTGTCAGGGATGTTTCCTTGAACTATACATTGTTTTAGACGAGACCTCACAGGGAAATAACGGAGACAGGATACGGAAGCGCCGACTTAGGATCCACTTGGAAGTCACATGTCTTTTGCATAGAGCCTGTGGTGAGTTTGGTCTGTCTTACATGTGTGCAAAGTGAATCTCTTTATAAATAAAAAATGTTGTTGTATTGTTGCAAATACAAAGTATGAAATACATTTCACTCTCATCCAACCCGTCCATACAACCTTTGAAAAATCTGTCTTTAGCTCATGTCATGTTCAACAATGGTTTGGTTTCCACTTTTTTTTCACATTAGCGACGTCCATCTTGTACTTCAGGTCAGAACAGCTGCTGAAAATGGCTGCACTGGAAGATAATGGATTCCTGATGGTTTTGTGCTTGATTTTTGTCACTAATTGTGGACATTGTTCCTGTCAGATCACTTCTTACGACCCTGTTGATCATTGGCAGCACAAGATTTGATGATTCTGGTCCCAGTATTTATTATTTATTTAAAAATGGCTGCATCCCTCTGACAACAGTTCAAGTGTTTTTCAGATGTTTTTTGCTTCCCATTTTGTGTAAGGGAAAACAGGTGCATAGTAATAGGTTGCATTTAGTAGAAATCACATTCACTCAAACCTTTTTATAAAAAAAATAAAGCAACTTTTTCCACCTCAACCCAGGACTTCCTTTAAAAAAAACTGCCCTCGTTCATTGAATATAACACATGTGACGAGGGTGGCAAATGAGAACAGGGCTGACGAGCTATGAAAAGATCCACTCTTCGCAACATGCCCATCACTAGCATGAACTTGTGAGGGCAGGAAACATTGATATACAGTAGATACACTTAGGTCTGTTCACTGCATTGATCGCTCCGCCGTACGTCTTGTTAACACCTCGCCCTGACTCTGCAGGAACTGAAATCATGTCACTGCTCGAAGCTGAAGGTTGTTTACTTGTTGTTCCGTATTAAATAAATCAAAGAGAAGAGACGCTTCGCTGTATAGCATTCATTCAAAGAAAGCACGTGTCTTTGCCTGAGGACTCGTACGGATGTGACTTTCCTCTGACCTGGGTCTCTTCTGCCAACAAAGATAAATAGATCGTCCTTGGAATATGTCTTTATCATAACTGCGGCGCTCTCCAAAACCCTTTAGGCAGATTTAAGCGCTGTAATTCCTGGTTCTACAGAGATGGATGAGTTCATTTAGATTCACGGTGTTTGCTGTGGCCTCGTGCCCAGTTCACCCACACAGGCAGTTTAACCTTCAGCTCTGGGGCCGGGAAGAAGCTCGACACATACAGTAAAGGTCTCTGCAGCAGTGGACAGGAGTTAAAATAGAAATCGTATCACGGGTGTTACTTTGTGAAGGACCCAAAGGGGGCAGTCCTCACCAACGTTTCACAATCCTCTGATAAACAGACCAAAGTCGGGAGGTTTACTCATGGGCACTTGCCACTCAAAGGTTTCCGTGATGGAATCCAGAGCTTGACTTCATGTGGACAAGGCCTCAGATTGCTAGCAGGGTTTCTGTGATTTCTTTGTTGAAAATCACGGCTCAAGTTGTGGCAATCTGCATGTCACTAAGGCACTCACCCCCTCCAACCTCTCAGCACTCTCACACACGATCCCTTCTCCCAGTGTCCTAACCCATCTGCTCCCCCTTCACGCCCGACTCCATCTCACCTCCTAGCTGAGTAGTGGTAGTAGCACCGGCGTAATATTCATATCAAATATGGAACTTCAAGTTGTGTAAATCAGGCTGTGGAGCCACTACTATACTCTTTTTCCATTTGAGGATTTGGGTTGCGGGTTGCATAGCACTTGGGCACTTTTTCCCCCTAAATATAAGCCACAACAATAACAAAAATATGTCTATGTTGAGAGTATGATTTCCCTGGTTTGTCACTTCTATGTTTAAATAAAGAAAGGGTCTATGCTCCTGACTGGGAAAAAAAGTAAGTTTCTAGCCCATTCCAGTGCGGAGTTATTTAAAGCAAAAAATAAAATAAAGGAAAGAGTTCCACGCGTGTCCAGCAGAGGGCGGTGACACAGGATATCAGGATATTAACGACTAGGGGTGTAACAATGCACTGGGCTACGGTGCTACGTGCTATGACGATATGAACCGTACTAAAGCAACTGCAAGTTTTAGTCCACATTTTAAGCTCCGTGTCAGACGCATGTACGTGCACGTAAACAGAGCGCACGTGCACGTAAACAGAGCGCACGTGCACGTAAACTATTTTATTATTATTTATTTAAAAACGGACTTATTAGCCATTTATATCGCACTTGCACCGTGAGAGAGCTGAACCGTTACACCCCTATAAACAACACATTACGCTTTGGGGCGACGGCGGCGCAGAGGGTAGAGCGGGTCGTCTTGCGATCGGAGGGTCGGTGGCTCGAATCCCGCAGGTTCACTCTGTCGTTGTGTCCTTGGGCAAGACACTTCATTCAGTGTCTGTGTGCACTGGTGTGTGAATGGGTGACTTGTTCCATGATGTAAAGCGCTTTGAGTGCCTAAAGCGGGTAGAAAGGCGCTATATAAATTTGACTATTTACCATTTACATTACAGCCATGTGGTAGACGTTCAGTCTGCCACAGGGGCGACTGTGGCTACAATAGTGTTGGGGCTGGCAAACCAACATAAACAATAATTAATGAAAGAAAGCGAGACAAGACAATACTATTTTACTTCGAAGGAGAGACAAAACAGAGATAAGGACCCAGTTCCAAAAAAGGAGCTGAAGACAAATCCTCCGCTCGGTCTCTGGGCTCTCTGAGTGAATCTTCTTCCTTTATTTAGTAAACCACGCCCCTAATACAAGGTACGACTCTAGTCTAAGGGAAGGGGAAACATAAAAAAACTGAGTCGTAAGATAGCAATGTTGAAAGTGTACAATATTCTCATTATTTTCATCCTTGAGACAGTCGGTCTCACAGTGCAACTCTCCCAGAAACCCAGGCAAAGGGAGTAACCCAGGCAGATAAGATTCATTCAGTTTTATAAATCAAAGAATCTGTAACTCAAAGCACAAACATTAATAATATCTTTTCAGTCAGCAGGTTATGACATCTAAGACAAAGCAAAATATAGAGAATAGATATATTTATCCAACAAATAGTAACTTACCACAATAGTGTGAAGTGAATGAATAATGTCCGCAATGTAAAGCTTGTAAAGCACAATACAAGTGTGAGCAGTTATTACTTATTAGGCTACGGTCGTGTCGAGCCTTAGACCAAATCAGCTCTATTTGAAACATCATTATTATAGATTTTTTTTTTCCAATAGTATTTTTCTATTTACTATATGTAGGAGCTGAACTAAATAGTAATAAAAACTCACTGACAAAATCTTCAAAAAGAAAACTAAAACCCTTCAAAAGACACCCATAAACAAACAAAAAAAAATAAACAAAACATCATTATGTCAGGCACCCCTTCAAAATAAAATCACAAACTAAGTCCAAACCCTCACAGAGTGGCTCGATGTAAAGTAAAGCTTTGTATTCCTCCTCAGTTGTTTTTGTTTCAGGGACAAGCTCCTCTCTCGCCGATTGCGGTGTATAAGTTTATACGTTTTCATATTAATACATTGACTTGTTTCTGAAATGCCTCTAAATCCTCGGCGCGGTTATAAATAGCAGACGGGTGGAGGCGGTTATGTAACGCGGGTGTTTTGTCGGCGGTGTGACCTCGGCAGCGGCAGCAGGTTTTTATCTCTCCCCGAGCCGCTCCGATCCCTATCGCCCTTATCAAAGCTCGGCAGATTGAGCCGTGCCCGGTGCTGAGGGGCTCGCCGGACCTCGCTCCCCCGCCTTCAGGACCCGGCGCTCCGGACCGAGTGATATGCTAATGCGGCTGCTCGGTGGAGGTGAGGCTGCGGTCACAACGCTGCCAGATGAAACGCGCCGCGATAAAAGAGCCGACCTCGGGCCACAGACTTCTATTTCTGGAGCTGACATTTAGAGACTCCTCTGTGTTGACGCGAAACAGATGTGGCGTGTGGGAAATTAATTAAAGCAGGCGCGGGCAGACGTAGCCAGATTACCAACAATAACATAGTATTGAAACTATTTTTTACAGCATGAGTCGGACAAAAAGGCTGGAACTCCTATAAATGTGAAGAGTTCAGTCACGCGGGAGGAGCTCGGAGTAGAGTCGCTGCTCCTTCACGTCGAGAGGAGCTGCTGAGGGAGGTGTCCAGGCTTGACCGATTGGGAGGAGGCCTCGTGGAGGACCCAGGACATGCTGGAGGCCTGGTGTCGCCTGGAGGAGGTGTGCCCAGCCCCGGATGAAGCGGAAGAAAAACGGATGGACGGCCATTTACCATTTACTTTGGGAAGCACTGCCCGAGAGTGACAAGAAATAAATAGGAATTAAATGTGTAAGATATAATGTACAACACTGTATTTTCCTTAATATAATATTGTTGACCCCTCCTGGAGCCGCCACCTTAACGTGGTGGAGGCGTTTGAGCGTGAATGCTCCTGGAGCTCTGTGGTCGGGGGCTTCGTGCCCCTGGTAGGGTCTCCCAGGGCAAACAGGTCCTATAGGTGACGGGTCAGACAAAGAGCGGTTCAGAAGCCCCTTATGAGAGACCAACAGGCCCGGTTAGAACCATGAGGCCGTCCTTCTGTGGACCCACCACCTGCAGGGGGCGCCATAGGGGCTGGTGCAGCTCCAACAGCTGCCCCCACGACCCGGCAACGGACAAGTGGAAGAAGATGGATGAATGGATAATATTATTGAATAAGCATTAAAGAGCCATACATAGCTGCAATGGTGATGTAAACAACACAATAATGGAATGGAAGCTTTTTATATAGACAAGGCAAGGCAAGTTTATTTGTAGAGCACAATTCATACACAAGGCAATTCAAAGTGCTTTCACAGTTGCATAAAGTTACAAGAAAACAGATCAAATCATTAAAACATCAACATAAAATTAATCAATGACAGTAAAAGGCAAGAGTGCAGATAAAATACTTTCAGTTTTCATCTGCTCGGGTAAAAAGAGCTGTTTTCAGCCTGGATTTGAACATTGTCAGAGTTGAGGCCTGTCTCACATCCTCATGAAGACTGTTCCAGATTTTAGCTGCATGAAACTGACCGTGACCACCACCATTCACGCTCAGGTACTCAGATAGTGTTTCTGTACCTGCAGAAGATAATGTAAAAGAAATGTTTAATAGAAAAATCTTATAACACTGAAAACACAACTCATTTTTGGGTGCTGACCAACCAGTTGAGAACCACTGAAATGTAGTATTTTGGTCATTAAATTACAGTATAAAGATTTAAATTACAAACTCTGTACATTTAGGAGAGGCATCGTGTATTGATGCATGTTAACGTACTTACAGACACATTATGAGAGAACACGTCTTAACTGGGAGTGAGTGACATGTTCCGGAAACCATACTTGCAAAATGTTTACACATAAAAGAAAGAACAAGTCTCTGGAGCTTCTGCGCTTCAATCTTTTAAACATCTCACCGTTTATCCACTCTTTTCACTGCCTCACTGCTCAGCCAAACAAAAGATCTCACTCTAATTACAGTCACATCCAGAGCTTTGTGAGCGCCTCCTGTGGATCTGAAACTGTGTAGCGGATCAGGCATTTTATAAACGCTGCCATTCTGTTTATCCGGGTCTCTTTAAACGGGATTTGAGGGAAATCAAATGAAGGATTTGTCCCAAACAGCGTCTGGCGGGGCAGATTTTCACGGGCGTTGCGCTCAGCGTGGCTCTAATTTGAAAATGAAATTTCTCCTTTAGCGGCGTGGCGTTCTCTCCCGTCTCTGCTCGGTGCTCTCTTCCTCACGGCGGATCAGATTGTGTGTTTCATCCCAATAACGGGCCTTTCGCCGCAGGATCGATTGGTGCAAGATTTTAATTTTCAATCTTGGGAAAAATCCATCTTGAAAGGTTCGAATTGATTGGTGGATCAATGTGACCATGAACGCGCAATCTACATACTAAGAAACACTACAATCCAAAACTAATTATCATATCACTGAATCTTTTTTTTATTTCGACAGGAGCCATTCCAATTACATTCAGTGGCTTTTCACCATCTGAAAAACTTTCCCAGATCAGAGATATTGTGTCGAAACTAATGGCCGCTGGTTGCTCTGCTTCATTACCACGACGCTAGGGGCCGCCATTGCTGTAGTTCCTCCATATAGGGGCAGCGGAACAAGCTAGTTTTACATTAGAAAGCATTGCACTTTAGACACGCTTTAGACAATTGTAAAGCCTAATCTTTTAAAACTTTCTACAGATAGATATTGCTCAATGGTACATTTTCGGACTAATGGGGCGTCGGACTAATGGCATGGCACCTTTTGCCAATTTGACAATTTTTAGGCTTCTGATTTTGGTATTTATCTCTGTAAAGGTGAGACTGAGGCTAAACTTTTTCTCACGGGCATAAATGCATGTCTTGTTTGTTTGCTTCATGACAAATTCTGTATTTTTAAGATGTAAGTAAATGTATCTCTGTTTAAAACATTACTCCATTCTTATTTTGGACATAGTTAGAAGCCCGTCTGCAACGCCACTTCAGGAGCATTCTCGCAGTAAAATTTTTCCATTCTACATTTTTTATCAATGGCACACACCAAAACTGATCCCATTTCCATGTTCTAATCCACGGACTTTGTATCTGGTATTTTCTCAAACAGCTACCAGTCTCCACCGTTACGCCGACCGTCCCTTCATTTATCCGGGAGAATCTCTTCAGAAAATTCCATTAGGCTAATTACATTGTGCATATGAACATCAGCCGCATGCTCCCAGCTCAGGGCCGCAGATGAATCAATGGTCAAACTGGTAATTTGCGCCTCTTCTGACCGGCTCGGATGAGGATTTCGGAAAGGTTAACAACATGGAGGGTTTGTAAAGAGGGCCAAGCAGATGTTAACTCGCTGACCTTCAGCTCGACTTGGTTAATCCGCTTCAGTGATTGGTCTGGTTTGGATTTACGTGGTGCAGTAACAGCTCTGGCCAGAAGAGGGCAGAATGTCAACGTTAACCATGTGCTGCAAGATGGGTGTGAGCAAGATCTGACTTTTCAGGCTCAAGTAAGTTCCATTGGTGTTTTGGACAAATCATGTGGCAACGCAAAAACACAAGGTACAAAAGAAAGGAAAATATTTAATGGGCCTGTGATATTTATCTGGATTAACTTTTCAAGAAGTCTAATCCATGAACATGTACTTTTGTTTCGGCCGAGTTCAGACTCACGCCATAGGTAGAGCGAAGTTTAAGACTTTTCAAAATGTACTATATAGTTTCGCCCTAATCAATGCACTGCTTCATAGCTCAGAGGGGGCACAACTATCCGAGGGGAGCGCCTCAGCACAATGTGCGTAGAAGCATCGGGTGTGAAGGTCCCGAAGGTCCGGTGGACGAGCCACTGTGCATCGGGTGTGAAGGTCCCGAAGGTCCGGTGGACGAGCCATTGTGTATCGGGTGTGAAGGTCCCGAAGGTCCGGTGGACGAGCCACTGTGTATCGGGTGTCGAGGTCCCGTAGGTCCGGTGGACGAGCCTACTGTGTATCGGGTGTGAAGGTCCCGAAGGTCCGGTGGACGAGCCACTGTGCATCGGGTGTGAAGGTCCCGAAGGTCCGGTGGACGAGCCATTGTGTAATGGGTGTGAAGGTCCCGAAGGTCCGGTGGACGAGCCACTGTGTATCGGGTGTCGAGGTCCCGTAGGTCCGGTGGACGAGCCTACTGTGTATCGGGTGTGAAGGTCCCAAAGGTCCGGTGGACGAGCCACTGTGCATCGGGTGTGAAGGTCCCGAAGGTCCGGTGGACGAGCCATTGTGTATCGGGTGTGAAGGTCCCGAAGGTCCGGTGGACGAGCCACTGTGTATCGGGTGTCGAGGTCCCGTAGGTCCGGTGGACGAGCCTACTGTGTATCGGGTGTGAAGGTCCCGAAGGTCCGGTGGACGAGCCACTGTGCATCGGGTGTGAAGGTCCCGAAGGTCCGGTGGACGAGCCATTGTGTAATGGGTGTGAAGGTCCCGAAGGTCCGGTGGACGAGCCACTGTGTATCGGGTGTCGAGGTCCCGTAGGTCCGGTGGACGAGCCTACTGTGTATCGGGTGTGAAGGTCCCAAAGGTCCGGTGGACGAGCCACTGTGCATCGGGTGTGAAGGTCCCGAAGGTCCGGTGGACGAGCCATTGTGTATCGGGTGTGAAGGTCCCGAAGGTCCGGTGGACGAGCCACTGTGTATCGGGTGTCGAGGTCCCGTAGGTCCGGTGGACGAGCCATTGTGTATCGGGTGTGAAGGTCCCGAAGGTCCGGTGGACGAGCCACTGTGTATCGGGTGTGAAGGTCCCGTAGGTCCGGTGGACGAGCCACTGTGCATCGGGTGTGAAGGTCCCGAAGGTCCGGTGGACAAGCCATTGTGTATCGGGTGGGAAGGTCCCGAAGGTCCGGTGGACGAGCCACTGTGCATCGGGTGTGAAGGTCCCGAAGGTCCGGTGGACGAGCCATTGTGTATCGGGTGTGAAGGTCCCGAAGGTCCGGTGGACGAGCCACTGTGTATCGGGTGTCGAGGTCCCGTAGGTCCGGTGGACGAGCCATTGTGTATCGGGTGTGAAGGTCCCGAAGGTCCGGTGGACGAGCCACTGTGTATCGGGTGTGAAGGTCCCGTAGGTCCGGTGGACGAGCCACTGTGCATCGGGTGTGAAGGTCCCGAAGGTCCGGTGGACAAGCCATTGTGTATCGGGTGGGAAGGTCCCGAAGGTCCGGTGGACGAGCCACTGTGCATCGGGTGTGAAGGTCCCGAAGGTCCGGTGGACGAGCCATTGTGTATCGGGTGTGAAGGTCCCGAAGGTCCGGTGGACGAGCCACTGTGTATCGGGTGTCGAGGTCCCGTAGGTCCGGTGGACGAGCCATTGTGTATCGGGTGTGAAGGTCCCGAAGGTCCGGTGGACGAGCCACTGTGTATCGGGTGTGAAGGTCCCGTAGGTCCGGTGGACGAGCCACTGTGTATCGGGTGTCGAGGTCCCGTAGGTCCGGTGGATGAGCCATTGTGTATCGGGTGTGAAGGACCGCTATTTATTTGACCCCTCTACACCACCCCCGGTTACACTACCTTTATCAGCCCCAACGCGCTTTACAGTAAGGAACCAGTCACCCATTCAGGGTCTACACCAAAAGATAGACCCACTACTGAACCACATTTTAAATGCTGAGCACCTACATCTATTATAAAAGCAAATTAGATTGTACAGTGGGATGTCCCGAGCTGTTGGTCTGGTATTTTTGGGGTGTATTTGTATAAAAGCCTTGGGAGGTAAGTGGTTGAGAGGCGGAAGTCGCAGGAAACGCAATCTTCACGGTTGACTTTCCTCCCAAGCTCCATTTGTTGTTGTGAGTTTGGTGATTGATGGCGCCGCTTACTTCTCTGCTCTTCCTGACACCGTCCCATCTGCCGTCGCTTTACTGCTCACATCTTGTTTTTCGCCTCTGCCCCCCCCCCCCTCGACTCGACAAATAGCCCTTGCAGTTTCCCTCCACTGTAACAAATGAGACATCGGCGAATGCACATTTATTACGAAGCCCGCTCTGTCGCTCATGGGACACTCTCCGAGCGTGCGGGGGATACGGGGTTAATGAGATTTACGAAAGAGATGGCGTACAGCACTAGCTTAGAGGAACTGTCTACACGAGCGTCTCTTGACCAGAAGTAATGTCGGTAAGTGTCAGGGGCGCTTCTCCTTTTTATTTCTATGGGAACCAGCTCTGGACCAGCACCTTGGTGGAAAAGCCGTCCTTGTGGATCCACCGCTAGCAAACATCCGAATCACAGTTGCTAATCATTCGTTAGCTTTCTATTTTATGATTTACCTCATAAAAAGAAAGAAAGTCACAAATAGGGCCTTTAAGTTTAAGAAACGTGGAGCCTGGGAAAATTCATTGTTGCCATGGAAATCCACCATGTTTGTGGGTGCTAGCAAACATTTTCCATAGGCTTATTAGCTAAAAACAGGGTAACAAGATGGCAGAAAAAAGCGTGGAACAATTAGCGCCGTTAGCTGTCGTTAATAAAACTCGAGATAGAACATGAGGCTCGTTGACGTGGAAAATGTGGCGGCCATCTTGTGACTGGCCAGCGAGTCTAACCCCTATGCCACCGATGCAAATCCAGGAGCAAGAATGTGAGATACACTCATTGTTTGTGATTCGTTTATTACTTCTATGTGTAGGTATCTCAGTCAGGATCAGATCATTTAATTTAGCCGTCATTAGCTTTGTTTCATTCCCAGGGTTCAGTGGTTAGCATTCACTGTATCCCTGTCCCATGTTCAATAAATATTGGTCATGTCGTGTTAAAAAGTACCAATAATAGAAAGCTGCAGGCAGATCCACGATGGTGAGGTGGATTTGCCGTGATAGTGCGCCCTCTGCTGGTAGATTTTTTAAAATCTCATACTAATGAGGGCTGGACTGTTAGCATTGGAGCTGCACGAGCTACAGTCACGCAAGGGCCGAGTCTACAGTGAAGTCCCGCCCTTATGCTCTTTTTAGGAACATGCTTCATATGAGCTGGGGAGGAGTCTGTAAATCCGCCATGATTTCCCCCTTGAACGTGGTCACTGTGGTAAACGGGGAAGAGTGAGGATATTAATAATATGTCTATGGCCCCAACTTTCCGATCATGAGATGACCCGCTCTACCAACTGCGCCACTGTCGCCCCAAAGGAGGAAACAAATGTTATATTAAATATAAATAGAACTGAATTGTCTGTTTGACAGATGAAAACCCAAGAACCAATGGAGCTAAAGTTTATGCAACTGCAATAACATTTGAAAAGCTGCAAACATGTTGTTTTCTTGCCAGATATGACATAAAGTCAGTCACAATTATCAAAGAGTCATGAAAAAACTAAAAATAGATGGACTGGGTTAGAAGGGCTACGTCCGATCAAGAGTTTTATTAAATAGCTTTGGTGAATACAAGTGAACAAGAAACCCAGTATTTTACCTTTTAAAATCGGTTTATTATTGTTGCAAATCCCACGATGCTTAGCGACGTCACGATCCTGAACTCCATAATGACACGGTTGTTGTTTAGTGACTTTTTACCCTCAGACTTTGGGACAGTAACACATCGTGCCGCACACCAGGCCAGTTTGTAGACTCAGTGTTTTGACACCACCTCGGGGCTCTCCTAAATGAGACATATGCTGAGTTAATTATGTCCATCTGTATGATAAACTGCTCCGCCCGTCACCTCCTGCTGCATCAGTTTTATACGCCGTTAATGAGTCATGCACAAGACGTCGCACTTAATTGCTGTAGTAAACTTTTCCGCTCTTCTCTCGCCCACCTGAAGGTGCTGTGCCTCCGTGACCACGTCTACGGTAAAACCACCTGTCCACTGGTTTGGGCCGCGCTGTATGTGAAATATTTAGCTTATTTCTTATTAAAAAGTGACTTTAAAAACATATAACTGCCCAGATGATGCAGCTTAAATAAAAAGGCTTCCCTCTTCATTTGTATTGAGAACAAATCCAGGCGTCGAGGGTTAGCAACACGTGTGCGTTTGTAGGAACAGGCTCAGACGGCTGAAGGCCTTTCTACGATTCCCGTGGTCAGCGCCATAACTGACAGAAACTGATCGATATCTATCTCCAAAAGTTTGAAATTACATAATTAATCCAAATTTTTAGCCTTTTTAGCCCGCAGCACTTCCACACGCACTGAACGTTTCAAACATTTAGACTCCATCTTTCCATCGCCAGAAGACTTTTTATATCGTTAGACAGGTAAGCTAATCACAGTTGCTAATCATCATTTGCATTTTAGGTAAAATATTGCGTAACGCAGCTATTTTTATGCCTTTTAGTAACCGGTTTGTTGCTGGTGAGGCTCATCCTATTGACTCCAGTATAAAGTAACAAAACTGCAGGAAAAAATGCAACTTGCCGTCTCTGGTATTCTCTTACTTTGAAATTGCATTATTCAGTGGCAACACATTTAAACATAAAAAACATTCTTCCGATATTGCAAATAACAATTAAAGGAAAACCTAGTGAAAAAGACCGGGACTCGTACCCCGCCCGTCCCAATGATAAGTTACTGTCGATCCTGATGCTCCACACGGGCGGCGCGTGAAAGCTTTGACATTTTCAGCGTAAAGACTCGCCCACAGCATTTCATCCATAAAATGTCAGTCTAATCAGTTTTCCCTTTTACTTACTCCTTTTCGTTTAAATTGCCTCTCCTAAACCGTGCAGAATAATAAAACAGGCTTGCGGTCCACATGTTTTGTAGAAATGTGACACGGCGCCCCCCTCGGGTCGTCAGGGGCAGCGCATTGGACGCGAGCCTCACTTCGGGCCTTTCAAAGTCGTTCCTATGCCTGATTCTTTATCCAGGTGATAGAAAACCAACGGGCCCAACAAAAACCCGATTACAAATGTATTTTACTTTTAGGGGGCGAAATAAGCCCCGAATGGGAGAGAGCGCCGAGCTCATGGCTGTGTCCGAATGTCCAGAGAGAAAAAAGTAGTGCACTCAAAATTTCCCACAATGCATTCTGAAAAGTAGTGAGCATCAGTGGTCACTAAACGGGTCAATATAGCCCACAATGCATTGCGAGAGTCGGAGAAGAATGCCTGACAGCAGCAGGTCTTTGAACTAAACAACACGACGGAATGAAATCAGCTGTTTCAATCGTGTGTTTGTGTTTATCATGAATAAATGACTTGGATATAAACGGTTACGGTGAAAAATCCTAGCGTTAGCTGCTAACCTTTAGCTGTCGAGCTGTTAAATGACCGATAGCTTCCTCTCAAATAATCCAAGCCATTCATGTAAAATCCATGTTAAATATATCTGACTCGTATTTATCCATAAATAGTCCACTGTCTCATGAGTTTGATCTTTATCGCAGAAATAATTTTTTTCCAGAGTTTTGCGACTTTTAGCAGACGTAGTCGCTCATTCTGCTGGCGCTTCGGACACCGGGCTCTGACCTGCTTCTGCACGTCTTTGAGCCAACGCTGGAGTGATTTTTTTTTTTTATATGATAGTTTTAATTTTAATTTACATGTCAAATAAAACGCCTGTAAAACTGTCGTTCTGTTTCATAAAATAAACGAAAAATCAGAAAAAATTTCACGCAGCTCGGAGAAAGTAGTGGCTTCTGTCCGAATAGCCAACAGAATCAGTGACTATAGAGTCTATTATATAGTGCGGGCCTATGTAGTGAATGAGGGGTTAGGGACTAGGGTGGACATTCGGACACAGCCCATGTGTGTGCGGGACGCTGGAGGCTCCGCCCTCTTTATACAATATCGACAACTGATATAACATGTGGGCTTTTTTATAACCACAAGATTGATTAAAGTCATAGGAAATCCCTATCGTCTTAAAGGAAGGGACTAGTTTTTATAAAGTTTATTTATTTATTTTTTCCCTGATCTCCCCTGACCGCACGTCACTGGCTGAGTTTCTGCAAAGTCCTTGTGGCTGCCGGATGAAAGAGCCGTCAGTTAGCTAACGCAGGCCCTTTTTCAACAGTCCACATACGTAAGGATCGAACGCCGCTTCTCCATTGTATTTCTATGGCGCCGACTGTCCTCTGTTGCCATGGAGATCAGCTGCGATACGTCAGTTTGAGTAAACCCATAAACCGTTTGGCGACAGTTTCGACTCCTCTTGCCCTTTGGAGAATTATCTTTGGCGCCGACTTTCCAGTGTCCCGTAAATGTCCGCACATAACGTGACACAACATTAGCATTTTAAAACCATCCGTAGCGCTCGCCGTCTGCACAAAAGACGGGATTCAACTCGCCACTTTTATCTGTATAAATATTCATGCAATTTGTCGGCGCCGATAGTATTTATTCCCGGAGTTAGTGGAACACTGATTGCAGCTGCACTCCCAAATCAGGCAGAATTTAGAAGGTGGCATAATTAAAAGCATTTCCAGCCGAACCTGGTGCTCGCGATGAACCGCAGACGCCGCGGCATCTGTTCACACAGACCTGTTTAGAGCGTTCGCGGGACTGCCACCGAAATTTAATGCACTGGGCCAGATTCGCCACCTGTTCCGAACCCTCAGGACGTTTGGAGGTGGCTGCTTAGGAGAGTAATTTGATTCCAGTTAGTAATTGAATAAGCTTTTTTTCCCTTTTAATGTATAAGTTGGCTTCATACGAAAAGCACCGAATGAAGGCGTGATTTTCATCGTGGAAGTGAGAAAATGGATGAATCAATGGATCATGTATCCAGGGTGTCCGCAGGGTCTGAAATTCAAGAATCGAAATGTAAGGCCTTAAAGGAACAGGCCACCGTTTTTACACACTGAGATCTGTTCTTACCTGAGCTTTGACGAGTTCATCTGTACCTGTCTGGTCTCCACGTGTGCCTTCAGTAACGTAAACACAGCACAGACGGCGTTAGCATTTAGCCGTTAGCATTTAGCCTCTTCTCCTCTATAGCTCCAAACGAGATGAAGATAGACGCTACAAAACTCTTCCACGTTTTCCCTATTTAAATATGTTACACTATAAAGTATAAAGTTCGGCATCCACGCAGGGATATCTTACTTATCTTATCTTTACTGTGCGGACGCCAAATTACTCCTGGTATTATTACGCCTTACAATATAGTTCCCCTTTTTATCCGCGTAGAAAATCCACATTGTTTTGTGTAATTATACTTTATAGTGTAACACTTCACGTAACAATTTTTGCTCCTCATGAACCTCTTAACCCCCACCCGAACTGAGCACATTTTCTCCAATTTGACGTTACCCAAATAAAACCTTCTTGAAAAAACGAGGATGAAAACGCAACAAAAGAGCAACAAAAACAACACAAGAACAATTTACATGAGTTTTGTAGGCTTTTAGATTTGGGTAAAACTGAACTTGAGATAATGCATTTGATTAAGATGGGGTTAGGAGGTTAAGAGGTTTTCTTGCATATCCACACACCCTTATTTTTGATCCTAAACCTCTGCAATGGATCAAATAAAATAAAAAAAGTGTCTTCCTTATATATTGTTCCACAGGCCATTCCTTGGCCATATATATATATTTTTTCCAAGTCTTCAGTTTAGACCAGCGGGTGTATTGTGAACTAAATTCTCTGACTTTCTGATTGTTTGTTTCTTTTTTTCCTCCGGGGGAAGAAGCTGGCCTTGCATTTTATTCTCTCATCTTTTCTCCACTTCTTCTTTTCTCTCTGTTCATCTGGGTTCATAAAAATGATTCTCCCCTTTTTCAGATTTCTGTTTACACTTCTGAGGCAGTGGTCTGACCTCCAAGTATCTACTTTCCCTAACCTAAGTGTTATTGTGTTACCGATAAAAAATATTCAGTACACCTTATTAACACTCTCTTGGGTTTAATCACGAAACAGTACCCGCTTAAAAAATCCCTAATTTAAATGGAAAGAAGAATCTTACCTCAAAGTATGTCTTTTTGATTTTTATTTTAGATGGATCTTGACAGAAAGGAAACCCTTGGATGTTTACCAACTATTTTCCAAACTGTAAACGGATTTCACTGCCCCGGGCCGAGTCGACCTTATTCACACAAGTGTGGCGGGCGCATAGACTCTGGACAATCAATAATTATCTCGGGGAAAATGAGCTCCAGGCAGTCGGACGAGATCTCTGCTGGACACTGAGCGAGGGTCACAATGTACACACACATCGAGGACATACACGCGTGTCCTGTGCTGGACACTATTCCGAGCAACCTGCGGCGTCATGTTCCGCTTTTTTTAAGCGTGTCTTTTATCCCACATCTATATTTTGATCATATCCCTGCGTTGCTATGGCAGCCAGACCCTGTGTGTCACAGAACACAAGGCCACAGGTCGACTATTCTACACTCAACAAAAATATAAACGCAACACCTTTGTTTCTGCTCCATTTTTCAGGAGATGGACTTAAAGACTAAAACTCATTCCAGATTCACAATATTACCATTTCTCTCAAACATTGTTCACAAATCAGTCCAAATGTGTGATAGTGAGCACTTCTGCTCTGCTGAGATAATCCATCCCACCTCACAGGTGTGCCACATCAAGATGCTGATCTGACATCATGATTAGTGCACAGGTGTACCTTATACTGCCCACAACAAAAGGCCACCCTGAAATGTGCAGTTTTTTGCTTTATTGGGGGTCTGGGGACTCAGAACCAGTCAGTATCTGGTGTGACCACCATTTTCCTCATGCAGTGCAACACATCTTCTTCACATAGAGTTTATCAGATTGTCAATTGTGGCCTGTGGAATGTTGGTCCACTCCTCTTCAATGTAGTGGGAACTGGTACACGCTGTCGTATTCTGCTGCTGCTTGACCGACAAATACGAGTCTCCAGACCCCCAATAAAGCAAAAAACTGCACATTTCAGGGTGGCCTTTTGTTGTGGGCAGTATAAGGTACACCTGTGCACTAATCATGATGTCAGATCAGCATCTTGATGTGGCGCACCTGTGAGGTGGGATGGATTGTCTCGGCAGAGCAGAAGTGCTCACTATCACACATTTGGACTCATTTGTGAACAATGTTTGAGAGAAATGGTAATATTGTGTATCTGGAATGAGTTTTAGATCTTTAAGTCCATCTCATGAAGAATGGAGCAGAAACAAAGGTGTTGCGTTTATATTTTTGTTGAGTATAGTTACAGCGTATTGTCGCACACGTCCAGGTTCCTTAACTTCTCACACGTATCTAATATAGATGTATGTGATTATATTCTACTCGTCATGCACAATAATCCCGGTATCGGAAAAGCCCATGCGCTCCACAGTGATTGCAAAGGCAGAAGTGTGGCAGGAACCACTGTTTAGTGCCAGTCGCTCATGTGGCGGGCTGAGACAAATTCCTTTATTTGTTGGAATAGAAAAGGGAACAGCAGACTGGCAGAACAGCATGGACACTGTTGCAAATACATTACAACGGCCAGTGCGAGCGTTAGGAAGTCTCTTCGCAGCGGATTTCCCCATAATGTGGCACCAAAAAGCCAGAATGGGATGATTCGTTCTATTCAGGGGACGTCCTGCCGCTGCTTTGGGCGCCGACACCTGGACAATCCCCAGCCCCTCGCCGTCACATTCGCTCACAGCGGGTCCTTTAGATTCCCCGTCGTCATTTACACACACCTGACACACACAGCGGGAAGCCCGAGTGCAATGAAAGAGCGACCGGGATTGCGTTATGCATTGCATCACATACTATAATCGCAATCCAATTTTCAAATGTTACGTAATCAACACGTTGCCAGGCCTGCCAAACGACGTGCCTGTTCATAGATATTTCAAAGACACATAGTCTGGGAGCAATTAGAGCGACGCCAGATACGTTGCAGTAACAAGCGGCAGAAAGCCTTTCCAAAAACGTGCTTTTTCACGGGGGACGCTTCGAACGCTGTTTCTCCCTCCGGTTTTAGGGACTTCATATTTTCCAAATGATTTAAAATAGACGAAAGAGCAGAAGAAAACAGTGTATTGCCGCCATCTTTAAAGCAGTGCTTGCAACTTGACAGCCACCGGGTCGGAGCAACCAATACACACTAATAGAATCACGAAGAAGAAGCTAACAGGCTAACGGGCAAAGCTAACTGCGGGCTAGCGCCACTTTAAAAAGTATTTACAGCCAAGTTTGAGTGAAAAAATGTATTTCCATTGTATAACTGGATGTACAACATCCCTCTCTCCCTTCGGCTTTTCTGTCAGCGTAGGATTTCCTCTCCAAGACTTAATAAGTTAGAAAATTGTAACTTACTACGACACCTGCAGTTGCGCTTATGGCCTCTAGGGGCAAAACTGACTTAGTACTGCTTTAATGTTTTGGAAGAGTGAGTGGTGGTGATGGCGTCCGTCTCTTGGTGCGTGATTGGACCGATGTGGGTAAAATCGTGAAATGATTGGCTGCGAGCAGCCGCCCAGACGGTTCTTCTTTTGAACAGAAAGGCAAATCAACATCATCATGCATGAACTTTGAAGACTTTGAATCGGTGTTTAAAGGGTTACTAACCCCCATTCCAGAGCCTCAGCCTCAGATTTGAAAATATTAACAGAAAAGGGGCTGGGAGACGTTTGGGAATCAAGAAGCCTGGGGAATGTAGTGAGTGAGTGGTTGGTGGTGGCGGCTGATGTGCACAGACTTGTTTTCTTACTTATCATCACCGAGCGTCTGGAAAAGCGCTATATAAGACTAATGCATTATTATTATTATTAAAGTCCTGGGATGGAAACGCAGTTACTGATGAAAACATAAAACACATAAGGCTCTTGTCTACAGGTTGCTGACACTCCTCTTGTTTTCTTTTAAAGTGCATCCAAATGCCGCTTCTTTTACTGTTGCTTGTTTATATTTTTTTACTTTGTTTTTCACTTCAAAAAAACTCCCAGAGGAGCACCGTGTTTTGCAGAACGCCCCCGACCACTGGTAGAGAGATGTGCGTCTGAGTTTCATACACAAGGGGAAAAACAAAGACTCGCTCGTCATTCTCTTAAAGGAGACACAAACAAAATCCACTTTTTTGAGCTTCGTCCACGTCATAATGTTGTTTGACCTGGAGCAGAATTTCACTCTTTCATTTTGCGTAGGTTCTACACTACCCACGCGGTTTTGAGTAATCCTCAGGTGATCTTGTTTCTTCTGCAGTTTCAGTTTCATTCTGTTTGTTCTGGGAATTATCGTGTCATTGTTCAAACCTGAAACTGTCCTCCACATTTTAAAATCACGTAATCCAACATATCGGTTCTGAGCCGTCAGGCCGTGCTGGAGCTGTAAACCACGCTTTAAACCGAAAATGAAAGTTAGTCATGAGGTAAGTTTGTCCCACAGCTGCAGGAGCTCCAAGCAAAGCCTTCACCAGCTCTAGCTCCTGTGTTTCATTGTTACTGTTGACTCTGCTCTCGCATTATTTCAAAGTAAAATAAAAAAAAGTGTATTTTCAAGCTCCACATGCAGGATAAGTCCACTTTAAAGGAACAGGCCAACGTTTTCCCACACTGAGATCTGTTCTTACCTGAGCTTCGACGAGTTGATGCGTACCTGTCTGGTCTTTACGCGTGCGCTCAGTCACGCAAAAAGACCGAACATGTTGTTAGCATTTAGCCTCTCCTCCTCTCCTCTATGGGGCCAAACGGGGGTGAAGTTAGAAGCGACTAAGCTCTTCCATGTTTCCCCCATTTAAATACGGTGAGTCATGGCGACGTGAAAACAGGAAGCAACCTCCCTCTCTCCTTGTGCAGCTGAGTTTTTTGTGTGCCTTTTTCTGCGAAATGCATTTGTGGTTTCTGTTCCACATTGTTTTTCTGGATACTTTTGTTCGTCTTTGCCGTGTTTTTGTGGAGGTTTGGTGGATTTGTTTACTTTGAGTCTAAAATGGTCCTGAAGAAAGCAGCTTTTTAAAGGTAAACAAAATGCTAGCTTTTAGCTAAACCCATTTGAGACCGACACATTTCTTCTTCTGAGACACTGAAGAGGCACCGAGAGCCCCCACAGCTGCAGCACAGAGGAGGCTTCACAAGAGGAGCTACAGGAAACAAAACAGGACAAACGAGGAGAAAGACTGTGGTGAAGCGGAGAGAGGAAGGAGGAGGTGTAGCTGACCAGTGCAGGACACCACGCTCTGAAACAGGGACAAACCCAGGAGGCGCTGCACCGTTTTAGAGGATCAGAGGAGACAGAGGGCCGCCAGCCAGGTTTCTTCCGAGTGCTACAGTTTCCCCGACTTCCAAGGTCATGTGGGTCAGGTTGACACACAGTGGCAGCGCGGCTCAGCCACAGCAGCTCAGGACTAACACCTGAACACTATTTCGTTGTACGCTTGTACAATGACAATAAAGCACTTACTTACTTAGTTACACTATCCAAGTATAGTTACACAAAATTAAACATGTCGATTTTCCAAGCGGAAAAAAAGGGGTACTTCTAGCTTCTAACTTCACCCCCGTTTGGCCCCATAGAGGAGAGGAGGAGAGGCTAAATCCTAACAACATCTTTGGTCTTTTTCTGCGTGACTGAGCGCACGCGTAAAGACCAGACAGGTACGCATCAACTCGTCTAAGCTCAGGTAAGAACAGATCTCAGTGTGGGAAAACGGTGGCTTGTTCCTTTAAGAGGTTTTTAAAAGAAACCTCTCCCGATCACAAACGAGGATCGGTCGGATTTTGAGTTAATGGTGGACAATCCAAAACCCACTCAGACACAAGGAGAACACGCAAACTCCAAACAGAAAGGCCTGAAGGATCCGGGAGTCGGACCAGGGACCTTCTTGCCATGAGTTTTCCCAGAACAAACGACGCTCTTTAAGATTGTTGTTTTTCGTGAGGCAGAAGGTTTGAAGCGAGGAGACGGCGTGAACCTTTTCCAAAGAACAAACGATGCCATTTCACACGCTGGGCACACGGAGAGTCTGTTCCGCTCAGAACGATTCCCCTCCTACTTTGCATTTACACATTCCAGCGATGAAAACAAAAGCTTTTATCCGGCGCCGAGGTGCGGGGGGCGGCGCATCAATAAGCGGGAGATGTGTTGGGAGTGATGGAAACACTCGGCGCGCAGGAAAAAGGCTGTTTTCTGACGGTTCCGATGGCGCAGGTCACCGCCGACACGTGCTCTCATTTTGTTCAGATGGAAACGCAGATTGAACATATTTATGAGACAATACAAACCGTTTATTGGAGCTTTTAGACGTGCCATTTCCTCATCAAAAACATACTGTTGAGCTCACCTGGATATAAGCCGCTAAGAACAGAAAAGATGATGAATTTGATTATGTTATTCTTTAAACCCGTGTGTTCAGAGGTCAGGCCTCGGGCGATTCCCGGGAGCTGGGTCTGGGGTGAATCCCTCGAGGTTGGCTTTTGATTAATTTAGCCCGCGCTTCGCTTTCCCCTCCTTAAAGAGGCTAGATGGCCATTTTATACTCACTACTGCCACCTCATGTCATACGTGTAACTGCACCTTCTATATTAAGCTCGTGCATGACGGCAATTCGGACCCGAAGTAACACCTTTTTGAGTGACAGTGCAGGTTTCAGAGGCACCTGTGGTGAACAGGTCTGAGCTCATTCTGCACATTAGGACATGGCTGGAACATATAGGGGGAGGAAAATACATAATATTAACATTTCTAAACTCCGTATATAGTCTCTTTAACATTGCTATGCATTTATTTTATTTTATTTAAAAAAAAAATATTTATTTGAACAGGGACAGTGTACAATCTACATTAGCCTTTAGAAAGGAGAAATGCATTGTACCAGGTTATAGCACTTGTGCTAATTTCCACCTGCAGTCCCTGGGCCTATTGTACATGTTTTTAGTGGTAGGGGAAACCGGAGTACCCGGAGGAAACCTACGCAGACACGGGGAGAACATGCTAACTCCGCACAGAAAGGCCCCGTCCAGGTGGGAATCGAACCCGAACCTTCTAGCTGTGAAGCACGAGCGCTAACCACTGTGCTACCGTGCCGCCCAAAAACATTTGCACCCAAAGTCAACAATCCACTGCGGACAGAGGTCGATGGCCGCTTGTTGCTGAGTTTCAGGACGACGATGCTGGGTGTCACCATTGCTCTCCATTGCTGTAGTACTTCCACACCAGGAAGTCAAAACAAGCTAGTTTTCCATATGCAGAGAATTGCACTTAAGACATGTTAAAAGCAACTTTAAAGAAACGGGCCACAGTTTTTCCACACTGAGATCTGTTCTTACCTGAGCTTAGACGAGTTGATGCGTACCTGTCTGGTCTTTGTGCGTGTGCTCAGTCACGCAAAAAGACCAAAGATGTTGTTAGCATTTGGCCTCTCCCAGTATATTCCTATGGCTCCAAACGGGGGTGAAGTTGAAGAGACCACGCTCTTCCACGGGCACAAAGACCAGACAGGTGTGAATCAACTCGTCTGAGCTCAGGTAAGAACATCTCAGTCTGGAAAAACCGTGGCCTGTTCCTTTAAAGCCTGGTGCCTAATTTTCCTAAACTTTCTCGATATTTCTCCTGTGGTAACGCTGGGTTGGGCACAATTACAGGGACCAGGCGGGGTTTTGTAAGAAACATTTTAGAAATCTCGTACTAATGAGACTTTGATTGACAGTCCGTTAGCATTAGAGCTAATAGCGCGGGTGCGTTTACGACCGAACTACGCGCCCCGCGAGGATCCAGTCTACAGTGAAGGTCCCGCACACGTTCATGTTTAGATTTGGAGCTCTTTCTCACGTCTTTCTCACATCAGACGTCTTTCAACAGAAATAATTGTGTTGTTATCGATAACATGACACAATATTCAGTATAACCATAAAAATCTATAAATGATAAGCCGCAAGGAAAATTGTAGTGGTTCATAGTCCGGAAAGTACCTGGAGTATAGTTGTGTTTGATACACAGACTCTGGTATCGCCCATATAACCAAAAACATGCACAATAGGCTAAAAACTACAACCAGGCACAGTAGTTGGTACAGTTCTAAAGCCTGGGGGGATGTTAAAATATGTTTTAAAAGCAAAACAAACCACAGGCACGAGGACATTTTTCCACAATTAATAATCTGCCACGATGAAGCCACAGTAAGGGATAATGCACGACGACGATGCGGAGGCGTGAACCGAGTTATTTCTGATAATGGACAGGTCGTCGTGCATTATCCCGCATATACCATGGTCCGGCAAACTGAAACTGTTCGTCTGGGCCTGTTTGCTTATTTTTTTAAGTCCTGGGCAGGAGTTAATTCACTTTTTAATCAGTTTTACCTGAAACTAGTTCCAGCTCAATTGTTTACCGTTACTATGGAAACAGCTGCAGTGGAGTGATACAGAACGTGATTTAACTGTTGAACTGTTTTTTTTTTTTCTGAATTTATTTAGTTACAAACGTTTATTTTATGAAACAGAACGACAGTTTTGGCACTTTTACAGGCGTTTTATTTGACATTTAAATTGAAACTATCATAAAAAAAAAAAAATCACTCCAGCGTTAGCTCAAAGACGTGCAGAAAGTAGGTCAACCAGCAGAATGAGCGACTACATCTGCTAAAAGTTCGCTAAGCTCCGGAAAAAAATTATTTCTGCGATAAAGATCAACCAAACTAATGAGACAGTGGACTATTTATGGATAAATACGAGTCAGTTATATTTAACATGGATTTTACATGAGTGGCTTGTATTATTTGAGAGGAAGCTATCGGTCATTTAACAGCTCGAGCTAAAGGTTAGCAGCTAACGCTAGCATTTTCCCCCGTAACCGTTTATATCTAAGTCATTTATTTATGATAAATACGCAGCACACGATTGAAACGGCTGATTTCATTCCGTCGTGTTGTTTAGTTCAAAGACCTGTCGCTGTCAGACGTTCTTCTCCGACTCTCGCAATGCATTGTGGGCTATATTGACCCGTTTAGTGACCACTGATGCTCACTACTTTTCAGAATGCATTGTGGGAAATTTTGAGTGCACTACTTTTCAGAATGCATTGTGGGAAATTTTGAGTGCACTACTTTTTTCTCTCTGGACATTCGGACACCCCCACAACATGGCGTGACCCCTACATAGGGAATAGTGTGGACATTCGGCCACACCCATTATCACTTTTTAACGACACCCTCCAGCCAATCGAGTATTCTCCCAGACCGTGGTATAAACAACTCTAACAAACTCATTTATACATATGAACAGTGTCCAATGATAAATCAGGTGCGATACATTTTCAAATTGTGCTAAAGTTAAGTCAATGTTGCAATTTAGCGTCTGAAGAAGAACGGTGAAGTAATGATAAAGTTATGGTTGAATCACATCCACAAACATATTAAATGAAGCCAATGGAGCTCAGAAGTTCAGTGGTGGAATAAAGTCTGGCTCACCACACTTGTTTGAAAGAGAGCGTCGTCTTCCACCATTCCCACTGTGTTCATATTCCAACTCAACAGTTTCACAGTCGACGTTCACAACTCGTTAGCTGCGCTCGACGCGGACCATTAGTATCCATCTCGTTGAACATGACAGTTTGACAGATTGAGGATGCTCTCTCCAGATCTCATGAAAGAGCTCGCAGCCCGAGGGTGAACCGCGTCAATCACCGAACGCCACCGGGGACTAACAAGGCTAACGATTCTCATGCAAAAAGACGATTTCCCTCCGCCTTCCAATCCACCGGTAAACTGCCACAGACGCTTCCTCCGCCGCACCGTTTAAATTGGTGAAGTCGGCAGGGAGCCGAGTGTGTCAACACTGCAATAGAACATTTATTTAGACCAATCATTCAGAAATACAGAAGGCTCTGGAGACGAGAGTAAAGCAACATGACACTTCCTCGGGCAGAGACGATGTTCTTCATTGACAAAACACCAAGGTCCCAAACTCACAATTGTAGCCCAAAGTAAAGTACTCTTTTCTACAAATATTACTTCATATTTTAGAGGTCAACGTTTCTTTGTACAGCCTATTTAAAATACAGTCGACTGTTCCCCTAGTGATATATTAGTCCAGTGCTCCGGTCTCTGCACTGGCTTCCTGTCACTAAGAGAATAGTTTCAAAATAGCTTTGCTTGTGTACAAGTCTCTTCATGGTCAGGCACCAAAGTAGATCTCGGGACATATTACAGCCGTATGAACCATCTCGGGCCCTGAGAACTTCAGGGAGGGGTCTCCTAGTGGTTCCTAGAGTCAGGACTAAACACGGTGAGGCTGCGTTTCAGTTCCACGCAGCAAGAGTTTGGAACAGCCTCCATGAGGATGTGAGACAGGCCACAACTCTGGCAATGTTTAAGTCCAGGCTGAAAGGACACCTTTTTATTGCTGCCTATGGCAATTCATTGTATTTTAACAAGTAGATATACATATTTTCCATGTAATTTTATTTTGTTTTTATTGCATTTTATTGTGTTTGTGTCTGGTGTTGCTGTGAGGCACATTGAGTTGTACATGTACATGAAGTGTGCCATACAAATAAACTTGCCTTGCCTTGCCTAGTGCTGTACGAATTTCAGAAAAAGAATCGACAATATACCATCCATCCATTTTCAGCAGAGATGTCCAGACTTCCTGATCCACGCAGACCTCCTGCAGCTGTCCAGGAGGGACCCTGAGGCGACACCAGGCCACAGAGACATAGTCCCAATTAGGGATGGGAGGATAATGACATTTTGGGTCACTATTATTTTGGCTAAAATAATAGTGATTAACGATATCTCGATATTTGCCTATGGTTTAATAGTTTCCCTGAAACTTCAGAAATTATGGGAATTTTGAAATATGAACAATGAAACATTCCTCTTCATTGTTTGCTATAAATGTCATATTGAGTGAGACCTGCATAAAGTGAGTTTATGTATAACAAATTATACTTAAAACTCATCAAAACATTTGTTTTGCATTAATTAAAAGTATAGCTGATCTTTTCATGGCTACAACCGAGAGCAATTATTGCTGGTTTTATGAGTCAGCATAAAAACAGTTTATGAACGGCCAATGGCCACTGGTTGCTCCGCTTTATGACCGCGACGCTAGGGGCCGACATTGCTGCAGTTCCTCCATATGTGGGCGGCAAAACAAGCTAGTTTCCATTAGTTAGAATTGCACTTTCCAAACGTAACAACTGTAAAGCCTGGTTTCTATATTTTTTTTTTACTTTCTGGAGCGAGATATTCTTCCTGTGATAACGCTGGGTTAGGCACAATTACAAGGTTTCGTAAGAAACATTTTTGAAATCTCATTTACTAATGAAGGCCGGACTTTGATTGACAGGCCGTTAGCATTAGAGCTAATGGCTAACTATGCGTCCGCGAGGGCCGAGTCTACAGTGAAGATCCCGCCCTTATGCCCTTTTTAGGAACATGCTCCGTCAGAGCAGGCAGGAAGGAGTCTCCAAACCCGCCATGATTTCCCCCATGAACGTAGTTATTATGGTAAACGGGAGCAGTGAGGAGACGGAGTCTATTATTATTATGTCTATGCCGCTAGCTTTAGCTTGCAGTTGCTAGCCGCGGCATTCTGCAGATTCTAAGCTTCAAAATGAGGTGCAGCATGTCCATATTCACTCAGGTTTAGTTTGTGAAAGTAGTGTTTTTAAAGCAGTGAGAGCCAAAACATGTATCGGTTCAGTATCGGATATTTGTAGCCGATATTGTATTTTTTCTGGGTCGGTGCATCCCTATTATAGACGACACAAAGCGGTGGCGCTGCTAAGAATGTTATGGTTTTGACTATTCTGTCAAAATGCAGATTTATCAGCTGTCGCAGAGATGATGGTCTTCTCTGTCAGTGCAAATGAACTGAGGTCCCGTTATTTCCTCATTAAAGTGTCAACAATTACCAAAACCATGTGCCTGATGCCGCTCAGATAAAAGGACTTTCAGCCGTGAGATGAAAGTGGCAGGTTTGTGAATCCAATCGCTTCCAAATAATGATCGGGGAAGATTTTCTGTTTGGACTTTTCTTTCCAAAACGGTTTCTCCCGTTGAGTCGAATCGGCTCAAATTATGACACGACAGTCTCGGAGCATCCACTGAAAAGCGTCTCATTTTCCTTTTTCGTTTCGGGAACAACAACTTCTCCGTCGGCTTAAACCGAACGCAAATTACTTTCAAATAAAAAGGTGTCCAAAAGTGGTGACAAATTCAAACGCTTACCGCTAGCACTGCCACATTTCCTTTGTACCTCGGTTTGTGCTGTCAACAAATAAAACACTCTCCGTTATTAATATTACCGAGATGAAAGACAATCTGAGCCACGGCGGAGTGTGGAGATAACAGAACCGCTGCTAAAAGGGAAATTTCATGTTCGAATTAAATCTGCCCCGCCAGACGCTGTTTTGGACAAATCCTTCATTTGATTTGTTTTAAATCCTGTTTAAAGAGCCGCCGATAAACAGAATTGCAGCTTTTGTAAAATAAAAATGTCTGATCCGCGTCTTCAGATGTGCAGAACGGCCAAATATTACAGTAATTAGAATGAAATACAAAAGGTCTTTGAATTGACGGCGCTCTGGAGGAGGAACAGCGCGAGATTCAGGATTTATGAGGCGACTGGAAAATAAAGAAACATTTTTAAAAGATTAAAATTAGACCAAAGCTGAATTGAAAGTTCTTAACCTCTTAACAAAGTTCGGCTTTACCCAAATCTAAAAGCTTCTCGACTGGATTTGAAAGCTAAGACCCGCACAACTGATCCTAACTTTTTTTGTCACAATGCTGCTGCATTTTTTTCACATTTTTTTAAATTGTTTTTTGTGTGTGTGTGTTTTTGTTGTTTTTTTCATCACATTTTAAGTTGCTCTTTCCCTTTAGTCATGTTTTTGTGGCTTTTTTTTATTGTGTTATTGTAGTACACTGGCTTTTGTCGTTCTTTTGCCGCATATTTGTCACTTTTTGTTGCTCACCGGTACATTTTCGGAATAATGGGTTGTCGGACCGATGGCACCCCGACCTGAGCAGCGAGCAAATACACGGCCCCTCACATGTGCCTCCTGCCCCTGACTTTAGGGACATTTCCCACAGATTTTTATAAACAGTGGTTCATTTGTTAGCCCAGTAATACAAGCGTGTTTTGGAATGTGCAGCACCTGTCTGTTCATGTCACGATCAAATGTAATCGAGTGCGTCCTTTATTGGTCTGTTATCTTGAAGCAGGCGTCGTAGCATGTTGCGATTTTTTTTTACTAAAATACTACGCTGACAGAAAAGACAAAGGGACAGAGGGATATTGTACAATGTGCCACAACTCAATTGTACAATGGAGTAAACTTGGCTGTAAATACTGCTAAAGTGGCGCTAGCCCGCAGTTAGCTTTGCCCGTTAGCTTCTTCTTCATGATTCTATTAGTGTGTATTGCGCGACCAGAAGTTAGGCAAGTTGCAAGGGGGGTTTTCTGGACAAACACACCAGGGGGAGATGAAAGACCCCCCAATCATCCCATTAACACTTGTATTACCCCCAGAGGGAAGACGGAAAGGATTTATTAAGGTAAACAAGTTACTTAGTTCTTCTTTAAATTTATTGAAGCGTTTAATTTCACAGGCAATTAATTGAAATCGCAATCTCTACTTTGGTCGATCTCAATACTCGTCATAATCGACAGATTTACAGCCATTTCTTTGGTGCAAACAGTGCCTAGTTTGGACGAGACAATGGAAGACTTGTGCGCGTTAAATGAAACTCGTTTGAGCTGAGGTTTGAATAAAAGATGTATCTAATTTTTTTAATCAGGAAGATGTTTTTAACATGAAAAATTTACATCGAGATCGACCAGAACAAATAAAAAATGTAACAAGCTGGACTATTTATTTGGTGTTCAATAAAGTTACTTTCTGAAATATTGATGACACATTATGAAGCTCAACTCCAACTATTAAAAATAAAAATTCTTCCCATTTCTCGACTGATCTTAAAGTTGTATGTCCTGAGTTTCGGCGGAAAACTTTCTATTCATTTTCTCCATTTTTACAGTTCCTCAACAACCATTTCATCTCTGATGCAAGAATCTATCTGAAAATCCTTTAGGGGCCAAAGGTTCTTCGCTGGAGGGCTGGATTTGGGCCTGGCCCTGACATTGCCTCCTCTGCAGCAGAGACTCTCTGACTTTTCACATCAAGTTCCACCCCATGAAATATTTGACCTTAACTTCTTACCACCCGCCTTAAAGGAACAGGCCACCGATTTTCCATACTGAGATATGTTCTTACCTGTGCTTAGAGGCAAAAAGACCAAAGACGTTGTTAGCATTTAGCCTCTCCCAGCATATTCCTATAGCTCCAAACTTGGATCGTGTAACTACTCACGTAACCGTATTTAAATAGGGGAAATGTGGAAGAGTTTGGACGCTTCTAACTTCAGCCCCGTTTGGCCCCATAAAGGAGAAGAGGAGAGGCTAAATGCTAACAACATCTTCGATCTTTTTGTGTGTCTGAGCGCACGCGTAAAGACCAGACAGGTACGCATCAACTCGTCTAAGCTCAGGTAAGAACAGACCTCAGTGTGGAAAAACACTGGCCTGTTCCTGTAAGAGGTTAAGGGGCCAAAGGTTCTTTGCTGGAGGGCTGGATTTGGCCCCAGCCCTGACCTTGCCTCGCTAACATTTCACACCAAGTTCCACCTCGTGATATACTTTAAAATAGGACTAAACCAGGTCAAAAATAGAAGCCAAAGTCCTGCTACTTATAAACACACCACAGTTTGGGAACCTCAGCTCATCATCTTCCCCAGCTCCTCTTTTCTATTGCAGTCCGTCTGAATTATTTACCTGATGGGTCTGTTGGAAAAGTAATGGCTCTTCAAGCTCCCAAACCAGAGTGCGTAAATAAAAGGGACTGGCCCAGATTCAATTGTTTTTTTTTAATCTGCCGCCGCTAAGTGCGGTTGGTGCGACTGATCGAAGTGTGAGGAGCTCATCCTGGTCCGGGCATTTGCACTTAGATGAGCTGAACTCGCGACTTCAATCAGCCAGCCTACCTGTGAATACAAGTGACGTTAAAGGCCCCGCACCTGATTTTCTTCTGCTTATAAACAGTTAAAAGGGGAGCACATGCATTTTTCATTATAAGTCGTGGCTTAAACTCATTCCTGACTTTCCTAATGGTGCTTTCGTGCCAACCGTTCCACTCCGCCCCGAACTCTGCAGATGTTCTTACCTTAGACGAGTTGATGCTAATGTTGTTAGCATTTAGCCGCTCCCAGCAAAGGTATAGCTCCAAACTGCGGGGAAGTTACGTGTTCCCTATTCAAATACAGTTACGTGAAAAGTTACACGATCCAGGTCTAGTTACTAGGGATGGGACGAATGAAGGACGTCCCGTGTGCAGGAAGCCAAACGCAGATAAATATTCCAAACATCGCCGTGATCAGCCATTGTCACGATTCGGCCTTTAGTGAGCCTGTTTTGGTTTGCTTTGTGTTTATCTGTCCTTGGTGTTTTATTACTGTCCTGTCTGGTTAAGTTCTTTTCTGTGTTATGTTAGTTTTATTTTGAAATCTCGTTTCAGACCTCCTTCCTGCTCTTCCCTGTTTCCCCGCCTGTGTGATTACCTGTGTGTCTTTGCCCTCCCCGCCCGTTTAGCATATATTGCCTTTGTCTGTCAGATTGTCTTTGTCCGTGTGCAGGTAATCATATCATTTTGTTCTTGTATCTTTTTTAGTATTGACTTTTTGTTCTTTGTCCTTGTGCAGATATTGTGGGGATTCTCTGTTATCGCTCCTTGTTTCTGACCACGTTAATAAAAGTAAACTGAGCGACGCATTTGGGTCTTCTGTGCTGAGTCTGATCTTCATTTGCCCAACTCATTATGTCCAGAAAGAGTCCAAAAATCCAAAAATGTTGAGAAAACTAAAGAAAAACAATCTTAAAGAGACTAGATGCAAGTTGGTCATTTTATGCTCACTACTGCCACCTCAGGTCTTACGCGTAACTGCAGTCTCTATATTAAGCTCGTGCATGACGGCACTTCGGACCCGAATTAACAACTTTTTGAGTGACAGTGCAGGATTTTAGAGGCAGTTATGGTGAACAGGTCTGTTATGCCCGATTTTGATACAATACTCAGTCGCGCCGAGTCTTCCCGAGTCGTGTGTACAGAGTCATGTCTTTTAGTGTGGGGGGGTCACGACTGGACTCGCGTTCAAATTGTGTAGTGTGGACTACAGTCGCAGGAAATCAAACATGTTTGATTTTTAAGCCTGATTTTGGACGCACAGGAGAAACGTGGGTGATTTCACCCCAAAGTGAACACACAGAAAGCAGCGGCCATGACAGAGTGAAATAAAGACAGAAAAACACAGCCGCGCCTCCTTTTTCATTTCTCCGTGAAAACAGCGGCACAAACAGCTCAATTGTTTAAGACTAGAAAAATCGTGTTGTGTGTGCGAACCTAAAGGTGGATAAACCCATAGAATATATAGGATACAAAACATTTTAAACAAAAGTAGTTAACTTTAAAGTTGGCCTCAATAATTGTGAATATTTGTCAAATCTTAATATTATTAGAGCTGGTTCTATTGGATCGCGGCATCAAGCATAGCGTGGATGGCGAAACATCGAGATGCATCGTGATAATTGGCTTAAATCGAATCGTCTCGGGCTGGTGGTGGTCACAGATTTGTGGATCCAGATGCATCGTGGTCATGGCGATGATTCGAACCGCAGCTCTGGCGTCACCAGGTGTATCGAGATGTGAATCGTATCGGACAGAGGCCTAAGATTCCCATCCCTACTAGTTACGCAAAATTAAACATGTCGATTTTGTAAGCGGATAAAAAGGGGCACTATATTGTGAGGCGTAATAATACCTCAGGAGCACCTCGACGTCCGCGCAGTAAAGCCGAGGTGCTCATAATAGTGCTCCGAAGCTCACAAAAACACGGCAAAGACGGACAAAAGCGTCCAGTAAAACAGTGTGGAACACAAACCAGGCAGTTCTTTCCGATGCTTGTGTTCCTGCCTCAAAGACTGCCACGTAGATGATCGTAAAAGGGTTTTCTGTGCAGACTTTCCTCATCAGAACTGAACACCATCGTTAATATCCCGATCTTCGCTATCGTTAGCTCGGTGATCTGGAGGTTGACATGTTTGAAAACACGAACAACGGCGCGCTAACGAGACAACCCCGACAGTAATGAGCTTTGTGCGGACTTGTATCTGCTAAATTAAGCCTAAGTGTTAATTGACATGAGCTAAATCATCGGCTAATGACGGAACAGCATCCGGCTAATACGGGCTCCACCGCCGTCTCGCATTTTAATTAGAAAGTCCATTCAGCGCCGTGTTCCGCGCCTCCAGGAAAGTCTGTTTAAACTATCGCAGGTTAATCGGCCGATTTGCATAAAGCTGATAGACACAACATTGCCCGGGTTTGTGATTGGAATACAAAGCGCTTCGACCTGACAGAGGGCTGATGAAGAGAGGCAGATCCAAATTGGCCGTGAAATATCCGTAGTGTGGAAAATGCCAAGGTTACGACGTTCGAATCGAAACTGATATTAGTCAATTTTACTCCAAGAGAGATTAATGGATGTTTGTCTGATGAATTGGATGGACAGAAATGGGAGCGAGAACAGCGCTCTTTTGATTTTGACTGAAAAGAGCGGGTATTACGCGTTTAGCAGGTTATTTGGTGATGGTTTTTTTGGTATTTGGGGAAGTTCTCCAAGGGCCTTTCAATTTAGCGACATGCTGTACGTTCTAGCGTTCATACAACGTTGAGGTAGGACTGAGGAGGATCATCATGTCTACGTCAGATGCTGTAACTGTTAATCTTTGTTTAGGGTCTGACGTGGCTGCAGTGATGACGATGCTACTCGAAGCTGGTTTTCCAAGTTCGGGTCAGTCTTGTGAAAGCTGCTGGCTGGGCACCCAAAGTCCGACGAAGAGGAATCATTTTATCCAAACGCAGTTGTTTCGAGGTGTAATGGGCGCCTTTTAACTTCGACAAAGAAGAAATCATTTGTCCATTTTTCCTGGAATACGCGCCATTCAAGATCCACGTTCCTTTTCACGTGAAATTCCATGACCCTCTATACATGAAAACTGCCTTGGGGGACCGGGTTAAATGGTCTCGCGGGCCATATACGGCCCTGAGGCCTGAGGTTAAGCCCCCAGGCTTAACAAGAGATCGAAAGGTGAGGGAAGCTTTTCTAGATCTGATAGGACTTTAGGAGGAGATTCAACCGCACTGCTGAGAAATGACACTATTCAAAGATTGGCCATAGGTGCACGAGTGGGTTGAAACATAGCTCAATTAATGTTTTCGATGAGAGAACAACATAGTAACATGGTAAAAAGCAAAAAAATAAATAAATAAAATACCCCCAACATGTTTTCACACTGGAAAATTGTGTATTATTTTGGTTTTATTCGCAAACGTTCGCCTTCGCATCATGACCCTGAAGCAGGGTTGCCAGGTCTCATCAGCCAAACCCACATCCGGCACAGCTGGAATTATTAAAGTTTTTGACTAATTTTCAGAGCCCATGTGCCTCTGTGATGAGGAGAAACTGCCTCTTTCTCCCTCGCTCACTGAAAAACAGCTTTGAGAGCCTTGGATTTCAGATTTTGTCAACATTTTATCAAGAAATCGAGCTAAGAATAGTCTATTTTACTTTGATAACAGCATGGCAAATTCTTTGTTTAACCTGTGGACCTGGCAACCCTGCTCCGGATTCCCAAACCTCGGCGTGACAACAGGAGGAGGAAGCGTATAGACAAAGTTAATTGATTTCACAGCAACAGAGACACTGAGATCCTTGATAAAGCAGCACAATTAGTCGTATAAAGGTGCAACAGGTTGTTTAGGGTTTGCTTTAAAACCCTCTGCAGCCGCCGAGGAAGGAAATGTAGACGGTGATTTTATTTTAATTTTAAACCTTTCTCAGCTCTGTCTCCCTCCTCCACACCTCTGACTGCTCTTATGTTCATTTCAACACAAAACCTTCTCCAAACTTTCGCTTTCCTACAACACAGAACCAGACATTGGTCCGGACAGAGACGACCTTTACTACGAACCGTGAGGGAATTCAATTCAATCTCGGTTTTTGGAGTTTTGATGTTCAAATCCAGAATGACAACAGTTCACCCTTTTCATTTCATTTGATTAATTTGATGACATTCATGTTTTTGGCTTGATTTTATGTGCCTTTTTGAATTTATATTTGACTGTGAAGCATTTTGAATGGCCTTGAGTGTGAATTGGGCTCTACAAATAAACACTTTCTAATTTAAATAACTTTATTGCTGAAGGATCAAAGTATTCAGAACATCACAAGAAGACAACAGATCACGTACATTGACAGGCTTGACCCAATAAGGAAATGTGTGCACGTATTACTCATCACATTCTCCAGTTTGAACCTGGAAAAGCTCTTGCAGGATCGTTAAAACCTCTTGTACTTAAAATAACTTCATATGAGCTTTTGAAACCAAGCTGCAAACCATAATCAAAGCTGTGTGTTAGAAGAGGGGGGGGACAAAGACTGAGCCCCGGGGGACACCACGCCGAGATCAGAGACAGGGGAATATACAGATCAGAGATAACAGAAGGCTGGGTTAAAACAAAAAGAGAAAGGGAATAGCACATGAACTGGCGCTGGCCAACTTGTGATGTAATGTTGTGAAAGGACAGACCATTTTCTCCCCGTTTTTAAGCACAAGAAAGCGCATAACAGAAGAAGCAGGAAACATGAGTCAAAGCTTCCCGCACAAAAAATGACTAAGCAACAAGATTAGCAGTTGCATATCATGAGTAATAGAGAGCACTGTGAGCGATGTAACCTTTCATCAGTTTCTCTCTTACGTCCAGGGAGGTCCGCTGTTGTACCGAGGGTCGTGAACTTCTTAATCGGTCAAAAAGAAAACACTTCGCCATTGTGGAGGTCGCCGATATTAGCCTGTCAATATATTGATATAGTGTGGTATCAATCGTGTGGATTTTATGGGTTAACATCGGCGACCTTACGCCGGGCCACCCATTGATTTCTGCTTTTTGTATCTGTTTAAAAGCAGGAACATCTGGAAGTTTGAACAGCCAATCAAATGTCGTAAAGTTTTATATCAATCCAATCAGACCGTGTTGTCACGACAGGAACTGAAATAACCACCAGTGAAACATTTTCTGACATAAAAAAAAGTGCATATTATGTTTTAATGCTTTTGAAAATATGACTAATTTAGATGGATACCATCTGCTGTAAGTAATCATTTTTATTTCAGTGAAACAGCAATTTTATTGAAGAAATGTTTTTTTTTTTACTTTTCATTTGAATTTTCAAGCTCACAGGAAGTGACATAGCGGTACAGTTCCCTAGCAGTTTGACTCACTCTTTTTCCATTGACATAACATGGTTGGCACGGCAACAGTTTAAAATGGTTTGCCTCTATGTATCTCACTTCCTGTGAGTGTCCGATGAGGAGTCGTTTCGCCATCACAAAAACTAGTCAAACTAAAGGAAGTTGGGAACAAATTTGAGCAAAATCTTAAATATAATTGTGGTAACTATGTTTTAGCAAAAATGGTGTCTGATGTAGAGGAGCTGAGCAGCTCTTTCAGTGGAAGACTGAGGCAATCTCAGAGCAAGAAGGAGCGCTACTGCAAGGCCTTCATCCCCACCGCTGTCAGACGGTACAACAAGACTGTGAAACAACATGTGCAATAACCCCTTTGCAGAAATACATGCAATAATCCCTGTTTGTAATAGTCCGTTTACTTTATTATTATTTACTGTTCATACTTTTCGTCCCCACAAAGTCCTTGGTAGTCATTGTATATAAATAAGACTATTTCCTATTTAATTGTTTTTCTTCACATCTCAGAGTGTTTCTAAGAGCTGAATGTAACAAGTAAATGTTTCCATTGTGAGATCAATAAAGGCTATTTTATCTTATCTTCTTTATGCGCTTTAAGAATGCACCTGCTTTATCTTCTTGTTGCAGTCTATCTAAAGTTTTGTCGTCATTGTCCTACATTTACAATCTGAACCGAGTTGTTAATGACTCCTTGTATCGATCAGTTTTTTTGTGACTAAACGACAAAGATCGTTCACATTTGTCTCAGACCCACAAAGTCAACTTCTCTCCTTTTTGATCTGATTACAGGTGTTATTTTTCTTTTACATTTCCCACACCTGTTACTTGCCACAGGTGAGGTTAAAACGAGCTTGAAAGTTAATTACCACGATATTGAAAGGGCGCCATTAATGTGAAATTATGTCATTATGTCGAATGAGAACAGGACATGAAAATATGCAAGGAAGCTAACAGAGACCATGTGATCACCCCATTATAAATGAAACCAACAACAATGACTGTGTACTGGGACATTTCCTAATATGAAATAACACTCATGGTTCTGCTGTGTTGCAGTTGTTACTGTCACAGCGTGTGATATTTAAGGAAAAAAATCTCATTCCTCGGGTGATATGAAATGAAGTGACTGCCTCCACATGCGCAGAGATGGGTGGGAGGAGCACAGCCTTTGTGGGGCTGTTAAAGGAGCCTGGAAACACAAGAGGAACATGTTAGAGGAGGACACAGTGACGGGACCCGAGCTACAAACCTTCTCCCTGGTCTGTCCGCAGTTTGGGCGAGACTGGGGTTGGATGTAAACATACTTTGCATGTGTGCAGATATTTAGGTATAAAGCAGCTGTGCTCAAAAACGATACTACACAGGCGCTTATATTATTTGATACACAAGTTAAGAAAAGAAATGTATTTTAAGTTAACCCCCGAATTGACCTGGCTAACCTCCTAATCCAGCTTCAATGTTCATCCTCTGTCTGAGCTGCAAAAATGTTTTCGCCAACAACATGAGGAATCTGCTTCTTCCAATCCATCTTCCATCCATCCATCTCCTTCCACTTGTCTGTTGGAGCTGCACCAGCCCCTATGGCTCCTTCTGCAGGTGGTGGGTCCACAGAAGGATGGCCTCATGGTTCTAACCGGGCCTGTTGGTCTCTCATAAGGGGCTTCTGAACCGCTCTTTGTCTGAGCCGTCACCTAGGACCTGTTTGCCCTTGGAGACCCTACCAGGGGCACGAAGCCCCAACAACAGAGCTCCAGGATAATTCCACGTTAAGGTGGCGGTTCCAGGAGGGGATTTCTTAAAGCTGACAAACAAGAGAATACCAGTGACCTGCGTACGCGTAAGTGTAGCACATATTTGTGGAGCAGGTCGTTGAATGCTGAGAGGAGAACGTGGCGTCGGAGCAGGTCAGGCACTGAACTCTCAGCTCTGTCAAAGAAAACACACAGATGAGCCAGGACCTAAAGCGGCAGATGTAGAGGACAGACCTGGGGCGTTACAGTGTGATGTGTTGCAGCAGGAGAGAGAAGCGTTTGGTCCAGAGAAGTCGCTGTTGCTGCACTGATTCTCTGAGATACCGACGTGGTGGACGACCATCTGTGACTGAAATGAAAGAGAGCTTCATTTACACTGGGAGTAGTTGAAAAGCAAGTAAAATTCTATATTAATTATGTTTCGAATTGCTAAAGAGAATCTCTGGTTTAGACACAATCATACATTTTTAAAACAGTGTAAAATCTCAGTCATCCAGGTAGTTAGTCATTGCCTGACCAAAAAAGGCCAGACGCTCTGATATTTTGTTGTGGCGCCTTTAGCTATGATACAGAACCATTTGTTATGGTGCCGTTTCAATAAGCGTCTGCAATGTCCACAGATCCAGTGTTATTCTTTCACCCTAGATCTTGTATTGATGGTGGGAGATTGTGACCACTGCACAAAGCCTTCTCCAGCACATCCCAAAGACTCTCAATAGAGTTAAGATCTGAACCACTCTTTCACAATGTGAGCCTCATGAATCCTGACATTGGAATATATCTTGGAATATATAAACTGATCTCATTCTTTTGGAACATAGTGTTGCTGAACCGAGACCTGACCAACTGCGGCAGCTTCAGATCAGAACAGGTCCAGGTCATGGTTCTGTCTTTGTTTAGTTCCCCCGTGGTTGTGTCTTGTGTTCCTGTTCTTGTGTGGTTTATTTTGACATGTCTGTTCTGTCTGATTTTGCTTTGCTTCCCCTGTGTTGATCGCCTGCCCCGCCCTAATGTGTGTCACCTGTGCCCCGTTTCCTTGTGTATTTATGCCCCTGTGTTCTCCCTTGTCCTTGTTGGTGCATTGTTCCTGTTTTTGGTGTCTTGTATGTCCGTGCCCCGTGCTTGCCTGTAAGTTCGCCCTGTTGTTTTGCGATTTTGCCAGTACTTGGACTGTTTCCATTAAATTTGATTTCACCTCTGATTTTTGGGCTATTTCCTGCATTTGCTCCTTTACCTGCCACACCATCATAACAATGCAGGTGGACACTTTCTTTGATCAGGCAGTATATCTTGTAACAAGACAACCAGACATTTTATAACACATGGAGTCTACAATGGACATCTCCTGAACGACTGAGAGTTTACTCAAACAAGACTCGGTATAGTTACTGACAGGCTTTGAAGCAGGTCTCCATGGTGTTACACTAGGGTGATTTTCCATATTAAAAACTGGGACATTTTAGCGGGAGCGAAATAGTGACTTTCCCAACAGGTTAAACAGTAAAATTGTTTGTAAAAGTATAATGTCATTTAAATGGAACATCAACTTTTGGGCTGTTTTAATTTCACTATGAAAACTTTGTGTTTGATGCGCACATGGCCAAAATTCCTCACATTTCAAGTAAAAAAACAAAACGCTTTCTTCAGGCACAGGTGAAAAACTGGGACAAATCAATGGTTTCGGAAAAATCCAACGGGACATGGGACAGAGGCTTCAAAACTGGGACTGTCCCGGGTAAAATGGGACGTCTGGTCACCCTATGTTACACGTCACCTTCGCGGTGCATTCATGAGTCCAGGGGCTACAGCTGTAGCACTGCAGTGAGCCAGCAGGGGGCGACACTGAAACACAGAGTGAAAACACACATTAAGTCTTCCAGCAGCCACATTCTTCTTACTTCCCGGTGGAGTGGTCTGTGTCGCAGCAGGTGACGTTAGAGAGATGAGCCTCGGTGCCAGTGTTGTATGAAACATAGTGACTTCCTGTAGATTGGCACCTCTGAGCGGAGGCACAGCCCTTGTCCATCTGAGTCATGTTCTATTGTGTGTGCCAGTCTAAAAACAAAGGCTCACTGGGTTTATCCAAAATGAGAAAGGTGCGTCTTGTTTGTGTCTAGTTTATCTAGCGTCTATAGAATCGTCTCGCTTCATTTGCTCCACATGGTTTCAGGGAGGATACATTAGTCTGATGTGAAATGAAGTGCGCAACATTGGGGACAACCTGGGCCAGATGACTACTTTTTCTCTTTTTTATCTTTGCAACAAACATACAAACTGTTCAGTAGCGTTGCCTTCAGTGAGCTGCGTGAAGCAGAGAGTTTCTCCCCGTAGCAGTTCACAAGTCTTTGAGACGAACATCGTGAATCAGACCAGGAGTCCAGCAGCTGAACGAGAGCAGAACAGATTCATCCAAGACCCGTGTTGAGTAAAGTTACTGTTAAAAGTAACAGGTGAAGTTTCTCCTCTGGAAAAGTTATTTTACGTTTCTGCGCTATTTTATTATGAAGGTAAAACGTCAGAGACTCATGCGTTACCAGAATTAACATCGATATATCGCCTTCATTTATGCCGATCAATACACCTTGGGCTCGTCAGAAACCGTCAGTTGTTCAACAAAAAGAACATCTTTAAACTTCGCTCCCACCGAGTAGGTGTCACCAATACACACTAATGGAATCACAAAGAAGAAGCTAACAGGCTAACGGGCAAAGCTAACTGCGGGCTAGCGCCACTTAAACAGTATTTACAGCCAAGTTTGAGTAAAAAAAAATCTCCATTTAGTAAATTGAATGAACAATATCCCTGTCTCCCTTTGTCTTTTCTGTCAGCGTAGTATTTACTCTCACGGACGATTAATGACAAAAAAAAGCAAAGTGCAATGAATTGGTAAAAAATAACTTGATTTAGATGAATTGTACAGCTTTCCTCAACCACATAAAGCTACGAGTTCGTTGATGACATTGGCTGATATTGTACACAACTTCTTGCTCGAAACTCTGCATTCTCTTCCCTTTGGTCCCTGACCCACAGTTTGGGAAACTGCACCTGACGGTTATTTCTGTCTTACCATTGAGAATAAGCCCGACAGTAACTTGTTTTAGACCAAGCCTATTCAGAGAACTAGAGTTACTGAAAGTAACTGCTCATGAGAACCGTGTGGATTTAACTGCACATCTTTTCACCAAACGACTGTCCTGATAGTCTGATCGAGACAACAAGAGTTTAAATGAGTGTGTGGACGATGCAGCCACGAGTCCACGCAGGGAAAACATGAGGTCAGCAGCGCCGGAGGCGAGCACTGAGACCTTTACGTAAAGTTACGTGCTCTGCGTTTAGGAAAAACTGGCTCTGCACTTACGGCCTCGACTCAAGGGAGACGACAGCGACTGGTCAAACCCCTCGCCTCCGAGGTGAAAACCAACACCGCGACAAAACACTGTGTTTCAGCTCGGATCACAAGTTTATTCCGTTGTTTTTTTTAGAGCTATGATAATGGGCGGTATTTTCGCTACATGGTGTGCAGATCACGGGACATATAATCACAGGTGATTGTTTTAACCGGGGAAAACATTGAATTCGAAGACGATTTGGCCTTTTCTAATGGTGGGGAATTTATAAAAGTCTCACCCTCTCAGATCGTTCTTTTGGCTGATTGGTTTTAGGGCCGGGCGACATTTCTCAACTTTCTTGTATCGCGTCGCAAGCCCACATGTGCACGTCTACTCGAGGCGTCCCAAGAGGAGCTACAGGAAACAAAAAAGGAAAAACGAGAGATGGTGAAAGACTGTTGTGAAGCGGAGGGAGTGGAGGGAGGAAGAGGATGGAGGAGGTGGAGCTGACCAGTGCAGGACACCACGCTCTGAAACATCACCTCCCGTGTGTCGAGCCCATTACAGTAGATGGAGTCACTACTTTCTGCACGTCATGGAGCGAGGAGAAAGTAGAGGCTTTTTGTCCGAATCATCAACAGAATCGAAGCATTATATGTCTACTTTAGTGCCTATGTAGTGACTGAGGGGTTAGGGATGGACATTCGGACACAGCCCATGTAACAGGAGTACCTCTGTTAACGGGTTATTCCAACTGTTTCAGAATCCGGACTGTTGCCCGTAACCCGAACATTGGCATGTAAATGTGGTCAGTGTGTCCGTGCCCATCGCATTTGTGCATTCATGCAGTACATTCAGTTTGCCCTGTGTGACACATAAAGGCGAGGTGCTCCTCCATTACGCCTGATACCGAGACGAGATGACATTTGTGTCCCGCTGATAAAGCAAACCCGATTGTGGCTCTCGAAAAAGCGGCGCTCATATAAATGCAAATACGTCCAGGCGCTCTGCGGTCAGGTATAGAAAGCTGAACGTACAAGAAATGTAAGAATGCAGGGAATTCTACGAGACGAGGTTTCCAGGACTCTCTGAAGCCCCCGTTTATTCGAGCAGAAGAAGTTAACGAGAAGATTTGTCGAATATTGATAGACACTCAGCAAGATGATAATAATAATAATGCAGGTAATTAGCAGTGATCAGCCATGAATAGGACAGATACTGGGCAGTGATCATCTATGAATAGGACAGGACTGACCGATACTGAGGTGAGCACAGGTGAGAGTAGCTGTGATTAGAGGGGAGGAGCCGGGCCAACCCTAACTCCTCCCCGTTGGTCTATATCTTCAGCTGCGGCCTGAGTGGAACCTTTGTCGCTGACGAAGCCTTTTGGATGAGAGGCGAAACGTTTGAAGACTTCAACTACTGAGTACAGAAGATGAATCAAGTACCTTCATTGAAGATGGAACTCCTGTACGACTGAGAACTTACACAGACAATAATGCATTGGTTTTATATAGCGCTTTTCTGGACACTCAAAGACACTTTACATGGCATTATTCATTCACTCCATACTTGGTGGTGGTAAGTTACTATTGTAGCCACAGCTGCCCTGGGGTAGACTGACGGAAGCGAGGCAACCAGTCTGTGCCATCGGCCCCTCTGACCACTCACTCACTCACTACATTCACCCCAGGCTTCCTGGTGTTACCAAACGGTCTCCCATCCAAGTACTGACCAGGCCCTTCCTGCTTAGCTTCCAAGGTCTGACGGGATCAGGCAGAGCAAAGGAGGTGTGGCCCATCCATCCATTTTCTTCTGCTTTATCCGGGGCCGGGTCGCGGGGGCAGCAGTCTCAGCAGAGATGCCCAGACTTCCCGTAGTTGGTATGGCCAAGAAAAAAAATATGAATTGACCGAAAACACACAAGCAGCTAATAAATGGCAGCGTTTTTTTTTATATTATTTAATTTTGAGTTCTTTAGGTTATTATCCAGTGTAGACAGAATTGGACCCTGGACCTGGCGTTTTTCAATCAAACTATACAACATTTAGAATAACAGGGAGCTGAAAAAAACTCATCTCCGAAATATCATTTTTGACCTTGTGCGTCGCCCAAAGCTGGAAAAGTCACAGAGAGCAGAGTCGCTTAAACCTGCCCTTGCAGAAAACCTCTCCCCTGGTAGTTTTTCCTTTCCTAAAGCGAGTCGTTGTCCCTGGCCAGAGCTTTCGGAGAGGCCTTTGAGCAGTGAACGGTGACGCCGCGGGCTCAGACTCAGCGCTGAGGGAGTCCCACTGCAGCGCGGCCTGCTCCGGGCTCCTGAGAAATTATACAGGATTTAAAACTCACACATCACAGTTTTCCCTTTCTCTTTGCATTAATAGAAATGATTTTTGGGCGTCCACCACAGCCCTGTTTAGCCACGAGCGTCTTTAATCCCACTTCACGCGAACTGTGACGAGGCTCGTATGGCAGGTAGCATCAAGAACAACGAAGAAGAAGAAGAAGAAGAAATCACAAAGTGCTTCACTGGGGCACAAAAATAACAATGGTTACAGAGACATGTTTTAAAGGGGGGGTATTATGTAAAATCGACTTTTTCAAGCTTTATATCATGTTATTATGTAATTCCCTCATTAAACACATGCCTGGAGTGTTGCCTCGGCTCATTCACATATTTTTGAGTAATCAGTAAAAACTTAGACGGCGGCCATTTTAGGTGTAGCTATGCCTCAGTCCTCCTAGGAACGCCCCCACCTCCTGGAGACGCCTCTGGACCTTTCGTCACCAGCCAAGCCCCCAACCACTGCTCCTTAGCTCAGCAGAGCCCCCCCCCGCACAGTGTTGTTGTTTAAATGCCACAGTAGTGTGCTGAAGGGGGCGTGTCGGAAAGCTTCTTAAAGAGACAGAGGCCTATTTCAAGATGTTCAGTGCGGCCATTTTGAGAGAGCCATTTTATGTGATTTGGGCAGCTCCAACAGCTGCCCCCACGACCCGGCAACGGACAAGTGGAAGAAAATGGATGGATTAACTTCAATGCAACAGCATGAGAAAATAAATGCACCACAAAATGGCTAATGCCAGGAACTACGCATTAAGTTAGCATAGCTACTAATTACGTATATGTGTCTGTGTGTCTGTGTGTGCGGGTGGGGTGGTGGGGTTGTAGTTATTTATGTATGGTGGGGACGATTTTAATGATTTTTAGGCACTGTAAAGCACTTTGTGTTACATTTTGTATGAAAAGCGCTTTATAAATAAAGTTTGATTTGATTTGATTAGCATTTTCACGATCTTGTCATATGCTAATTAGATCGTTAGCACTCTCAGCTAAACAGGCTCTTCTAAAGGCTAATTCAATGTACAAAAACGATCTCTTAAAACAGCTGTAAAGTTCAAACACATAAACTTACAGCCATTGCTTTCGAAGGTGTGAATAAAGACGTAGAACACAGGAGGTCAAGTTTGGGCATTTGGACGGGCAGGTTTTCAGCACAACGTTTCTACTCGTCTGGCTATTGCTTCTGCTACCCATAATGCATCGCAACTACAAAAAATAAAGTTCAGCTAAATCAATGCAACTAAATTACCGTTTTTAACATGAATTGCAGCAGATGAATTATGGCATATTTATTTCTTAAGAACCATTTTTAACCTTTTTAAAGAAACACCCAAAGGGAGTAGGCGGAAGATATATTATGTTACACGTCTCGAAAGATGGGCCAACTCTCTCTTGGTGCATCACATTTATTTTTCCGGCACAAGCTGTTAAACAGTTACAAATGCTTTTAACACCGGAGCTTGCTGCCTTTGTTTCACTCATATCACGTACTGGCAGGACTTCTTCTACAGCGCCAGCTACTGATACCAAACGCACCAAGCGCCCTCTGCTGGTGTTGCCAAGTATTGCATATTATATTAAAACAGTCAAACCTTACCATGGTGACAAGTAAACAATAATAAACGGTATTTAATTGTAGTTTTATGACCTTAAAGAGTTTTTAATTTAATCTATAAATAAAACACCTAGTGCCACATGTACTGTAGAACTATAATATGTTTATTTAAAACATTTAACTCCCTACCACAGCCCCCTTTAATGTGGAAAACTGAAATTGGATAAAAAAAAAATCTATCTATTTAGTTTCCTTCTCGCTCACCCAGAAGAGATATTTGAAATCATCTCTTGTAGACGGTGGGAGAGCGACTGTAGCGCCGATACTGTATTCAATGTGAAGTAAACCTTTGCTGATCTACTACATAAAGGAGCGATGGAGAGAGAGTGCACGAGGGAAAAGCGCTGACACCACAGAGTGAAACACGTCTTCACAGTTGATCTGCAGCTACAGCGCACGAGGATGACAGTTTAATACCGGGGCGAGATTTAATAAAGATGTTGAAGGTTATGGAATAAATATTGTACGTATATAACAAAGTGATAAGAATTGACAGAGGCCACAGGAGCACGTGGAAGGGGGTCCTGTTAAAGGGGACGTCTGCAAAATGATCCAGTGCGTTCTCTATTTCGTAATTCCTCTGATCGAAATGCCTGGGCTCGGGAAAGGCATGTCATACCACGGCTGCAGCGTTGTCCTGAAGCCTTCCCTCCTCCTTTCAGACGGCGTTTCCGTTTCACTTGTTTTTATGACGTAGAAGAGGTGGGGTTATGTTGCTCCAGAAAACCTCCCGGTCCTTTTCCCAAATGTGTGCGTTGGACTCACAGATTTAATAAATAGAGATCAGCGGGTTCCATCCAGCCCGATTCATCGTAATCATCCCGATTGGTCTGTGAAACTAACATGGCTGCTCCGTCTCCTCCTATGAGGCCTGTTCCTTAAAAGGGCAAAAAGGCGGGAACCCTCACGGATGGGCGGAGCCTCCACAGTGCTCCGGAGCCTGTCAATCATAGACCACTTGTTATTTCTAATATACAAAAACCAGCATGGTTAAAAATATCACGCCCAGCACCCTAACTAAACTAATTTACCTTTTTGCGACCCGCTGTACGGGTGGCATGGCACCTTTACTTTCCATCACGGTGGCCTCTACAATGCTCCAGGATCTACTTTTGTTGTAGGTTTTCCGGTGATAGAGGGTCCGTCAGCAGTGAAAACCAACCAGAAACTCAGAGAGGTCCCTGTGATGGAAGGTAAAGACGCCAAGCTAACCTCAAAATGTGGCTTAATCCGAGACTAGAAAGTCTGGAGTCTCTAAGATCTGCCAAAGGAGATGTTTCTGTTGTAGAGAAGAGTGTAGAATATCAACAGATGTGCTTGTAATTATCTCCCGTCTTTAGCTGTGACATTAAAAGCATGATGTTAAAGGAGGAAACCAGCTAAAACTCTCAACATTGACTGTGTTAAAAATCGATGTTTGCACCTGCAGCTTCTCGCCTTAAGTGCATCCTATCACAGATTTTGCTGTTGCTGCAGACGGTCAGAGGTGAAGTCTAACACTGAAAAGCACTCACCCAATATAGAATAAAGATGCACTTTGAGGATTATCCATTATTAAAAGCACCAGGAATAGTTCACTTTACGGCTCTTTCACCTCAGGAAAAAGCTTCCATTTGTCGCCCACGGTTCTTTTTAGTGTTATATAATGGACAACAGCCATTGAATACATAAACACCTGTATGTGACATCAGCTTTTTAGAGTTGTTACCGTAGGAAGCGGTGGCGACTGCTGATCTGTAATGACCCACCCAAAGGTTTCTCAAAGAGCATCCAAAATCCATGGACATGCGCCGCATCCGTAATTTCCAATGTTTTTGTAATGCTACATTATTGAGCCTCTGTGCTGCTTCGACGGTGCAGGCTCCTCTCCTCCTTTCCCGCAGACAATGGTTGGTCCACCCAGGGAAACCCTCAAAACCCCACCCGGTTCTGCAGGAATACTGTGGACCTGGCAACCCTGCAGCAGATACTCCCCCGGCCCCCTCTATGCCTCGTATTACAGAGCGTGGGGAAAATCAACAAGAGGAGGGGTTTTGGTAGTTCTGAATCTGCCTCACTGCCCTCACTGGGATAAAAGTAGGATTATATTATGTGCAAATAAAGTAGAATTTTTTTATTTGTTTTGTTTGTACAAACAGCAGCAGCTCTCTCTGACTTTCCGCAGTCAATAATTGGTTTTCATGTTCTTTATCTTTTATTATAGTATTTTTTTCCTGATTTTCAGCAGCTTTCACAGTTTCAGCGATTTCAACAAGTTATACATCAAAACGTTCCACATGTTTGGGAGATTATTGCTATTACTTTTGGGACTTCAGCGATTTCCGGTTTTTCCGCAATCGGACAAAAATCGGTCGATTTTTCCCATTGACATATAATGGGGCTTCAACAAATTCATAGTTTTCAGCATTTTCTTCAACATTTTCTGCAATTTCTGCAGTTTGTGCATGTTCAGCTTCCACAACTTGTTTTCAGAAAAAATTTGAGTTCTGGAGTTTTCCAGTTTTTTTCTACGGGCTTGGGAATTCTGCCATTCATTTGTATTGAGAATTCTGCCATGCATTTTAATAGGACTTCAGGTCTTTCAGACATTTCAGCAGTTTCAAGGATTCAACAGTTTCAAGGATTCAACAGTTTCAAGGATTCAACAGTTTCAAGGACTTCAACAGTTTCAAGGACTTCAACCGTTTCAAGGATTCAACAGTTTCAAGGACTTCAACAGTTTCAAGGACTTCAACAGTTTCAAGGACTTCAACAGTTTCAAGAACTTCAACAGTTTCAAGAACTTCAACAGTTTCAAGGATTCAACAGTTTCAAGGATTCAACAGTTTCAAGGATTCAACAGTTTCAAGGATTCAACCGTTTCAAGGACTTTAGGAGTTTCAAGGTTTCAACAGTTTCAAGGACTTTAGTGTAATCATGCAACTTAATGGAGATTTTTCCATGTAAACCAGTATAATGCAATAGTTCAATAGTTTCAAGGTTTCAACAATTTCAAGGATTCAACAGTTTCAAGGACTTCAACAGTTTCAAGGATTCAAAAGTTTCAAGGATTCAATAGTTTCAAGGATTCAATAGTTTCAAGGTTTAAACAGTTTCAAGGATTTCAGGAGTTTCAATGTTTCAACAGTTTCAAGGATTTCAGGAGTTTCAATGTTTCAACAGTTTCAAGGACTTAACAGTTTCAAGGATTTCAGGAGTTTCAAATATCTATCAAGTATTTTAACAGTTTCAAGGCCTTTTCAAGGATTTCAAGGATTTTTCAGCTAAATTCCACATTAGATCTGTTCCGCAGTCAATCGCAATGGCTTCAGCCATTGCAAGTTTCTAGTTATAACTGTCATTTGCTCTTGAAATACAATTAAGAATCTGATTAGCATCTTATGAATTGTCATAACAAATTTGTCTCATTTTGAATATGTGTATTTTTACAGTTATGTTGCAATGTAATTAGTTCCTCTAAAACGCATCAAATTACAGGAAATTACATATGTTGGATTTGAAATGTTCTGAGCGAGAACCCCCGAACCCTCAGGTGCTAAGCACCCCTAAAGTTGAAACTCTAAAATTGATTTTTTTTGGGACCAAACGGCAGAAAAAAATATAAAAATAAAAAAGGACATGCTTGTTTTGTGATAAAGACCTGAGCGCTTTCTTTCTTTGGAGCGAGTGGTTTGAGTGTGACGTGTTTTTAAAGGATGGTTTGTATTTGTTTTTAGATTTCAACATGGAAACCTCGACACACAGAGAGGTTAATGCTGGATAGTCAGACGGTCGACTGTGAAAACATGAGATTTCATGACACACATTATATATTTATTAGGGTTAGGCACAGGGATAGATACAGACAACGTCTCTGGGATCGCCCATATATGGTCATGTTTGAAGCAGTTGAGCGGGAAAACAAAGAGGAGAAAAATCTAAACTTTCTATAATTACTCCAAAACTGCTTTAACAAACGCATGAATATAGTTTACTACCCAATAAAGATACAAAGACATGGAGAGGAGCAAAGTGATTCAACAGCCAGTGTTGGGGAGTAACTAAATACATGTATTTAGAATATAGTTACTTTCCAAATATCAAGGGAATGCATCGAAGTACTCAGTCATTACATTTTAGCTCCATATTGCACAACATTATTAAAGCAGAACCAAGTAACTTGTTTCCCTTAATAAATCCTTCCCGTAGTCCCTCTGGGGGTAATACAAGTGTTAATGGGATGATTGATGACGCTGTATCTGCTGCTCCATTGGCCGACAGAGTTACAGAGTTCATCATTAATGGTAAGTGAGTTTACAACAGGTGTTCCAACAATCGTAGTCTTCATTTTTGTAATTATACGCCATATTTGTACATAAATATATTGGCAATCAATGTGAAAGTATTGTAAAAGTATTCAGAATACAGTACTCTGACAAAGTAATGGAATACATTTTTACATTAAATGAAAGCTTGAACCCTTGAATTGAAGTATACCTCGCTCTCTTTTTTCTATCATATTATTGCAATAAATAATTATTAACCGTCAAACACAACAAAATCGACTGTGACAACTTGCCCCATATCCACCTGTGGGGCAAGTTGTCACAATGCGTGGGGCTGGTTGTCATAATTGTTTTTAAATTCACTAAACATACAGGCTCTATAAAGTATAATGTTAAAATAGATTGATAATAAAAACATATTAGACACAAAAGCAAAAAATGTCCCACCACTTATTCCCCATGTGACAAGTAACCCCGAGTGTCCCCTTTACCAACAATGTAAGCTAGCTAACAAACGGCTTTAGCATACTAGCTCTAAACCGGCTCAAACCAAAGCATCTCTGTCTTTCAGATCAGTGACTTTTGTTTAAGGCATCAACAAAAGGAAAGCTCTCATTACAGAAACAACACAGACATTAAAGTTTGGGAGAAGGCGTAACAAACATTCAAATGTCCTGTCCTCATGTCTTTAGTCCAAATGAGAAAACTATTATTGGAAGAGAAGAGGAATACCAATACACATATTGTATCAGTGCCAGCGTACAGCGCCCTCTAGTGTGGCTATGAAAAGCAAATTGATGAATTACCCCGCGTGACAAATAGCCCCGGTCTCCCCTAGCACAGTGTTGATGCCTGTAAAACATCTTTATTCATGCACATTTTACATTGGGATTACTGGGAGAGAGCACATTTATCCCGATTGACCTTTGACCTGAAGGGCTAATTTGACCTTTGTGCCTCACGAGTATTGGAGAATTTGAGGAACACGTCACACGGTCAGAGGACAGTCCTCAGGTCCCTCTTCTTTTTTCTCCTCTTCTTTTTTCTCTTGTTTCTTCGGGGCAGTCTTCCACTTCACCTTGACGTCAGTGCGACCTCCTGCTTCAAACCGTTTCTGGATCTGAACAAACACAAAGTTAGCGTTAAAGCTCCTCTGCTGAGCTTTTCCAGCTCTGGGAATGTGTAAAACCAACCTCATCTAAAATCTGCTGGTTTATCGCTGGATCCTCCAGGTCGTGTCCAGAGAACTCCATCTTCACAAATCTGAAGACTTTGGGCTCCTCTGAACAAAACAGCAGGAAGAAAAAGTTTTTAGGCAAACTGTTTTTGTACAGCACTTTTCACAGACAAACGTCACCAAGTGCTTCACAATAGTAAAAACAAAAACAGTCTAAAACAACATAGTTAAGACCAGTCTGTTACGTTGTTTAATCTAACTGCTGTGCCACAGCGCCACCCAGTGTTTTCCCCAAAGTGACTAAAGCAGGGCTGAGGAGGTACCAGTGTAAAGTGTGTTACCTTGACAGTAGAATGGGCGTCTCTCCTGACAGGAAAAGACTTCCCAGGTGTTATGCTGGTTCTGTGCGACGCAGAAAGGCTCGCGGTAGATTTTAGAGTCATAGTTCCAGGCTGTGAAGGAGACTACCCTGTTGTCCGACCACTTCCCTGTAGATCTGAACAGACCGATCCATGAAAAATAAACGCCTTCTACATTAGAAGCAGCATTGTTCTCCTGTGCGCTCTCGATCAAAGCCAGGTCTGTGTAGTGAGTTCTGCAGTAGGTCAAAGCATCGTCCCAACTCAGAAGATCAGGTGTTAAATGAAAGACTTTTGGGCTGGAAGCTACAAAATGAACATAATTTCATCTCAATAAACACATATATCCACAGCACATCAAAAGCCACAATCAAGTATTAATATTCCCAAATCCTTACCTGAATAACAGACGGCGTTTCGTGTGTCGCAGGGGGCGTTGCGCCAGATAGACTCGTAGATATGAACACACTGCTGAGGCTCGTGCCTGTAAAATAGTCCACCAGAATTCCAGTTCTGAAAGGATCCGCTGGAGTTCGTGGCCGTCCACTTCCACTGGCTCAGGTCTGTGGGGTCATCGTACAGGCCGATCCACACGGGGGCGCTGTAGCCTGGAGGGCGGGGCAGTCTGAGATTGTCCTCAGAGCTGCTCACACAGGCCAGGTCATGGTAGTGCTGTCTGCAGAACTGCTGAGCCTCGCTCCAGGTCAGATCCTTATCCACAAAGTGGTACCCCCACTGGGGGATCTCAGAGCAGAGACTGAAGCTCACGGCTGAAACACAAACACATCTGACTTCAGGGTCACATGGGACACACAGACTGGATCAACACTCGCCGACTCTACTCTTTAGGAAACTGAGATACAATGAGATACATGACTCTAAACTGCTGAAAATAAGACGATGTTGAATTTGAGTAGTTTGTTCCAAAGCGCAGAGGCATCAGGGGTTGACAAGAAACATATTTATACTGTCACATTATTGTAATACAAATATATAATGATAAAATAAAACTAATAAGTGATGTTTAGTCTATTTGCACAGGGAAATGTGACACAAAGTAAAGTATTGTGTACATATATATATATATATATATATATATATATATATATATATATATATATATAGTACGTTTTAAAAATATTTACTGAAATAATTGTTTTCTAAATAATATACTCCACATCCCAGCAGTAAGTCTGGTATTGTGTTCACCTTATTCCGGACGTTTCTATGTCTCTTTGCGTTAATGATCATATTTATATCAATAGTTTGTTGAGCTCATATTTTACTGCATTTTTAAACTCTTTACAGAGGATTTTGATGAAAATGTAAAATTACTTCTAATTAATAAGACACGTCAGGTATTTACTGATGAGTATAAAAAAAAACATTTTGTCTTTTTATCTCAAGAAACGTTACACGAGTTTTAACGACAAAAACGGCATTAACAGGATTTCTGCGGTGGCTTTAAAAAGTATTAAATGAACTGTGTTAAAATCAAGGCCTTAAATGTCATTAAAAAGCATCAAATTGGATTCAAACTGAGTCTAAATTTGTTTGAAAATGATGACGTTGCTAAACAGGTTTTACTGTAAAACTTAATTGAAAATACAAATGTTTTGGTCAAAAACAAGTTCAGCTGCAGTTTTGCTGAAATTTACCACTTTTTTGTCCCGGTTTCTTTCCACTTTCTGATGAAATGTTTGACAATCTTAAAGGAACTGTTTTTCCAGACTGAGATATGTTCTTACCTGAGCTTAGAGGAGCTGATTCGTACCTGTCTGGTCTTTGTGCGAGTGCTCAGTCACGCAAATCGACCAAAGATGTTGTTAGCATTTGGCCTCTCCCAGTATATTCCTATGGCTTCAAACTGGGGTGTTGGAAGCTACGACGCTCTTCCACGGGCACAAAGACCAGATGCAGCAACTCATGAGAAGGTGAGAAGAGATTCTTCAGATTTGTGATTTAAAAAAAGATGAAAGTATGTGGTTTTTATAGCAGTTTGAAAAGCGTGTACATGTTTGTACACTAGGGTAACGCACGTAAGAAAATTAAAGGATGACACAAGGGTCAAACCATTCCATTGTAGATGTTTGTGTTTAGGGTCATTGTCCTGCTGGAAGGTGAATCTCCGCCCCAGCCTCAATTCTCTTGCTGACTCCAGCAGGTTTTCCTCCAAAATGTCTCTGTATGGAGACGGCATTTCTTATGGCCTCCTTTCAATAATGGCTTTCTTCTTGCCACTCGATGGCAAGTGCTCCGTGAGATGTTCAAATCTTGGGAAATCTTTGTATAACTTAACACTGCTTTAAACTTCTCCACAGCTTCATCCCTGACCTCTCTGGTGAGCTGCTTGGCCTTCATGATGTTGCTTAGTGACCAATACACTCTGACCATAGCTCTGAGGCCCTCACAGAACAGCTGGAATTATACTGAGAGTAGATTACACACAGGTGGCCTCTATTTAATGGTTAGAGCAAGGTGTGAACTTTCTGCAGCCATTAGGAATGTTATAAAGGCAATTTAATGCACTCAGAAAATGCTGTATGAATACTTATGCACACCCCACTTTTCATGTTTCTATTTTTGGTAAAATAACAGAATCATGTGTCATTTTGCTTTCACCTCACAGTTGTCTGTTACTTGTGTGTGAACTTTCAGTAAAACATTCTAAATAAAATCTTGATGTTTATGATTGTGTGGCTGCAGCTTTTGAAGTCAGCGTGAGAGGTGAGAGGTGCATTTTTTTGTGAATATTATGCTCATCGTTGGTCACATGCTGTAATAAAACTCCTCTGTACTGGGTCCCATGTGTTGTGCAGCTGCAGTGGCTTCGTTGTGCTTGGTTTTCAACATTGTCCTAAATCCGCTCACAAAACCTAGACACCACGTTAGTTGTAAACCAGTGTTACCAGTGTTTCCAGTTGTGGAAACGGAAACTTTTTAGGAAACAGAGAAATGCCACGAGATTAGATTTGACAAAACTGGTAGTACGATTATAAGGACTTTATAAAGTATTTATTGATCATATTTTTGCTGAAAACGTCTTATTTTCATACGATATCAGACATTTTACCACAACTACAAAGTCTGACATTATTTATAGTTTATTGTGGTTCATTGTCAGTTCTTTGAGAAACAACAGTGTGAGTAAAGCAGGAATAAAAAACACTCTGTCACAAACTTCAGCAGCCCTGTATGCAAAACAGAGTCATATTGACACGGCTCATTTCCACGTGCAAATAAAGGCACAGGTCATGTTTCCAAAGAAATATCCTGCACATAATGAGGAAATATTTAAACCTATTTGCACAGGATTAGACCGACTATAGGAACCTGACCTTTTGACCTCCACAAAGTTTCTGCCCATGTGAATTACGCCTCCAAAGCAAAACCTCGACACAAAGGCTGTTTTTAATGTATTTACATGTTTTGCCCGTTGCTTGAACACTATAGAGCCATGCTTAGCCTAAAGTAACACAACTTGAAGCTTTTGTTACCATACCTCAAACACATGTACCCATACCTCAAACACATGTACCCATACCTCAAACACATGTACCCATACCTTAAACCAAAGCGCTGCTTTGCACTCTAGTTACAATTCTGCAACACACTTACTCCTTTATGCAACACACTGGGTCCTGAATACGACACTCTATTTCATACATAAGACACTTTGTTCAAACATGAAAGCTCAGGGAGCCATTTGGAAAACACATGTATCCAAAATACAAAACACATCTGGTAATGGCAACCACTCAAATACATATGGAGGATTGAAAGTGCCACAATTAAATAAATAAATACACCATTAAATAATTAAATACATGTGTCATTAATTAATTAAATGTTTCATTAATTAATTAAATTACCAATGATTCTGTGTAAAAAAAAATATATAATTATTTATCTATTTAATTAATTATTTCATGGTCCTGTGTTGCAGTGTTTCATGAATTAATTTTATCTGTCAAACTCGCCCATCAAAGTTTGAGGGGTGGGTCCTAACACCTGATTGGTCATCCTGCTCATCGAGTCAAGGCAAATCAATTCCAGAATAATGGATTGATGCAGACTAGTGAACATACTCCGATACGCTGGGTGGCGCTATTCTCCCTTACGTAGGTTTGAATACTCAAGCAAAAACAACTAAACACAAGCCTCGATCACTCCATCAAGGGATGTCAAGAAATAACTTTTTTAAAATTAATATCTGCTGTTTCTCAATAATCGTAAAGAGCACTCATCCGCCCGGTAGGTGGCGGTAAAACCAATGGATGCGGTACATTGCGACCGGGGCATTGAGGCAACGGCACATTCCCACTAGCACCCCTGTAGAGTACTTCTTCTAAAATTTCGGTCACTCTACGGTCAATGCCTTGGTCAGAAAGTGCGGAAATAACTCCAAGAACTTCAATAAATTCCTCCGCTTTATTCTGTATATGCTCGGGGTCTGCAGGTCCTGCTTCCACATACTCAGCAAGGTCTAAAATATCTCGCACCAACTCCCTTGAAACCTCATGAAGGTCCTCCATCAGCGTAGCCGCCATGTTTCCAAAAAAACACTTCAGGCCAAAGCAATGGATTAGACAAGATTTGAGTTAACCAGGCTTTAGCCCGCCCACAACTTTTGATGGGCGAGTTTGACAGATAAAATTAATTCATGAAACACTGCAACACAGGACCATGAAATAATTAATTAAATAGATAAATAATTATTTTTATTTTTTTACACAGAATCATTGGTAATTTAATTAATTAATGAAACATTTAATTAATTAATGACACATGTATTTAATTATTTAATGGTGTATTTATTTATTTAATTGTGGCACTTTCAATCCTCCATACATACACACCTGAAGACACTGACTTGCAAAACTGACACCAAACAGCTACAAAATGTCCCAGTTTAGCCATTTCAACAACTTTGCAAACATGGAGAGAGAGCGAGAATCTACGGAGCCCTGGAAGTGACATCAGACCAAAACATTTTAAGGGGTGAAATTTTTTTTCTTCAAAACTAGTGTGTTCCCCCTGATCTGAAAGTGTATGCATATGATGCAAGTATGTGTCATTTTGTCATCAAAGTTACATTTTTCTACGGGTTTGGGAATTCTGCCATTAATTTGCATTGAGAATTCTGCCATTCATTTTAATAGGCCCATGCATTTTAATAGGAATTCAGGCACATTCAGGTCTTTCTATAGTTTATGCAATTTCAACAGTTTCAAGGATTCAACAGTTTCAAGGATTCAACAGTTTCAAGGATTCAACAGTTTCAAGGATTCAACAGTTTCAAGGACTTCAGCAGTTTCAAGGATTCAACAGTTTCAAGGATTCAACAGTTTCAAGGACTTCAGCAGTTTCAAGGATTCAACAGTTTCAAGGATTCAACAGTTTCAAGGACTTCAGCAGTTTCAAGGATTCAACAGTTTTAAGGACGTCAACAGTTTCAAGGACTTCAACAGTTTCAAGGACTTCAACAGTTTTAAGGACTTCAACAGTTTCAAGGATTCAACAGTTTCAAGGACTTCAGCAGTTTCAAGGATTCAACAGTTTCAAGGATTCAACAGTTTCAAGGACTTCAGCAGTTTCAAGGATTCAACAGTTTCAAGGATTCAACAGTTTCAAGGACTTCAGCAGTTTCAAGGATTCAACAGTTTTAAGGACGTCAACAGTTTCAAGGACTTCAACAGTTTCAAGGACTTCAACAGTTTTAAGGACTTCAACAGTTTCAAGGATTCAACAGTTTCAAGGTTTCAACAGTTTCAAGGACTTCAGTGTAATCATGCAACTTAATGGGGATTTTTCCATGTAAACCAGTATAATGCAAATTAATAGGGATTTTTTTTCAATGTAAACCAGTATAATGCAACTTAATGGGGATGTTTCCATGTAAACAAGTATAATGCAACTTAATGGGAATTTTTCCATGTAAACCAGTATAATGCAACTTAATGGGGATGTTTCCATGTAAACCAGTATAATGCAACTTAATGGGAATTTTTCCATGTAAACCAGTATAATGCAACTTAATGGGGATTTTTCAATGCAAACCAGTATAATGCAACCTAATGGGGAATTTTCCATGTAAACCAGTATAATGCAACTTAATGGGGATATTTCCATGTTAACCAGTATAATGCAACTTAATAGGGATTTTTCCATGTAAACCAGTATAATGCAACTTAATAGGGTTTTTTACATGTAAACCAGTATAATGCAACTTAATAGGGATTTTTACATGTAAACCAGTATAATGCAACTTAATAGGGATTTTTACATGTAAACCAGTATAATGCAACTTAATAGGGATTTTTACATGTAAACCAGTATAATGCAACTTAATAGGGATTTTTCCATGTAAACCAGTATAATGCAACTTAATAGGGATTTTTCCATGTAAACCAGTATAATGCAACCTAATAGGGATTTTTCCATGTAAACCAGTTCAATAGTTTCAAGGTTTCAACAGTTTCAAGGTTTCAACAGTTTCAAGGATTCAACAGTTTCAAGGACTTCAACAGTTTCAAGGATTCAACAGTTTCAAGGATTCAACAGTTTCAAGGATTCAACAGTTTCAAGGATTCAACAGTTTCAAGGATTTCAGCAGTTTCAAGGATTTAATAGTTTCAAGGATTCAATAGTTTCAAGGTTTAAACAGTTTCAAGGATTTCAGGAGTTTCAATGTTTCAACAGTTTCAAGGATTTCAGGAGTTTCAAATATCTATCAAGTATTTTAACAGTTTCAAGGCCTTTTCAAGGATTTCAAGGATTTTTCAGCTAAATTCCACATTAGATCTGTTCCGCAGTCAATCGCAATGGCTTCAGCCATTGCAAGTTTCTAGTTATAACTGTCATTTGCTCTTGAAATACAATTAAGAATCTGATTAGCATCTTATGAATTGTCATAACAAATTTGTCTCATTTTGAATATGTGTATTTTTACAGTTATGTTGCAATGTAATTAGTTCCTCTAAAACGCATCAAATTACAGGAAATTACATATGTTGGATTTGAAATGTTCTGAGCGAGAACCCCCGAACCCTCAGGTGCTAAGCACCCCTAAAGTTGAAACTCTAAAATTGATTTTTTTTGGGACCAAACGGCAGAAAAAAATATAAAAATAAAAAAGGACATGCTTGTTTTGTGATAAAGACCTGAGCGCTTTCTTTCTTTGGAGCGAGTGGTTTGAGTGTGACGTGTTTTTAAAGGATGGTTTGTATTTGTTTTTAGATTTCAACATGGAAACCTCGACACACAGAGAGGTTAATGCTGGATAGTCAGACGGTCGACTGTGAAAACATGAGATTTCATGACACACATTATATATTTATTAGGGTTAGGCACAGGGATAGATACAGACAACGTCTCTGGGATCGCCCATATATGGTCATGTTTGAAGCAGTTGAGCGGGAAAACAAAGAGGAGAAAAATCTAAACTTTCTATAATTACTCCAAAACTGCTTTAACAAACGCATGAATATAGTTTACTACCCAATAAAGATACAAAGACATGGAGAGGAGCAAAGTGATTCAACAGCCAGTGTTGGGGAGTAACTAAATACATGTATTTAGAATATAGTTACTTTCCAAATATCAAGGGAATGCATCGAAGTACTCAGTCATTACATTTTAGCTCCATATTGCACAACATTATTAAAGCAGAACCAAGTAACTTGTTTCCCTTAATAAATCCTTCCCGTAGTCCCTCTGGGGGTAATACAAGTGTTAATGGGATGATTGATGACGCTGTATCTGCTGCTCCATTGGCCGACAGAGTTACAGAGTTCATCATTAATGGTAAGTGAGTTTACAACAGGTGTTCCAACAATCGTAGTCTTCATTTTTGTAATTATACGCCATATTTGTACATAAATATATTGGCAATCAATGTGAAAGTATTGTAAAAGTATTCAGAATACAGTACTCTGACAAAGTAATGGAATACATTTTTACATTAAATGAAAGCTTGAACCCTTGAATTGAAGTATACCTCGCTCTCTTTTTTCTATCATATTATTGCAATAAATAATTATTAACCGTCAAACACAACAAAATCGACTGTGACAACTTGCCCCATATCCACCTGTGGGGCAAGTTGTCACAATGCGTGGGGCTGGTTGTCATAATTGTTTTTAAATTCACTAAACATACAGGCTCTATAAAGTATAATGTTAAAATAGATTGATAATAAAAACATATTAGACACAAAAGCAAAAAATGTCCCACCACTTATTCCCCATGTGACAAATAACCCCGAGTGTCCCCTTTACCAACAATGTAAGCTAGCTAACAAACGGCTTTAGCATGCTAGCTCTAAAACGGCTCAAACCAAAGCATCTCTGTCTTTCAGATCAGTGTCTTTTGTTTAAGGCATTAACAAAAGGAAAGCTCTCATTACAGAAACAACACAGACATTAAAGTTTGGGAGAAGGCATAACAAACATTCAAATGTCCTGTCCTCATGTCTTTAGTCCAAATGAGAAAACTATTATTGGAAGAGAAGAGGAATACCAATACACATATTGTATCAGTGCCAGCGTACAGCGCCCTCTAGTGTGGCTATGAAAAGCAAATTGATGAATTACCCCGCGTGACAAATAGCCCCGGTCTCCCCTAGCACAGTGTTGATGCCTGTAAAACATCTTTATTCATGCACATTTTACATTGGGATTACTGGGAGAGAGCACATTTATCCCGATTGACCTTTGACCTGAAGGGCTAATTTGACCTTTGTGCCTCACGAGTATTGGAGAATTTGAGGAACACGTCACACGTACGGAGGACAGTCCTCAGGTCCCTCTTCTTTTTTCTCCTCTTCTTTTTTCTCTTGTTTCTTCGGGGCAGTCTTCCACTTCACCTTGACGTCAGTGCGACCTCCTGCTTCAAACCGTTTCTGGATCTGAACAAACACAAAGTTAGCGTTAAAGCTCCTCTGCTGAGCTTTTCCAGCTCTGGGAATGTGTAAAACCAACCTCATCTAAAATCTGCTGGTTTATCGCTGGATCCTCCAGGTCGTGTCCAGAGAACTCCATCTTCACAAATCTGAAGACTTTGGGCTCCTCTGAACAAAACAGCAGGAAGAAAAAGTTTTTAGGCAAACTGTTTTTGTACAGCACTTTTCACAGACAAACGTCACCAAGTGCTTCACAATAGTAAAAACAAAAACAGTCTAAAACAACATAGTTAAGACCAGTCTGTTACGTTGTTTAATCTAACTGCTGTGCCACAGCGCCACCCAGTGTTTTCCCCAAAGTGACTAAAGCAGGGCTGAGGAGGTACCAGTGTAAAGTGTGTTACCTTGACAGTAGAATGGGCGTCTCTCCTGACAGGAAAAGACTTCCCAGGTGTTATGCTGGTTCTGTGCGACGCAGAAAGGCTCGCGGTAGATTTTAGAGTCATAGTTCCAGGCTGTGAAGGAGACTACCCTGTTGTCCGACCACTTCCCTGTAGATCTGAACAGACCGATCCATGAAAAATAAACGCCTTCTACATTAGAAGCAGCATTGTTCTCCTGTGCGCTCTCGATCAAAGCCAGGTCTGTGTAGTGAGTTCTGCAGTAGGTCAAAGCATCGTCCCAACTCAGAAGATCAGGTGTTAAATGAAAGACTTTTGGGCTGGAAGCTACAAAATGAACATAATTTCATCTCAATAAACACATATATCCACAGCACATCAAAAGCCACAATCAAGTATTAATATTCCCAAATCCTTACCTGAATAACAGACGGCGTTTCGTGTGTCGCAGGGGGCGTTGCGCCAGATAGACTCGTAGATATGAACACACTGCTGAGGCTCGTGCCTGTAAAATAGTCCACCAGAATTCCAGTTCTGAAAGGATCCGCTGGAGTTCGTGGCCGTCCACTTCCACTGGCTCAGGTCTGTGGGGTCATCGTACAGGCCGATCCACACGGGGGCGCTGTAGCCTGGAGGGCGGGGCAGTCTGAGATTGTCCTCAGAGCTGCTCACACAGGCCAGGTCATGGTAGTGCTGTCTGCAGAACTGCTGAGCCTCGCTCCAGGTCAGATCCTTATCCACAAAGTGGTACCCCCACTGGGGGATCTCAGAGCAGAGACTGAAGCTCACGGCTGAAACACAAACACATCTGACTTCAGGCTCACATGGGACACACAGACTGGATCAACACTCGCCGACTCTACTCTTTAGGAAACTGAGATACAATGAGATACATGACTCTAAACTGCTGAAAATAAGACGATGTTGAATTTGAGTAGTTTGTTCCAAAGCGCAGAGGCATCAGGGGTTGACAAGAAACATATTTATACTGTCACATTATTGTAATACAAATATATAATGATAAAATAAAACTAATAAGTGATGTTTAGTCTATTTGCACAGGGAAATGTGACACAAAGTAAAGTATTGTGTACATATATATATATATATATATATATATATATATATATATATATATATATAGTACGTTTTAAAAATATTTACTGAAATAATTGTTTTCTAAATAATATACTCCACATCCCAGCAGTAAGTCTGGTATTGTGTTCACCTTATTCCGGACGTTTCTATGTCTCTTTGCGTTAATGATCATATTTATATCAATAGTTTGTTGAGCTCATATTTTACTGCATTTTTAAACTCTTTACAGAGGATTTTGATGAAAATGTAAAATTACTTCTAATTAATAAGACACGTCAGGTATTTACTGATGAGTATAAAAAAAAACATTTTGTCTTTTTATCTCAAGAAACGTTACACGAGTTTTAACGACAAAAACGGCATTAACAGGATTTCTGCGGTGGCTTTAAAAAGTATTAAATGAACTGTGTTAAAATCAAGGCCTTAAATGTCATTAAAAAGCATCAAATTGGATTCAAACTGAGTCTAAATTTGTTTGAAAATGATGACGTTGCTAAACAGGTTTTACTGTAAAACTTAATTGAAAATACAAATGTTTTGGTCAAAAACAAGTTCAGCTGCAGTTTTGCTGAAATTTACCACTTTTTTGTCCCGGTTTCTTTCCACTTTCTGATGAAATGTTTGACAATCTTAAAGGAACTGTTTTTCCAGACTGAGATATGTTCTTACCTGAGCTTAGAGGAGCTGATTCGTACCTGTCTGGTCTTTGTGCGAGTGCTCAGTCACGCAAATCGACCAAAGATGTTGTTAGCATTTGGCCTCTCCCAGTATATTCCTATGGCTTCAAACTGGGGTGTTGGAAGCTACGACGCTCTTCCACGGGCACAAAGACCAGATGCAGCAACTCATGAGAAGGTGAGAAGAGATTCTTCAGATTTGTGATTTAAAAAAAAAAAAAAGATGAAAGTATGTGGTTTTTATAGCAGTTTGAAAAGCGTGTACATGTTTGTACACTAGGGTAACGCACGTAAGAAAATTAAAGGATGACACAAGGGTCAAACCATTCCATTGTAGATGTTTGTGTTTAGGGTCATTGTCCTGCTGGAAGGTGAATCTCCGCCCCAGCCTCAATTCTCTTGCTGACTCCAGCAGGTTTTCCTCCAAAATGTCTCTGTATGGAGACGGCATTTCTTATGGCCTCCTTTCAATAATGGCTTTCTTCTTGCCACTCGATGGCAAGTGCTCCGTGAGATGTTCAAATCTTGGGAAATCTTTGTATAACTTAACACTGCTTTAAACTTCTCCACAGCTTCATCCCTGACCTCTCTGGTGAGCTGCTTGGCCTTCATGATGTTGCTTAGTGACCAATACACTCTGACCATAGCTCTGAGGCCCTCACAGAACAGCTGGAATTATACTGAGAGTAGATTACACACAGGTGGCCTCTATTTAATGGTTAGAGCAAGGTGTGAACTTTCTGCAGTCATTAGGAATGTTATAAAGGCAATTTAATGCACTCAGAAAATGCTGTATGAATACTTATGCACACCCCACTTTTCATGTTTCTATTTTTGGTAAAATAACAGAATCATGTGTCATTTTGCTTTCACCTCACAGTTGTCTGTTACTTGTGTGTGAACTTTCAGTAAAACATTCTAAATAAAATCTTGATGTTTATGATTGTGTGGCTGCAGCTTTTGAAGTCAGCGTGAGAGGCTTGTGAATATTATGCTCATCGTTGGTCACATGCTGTAATAAAACTCCTCTGTACTGGGTCCCATGTGTTGTGCAGCTGCAGTGGCTTCGTTGTGCTTGGTTTTCAACATTGTCCTAAATCAGCTCACAAAACCTAGACACCACGTTAGTTGTAAACCAGTGTTACCAGTGTTTCCAGTTGTGGAAACGGAAACTTTTTAGGAAACAGAGAAATGCCACGAGATTAGATTTGACAAAACTGGTAGTACGATTATAAGGACTTTATAAAGTATTTATTGATCATATTTTTGCTGAAAACGTCTTATTTTCATACGATATCAGACATTTTACCACAACTACAAAGTCTGACATTATTTATAGTTTATTGTGGTTCATTGTCAGTTCTTTGAGAAACAACAGTGTGAGTAAAGCAGGAATAAAAAACACTCTGTCACAAACTTCAGCAGCCCTGTATGCAAAACAGAGTCATATTGACACGGCTCATTTCCACGTGCAAATAAAGGCACAGGTCATGTTTCCAAAGAAATATCCTGCACATAATGAGGAAATATTTAAACCTATTTGCACAGGATTAGACCGACTATAGGAACCTGACCTTTTGACCTCCACAAAGTTTCTGCCCATGTGAATTACGCCTCCAAAGCAAAACCTCGACACAAAGGCTGTTTTTAATGTATTTACATGTTTTGCCCGTTGCTTGAACACTATAGAGCCACGCTTAGCCTAAAGTAACACAACTTGAAGCTTTTGTTACCATACCTCAAACACATGTACCCATACCTCAAACACATGTACCCATACCTCAAACACATGTACCCATACCTCAAACACATGTACCCATACCTCAAACACATGTACCCATACCTTAAACCAAAGCGCTGCTTTGCACTCAAGTTACAATTCTGCAACACACTTACTCCTTTATGCAACACACTTGGTCCTGAATACGACACTCTATTTCATACATAAGACACTTTGTTCAAACATGAAAGCTCAGGGAGCCATTTGGAAAACACATGTGTCCAAAATACAAAACACATCTGGTAATGGCAACCACTCAAATACACACCTGAAGACACTGACTTGCAAAACTGACACCAAACAGCTACAAAATGTCCCAGTTTAGCCATTTCAACAACTTTGCAAACATGGAGAGAGAGCGAGAGGCTACGGAGCCCTGGAAGTGACATCAGACCAAAACATTTTGAGGGGTGAAATTTTTTTTTTTCAAAACTAGTGTGTTCCCCCTGATCTGAAAGTGTATGCATATGATGCAAGTATGTGTCATTTTGTCATCAGAGTTACATTTTTCTACGGGCTTGGGAATTCTGCCATTAATTTTAATAGGCCCATGCATTTTAATAGGAATTCAGGCACATTCAGGTCTTTCTATAGTTTATGCAATTTCAACAATTTCAAGGATTCAACAGTTTCAAGGTTTCCAGGAGTTTCAAGGACTTCAGTGCAATAATGCAACCTAATAGGGATTTTTACATGTAAACCAGTATAAACCAGTATAATGTAACCTAATAGGGGTTTTTACATGTAAACCAGTATAATGCAACTTAATAGGGGTTTTTACACGTAAACCAGTATAATGGAACCTAATAGGGTTTTTTACATGTAAACCAGTATAATGGAACCTAATAGGGTTTTTTACACGTAAACCAGTATAATGGAACCTAATAGGGTTTTTTACATGTAAACCAGTATAATGGAACCTAATAGGGTTTTTTACATGTAAACCAGTATAAACCAGTATAATGCAACCTAATAGGGGTTTTTACATGTAAACCAGTATAAACCAGTATAATGGAACCTAATAGTGTTTTTTACATGTAAACCAGTATAAACCAGTATAATGGAACCTAATAGTGTTTTTTACATGTAAACCAGTATAAACCAGTATAATGGAACCTAATAGGGATTTTTACATGTAAACCAGTATAATACAACAGTTTCAAGGATTTCAACAGTTTCAAGGACTTCAGCAGTTTCAAGGATTTAACAGTTTCAAGGACTTCAACAGTTTCAAGGATTCAACAGTTTCAAGGTTTCAACAGTTTCAAGGACTTCAACAGTTTCAAGGACTTCAACAGTTTCAAGGATTCAACAGTTTCAAGGACTTCAACAGTTTTAAGGACTTCAACAGTTTCAAGGATTCAACAGTTTCAAGGTTTCAACAGTTTCAAGGATTCAACAGTTTCAAGGTTTCAACAGTTTCAAGGACTTCAGTGTAATCATGCAACTTAATGGGGATTTTTCCATGTAAACCAGTATAATGCAAATTAATAGGGATTTTTTTTCCATGTAAACCAGTATAATGCAACTTAATGGGGATTTTTCCATGTAAACCAGTATAATGCAACTTAATGGGGATTTTTCCATGTAAACCAGTATAATGCAACTTAATGGGAATTTTTCCATGTAAACCAGTATAATGCAACTTAATGGGGATTTTTCCATGTAAACCAGTATAATGCAACTTAATAGGGATTTTTCAATGTAAACCAGTATAATGCAATTGAATAGGACTTCAGGTCTTTCAGACATTTCTACAGTTTCTACAATGTTAAGAGTTTCCACAATGTTAAGAGTTTCCACAATATTAAGAGTTTCCACAATGTTAAGAGTTTCTACAATGTTAAGAGTTTCCACAATGTTAAGAGTTTCCACAATGTTAAGAGTTTCAAGGTTTCAACAGTTTCAAGGATATCAGGAGCTTCAAATACTTCAGGAGTTTATAAGATGTTTCAATTATTTTAACAGTTTCAAGGATTTCAAGGATTTTTCAGGTAAATTCCACATTAGATCTGTTCCGCAGTCAATCGCAATGGCTTCAGCCATTGCAAGTTTCTAGTTTTTATGTTGATGTTTTATTGATTGATTTGATCTGTTTTCTTGTAATTTTATGCAACTGCGAAGCTCTTTGAATTGCCTTGTGTATGAATTGTGCTCTACAAATAAACTTGCCTTGCCTTGTGTGGGACCCTAATCGTGAATGTAAAAGTTAGCGTAAAAGTTAGCGTATAGAAGACCACACTGGAGCAGCTGATGCAGACTTTTAATAATCAATACAGGCACTTTTTTTTTCATCTTAAGACGTTTTGCCCTTGTAGTGACTGATCGGATCGTGTTGCTGTGGGGTCGGCCTCCCCTGTCACTGCGGGACACGTGGCAGAGATGACAGTGACGGTCCGACAGCGCCGCTCCCTTCAACAAGTTCCTTTCGAGATGAAAGCCTGGCTCTGCTTTTTATCCGCCTGATAACCAGGGGTGATGTTGCGTCATTTGATCTTCTATCTGAGGATGTTTGCGCGTGGGATAAAGTATGTGCCGTGTCTGTATTAAAGCTGGAACCAACTGCAGTCGTCCTTTTGTCTTGTCTGCAGGGGAGCGCGATGTAACTTTATTATTTTGAAGTCTGATATGACCTTGGGGCCATCTGCTCCACTGCAGATGGTTCAGCCACGTTTGAGTGTTTTCTCTGATTTTGCAGCTCTACACTCACACAGACGAGTCTACGTTTCCACAATCACTGGTCTGAGGAGAGTTAAAACGACACACAGACCAATGCAGTTAATTAATAAAGCACTATTATGGGGGTGCCCAGAGTGCAGCCCAGGGGCCATATGCATCCCTTAGACCTTTTTGTGGTGGCCTCCGGCTTCGTGTTGAATTAGCAAACATCGCCAGGAATGTGATCGTGATCTAACACAATAGTTTTAATGTGAGCCAGAGCTGTATCAATATTCAGAGCCCCAATAAAAGGTTTGGGAAACTGTTGAAAACTCTCTTAAATGCACCCAATTAAACCCAATTTCAAAAGTCTTGTTAGATCAGCAACAACGTGACACAACTGGAAAGAGAACGGGCCAAACAAAACAGGACGAGCAGATACTAGCGACGATGTAAACGAAAGCCCTCAAACAGAACGCTCACCTGAACAAAGGCTTTAAACAGATCTAAGCCACGGAGAAGACTCTTCGTTACAAGATCTGCGGCACCGATAAGTGACGATGAAATTGTGCTTGATAAGCACGTCACCTGAAGGTAAGGCAGCACACAGGTGCGGTTTGTTTGTTTAGCTTCATGAACTGTAGACTTGGATATTGTGCATATCCAGGAGAGCTTCCAGCCCATATGCCAGTGGGACACCTCCTTTGAAACCCAAGACTTTGTAGTTTCTAAAGATATGTGTCCGATCTGTGTGTCTGTGAACTGGGGTCCGCTCACCAATAACTATTGATGCTTTCTTTACTGTCTGACTGTATTTAAAGAGGGGGTATTATGCTTTTTTCAATCACATAGCACCAGTCTATAGCACTACAATGATGACGTAACCTTCTGTTGGTCTGTATATGCAGTAAATTAAAATAACTGCCTTGATTAAAATTTCTCTCTCAAAATGGCTGTACTGAACGTCTTGAAATAGGCCTCTGTCTCTTTAAGAAGCTTTCCGACACGCCCCCTTCAGCACACTACTGTGGCATTGAAACAACAACACTGTGCGGGGAGGGGGCTCTGCTGAGCTGAGGAGCAGTGGTTGGGGGCTTGGCCGGTGACGAAAGGTCCAGAGGCGTCTCCAGGAGGTGGGGGCGTTCCTAGGAGGACTGAGGCATAGCTACACCTAAAATGGCCGCCGTCTAAGTTTTTACTGATTACTCAAAAATATGTGAATGAGCCGAGGCAACGCTCCAGGCATGTGTTTAATGAGGGAATGACATAATAACAGGATATAAAGCTTGGAGAAGTCGATTTTACATAATACCCCACCTTTAAGATTAATTTTATTCATGTTCGTAGAAAGGAAGGTTCCACACATTTCAGAATCACTTATTTTTTAAACTTAAAAATACTTCTAAAAACAATGATTCCTTAATGTTCCTCCTGCATTTGACTGGTATATTCAGCCTGCTGATAGAACATAGTTAGTTGCTGACAAAGCCTTGATATGATTCCAGTTACTGGCAAAGTTCTCGATCTCCTACATCAAAAACAAATGGATTCACCTGCTGCATTAAGGGTAAAACACATTGACACATAATTACCGGGTGCGTAGCCGCTCACTAATGACTGCCAAATGGAGTTTGATTTAGTATAAATCACTTTGCTGGATATGATCCACTGCTCAAAGCTAAATTTACTGAAATTATTTGATTAATGAGGTCGATTTTATTTTGACAGCTCAGCCATGATTCAACTCACATCAGGCGTTTATTTAATGTGAAAGTTACATTTCTATTAAGTTTTTATGAAGCAGAAAGTCTGATAATTTATTGCATTTTAATCTCAGTCTCATTTGTCCAGAAACAGAGGGCTAGAATAAAGTCCCAACATGCAGCAGTATGTCGTTCTTTTCTATCAGACCAGCGCGCGCTTTTCATACCTGACACTTTCGCCGGCTCCCTTTCTGCAATCTTCCTGAGAACTTTGACGAACTTTTTTGTCATTATACAATCAGGCGTTTGTTATTCCTGACCAGCATGTTTGTGTTTGGAGGTCGGGGGAACCGGAGGACACGGGGAAAACACGCCCACTCCGAGTTCCAGACAATCAGGTCTCACAGCTCAACATCCGTCATGGTGAAAGACTCCCGATGAAGCCAGAGATTATGAGGTCCTTCCCACCGACACGCTTGTGTGGCTTAGCTGCGAGTCTTGCCCGGATACCTCCTCGCTTGTCCCTTTTTTGTTGTGACGCCTCCACTGGGCCGCAGGTGTAGGTTCCGCTCGGTGCCTCTTCAGTGTTTCAGAAGATCATCAGCTAGCTGTTTACAATGAATCAATGAATAATCAATCACAATCAGAACCGGGGATCCAGAGGAGGGATGAGAGTCAGAACCCGGAGAAACCGGGAGGGCCAGGAGAGTGATGGTGGAAATCCATGAGGGTTCACGAACAGCAGAGCCGGCCCCAGAGGCAAAGAAGTCTGGTCTGAGGCACTTGCAGAGGCCAGGAAAGGTTGAGGTGCGGTGCAGGGATGAGAAGACCCCAGATGGCAACTGAGAAAACTCGGGGTGACGAGGAGGGTTAGGAGCAGGGGCCCACCCAGGACGAAGAACAATGTCCTGCAGTGGCCCTGGGACATGAACAGGAGGAGCCCACCCCAGACGGAGGTCTCATGTCCGGTGGTGGCCCCAGGACAAGAGGAGCCCACCCTGGACGGAGAATAGTGTCCAGCGGTGGCTCAGGGAAAAGGAGGGGCCACCTCGAACGGAAGACGGGGTCTGGCAGTGGCTCAGGGCGGGGACAGCCACCCCGGACGGAGGTAAGAGTCCAGCGGTGGCTCTGGACAGGAGCAGGAACAGGGGTCAGGGTCCTCAGCGACCAAAGGGCAGTCCGCTGGGTCTTGAGTTGGTCGTGTCATTCTGTCATGGTTCGGTGATGGAGTGAGGAGAAATAAAAACCCAAAATGCAGGACCGCAACGAAACTGGTGATGTTTAATAATTGACAAAAAAACTAAATCCTGTCATGTCAAAATAAAACACTGGACTAAACCATAAACACACAAGACCAAGGGAACAAAATACGAATCATGACACAATGTTCATTTGCACCAACAGTCAACCCTGCCCCGTTTCTGAGGCCGGCCCTGATTTCCTCTTGACCTGACGTCTGCAGACCGACTTAAACTAACAGTGAAGGGGCACAAATAATGGCGGCGCCCACGCAAACCTTCTGAATGAGGTCAATATGCATTTCACTATTTGCCTCATTCACCCAGTACCAGGGGGCTCCGGATTTTAATCATTCCTAATTCAATTTCGTAAGTTGAAGAACAAAAAGCACATGCCTTACGCGTCACCCGTCCATCATCGCGGCGACCCTCCTGAGCCCGGAGCCAAATATTCGCCGCCACACGCAGCCTTTGATGGATAAACGGCGCGGCCTCGTGTAAACACATCCTTCTTCGCCGTCTGATTTGTGGTGTTGTTGTTTGTCCCGTCAAACGAAAATGGCCCGGTGAGTTATGCCGAGCGGAGAGACTGATGCCGGCGTCAGGTCGTCGGACTTTCTCAAGCGCTCTGGGACGGTGCAGGTAATACGGTCAGATTTATGGTCTGTTAGAGGAAACGCGTTGCATTTGACCCATTCTTCAATGATGTGACGTTCAGAATGTTTTTTATGAGAATGTGAAGTCATGATTGTAGAAATACAGACCTATAATCAAACTGTACACAAGACGTTGTGTTACGACCCCGGTTCAAGAGCTTTTACAGCGCACAGGCGAGCTTTTATTGTAAAAATCACACAACATATAAATGTGCAAGAGTGGCATAACCATGGCCAGGTGGAGCAGAGCCAGAGGCCCAGGACTGTGGAAGGGCCGGTCCTCTTATGGACAGCAGGAGGCGCAGGGGCCTTACAAAACAAGACCATATGTCAGTACAGTGGGCAAAACAACCGTCCCACCCCATCCTCAAAGCACGGGTTCTCCCGTATGTAGCGGCGAGCGGTCCGGAGCCACGGAGCAAGGTGACAACATCTCAGAAAGTGACACACATTTAGTTGCAAAACACCACACTGGAATTACAGCGGACCTGGATAGAACTTAGAAGTAGAATAGAATTGGAATTTCACCCCGCTAAGGTCACACCGGTTCGAGAGAACTGAGAGGAACGACAAAAGTAGAATTAAATTGTTTTAATTCCATCCATCCACCCATCCATTATCTTCCGCTTTATCCGGGTCCGGGTCGCGGGGGCAGCAGTCTCAGCAGAGATGCCCAGACTTCCCGATCGACACACACCTCCTCCAGCTGTTCTGGGGGGACCCCGAGGCGACACCAGCCCAGCTCGGAGACATAGTCCCACCAGCGTGTCCTGGGCCTTCCACGAGGCCTCCTCCCAATAGGACATGCCTGGAACACCTCCCGAGGGAGGCGACCAGGAGGCATCCGGAACAGATGCCCTAGCCACCTCAGCTGGCTCCTTTCGACGTGAAGGAGCAGCGACTCTACTCCGAGCTCCTCCTGGGTAACTGAGCTTCTCACCCCCAGCCACCCTGCGAAGGAAACTCATTTCGGCCGCTTGTATCCGCGATCTTGTCCTTTCGGTCATTACCCAGATCTCATGACCATAGGTGAGGGTGGGATGACCATAGGTGAGGGTGGGAACGTAGATCGATCGGTAAATCGAGAGCTTTGCCTCAGACTCAGCTCCCTCTTCACCACAACAGTCCGATACAGCGACCGCATCACTGCTGACGCCGCACCGATCCGTCTATCGATCTCACGCTCCATCCGTCCCGAGATACTTGAACTCCTCCACTTGGGGCAAGGACTCCCCACCGACCTGTTTTAATTCTAAATAGTTTAACACACAGTCATCGTCACCATTCACTTAAGCACTCACCCAAATCAAATATACAAATACAAATAAACCAACGAAAATGTCATTTAAAACTTGTGCAGAAGTGTTTGGGAACACCAGGAGCTTTGTTACCTTGAATAAATGTGTCGTGCTTTTTGTGAACCGGTCCCGAGTGGAGAGGTTCCAGTCGAAAGATGATGGCCAGGAGGGAACGAGAACCTGACCCAGTCCTAAGTAGTAATAATAGAATTTAGTAACTAAATAAACCATAGCACAGAGGTAGTCTACTTACCTATGTAGCACCCAGAAGCCTGCACGAAACAAACAACTGAGTACAGAAGATGAATCTTTGCAAATTCTAACAATTTCATCCAATACACTGACTTGAATGACTTATTTCTCAGGTCAAGACAAACACTGACTATTAACTGTAGTCTACACAAAACCGTAAGTAAGAAATATAACTGTAGACAGAACTGCTTACATTTCATAGAGAATGGTCACATGATCTGCCTCTCTGAGAAAGGGCGCCCATGTCTCTGGCAGTGCTGTTGAAAATCCTCCGTTTGAGCGTGAACATGAGCTCTGTGGAACCGTCTCAGTGTTTCTGTCATTTGGAGAAACTCCCTGGGCCTATTTGAGTTAAAAAGAGTGTTTGCCTTTTGCTTCGGCAGACCCTCGACATTCGCCCAATTCCACGGGGAGCCGCCGTCCCCCCGGTAGAAGCACTAATTAGAGCCCGCTGTGGCGTTGGTGCCTCTGGTTACGTTTGATTGCATGTGAATGTCAGGACTTCATACGTCGATATATTGAAAGCGAGTGTGGGTTTCATCACCCTTTACATGCGGGGACAACCCAAGGACAGCCGCGGTTAGAGGGGTGTTTTTGAAGAAATCATGTCAAGCGGAGTTCGCTGTTCCTCACGGCGTTGTGATGGCGAACCGTGATCTTGATCTGGTTCTTTGATTATCTGCCGATTTGGAGGCATCGTTACAGGGAGCGGTTTAATGGTGTTTTAGGGAGTAGCGATGTGGTTCCCTCATCATGAACACACCTGGAGTCGTCTTTAAGGTCAATACGTTTCAAATGGTGTCGCATCAGGACCAGGGATCTGAGGATAATGACATTCTGGGTCTTGATTTTCTTGGCCAAATAATAGAGATTTTGAAATATTAATAATGAAACATTCCTCTTCATTGTCTGCTATAAATGTCATATTGAGTGGGACCTGCATAAAGTAAGTATTAAAACTCATTTCAGAATCAGAATAGGTTTTATTGCCATGGTTTGAGAACAGGTTCACACAAAAAATTGAAGTAAATATTAAATATAGAACGAAAACCAGCTGATCTTTTCATGGCTTCAGTCGAGAGCAATTATTCCTGGTTTTATGAGGCCGCACTGAACGCAAAAGAACCAAATTGAAAATAATTTAAGGATTGGGTCATGTTGGTATAATTATTTCAGAAGAAATAACACAGTAGAGCCATGCGGCGCTACTAGCTAGCATCAAATTAATCGACTTTGCCGCTTGGTAAAGATGACACACTTTGAGAAAGCTTCTGACGGAAGCCCTTTAAATTCAGCATGTTATGTTCGTCGGTCTGTAGTTTTACAAACGATCCTGGTTGTTCCCTCCTGGAGCCGCCACCTTAACGTGAGGGAGGGGTTTGAGCCCCCGGATGATCCTGGTGCTCTGTTGTCGGGGGCTTCGTGCCCCTGTAGGGTCCAACAGGCCCGGTTAGAACCATGAGGACCCACCACCTGTGCAGACTCTTTTCTTTGACATGTTCCTCATGTCCTCTCCTGCTCCTCGTAGTTTTCTTTTGCTGCCAATCCAAAATAATCCCTCACCTCAGACTTTACTAGTCGGGGTCCTCTTGTGTCTAACACCACACCTCACATAATGTATTATGAAGCCCTTATACATTATACATGAATTTGTACATTTGTACAAACATTAATCGAGAACAATTGAGTCCAATTTCAGTTTATATCAGACTTTTGCCTCAATAGGCCGGTTACCATGGTAACCAAATCACATTTCATCACAATCTGACAATTATTCACCTTTAATAAATCCTCTCAAACAACTACCAAATATCAGCGTCTCCCGTTGTTTTCAATGAAGCGAGAGCGCGGTGTTCGCCTCCGCTTCATTTGTGACGTGACACCGTAGAGCCCTGTTCAAATGGAAACCGGCCAATCAGATCCAATCAGGAAGAGGGTTTACTTTCAAAGGTCCCTCTCACTCTCTCCTCACGTTGAAATCTCACAGACTATCACTACATACTATTCATTTTCTATACCCCGGCTCTTCCAGAATAGTTCCACGAGGAGACAATCTTAAAACCCGGTGAAGAACTCCAGAAGTGACTTGAGCAGCACACGGGGCCGTTACAGAGGGCGGCGGCGGCGGCTAAAGTCGAGACGTCGGAAGTCGCCGCGGTTGGCGCCCTTTGAAGTGTGCAGCGTTTGTCGGGCTCCGCTGTCGGATTAATACGTCCTCGGCTGCAAATGGAAATGGGTGCGGGAAATGAGGACGCCGTTAATCTTTAAATGAGAATGTTTTCGAAGGATGAGTCGACGGTCTGGGCGAGTTGAGCGAGCGCGTCGGCCTCGCCTGCCCTTGTTCCTGAAGGTCCGGCCTCGTCTGCCCTTGTTCCTGAAGGTCCGGCCTCGTCTGCCCTTGTTCCTGAAGGTTCTGCCTCGTCTGCCCTTGTTCCTGAAGGTCCGGCCTCGTCTGCCCTTGTTCCTGAAGGTCCGGCCTCGTCTGCCCTTGTTCCTGAAGGTCCGGCCTCGTCTGCCCTTGTTCCTGAAGGTCCGGCTTCGTCTGCCCTTGTTCCTGAAGGTTCGGCCTCGTCTGCCCTTGTTCCTGAAGGTCCGGCCTCGTCTGCCCTTGTTCCTGAAGGTCCGGCCTCGTCTGCCCTTGTTCCTGAAGGTCCGGCTTCGTCTGCCCTTGTTCCTGAAGGTTCGGCCTCGTCTGCCCTTGTTCCTGAAGGTCCGGCCTCGTCTGCCCTCTCAGAAGAAGAAATGTGTGGGTCTCAAATGGGTTTAGCTGATAAGCTAGCATTTTGTTTACCTTTAAAAAGCTGCTTTCTTCAGGGCCATTTTGGACTCTCAAAGTAAACAAATCCACCAAACCTCCACAAAAACACGGCTGTTGTTCATAACATCGCCATTGGCCATGAGTGTTTCTCCACCCCACGTACTTCCAACTTAAGGCGAGACACGGCAGGTGAAAGGATTGATATTTTTCTCATTCCAACTGTCCACAGTCAAAAAAAATTGCCCAAATTGGATGATATTATGTATAAACTGGGAATAAACGATGTCCAACCACTGCATTACTAAAACATGATTGAAATGATCTATTGCGTGTTGACTTTTTTCTCTTTATCGTAACCGTGTCTCACGATTACAGCAAAGTGGCTTTCACCAGTAAAAGCTCTTCCCGTCGCCGGTGGCATCTTTGACAGCAATTATTTTCAAGCAGCGCAAATAAAATTACCATTAAAACCGCTTCCGACGACTCGACACCGACTTTATTTCTTTTTTTTTTTCTCGTAGCAGAGAAACGTGCCGCGTCTCCTTCCTCCGCTTGGATGGATGAAAAAGCGTTCTTCCATTAGACGCCGGCGACACAAACGAACCTTGACGAACACTGACAAGTTTAAAGTGGGAACATCTGGCGCTCGACGTCACTCTCGTTGAACGATTAAAAAGTCTCTTTGTGCTTCTCGCTCCTCAATTATCGGCACGTGTTACAAACTGCTCACTTTTGTTTGTTATTATCCTCATGTGGCCGACCAAGAGAAGTCTCCGAACTTTGGAAATTCATGAGAAGAAAGCTTTCCGAAAATGTGCGGAAAGGTTCTGCATAACGACAGAGCCGTGGGAAGACTTTTTAGTTAGGGGGTGCTGAGGAAAAAAAATTACCCCAAAAACGCTTTATCTGTGCATATTTCCTATTTATTAATATTGCCTGCAGGTCGCAAACTGTCCACCAGGGGGTGCTGCAGCTCCCTCAGCACCCTGGGTTCCCACGGCCTTGCATAACGAGGATTCAGGTTTTTTTTGTTTTTTTTGCAAGAAGTGCATATTTACAAAGATGTGGAAGAAGCATAAGACATAAAAAAGAGAAAAAGAAAGATATAACAATACAACACACATGAGGTATAACATAGGACAAAAAAAATCTAAAAAAATAAAAGTATATTAAACAATTAAAATAAATAAGAAATAAATACTTGAATTCAAAAACCATCACCACAACCAGTACCGCCATCACCACTACAAACTAAATTTGTATAAGATATTTAGAACAGAGTGAATCCACAGAGCAGGATTCAGTTTCACAATAGAAATGTTTTGAGAAAGTACTATCCTGTATTCTGCATTTCCAAATCCCAAAGTGTGTTCATTGTTTTCCAGATGTTTGGATGAACAGAGAATGAAACGTGTTTACGAAACTACTTCATATTCGACGTAGCCGATATCGGCGCCTTTTACTTCCTGACGACAGGGTTTGCATGACGGACGTCCATCGACAACAACAACGCCGTGGTCATCTTCTGGATCCTAAAGACGTCCCACTCTGCTGACTTCGATCGCTTTTGTGTGGATACAGCACTGGAGGAGAGCGTCCTCCTGCCTCGCTCAACTACCGGTGAGTTTACGCTGTTTATGGCGTGCAGCGGCTCGTGCGTCAGCGTGAAAAATGTCCGCGGTAAACCGAAATTGGCAGCTCCAATGCTAACAGTCCAGCCCTCATTAGCACGAGATTTCTAAAATGTTTCTTACAAAAACCAGCCTGGTTTCTTTAATTGTAACTAACCCGGCGTCACCACAGGAGGAATATCGAGCTGTAGAAAGTTTAGGAAAATTAGAAACCAGGCTTCACAGTTGTTTTTAACGGGTCTAAAGTGCAATGCATTCCAATGGGGGACTAGCGGCTATATGGGGGAACTACAGCAATGGGTGAGTGCTTCTGCTTCACAGCGAGAAGGCCCCAGGTTTGATTCCCACCTGAACGGGACCTTTCTGTTGAGTTTGTTCATCAAAAGCTAAACACAGGGTTTATACAGCAAGTCAAATGTATTGCTTTTGTTCCCAATCTTTTCTTTTTTTTTTTTTTTCAGTAATTACAAAAGAAATCGGAGAATTTTTCATCTTTTAAAGGGGGGGTATTATGTAAAATCGACTTTTTCAAGCTTTATATCATGTTATTATGTCATTCCCTCATTAAACACATGCCTGGAGTGTTGCCTCGGCTCATTCACATATTTTTGAGTAATCAGTAAAAACTTAGACGGCGGCCATTTTAGGTGTAGCTATGCCTCAGTCCTCCTAGGAACGCCCCCACCTCCTGGAGACGCCTCTGGACCTTTCGTCACCAGCCGAGCCCCCAACCACTGCTCCTCAGCTCAGCAGAGCCCCCTCCCCGCACAGTGTTGTTGTTTCAATGCCACAGTAGTGTGCTGAAGGGGGCGTGTCGGAAAGCTTCTTAAAGAGACAGAGGCCTATTTCAAGACGCTCAGTGCAGCCATTTTGAGAGAGCAATTTTATTCAAGACAGTTATTTTAATTTACTGCATATACAGACCGACAGAAGGTTACGTCATCATTGTAGTGCTATTGACTGGTGCTATGTGATTGAACAAAGCATAATACTCCCTCTTTAAGTGTTTCAAACATTTCATCAATGAAGTGGAATTTGTTTTATTCCATTATTTTCAGTTTTTAACTAAAGAATTGTAGATCTAATGCCAATTTGTATAACATTTGTGAAAGCAGATTGAAGATGTAAGTTTTAAACATGCACACGGATCGTTTCCACCGTGGGCAGAATCCTCTCGTCTGAAGAGCTGACGGTTTGCAGGTGTACGGTTCTCTAAATCATTATGTATTTACAGCACAGACACACACATATAAACCGTCCTTGATTCGCAGGGTAATTATTCCTAATGAGCAAATTCCCGCAGCTGCTCTCCTTCTTCCCGAACGTCAGGTGGATTTACACGGCGGCCATATTGGTTCTGTCAGTCTGTGTTGAGTGACAGCGTGAGCAGCAGATGGCCGTCTCCCTGTTTGAGTCTAAGTGCTCGTTTATCTCACTAATGTATGTGCTCACAACGGTGGAAGCCATTATTTACACAATCATGATTATAATAGGTCCATGAACCTGGTACCTATTACGCCAATGCTGTAACTCAATCAGAAATAAAACTTATACTCAACAATAAACTAAATCTAAGCTATGTATAGGCTTTGTCTATTAGATACAGAATATGATTATAATTCATATAAAATAGAGGCATCATCCCGTAGTTTCAGCAGCATGGCTACTTATTTATTAATTAATTTCGTAAAAAGTCGGCAATTTTAAATGCAGCGCGATGTTTATGAGGAGAAGAGAGAACGTCCTGCCCGACACCCATGTGTGAGGAGCTCTTCCCGAGCCTTACATAATTATTATTTATGTCAGTTTTGTTTTGTGCTCAGGCCGACAATTCAAGTCAAATTGCTCGGGCTCGAGTCGGGCTTTATTTTTTGGGCCCGATCTGTGACACAAAGGCAGTGTGCATCTTCAGGAGGCGGGAGTCGAACCCCTGACCTTCTGATCATGAGACAACCTGCTCTCTGGCTCCAGATGCTTTTGTACATCTTTGCTGTATTTCTGTGAGGACGAGCAGATTTTTTTACTGCAAAGCGTCCTGATGATCTAAAGGTCTTTGAGCTGCATTTGAGAGCCACAAATCCACAGGTTTCCTCTTCTGAAACACTGAAGACACCTGCAGCCCAGCGGAGGCGTCACAAGAGGCGCTACAGGAAACAATATGGGTAAACGAGGAGGTATCTGGGCAAGACTCGCAGCCAAGCCACGCAAACTTCCATCGCTACTATTGTCCTGGCTAATGTCATGTTCACTGGAGAATAGGACGGATTATCTTCGTCTGCTGCGCTCTTCAGGAGATGGTGAAAGGCTGTTGTGTTTTTGTGTTCACCGAGTCCTGGGCAGAAGGAGGACAACGATGAAGATGAGAAGGAGCTAAAGGAGGCAGGAGCGGAGGAGCACTGAAGGCAGCCAGCCGGGTTTCCTCTACTGCCAAAACATGCTGGTCAGTACGGCTTATATCAGTAGTTTCCATTTGAAGTAAGCGTTTGTCCCCCTAATTGTGGACAGACCAGCACCAGGACAGAAGACCCTAGAAAGACGAGACCCTTCTGCAAGAATTGTTTACCTGATTGAGAAAAACCAATGTGATTTTTGGATTCAGCTCTTCAAAATCATCCCAAATCAGCTCACAAAACGTATCCTTGCCTCCAAATACACTCAACAAAAATATAAACGCAACACTTTTGTTTCTGCTCCATTTTTCATGAGATGGACTTAAAGATCTAAAATTCATTCCAGATACACAATATTACCATTTCTCTCAAACATTGTTCACAAATCAGTCCAAATGTGTGATAGTGAGCACTTCTGCTTTGCTGAGATAATCCATCCCACCTCACAGGTGTGCCACATCAAGATGCTGATCCGACATCATGACTAGTGCACAGGTGTACCTTATACTGCCCACAACAAAAGGCCACCCTGAAATGTGCAGTTTTTTGCTTTATTGGGGGTCTGGGGACTCAGAACCAGTCAGTATCTGGTGTGACCACCATTTGCCTCATGCAGTGCAACACATCTTCTTCACATCGAGTTTATCAGATTGTCATTTGTGGCCTGTGGAATGTTGGTCCACTCCTCTTCAATGGCTGTGCCAAGTTGCTGGATATTCTGCTGCTGCTTGACCGACAATGTTTGAGGGAAATGGTAATATTGTGTATCTGGAATGAATTTTAGATCTTTAAGTCCATCTCATGAAGAATGGAGCAGAAACAAAGGGGTTGCTTTTATATTTTTGTTGAGTGTACATTTTTCACAGCACCACGAGTCAATGTCTTTCGATCGTAAACGGAACAATTCAAGGCTGTGTTCTGTACAGCGCTCACATAAAACCCCGCCGTTTATGATAAAGATTTCAACACCACGGCCCCCGCTATCCCCCCCCCCGTCGCATATTTACTCCGAAGAACGTGAACTTCCTCGACCGCGCTGGTGCTCAAACAACGCGGTAAACAAACAGAGGGCAGAGGGAGGAGACGCGCCGGTGGACGTTCTGTGTCGCTAATGATGGGGAAAACGGCGGGTCGCGTGGGATCCCCCTCCCGCCCCCTCTCCCGGTCGGATGGAGGGGGCCCGGTGAGTGGTGGGCGGGTTCGCTGTCTCGCGGTCATTACGGAGAGCCGGCGTTTCAGAAGGCTGCCCCCGGACGGCGCCGGGATAGGAGGAGACGGAGGGGAAGATTAATGCGCTCTGGAAGGGGGAGTGGGCGGAGATGCCAGGCCCTGTCAGATCAACAAGCGAGCGGTGCGTTCAGGGGCCGCGGGTCAAACGGAGAGAGGGGACGAGGCACAGAGGACACTGCGGCATCGTGTCCTTTGTTTTCAGATTCAGAAACGCCACATTCTGCGGTTTGTGTTCGGCTGAAGAGCGATACTGACTTCTTTTACAAACGCCCAACAAGGCATCGTTGAGCGACCGCTTTGGCAATGACCTGGTGTTTAAGAGCCTGGAGTTCCTCCTCCAGCCATTGTCGTGCACAAAAACAGATTGTTTTATCAGGAAGATGTGTCCAGGATTTCTTCCAGCCACCGTGCAATATTTGGGACGGCCCGTCTCTCCTCCAGCGGCGTAGAGAAGCAAACTGACTCCATTTGCCAGTGGACTCCAGTGCAGTGGCGTGTGATTCCTGAGTTCTTCAGTGGCGACATGAGTCCAAACGTCTGCAGTCGGAGCCACTTTGCCGTCAATGGCTGAGACAGTTGATTTCACTTGATCCACTGTGGCATTGTACTGTATGTCTTGTCCAAAAATCTTCGAGACGGGACAGTGTAACCTGGATTGAGTTACTTCGCGCTCATGTCCTTCAGTAGTATGTTTAAAACATAGTCTGTCAATGGTGTTTCTTCCTTTCATCCATCCATCTTCTTCCACTTGTCCGTTGCCGGGTCGTGGGGGCTGTGGGAGCTGCACCAGCCCCTATAGCGCCCCCTACAGGTGGTGGGTCCACAGAAGGACGGCCTCATGGTTCTAACCGGGCCTGTTGGTCTCTCATAAGGGGCTTCTGAACCGCTCTTTGTCCGACCCGTCACCTAGGACCTGTTTGCCCTGGGAGACCCTACCAGGGGCACGAAGCCCCCGACAAAGCAGCACCAATATCTCTAACACTGTATGGCGTTATATTAAAAAACGACAATCATGTGTTGATACATTATATAACAGGTCAGTATTTTGGCGTGGAGTAAACCCACTGTGCCGGCGCTTGGTCCTCCACTTCCACACACACGTCTTTTCGTTGGTTTCGGCCCATTAGTCCGACGTCTCATTATTCCAAAAATGTCCCATTGAGTCGGGGTTGAAAAATAAAATTAAGTTCAGAGAAGAGTCCACTGGCCTTAAGCTTAGGGCCAATGGTTGTATATGTCTAATCCACAACACAACTGGGTTAGAGATGTCGGACTAATGGCACCTCTGCTCAATGGGACATTTTCGGAATAATGAGACGTCGTAATCAATGACTAAATTAGTTGACAACTATTTTTATAATCGATTAGTTGTTTCAGCTCTTCTTTCTTTCCCTGAACAGGCTCCAGAATTAGAAAGTAGTAGTTTCCTGCACATTTTAGTCGTCTCCTATGTGCTTCTGAATGAAAATAATGCAGCCTTAGTTAATAGAAACAGTGTAGGGCCCGGTCCTGCTGCTGCCTGACCTGAAATCCCCGGAGCGTTGGCATCTCCCGGGGTTAAGTCGACCCCGTCCCTCCCTGCTCCAGAGGATTACAGTGTGAGTGTGGGCCGTGCTTTTAGACCTGTGGGCCTGCTGTTTATTCTTCAACTTGACCTACTCTGCAGCGGGAAGGAGAGACTGAAAACAAGACAAAAATAAGGAGGCACATTTGTTCAAACCTCTTTTGCTTTTCACTTGTTTTTTGAAGGATTGGTGTGTCGATAATTTTTTGAACGTGTGTTACAAGGCGAGACGCCGCAGGTCATCTCAACATCTCAACAGGAAAAAAGACTAAACTCACTCTATTCTATTACGTTTTTTCCTCGTCTCCAACATGGCTGTGTCGCTCCCTCGTCTTTCCCGCACTTATTCATTCACAAATACTGACATGTTTGCTATCCACGAGGCGGCCGAAATCTACAGCAAAGGTTTTTTTTTATTACAAAATCTTAAATCAAATTGTGTTAAAGGGACATTTCAGGATTTTTGCAGTCCTTATATTTGAAGAGTTTAGTGGTGCTAGGCTAGTGCTAGGCTAGTGCATGTCTATGGTAACTAGTAGCCTGCATTAAAACAGTCTGACCCAAGCCCAGTGCACCTGAGGCAAATCACTTATAACACCAGACTACCCATAGAAATGTCTGTGTTGACTGAATCATTTGTTTTAAGTAAGTAAGTGCTTTATTGTCATTGTACAACTGTACAACGAAATAGTGTTCAGGTGTTAGTCCTGAGCTGCTGCGGCTGAGCCGCGCTGCCACTGTGAGTCAACCTGACCCACATGACCTTGGAGGTCGGGGAAACTGTAGCACTCGGAAGAAACCTGGCTGCCCTCTGTCTCCTCTGATCCTCTGAAATGGTGCAGCGCCTCCTGGGTTTGTCTCTGTTTCAGAGCGTGGTGTCCTGCATTGGTCAGCTCCACCTCCTCCTTCCTCTTCCTCCCTCCGCTTCACAACATTATTTCACCAGCTCTCGTTTGTCCTTTTTTGTTTCCTGTAGCTCCTCTTGTGGCGCCTCGAGGGTGGGGCTCTCGGTGCCTCTTCAGTGTCTCAGAAGAAGAAATAACCATATAATAATATAATATAACCATTTTGCATTTAAAGAACTTATATTTGAGCGGCATCAGCTTCCTGGTTGTAGCTACGCAGCGGCGGAGTGATCTGCTCGGTTACCGGATCTACAGTAGTTTGTTTACCTGCGGCCGGCGCTACTACACGTGGAATTCACAAAGGAACTTTCTACAAATCAGATATGGCAACGTTTGGAGGACGAGCCCATGATTTTGAAGAGGTTTTTAATGCAGGCTACTAGTTACCATAGACATGCACTAGCCTAGCACTAGCCCAGCACCTGTAAACTCTTCAAATATAAGGACAAAAATCCTGAAATATCCCTTTAACTATGTGTCAGCAGAGTCTAATGTGTCACATGTGCTTAAAGCTCAGGCGGCTGCAGCTGGGACTCATTTGAAGGACAGCTCAGTGACAGCTTCCACTGAGGACGTTTCAAACCCGTCAACGCGAGGCAGACGAAGAAGACACTTTGGTTTGTAGAAAGTGTGAGCCCGGCGTGGCCCCCGCTGTGGGCTGAGCGGCTCCTCAAACAGAGCCGGGGCCGCGCTGAATGATTTCTGACACGTTTGTTTTAGCTCGAATCCCGTGTCTCTGAAGATGAGGAGGAGCGTTTCAGAGGATTAGACCCTAGGAGCAGTCGACGTGTCCTCACCGGGGAAGAGCTGTGCACGGATCGATCCGAGGGACATAGACGGGCGCCAGTGCGAGTGTGAAATCTTTATTTAATCTCCTGTACTCTGTGTCTGAATTCTTTTAATGTAGTGTCAACACCATCTTGTTTGAATTACTTCGGGGGAAATTGATCAAGTGTTAAATAATGGCTGCAAGCTGAAAAAGTAAAATATGCAATTTTGTGGAGAAGGTGCATCTAATTTACCATTTGACATAGCCTGTGATACAGTATAGGCTCCGTGCATGGAATGTTTGAGCAACATGACTTAACTTCTTATAGTGACGACTGTTAGTGTTTTATTCCTATAGAGAGTTAGAGACCGCCTTGCTGAAAGAAAGAAAGACATATTTTCATGGCTGTGAACATGCAGCTATGGAGTAATCACTTAAAACACTTTTCTACCTTCATCAGGTCCAAAGTGCTTTACAGGAAAGGAACCAGTCACTTATTATTGCCGGGTCGTGGGGGCAGCTGTTGGAGCTGCACCAGCCCCTATGGCTCCTCCTGCAGGTGGTGGGTCCACAGAAGGACGGCCTCATGGTTCTAACCGGGCCTGTTGGTCTCTCATAAGGGGCTTCTGAACCGCTTTTTGTCTGACCCGTCACCCAGGACCTGTTTGCCCTGGGAGACCCTACCAGGGGCACGAAGCCCCCGACAACAGAGCTCCAGGATCATTCAGGCTCAAACCCTCCACCACGTTAAGGTGGCGGTTCCAGGAGGGGTGACCTGATTTAGCAAAACCAATTAGATTTTTGGATTCAGCTCATCAACATTGTCCTAACTTAAATTTGTAGATGGTGAAAGACTGGAGCGGATGGAGCTGCGCACGAGAAAAAAAGGAAGGACGATGTGGCGCTGACCAGTGCAGGAAACCACGCTCTGAAACGGGGACAAACCCAGGAGGCGCTGCACCGTTTCAGAGGATCAGAGGAGACTGAAGGCCCGTCAGGTTTCCTCCGGGTTCTACAGTTTTTCCTCTACCTCCAAAATCCTCCTGCTCAGGTTGACCCACAGCGGCGGCGCGGCTCAGTCGCAGCAGCTCAGGACTAACACCTGAACCCTATTTCGTTACACGCTTGACGCAATGACAAATAACGCACTCACTTACACACATGTAAACTAGTGTAATAATTACAAGTGTGATATGCAGTATTATTATGGGGCAAAAAAAAAGCCCAAAACCCCAGATTCCACATTGCACTCTGAGGGCCTCCGTCGCCCCAGACCTTTGTTATTATTGAACCCATTTCCTCCACCACGCTCGTCTTTCTCCACTCACAATATAAGCGCGTCCATGATTACGGAGAGAAAGAGCTCGAGTGTGATATGTTTCTAAGCCTTTTCAGCGCCCTGACTGTAGCGTGTTCATTATTACTGCCGCTGAATGGGAGGCTTTGTGTTGGCTGAAGTGAGCAGCTACTCAAGAGTCTTAACTTCCTCATTGAAGGGGCTCACGGGCTGTGTCTCCGTCCCCTCCCGCTCCCGCCCTTTGTGGGGCTGATTTGAAACCATTCAGGTGTTCCCCTTGGTATTTTCGCCGCTCTTTTGTTTTCGAATCCTGTCGGAGAGGCGGCCGGGGCGCCGAGGCGGAGCTAAGGCGGGATTAGGAACAGTTATTTCCACGCTCGCTTGGAGGTGGGCCGCGCGCTGGAAATGCCATGGACGACGTGGAGGTGCAATCACTCTATTTGAATACACACTGCGGCGGCGGCTTTAGCTGCAGCTCTGGCGGCGTGGAGACGACAAGGCGAGGTCTTTTTTTAGTTTAGTTTAGTTTATTTGTTTATTTGAGCAATACACATTGTGCTCAAAAGGAGTGGGCTGAAGCAAAAAGCTTATGAGCCCCCACCCCCAAGTGCAATAAATAAAAAAAGAACATTTCAAAACATTTCAAGCAGCTACATTCGTACAGACCAACTTACAACAAACAACAAAAATATATTAACTGTTTATATAATTAATTGGAACAACGCACAGCTACAACAACAATCTAGTTTCATATACGATGTCTAATACAAAGCAAGTCAAAAAAATGTGATCCTTAATATATTGCTTGCATATTTTTACCCGTGATTACAGAGTTACTTTTATGGTATAAAGGTACATTAATAGATGTTATAATCTGAGATCTTGATACTTTCCAGTTGTCATTACCATTCTCAGTATAATTTTAATTTGGGTTTAATTATCATCATCATTATTATATAATTTATTTAATTGATTTATATGTGAAGTATGCTGTAGCCCTGCATAGTGTGGTGCATTAAAAAGCCAGAGAGTGAGCCAGTTGAAGAGGGCAGTAACTCCCCTTCAACAAACCCCCACACAGCTGCCCTAACAGCTGATTTTGTAGAATATGTTCCGATGCTGAGTGGTGCATTAAAAGACAAGGTTTTGAGCCCGTTGGGAGGATTCCTCTCAACAGATCCATAACCTGCCAACCCTAATTCTCCGTTTGTGAATTTGAACAATAGAATGACAACCGTTCCAAGCAGCAACACTCTTCCAGATTATAGAGGAACAATACACATAATTGATCTTACTGCTCCCCTTAGTGGCAACGCATTTCTTCTTGTCTGTATATTTCAAAAGTCTTTTGTTTGTATTTATATTTGAACAGGTTGATGTTTGGACATCGTTTCAATTCCATCTCCAGTTTATTCCACAATTGTACACCATTAACTGTTGGGCTAAAACTTTTCAAAGTTGTGCTATGTTTCTGAATCCTAAAGTTTAATTCATCACGTAATTCATAACGACCAGTACGTTCTTGGAACCTTCTTTGTATTTGGTTTGGTAACAATTTATACCTTGCTTTGAATAACATTTGAACAGTTTGGAACTCAACAATGTCACAAAACTTCATGATCTTTGATTTTAGAAATAATGAGTTTGTGTGGTCCAAAAACCCAACTTTATGAATTACTCGGATAGCTCTTTTTTGCAACAATATTATTGGTTTAACTGTGTTTTTATAAGTACTACCCCAAACCACAGTACAATAATATAAGTAGGGCAAAATCAGAGAACAGTATAAGGTATGTAGAGCTTTGATGTTTAAAATGTGCTTTGCTTTTGCAATTACTGAAATGCTTCTAGAAATTTTCGTAGATATATATTTAATGTGAGATTTCCAAGTAATTCTGTCATCAATAATCACCCCAAGGAATTTGATTTCATGCACTTGCTCGATAACAACACCCTCTATCTGAATCGCTTCCTGAGCATTGGAATTACAGTTGCCAAATATCATCATTTTGCTTTTACTCAGGTTTAGAGATAATTTATTTTGTTTGAACCACTTGTTGACACTTTTGAGTTCCAAGTTAACAATCCGACACAGCTGTTGCAAGTCGTCTCCTGATGCAAAAATATTTGTATCGTCAGCAAACAAGATAAATTTAAGTACTTCAGATGTGTTACAAATGTCATTAATATACATATTAAACAATTTTGGGCCCAGAATAGAGCCTTGAGGTAAACCACAGACAATTTGTCGACAACTCGACTGATAATCACCGATTTTCACACATTGTTTTCTATTTTTTAAGTAACTGGTAACCCACTGTAGAGCTACCCCCCTAATCCCATAAAGTTCTAGTTTATTAATTAATATATCATAGTTTATTGTATCAAACGCTTTACTCAGGTCAATAAATAACCCTATTGCACATTTCTTGTCATCTACAGCATTAGTTATTTCTTCAGTTATATCAAAGAGTGCGTGTGAGGTTGAGTGATTGTTCCTAAAACCAAACTGATTGTCCGAGAGTAAATTACACTTTTCAATAAAGCTGTCGAGTCTAGAGTTAAAAACCTTTTCTAAGATTTTAGAGAATTGCGGTAAAAGGGAAACAGGCCTGTAGTTTGTAAAGAGATGTTTATCTCCTGCTTTGAACAGAGGAATCACTTTTGCTACTTTCATACTATCAGGAAAAGTTCCAGTTTGCAACGATAAGTTACAAATGTAAGTTAACGGCTTAGAGATACTTTCAATAACAGTTTTTAAAGTTTTCATGTCCATGTCATGGTAATCGGTCGAAGTTTTATTTTTACACCCTCTAACAATGTCCAGTATCTCCTTTTCCTCAACAGGTTTGAGGAACAGGGACATAGGATTTGCTTCTATCAGATCACAATTATAGTTCTCAACGTTTGTAATTTTTGCAGCAAGGTTCGGTCCAACATCTACAAAGAATTTATTAAATGTTTCGACGACTTCATTCATATTTTTTAACGTGTTATCCTCATCTTTGAAATATTTTGGATAATTAATCGTTCTTGGTTTATTTCTAATTATACTATTTAAGATGTTCCATAAACCTTTAATATTATTCTTATTACTATCCAACAACTTATTATAATAATCCTGTTTACATTTTCTAATGATACCTGTCAATTTATTTTTATATTTCTTATATTTATCCTCAGCTTCTTTTGTTTGGTTATTTATAAAGTTTTTGTAAAGATTATTTTTTTTCTTGCAAGCATTTAGTAAACCTTTAGACATCCATGGTGTTTCTTTACACTTTCTGTTTTTACAGTATTTCTTCATTGGGCAGTTTTTGTCGTATACCTTTTGAAATACTTGCGTAAACTCATCATAAGCCATATTCGTGTCATTCTCTCTGTACACAATACTCCAGTCTTGAGCTAAAAGCTCCTTTTTAAATGCATCAATAGTTTTCTCTGTTTTTACCCTTCTAAACCAATACTTGTTTTCCTCTTCATCTTTTAAATATCCATTTTTATACATAACGAAAACTGGAAGGTGATCACTAATATCATTTATAATTAACCCGCTGACTGTGTCACTTTCTATTTCATTTGAGAAAATGTTATCAATCAAGGTTGCACTATGGGTTGTAATTCTACTAGGTTTGGTTATTAGAGGAAACAGACCTATACTGAATAAAGTATTTATAAATTCGTCCGTCTTTTTATGTTTATATGGGTTTAACAAATCGATGTTGAGGTCTCCCCCCACAAACATGACTTTATGATTTAATCCTGAAAAGTGCTCCTCCATCCACTTAGAAAAAACATCTATATCAGAGCCAGGTGTTCTATAAATAGAACTCACAATAATATTTTTCTTTTTTTGCCTTGTAATTTCAACAGTAATGCATTCAAGTGTATCATCCACCACCATTGTCTTATTTTCCATTACTTTATAACTATAGTTGGAGTCTATAAACATAGCTACGCCCCCTCCATGCTTGTTCCTTCTGTTCATACTTATAAATTCATAACCATCAATAGAAAACTCAAATTCTCTATCATTATTAATCCATGTTTCTGTGATTAGAATGACACTGAATGGTGTGGAAAACTGTTTTAAGAAGCTTTTGATGTGGTCAAAGTTTGCATAGAGGCTTCGACTATTGAAGTGGATTACAGTGAATGCCTTAATGTTCTTAAGTTTACTATTGTACAGATCCTCTGTGTAATATTGACAGTCATTGGTAGCTCTAGTAAAAAAGTTATTTTCAGGGTCGATGTCGATCTCAGTGTTCTGTAGGTCGTATTGAGAGAATGTAAAATCCTGGGAGTTTGCTTCAGCAATTCTCCTTATTGAAAAATCCAAGTCGGTGCTTCCTATAGAACTGTATGTATTACTAGACATGTGAGATTATGTGCTTTTACATACCAAAATCCATACGTTTTTCTCGGTGTTTATACTGGATGTGGTGTACTGCTGCGTGGACGTATAATGAGTTTGTCATATCGCAAGAAGGCGATCTCCCCCCTTTCTCGTGCAGCTCTCAGCTCCGGCATCAGTTCTTTACGTTTTCTTTTTATTGATTCGGTGTAGTCCTCGTTAATGAAGATTTTTGTTCCTTTAAGTCGTTTGGCGCGCTGCAAGATTTCTTCACGATCCTTCCACCTCAGTAGTCTGGCGATGATGGGTCTCGGCCAGTCTCTCCCTCCGTCGTGTTTCCCTACGCGGTGAGCCCTCTCCACCTCCACCGCGTGATTTAGCTGTAGCTTCTCCTTCAGTATTTCTTTCACCTTTTCCTCGGCGTCGGCCCAGGTCTCCCCAGGCGACTCCAACACTCCCTCAAATACCAGGTTATTTCTGCGGCTCTGCCCCTCCAGATACTCCAGTTTGTCCGTGATGATGTGTAAATTGTCACATACTTTGTAAAAGTCCGTTTGTAAAGTGTTTGTGCGCTCCGTGAGTTTCAGATTTTGCTCTTTCAAAGTGTCCACCTCACCTTGCGAGAACTGCAGGCTTGTTTTTAGTTCTTGAATGTCCTTAGTCTGTAAATCCATGCGGGTGTTTGTTGATTCCATGATGAGTTTTATAAATCCTTTGAAGTTTTCCTGCTGTTGTTGAATTAATTCTCTGAACATGACCCTCTGCTGCTCCATGAGCTCCGTGACTCGACTGAGACTTACGTATTCCTCTTCCACCGCCGAATCTGCCTGTTGCTTCGCCTCTATTTTCGGCGGTTTTGGCATTTTGCTCCCTCTCAGCAGGCCTCGTCTTACTGCAAAGGTTAGTAAATGCCGACTGAAAATAAACAATGTAAATTTATTCCTGACCAGTGGCATGACTCAGTCTTCTTTTCGATCCATTTCTCAGCTAAAAACAACGGGCAATATGTCGGGAACAGATTTGATATTTACTTGTTCTTTATTCGTCTTGTTTGCCGCTTGGCCGTCTCCTTTTCACATTCTGATATGGAGACCCAACAAATCAGCCATACCGGATCATTGCAAGAGGGAGAACCACGCCTTGGACCGGGGCAATGCCAGGGCCACCCGTACTGAAAGTAAAAAGCATCACCGCTGGAACAGGGAAGCCATTGAGATCAGAAGGTGTCAGTCAGTAGGGGGCACTAGCTCTCCTTAAAGGCTCATTCATGCTCTCCATTCGAAATGCATATGGGTATGTAGAGGCCTGGAAATATTCTACGTACAAATAGACACTCCTATAATTTTTATGTTTGTCATTTATTTCTTTTCTTTTCATATAAAACCTCATTTGGTTTGCGTACATCTCTTTTGAGTTAGATGTAGTCCCCACCCTTGACCACTAGATGGCGGATGACGCGCATTGATAGAGAATAGCTGAGGCATCGCAGAGGAAGAACAATCCTCTTGTGCTGAAGTAAACAAGCAGCTAAACGCATGTGCTCTCTCTATTCTTTTATCACAGGTTGGTAACACTAAAGGTTCGCAAAGTTAAGGTGTATTATCGGATACATAAGGTGCTTATTGTAGAACTGTGAAGGGTGAGTGTAGCAGGAACTAAGTTTTGTATGTTTTTTTAGTAGAATTGTAATCGTGTTTAAGCTACCTGCTAAGCTAATGGTCAAGGGTAGGGGACTTACTACGCGGGGAAAAAGCTATATACTCACGGAACCGTTTGAGTATTATTTAGCACATAGTTGAAACGTTTTTCATTACAATGGGACACTTACAAGGTTTATTTTTTTATCACCAAGGTGTATAGGGTTATGGTTATGACCAAAAACAAGTAATTCCATTGTACTACTGTATTACATACAGAGCAGCCATTTTGTAGTTTAGGACATTGGCTTAGTTATTTATATATATTAAGCATAGTCATTTCATTAAAAGCATGTTTGTAGTTAAAAAGATAAATATGTGTACAGTACAAGAGGTCAAAGAGTATACATTAAAATTAAAGGGTTAATCCAATATATTTTGTATTTTATTTTTGTTACTTTTGGAGAAATTGTAATATTGTAATCGTCATATGTGACTAGTATCGCTTATTTAGGCCACATGGACTTTTGGACTCTTTTAAGGCCATTTAGAAAAGTAATGGTGTTTGGATTACTGCTGTTGTTGATCGTAAAACGGAAGAACAATCTTCTTGTGCTGAAGAGAAAAAGCAGCTAAACGCATGTGCTCTCTCTATTCTTTAATCACAGGCAAGAGTCCTTCACACACACACACGTATGGCCTCTGAATCCCAGAGGAGCAACAGGTACGCGTGGAGCTTTCTGTCCGTGCTCCGTCTGACGCTTTGTTTCTCCAGAGTCATAGCAGCGTAACAGTACCTGAGCTAACCACTGGGGACACTATCGCACAACAACTCATCAGGTGAAGTGGAAAAAACGTCTTAAAAAGTGATTTAAACCATTTGCAAAACAAACCATCCACCGCTTTACCCGATTTTCTCGTCTCTTCGTCAGTAAACGTGGTGTGCCATGTTTACTTTTTGTTCTGCTGTCTTGAGCGCCCTCTGGTGGTAGCTTTCGATAACACATGCTGGCCATTAGGAACGCGTGTGAGCATAAATGCAGTGACAGTAACTACACTTGGAACAGTTTATTTACGTACGAAATGCACAATGGAGATGGGAGTAGCTCACGACTTTACACTCCCCACATCTTTAAAGTGACTTCTAATATTCTTATGAGAAATCGTGCAATGTAGTACACCGAGCATTACTCCCTGACAAATCCACTTCACCATCTCGTGACGCGTCTGAGGAAGACTTCAGAAAGCACTAGTAAAACTCTTTCACAGTTTAAAGGGATATTTCAGGATTTTTCACATTGGGCCTCATTTCCTAGTTATCCAGAGTGTTGTTGAAGTCTGGAGATTTTTTTTTCTTAAATTCATGAAAAGCTTACTGGCGCTAGGCTAATGCTAGGCTAACGCATTTCCATGGTATCAGCTAGCCTGCGTTAAAAACAGTCTGACCCGCTCCACAGTGCACCTGAGGCAAATCACTTATAACGCCAGGGCAACGATATAAATGTCTGTGTTAATAGAATCTTTTTTGAAGTGACTATTTTCTCGCAGATCACTCCTCCGCTGCGTTAGCTTACAGCCACGAAGCTGATGCTGCTCAAATATACGTTATTTTAAATGCAAAATGGTTAAAATTGTTCTATCGACACAGACATTTATATTAGTAGAGCGGTTAAGCTTTATAAAAATGAACAATTGTGCGTTTTTATGAAGAAAGCATGAGCGTTTTACAGTTAGCCCATACCATAATGTTTATGTTTAGATGTGGAGGTAAGCTGTATTTGACCTCTGATGACCAAAATGTTTGGACTTCAGATTTTGTCCGTGTTCCTCACACATATCCATTCTCTAATACCAACATGTTTGGTATCCACGTGACGCACGGAATCCCCCCGACAACACTCTGTAATACAAATATGGTTATTTCCTTTGTGGAAGACGCTATCCGCCAAGGTCTGCGGGGATATACACGACAAAACCTTCGGGACCATTTTCTCAAAGAGGTTTTCATTCCTCTCGTGCAACATGTTCCCTTTAGTAGCTTTTACCCATACCGACATATGTCAGTAATAATATTTTCACTTTTTTCCTATGCACCTGCAACGTGTTAATGTTTGATTTGAAGATGTTTAAACTGTAGAGTCAAGAGGATATTTACCTGAAAACACATTTAGACCGACGCAGCAGAGGGGATGAAAGCTGTGGAGAAAGTGCTGCGTCAGTGGAAGGATGTCTCCGAAAAGCTTCACGAATTCAAATGAATAAGTCGAGACAGAGTCTTATGTAAGTCCTCGAGGACCGGCCCAGATATAAGGACTTTAAATAGAACAGGGGACAGGATGCATAACAAAAGACACACAAATATCCCAGACAAATTGTAGTTTCTTGAGCGTTATTTTATCCAATGGAACCTCTTTCTATTTAAGAGGTTCCAGAAAGGTGAGGCTTATTACTGTTGGAGACCCTTGTCCAGCGTAGTCCAGGTGTAAACTTGTTTTTCCATCTTTGCCGTGTTTTTGTGATTTTTACTGCAGAGAGTCCGTACTGGCCGTGAAGGAAACCGCTTTCAAAAGTAAACAAGCAGCTGATGATCTGGAGGTCTTTGAGCGGCATTTGAGACCCACACATCCACAGTTTCAGAGAAGAAGAGGCGCCAAGAGGAACCCACACCTGCAGCACAGGGGAGGCGTCACAAGAGGAAATAAGGAGGTATCTGGACTTGCACCTACGCCACACAAGGGTGGAGGTTCTGTTACGTTGATCCCTTTATCGCCTCAGGGAAATTCGTTCTCTGCATTTGAAAGAAGCCCCTTATGAGAGACCAACAGGCCCGGTTAGAACCATGAGGCCGTCCTTCTGTGGACCCACCACCTGCAGGGGGCGCCATAGGGGCTGGTGCAGCTCCAACATCTGCCCCCACGACCCGGCAACGGACAAGTGGAAGAAAATGGATGGATGGATGGCATTTGAAACATCTTCAGTGCCGCTGGGGCGACCTGTAGGAGCCAGGCTAATTATCATAAACACCTAGCCGGAGGATTCAGCCTATTGTACATGTTTTCATGGAAGGGGAAACCGGAGGAAACCTACGCAGACACGGGGAAAACACGCAAACTCCACACTGAAAACACAGTGGTGGCTCAGGACTAACATCTGATCTACGCAAGTTTGTTGTACAATTGTATCATGACAAATACATTCTTGATTCAGTCAGTGCCATTCCTTCTATCAAATATGTTGATATAGTTAATGTATTCAATCTCAGTATCATCCATTTTGCTTTGGTAGTTTCTTCTATTGCAGAGGGTTTGTGAAGGCTCTCAGTCGTTCAGGAATCATAACCCATTGTAGTGAAGCTTGAACATCATCAACTGGACTGGAATGATTGAGTTGAGGACGTTTTGCTTCTACACGGCCACAGCTTTACGTTCAAGATGGCAGGTTTTTGGAAATAATTCTCAACAAATGCAGCATAAAACCCCCGATAAAACGAGGAAAAGCGCTAAAGCGAGAGCGTGTGCAACAGGAGGAGGCTTGTGCTTTCTCACAGCTCTCCTCGGCCTGTGTGAGCTGTCAGATAAACGAGGCAGGAACAAATGCTCATTCACGACTCGATCGATCTCCGCGCCCGCGATGATGTATGTCCCCGCGTTAAAAACAATGACACTTTTCCCCGCGTTGACGCTGAAGCCAGGCAGCTTTAAACCGGGATCTGCTCCCCGCAAACGACTCCGAGCAAAGTCACAGACGGATGATCGGTGGAGGGCCGTGGAGCTGTCGCGCAGGTCTGTGCGGCGGCTGAGGGGTGGCCACGGGTTTGATTCCTGAAGTGTGATCTGCGAGATGCATCACTTCAAAGCGGAGACACTTCAGGATAATCAATCAATCAATCAATCAATCAAATTTTATTTGTATAGCGCCTTACAACAGCCAGAAGGTGCCCAGGGCGCTTTCCAGAATAGAAATAAAAGATATAATAGACATCAATAAAAACACAAATGTACATAAAAACAGCAGTCGAGTCAGTGGCTATGCATCAAAAGCTCGTCTGAAAAGATGTGTCTTCAACTGTGATTTAAAAAGACTCAACTCAGTGATGTTTTGAAGCTGTACCGGAAGTGCGTTCCACAGCTTTGGGCCTTGGACGGCAAAAGAACGGCCTCCAAACTTTATGTATTTGAACTTGGGGATGACCAGGGAGGTGTGTTCAGAGGAGCGCAGAGTTCTGGCTGGTTGGTAGACCGTTACTAAGTCGGCGAGGTAGGCCGGGGCCAGGCCATTGATGGCCTTGAACACAAACATCAAGACCTTAAACTCCACCCTAAACCGCACTGGGAGCCAGTGGAGAGAGAAGAGGACAGGGGTGATGTGTGAGCGTCTGGAGGTGTTGGAGAGAAGACGGGCTGCTGCGTTTTGTACCAGTTGAAGCCGATTGAGGAGTGATTGGTTAAGTCCAGTGTAGAGGGCGTTACAGTAGTCTATCCTCGAGCTGATGAAGGCATGAATGGCTTTTTCAAGGTCGGCTCGGGACAAGAATGGTTTGATCTTACTGAGTAGCCTTAGCTGGTAAAAGCTCGCTTTCACAACTGCACTTATCTGTTTGTCAAAAATCATACTGCTGTCAAAAATAACACCCAGGTTACGGATGGCGGGAGCAAACTGAGGTGTAGGATGACCAAAACTGGGGGAGCTGTTAGGTGAGTCCGGGGTGAACAGGATGTACTCAGTCTTTCCTTCATTCAAGTGAAGGAAGTTCTGGGAGAGCCATTGTTTGATGATGTGAAGGCAGTTATAGAGAGGGTCCAATGCAGAACGGTTGCTCAGAACCACAGGAAGGTAGATCTGGAGGTCATCTGCATAGAAATGGAAGTGGACGTTGTGATTAGAAATAAGTTGACCAAGTGGCAGCATATAGAGTGAGAACAGGATAAAAAGTTTGGACTAGTCTCAACATATAAACTGTCATCTGGAAGGAAAAAAAACAGAAAATTCTCCACATAACTAGCACCTACAAAAAAGGAAACTTTCCTACAGGCTGCTCAGAAATATGTTGTACCCAATGTATTGATCTTCATTCAAAATCCTTGTTTATTTAAAGCAACAAAAAAAAGGCCCCATTTGGACTGTTCTGTTCTGGGGTTGCTGCAGTTGGTCAGGTCTAGGTTCAGCAACACTTTGTGCCGATCACCCTGAACATCCTGAATGACCAGGTTATTCCGTCATGGATTTCTTCTTCTTATGATGCACGGGCGTATTCCAAGATGCCAGGATTCATGGGGCTCATGTTGTGAAAGAGTGGTTCAGGGAGCATGAAATGGATCGGCCGCCACAGAGTCCAGACCTTAACCCCATTGAGAGTCTTTGGGATGTGCTCGAGAAGGCTCTGCACCGTGATTACACTCTCCCATCATCAATACTAGATCTTGGTGAAAACTTCATGCAGCATTGGATGGAAATGACTCTTTTGACATTGCAGAAGCTTCTAGAAACAATACCACAGTGAATATATCTTGCACTGTATGTCATCATGGTTGCGGGGGCAGCAGTCTCAGCAGAGATGCCCAGACTTCCCGATCCACGCACACCTCCTCCAGCTGTTCTGGGGGGACCCCGAGGCGACACCAGGCCAGCTCGGAGACATAGTCCCACCAGCGTGTCCTGGGCCTTCCACGAGTCATCCTCCCAGTGGGACATGCCTCCCGAGGGAGGCGACCAGGAGGCCTCCGGAACAGATGCCCTAGCCACCTCAGCTGGGTCCTTTCGACGTGCAGGAGCAGCGACTCGAGTCCGAGCTCCTCCCGGGTAACTGAGCTCCTCACCCGATCTCGGACACAGTGATTAACTCTCCCATCATCAATACTAGATCTTGGTGAAAACTTCATGCAACATTGGATGGAAATGACTCTTTTGACATTGCAGAAGCTTCTAGAAACAATACCACAGTGAATATATCTTGCACTGTATGTCATCATGATCAAGCCAAACAGATAGTTCCAAACCCTGTTAGATCCTTACATGATCAGGCATGGAAAACTTGGATCAGGCACTCGGATATCCGCTTGATACATACGATCCTTAATCATCCTGCCCCACTCCCCCTAAAGACATATGTACGCCTACACCCTCGACTAAAGAGCAGAGCGTTGGGGTCTGTATCCAGGGGTGACTGCAAAGTTCCCAAAAGAAAGTCTGCCTTCTTTCAATCAGCCTTTTCCTACAAAGCCTTCAAAGAATGGAATGGGCTCCCAGAAAATCTAAAGAACCACGCAGATTTTCACAGCTTCTCACGGGCTCAAAGACTGGCTTCTAGATCACCAGTCCTGCTCACGCCAACAGTACCAGACGGGTAATTGGCCATCAGATGATACGCTCGCGGGTACCGTCTGATATCTATCACACCGCACTTTAAATGAAGCTGCTAAATGCTGTAACTTCACTGTTATTTCTCCATCTGTGGGATCAATAAAGTATCTATCTACTACCAGGTCAAATAAATACACACTATTATCAACTTTTTTTTTACATAATGCACCTTTAATGTATAGGTTTATTTAGTTGAAATACACTGCCTGCGCAACAAAGGTCACCAACAAAAAGGTGTCATTAGTTTATTTATTTATTTGAAGGACAATGAGCAGTTGCATTAAAAAGACGGCCGCACCAGATTTAGCATCAAGCTAATCATGATCTAAGTTAAACGTGATGCTTTCAGAAGCTTTTAGGCGACGTTCTGTCTAGTTTATTCGGCTTTAGATTTAGCTAAAGCGTGATTTAGCTAAACACATGTCATGACATTAAACATTTGATTAACAATTTATTTTATGTTTAAAGTACATGGTAGAATTTAGAGCCTGACGTGTCCGGCAGTTACGTTAAACTTTAAAACAGAATCAGAATAGATTTTATTGCCATTGTCTGAGAACAGGTTCACAAACTAGGAATTTTTCTTGATGCGGACGTGCAACATGAAACATAACACAGAATTTAGATAAAATAAGCTGTAAAACTTTAAACTATAAGGCTTTAGGAATATTAATGAATAAGATACAAAATAAAAAGAAAAATATGGTAAGACGACAACAATTGACTTAGAACAATCCACACAATGTGTTTAGATCTGCAGACGTCGATTCTAATCATAAAACTTACTCAGTTTATAAGATTGAAGCTGTAGTTCCGACAAAACATCCGACCGAACAACAGCTTTTAGGCCGGATTTACGCTCTTCACAGAGACCTCGAGATGGTTTATGTTGTTTGACCCAGCGACTGTATGAGTGGTCAGCACGGGGCCTTTATTTTCCGTCACAGTGGTCTCTACGATACTCACCAGGAAACCTACAGAACAGTGATCCTGGAGCGTTGGAGAGGCCCCTGAGATGGAAAGTAAAGGCGCCGGGTCACTACAAGGCCAAATACACACAATTATCAACTTTATTTTTCGCATATAAAGCTGCTTAATGCACCTTTAAAACCTGACGACTTCAAGTAAGTAAAACAAAAATGGCCCCTCCTCCTGGGTGACTGTCTTTGAGGCCAAATGTCACTCACCTTTATCCAGGGTCTGTTTCCTCTGTCCCAATGATTTGACACACCTGGAATGAAAACAGCACTGCTCTCATAAAACGAATCTTCGTAATTTGAAAACCAAAAGAAACTCATGGGATTTGGTTGGTTTACAGTAAGAAATTACCAATCTCAAAATCCCTGCAAAAGTCCATCTCCTCCAATACATTAAGAGACCTTCATAAAACACCTTTTAGTTTTTCCACTTGTTTTCAACACTTGTCCAAACACTTCATATCTAACAGACTCAAAATACACAGAATAGTCCCTTTTTCCATTTTCTCCGCTACATTTGCGCGGGGTAATTACAGGCGAGTGTCATTTACAGTCACGGTCAAAGGCCGGTTCCTCCGACTCATTAATGTTTGAAACTGAAATGAAGCTAAATGCGGCGTAAAATGGCCATTTCAGAGTCAAACCAAACACCGTCCTCCACGTCGATGTTCGTGTTGAGACGGCGCGTTACGTCAGAGCGGTTATGGCGCTGACCTTTTACCGTAATTGCTCTAAAAGACGGCGTTGCGGCCGCTATCAAACTGTTTGCATGTTTTGTAAAAGCTGTGATTTAGGGATGATTGCTTTGGAAATGGAAAGGTCGGCGGCGGCTTGTTTCTACGCTGAAGTGGGCGACAGTGAGCGGGTCAGAGGAGCAGAATGATGTGGACTGACAGGAGCGGCCCCGGACTTGACCTCAGATGGAGACTGGAGATCTGCTCTGGTGAGGAGAAACATTTACTGCAAAAAGTAATGAACTAGATTAGTATAAATGTTTCAATTTGAGCATAATAATCAAAATTTGAGTTGTTTTGACTCGGTAAGATGTATTTGGCCGTTTGACCTGGATTATTTCACTTGTTTTGAGATGTTTCTGACTCGTTTCAATACATTTTGTCTCTATTTCAAGTAATTTTCTTTGCCAATGGGGCAAGAAAATCGTCGGTCTTATCTCATTGGCAATTTTACTTTCTTATTTAGAGCGAGATTTAACTTAGAACCAGTCTGAAATGTCCTCAAACTAGCAAAGTAAACTTGGTCAGACCAGGAACAAAGTCTAAATGAGTGAAAACCGCTCAAAACTAGATACATTTCCTCAATTCAAGACATTTAAGCCAAATGCTTGATATTTACTTTTTGCAGTGCATTTACTACAATAGTTATGAGGGTTAGATTCAGCAGCACTGAATGAACGACCAGGTTATTCCATCAATGGATTTCTACTTCCTTGAAAACATGAGCGTATTCCAAGATGACAAAGGATTCAGGGAGACGGAGATAGATTGGCCACTAGAGTCCAGATCTGAAACCCCACTGAGCGTCTTTGGGATGTGCTGGAGAAGGCTTTGCGCAGTGGTCACACTCTCCCAACATCAATATAAGATCTTGGGGAATTATAAATGCAGCACCGGATCGTTTGACTTTGCAGGAGCTCATTGAAACAAAGCCACAGTGAATTCAGATTAAATTTACCCATTAATATGACGATGGACTTTTATTATTATTGTCATGGCGACGTGTTAACGGGCAGCGCCTTTTTCTACGAGCTGGTTTCTGTGTTCCACATTGTTATATTGGACACTTGTGTATGTCTTTGCCGTGTTTTTGTGGGGATCTGTGGATTTTTTTTTCTGCAAAGAGTCCATAATGGTCCTGATTTGCCACCTACAAAATTCTGTGCCCTGCCATTGGTCCGACAACCCAGTAGTCCAACGTCTCATTATTCCGAAAATGTACCATTGAGCAGAGGTGCCATTAGTCCGACCCAGTTGTGTTGTGGATTAAAGAGCCAGAGAGCCATATACAACCACTGGCCCGAACCTTAAGGTCAGTGGACGCTTGCCTGAACCTAATTTTGGTTTTCAACCCCTACTCAATGGGACACTTTTGGCATAATGAGACGTTGGACTAATGGGTTGTCAGACTAATGGGCCGACCCCCAAATTTCTTCTTCTAATACACCTGCAGCACAGTGGAGGTGTCACAAGAGGAGCTACAGGAAACAAAAACGGAACAAATAAGGAGGTATCCAGGCAAGACTCCCAGCTAAGCCACCCATGCCTTCTATTGTTCTGGCTAATGGACGTTCACTGGAGAACAAAACAGATTATCTGATAAACTCTTCCCAGAAGATGGTGAAAGGCTGTTGTAGAGCGGAGGGAGCTGCGCAGGATGGAGGAGGTGGAGGAGCTGACTAGTGCAGGACACCACGCTCTGAAACAGGGACAAACCCAGGAGGCGCTGCACCGTTTCAGAGGATCAGAGGAGACTGAAGGCAGCCAGGTTTCCTCCGGGTGCTACGGTTTCTCCGACCTCTGGGTCAGGGCGACCCACAGTCGCAGCGGCTCAGGACTAACACCTGAACACTATTTCGTTGTACGCCTGTACAAAGACAAATAAAGCACTTACTTCCTTACTTTTTTTTGTTTTAAATATGAAGAACTGAAGAGAAGAACTGTAAAACTGCAGCGTCCGACAATGGCAGCTGTTTCTGTTTGTAAAATACTGTGGAATAAGCTCGAGCGTCTGCCTTTTCCATTTCAGACTTTATTCATATTTTTCCCTCAATTTACATGGAAAATGTTTAACCTGTGTCTGCCATCTGAGTGAGGGTTAGAGTTATGTTTTCCAATCATGCATATCCAAATCTCAAAGTGTATTGACTAGAGTCTGTGATGCCTCATTTGAAAGCCAAGACCTTCTAGTGCAGGGGTGCCCAAACTTTTTGTCTCCGAGGGCCAAAATGAAAAAGTGCTTGTGGGTCGTGGGCCAAACACGGCGACGTCAAGCGTGAAACACATAGAAACTCCAAATAATAATAGTTACTTTATTTTAGTTTTTGGTAGTCAAACATTTGCATATGATTCTATCTATGCAAATAACATGCTACATTAAAACAAATGTTAACTGCGGCAAACGCATAATTTTAGTAGAATTGCAGCAATATAGTACAAAATGTAAACAACAAAAACAACACCTGTATCTACAGCACCTACAGTGACTTTCCCTCATTCGTTAACTCAAAGAAAATGCCACATGAGATCATTTTGAAAGTCTCAGTTCAGCATCAATTCTTTTTAACACGTTTGTTGATGTCAACGGCCTTTGCAATAAAAGTTGGAAAACTGGGAAAGTTGATGCTACGACGCTCTGTCTAAACACCAAGACGCCACAACAGTGTTTCCTTAACTTTGCGAAAGGAGTGAAACAGCGCCCCCAATTTGACGCTGGTGGCCAAAATAGTGTACTGCATCTATATTTACCATTGAGAATGAATGGGAGAGAGTTAGTATGCAGCGCAAAAGTAGGTCATTCTCTGGCGGGCCAACTTAATTGGCCCCACTTTGGCCACCCCTGTTCTAGTGTTTAAAAATATGTATAAGATCTGTGTGAGTGAAACTTACATCACATTTCGTACACAATGCACAGTATAAATAAACATGCTATGCCTGTCCCTAATAATCACAACCCGAACCTCCGAACAGCTCGTTTGTATGAGCCGTGTAAGCCACTATATTCACAATGATCGAGAATAAAAGATAAACACGCTACAACCACATAGAGCGCGTGACCTTATTTTGTGATACGTAAACAACGCAATCAAAGCTGAAGGCGCTTCAACAAAATATATCCAAAGCTCCACCGAGAATCACCTGTAAGAATGACTTTGGGCCGGGTATAATTATATTGGAATCCAGCCTGACATTTACAGTGCGTAATTAAATCACACATGTCTCTAAAGCCCGTACAAATCCCCGCACTCTTTTAATACTCTATTTAAGGCACATCCGAAGGAGGGAAGGCACAGCCGAGCAGATGTCCGAGTGAAACTCCCGGGACGTTCTGACTGGGGGAATTAATCTGAAATCCTCAGCTGCCACTAACTTTGTGCTTTACGTGATTTCATTCAGCGCTTCCGGAAAAAACTGCCCGTAACTCTTGAACCCAGAGGTAAAACAAATAATTACAGTTGGGTGGGGAAGTTTAGGCACCCTGGAGCGAAACGTCCATTAATGTGAACAATAAAGGAAGGGGCAGATTTAAATAATCTCCAAAAGGCGGCACGGTAGCACAGCGGTTAGCGCTCGTGCTTCACAGCTAGAAGGTCCCGGGTTCGATTCCCACCTGGACGGGGCCTTTCTGTGTGGAGTTTGCATGTTCTCCTCGTGTCTGCGTAGGTTTCCTCCGGGTACTCCGGTTTCCCCTACCACTAAAAACATGTACAATAGGCCCAGGGACTGCAGGTGGAGTGCTATAACCTGGTACAATGCATCTCTCCTTTCTGAGGCTAATGTAGATTGTACACTGTCCCTGTTCAAAAATAAATATAAATAAATGAAAAAAAGTTACAGCTGAGACATGCCCATAACATAAAACCCTCTAGTTTGATTTCCATCGTTTACATTTTCAAAACAACCAAGATCTGTTAAAACCCGGCTCTGAACATTATTTAGTTTTATTGGCTGAAAAATATTAGCATTAGCATTAGCATTTCACTCATTAAAAAGACTCATTTTATATGAAAACAACTTGCAATACTTCCTCATTGCTGAATTCTTCTTCTTGCAATAATAAAAGGGTTTCCTGATTATGTTTTCTTCCACCTCAATAAAGACCATCCTTAGACTCAGTAATTCTATTTTAATTTTGGGCAGAAGAAGAGCGTCTGAAAACAGTGAAATCAGGTGTAGACAGGTTTTTCTTGGAGGCCTTTTTTTTTTGACGAACAGTCGCTGGCGCCGAACGATACGTGTGGATTAGTCAAAGTTCGCAGACGGCCGGGAATATTGTGCCACGAGGAACGACGCGCTGCTGCAATGAGGGATTAGTCTGAGCCGCTCTTTGAAGAGGAATTCTGTCTGCGGGCTGCGGAGTGGGAAGAATAAATGTTTCATTCTGTGTCCGCGCTTATAATACGGTTGTAGGAATGATTGGTAAAAAAAAAAAAAATTTTTAAATAAATTTTCGTTGCATTTGTCATTAATTAAGGCATTCAAAAGGAACGGAACAAAGAAAGTGATGAATAATGTTTACCTTATTTGACAAAACCTGAAATGAAACAAAAATAATTGGGTACTTACTTATGTGTCTTTATGTATATATATATATATATAAAGATAAGGATTGCATTAGCTGCCGTAGCAGATGGTTATAGAACTCACCACTGTGATCTATATCAATGTTTCCCAACCAGGGGTACGGGGACCCCTGGGGGTTCTTAGCTACATTTTGAACATAACACTCTAGTTAGGGGGTACTTGGAGTGTAAAGGGGCTCAAGGGGAACGTGGGACAAAAAGGTTGGGATCTACTGATCTGTTTACAAAAGTGTGATGGAAATCTCTAGAAGTGTGATGGAAACCTCCCTATTGGAAGGAGGCCTCGTGGAAGGCCCAGGACACGCTGGAGGAGGTGTGTGTGGATCGGGAAGTCTGGGGATCTCTGCTGAGACTGCTGCCCCCGCGACCCGGCCCCGGATAAAGACGAAAAAAATGGATGGATGGATGGATGGAGGTCAAATGCTGAACTGTCGAGGTCTCAGGACACTCTCGAGTCACACCGTGTTAAGACAGAATGGGGTTAGAGGCTTTTTGCAGCTTTGGAATGAGAGAAAGAAGACTGTGTGAGTGAACAGTCTTCTGACCCTTGAACAGTTTAAAAAATCTTGTGAAGGAGTTTTTAAGCACCATGTTAATGCTGTTGTAATTGTTTTAATTAAATGTTTATGGTTTTATTCAGTGGCGGGCCGTGGGATTTCAGTCAGGGCCTTCAATAACAACCTGGGTTCACGCATATAAACTTATGGACAATAGGCGTATGGATAAAACTAACTTTTTGCGTGGCATTTGTTTGGATGTATCAACAACGCAAACCAGAGCAGCGGTGCCTCTGACTCCAAACAAAAACACCTTCGGGAAAACTCGTGCTATAATACGGAAACACACGAGCGCGTTTGTAACGTGGAGACAGTCGGCTGTTTTTAGGAGACGTTTAGTTGACAGAGCGAGACACCAGAGATGAACTCAAACGCAATTCAACCGTAATAAAAGATACTAAACTTAAAGTTTGGTGCTATTTGAGATCCCTTTTTTATAGCGCTCGTAGTCGTACCTGTTGCCCGAGTCCCAGTGCAGCTGACGCGGGGAAACCCTTCTCCTGTCCAGGGAGCCGAGCGTCTACGTCCCGCTGTCGTTCCCTTTGCTCTCGAAGCTCTTCATAATGAAGCGGTGCAAAATATCCGTGATCAGTAAATCCTTCATTTTGCCTCGTTCGGACGTTTCCCAGAGGAACATCTGTGTATCCGGTTCTCTTCGGAGCGGCTGGAACGTCTTGCCCATGCGCGGCTACATTAGCGGTTTTCCCAGGCGTACAAACCGTAGGGGGCGCTGCTGAGCTACTGCAGGCCCTGGGGGGCGGACTGTCAATGTATATCAAATTCTGATTGGCTGATAATTCTGTCAATCATGTGTGTGGCCTGACAACACAGGGCCTGAGGAGGAGCAGCTCACCAGAAGTGTTCAAGGCACTTTTTGAGTAGGAAATTACAGTTACACATAAACAAAACCAATATAAGCGACTCAACTGTACATTATATAAATAAATTAGAAATTAAATATACTATCAAGATATTTTACACTTTTTTCTTTCTTCATTTGGCCAGGGCCAGCAGAGAAGGCCCTGACGGCACACCACTGGTTTTATTGTTGTATTGACCTTATTCCGGAATTGTGCCCGCCCCTTCACCCCTAGGACTGGAGAAGCCCAGATTAAATCAGCCCCAACACAAATACAAAGCCGTTTTTAGGCCGCGCAGAGAAACGGTGCAGCGTTGACACGTTGGTGCAAATAAACACTGGACAAAAATCAATCCATTCTCAAACGGGTCAGACCAGACTGTCGAATAGGCCGCGTTTAAAACTTAAAAAGTCCATTCCCCGTGATACAGTATAACGCTACAGCTATGACAACATATAAACGCGGTGCATAGTGAGGGCTGGTCTCGGTCTCTGAAAGCCGCCGTCATAAATCTGCAGGAGACGAGAGAAGAATCAGGACTGGCCCCCGACAGAGTTCCTGATCATTAAAACACAACTTGTTCGACCTGGCTCCACACAGACCTCCACAAAGGGACGGCGGGAGAGGTGACCTGCAGCTGCACAACGTAATTGGTTGGGATTCGCAGCCTCCCATTTCATATCTATGTTCACTATATCAGGTACGAAAACTAACACTCGGTCTGTCTGCAGGAAAGAAAGCTTGCATATGTTCACTATAGGTATTTTTTTGCTTAGGAAGTGTTCGATATTATCATCAAATAACTGTGAGCAGCAGCAACAGCAAAACAAAAGCTTCAGCTATTTTTTTTTGTGTTGTTGTTTTTTTTCCCCCACAAAAAAAATGATGAACATTTCCGCGGTCCGCCCGAAGCCCCAGAGCGAGCGCGGAGGCAGATGTGAAAATCGGTCGAGTGCATCAGAATGAGCGCGAGGAACACGGCGGCACCGTTATGGTGATGCTTTGGCAAAAACGGCGGCTTAATTTGGAGCCGTGCCTGCCAGCGGTGCACAAAGGACCGGAGACGAGGCGCCGTGTGTCATTTTCACGGTTAGTCAGTCGACATTACGCTTTAAACAAACAAAAAAATAATAATCACCACGGCTCTGCGGAGGATCCACGGAGCCCGGCGCTCCCTCTGACGGCGGCGCGTGAGTGATACGGTTACGGCTGTTATTGTCGAACAGAGGAAATATAATGTGGCACGATATCAGGGAGACGTTCGTTTAGTGGCGCGACGTGAGCGGACAATGGGGCCGGTTGTAAAAAAGGTAATGGAGCCGGAAAGAGAAGAGCGAAGGAGAAAACTGAATAAAGGGTTTTTAAAAGCAACGCGAGGGACAAAAATCTGTCCGCCCGACAAAGGCTCTGGTGCCCAAGACGATGTAGAGGATTCGAGAAATATTATCACACAAATGATTGTATTATTTATTAGGTTATTTGTCAAGGACACATTAAAGGCGTCAAAAATGCCACAAAAACACAAGACAAAATAAGTGGCAAAAACGCGACAAAAACGTGCCTGAAAAGCAACGTTAACACAATAAAAATGCAATAAAAAATGCAACAGAAAAACAACAAAAAAACATCAGGAAAGCAATGATTGCCTTAACGTGGTGGAGGGTTTAAGCCCGGATGATCCTGGAGGCAAGGCAAGTTTATTTGTAGAGTTTGTAATTCATACACAAGGCAATTCAAAGTGCTTCATAGTTGCATAAAGTTACAAGAAAACAGATCAAATCAATCATTAAAACATAAACATAAAAATTAATCAATTACAGTAAAAGGCAAGAGTGCAGATAAAACACTTTCAGTTTTCATCTGCTCGGGTAAAAAGAGCTGTTGTCAGCCTGGATTTGAACATTGTCAGAGTTGAGGCCTGTCTCACATCCTCATGAAGACTGTTCCAGATTTTAGCTGCATGAAACTGAAACGCAGCCTCGCCGTGTTTAGTCCTGACTCTGGGAACCACCAGGGGACCCCTCCCTGAAGTTCTCAGGGCCCGAGATGGTTCATACGGCTCTAACATGTCAGAGATGGACTTTGGTGCTAAACCATGAAAAGACTTGTACACAAGCAGAGCTGTTTTAAATTCTGTTCTCTGAGTGACAGGAAGCCAGTGCAGGGACCGGAGCACTGGACTAATATGGAGCTCTGTTGTCGGGGGCTTCGTGGCCCTGGTAGGGTGTCCCAGGGCAAACAGGTCCTAGGTGACGGGTCAGACAAAGAGCGGTTCAGAAGCCCCTTATGAGAGACCAACAGGCCCGGTTAGAACCATGAGGCCGTCCTTCTGTGGACCCACCACCTGCAGGGGGCGCCATAGGGGCTGGTGCAGCTCCCGTAAGCAGAAAACGCTCTCCTTACCTCTCGATCTGTAGCGCAGCTTACCCCTCCATCGCAGATCTCCAACAAACAAAGCAACACCCAGATGAATGTATTCCGTGTTACTCCCCAACACTAGTTATGTCATCCATTTAATTACGTTCAATATTATCTGTTCATTTTTTTTCTTCCATTCCAACATTTTTTTGGCCGGTCACGTTGGCCGGGGTTAATTATTTTCGCCGGTCATTTGCATTTCAAAGCGTCCAAAAGCTAACGGAGTCTGTGATCCGAGCGCAGCCACCGCGGCGGCCATTATCCTTTTTAATTCAATTGTTCCTTCATGTGTAAAGAATACAGAATAGATTTCCATTACGATACAGACGTGTGCGGTAATACTGATTCAGCAGGACGTCACGCGTGTCGGCTCTGGCACACATGAGCAGAGCGAGGCTGGGTCTGAACAGCTGAAAGGCCCGACAGAGCGACCACGTCCGATACTAAACACATTACTGCACATGTATGGCTGACTGATGGGGGGCATTATACGAGGAAACTGGGGAGTTCCTTCTCACACTACTGCACTTCGAAGGTGTGGTCTTTGCTTTTGACATGACCTGCTTTGCCAAGTCCTTCCAGTAGGCATGACTGGTCCATTTATGACACATGGCGGCTTTCGAGTGCGTATACTGTATATGTATTGGGATGCCTTTCACTTTTAAAAATGACAAAAAAGTCCAAGCCAAACACTTACATTAATGGAACGTCCAGTGTTGTTTTTGTCAAAGAGGCTGTAATCCAATGGTTCCGTTTGACGCACCTTTTACCAGGACAATAACGTAACGATGACGAGCTGAAAATAGCTCTTTGGCGACTAAAACATGACGAGACACAAATGTGAGAAAGTGGTTCATTAAAGGTTCACAATCGGGGCTTGAGCTTGTAGTGGGAGACCACAAGTCACATGACTCGCACACCACGCTCTGTTTCCCCACGGTCCGGTCTGAGCCTAATAGATCCATGGTCTGAGAGCGCGACAGACTGATATCTAACTGGGACTTTATCTTTTCAGGACAGTTTCCCCAATTAAATACAGTAGTGACATGAACGTGTGGATGAACGAATACAGACTTGATGATCCCAAGGATCAGGAAAGCGGCCGCTATTGGGAAAAGCTGTTCACAAATGGCATTTCTCCATCCATCCATTTTCTCCCACTTGTCCGTTGCCGGGTCGTGGGGGCAGCTGTTGGAGCTGCCCAAGTCACATAGCACCAGTCCCCTATGGCTCCTCCTGCAGGTGGTGGGTCCACGGAAGGACGGCCTCATGGTTCCAAACGGGCCTGTTGGTCTCTCATAGGGGGCCCATTCACACTCTCATTCATACACCAGTGTACGCAGACACTGGAGGCAAGGAGGGTGAAGTGTCTTGCCCAAGGACACAACGACAATGTGCACCTTCAGGAGGCGGGATTCGAACCCCTGACCTTCCGATCATGAGACGACCCGCTCTACCATCTGCGCCACCGTCGGCAAATGGCATTTCTGCCCAACAAATCCTTAATTTTCAATACTTATTGACTTAAATGTATGTGTTGAAACACTAGTGATGCTAGGTCCATGTTTTGCACAGTTTATGGTGGTATAGCTCTATGGTGAGACAGGGACAAAGATTAAAAATTGAACCTTTTTTTTGCCCTGAGATGAGCTGTGCCCGATATTAATGACTGATATTTTGGAACGCTAGTTGCTCGGGCCAGGACATAATATCGGATCGCAATGATTTCTACTGCAAGACCAAGTATAGATACTTTATCAAGTATCGCAATACTTTTAATACTTGTGTTTGGAGGCATTTTTATCATCACTCTTTTGTTTTCCAGTAATAGTTACACAGCACTTTGTTGCACTTTGTGTTAATGCACGTTTTAATCTTAACAATACAATACATGTCAAATGTCAATTGGTGCGGACCAGTATATAGTTTAGTAAACTAAACTAAACTAAAAAACTATAAACTTTGGACACATGACTTTTTACACATTTCAACTTATCAGATTCGGAAACAACAACTAGACTTTGTGGGAGACTCTATAATGAAGGAAGGGGCCAGACAGACGGCGACAGAGAACAACTACCCTCCAGAATATCACTGCCTGGCCTGGAATGGACAGCATTAAGATGTTGAGACGGGCAAAGAAGAGACGATTGGTCGCCTTGCGTCACATGACATGGCACTGCGAGAGAGATGACTGATCATAATGACTTACTGTATCACAAAACGTGTCGGATTGTGACAAAAGTGCATTGTCCCAGTCCGGCTCGTCGCAGAGTGAGCCGTCCTCTCGAGTGACGGCAACAATATACACTCGGTACAAGACCCTTTGGTCAGAGCTACGATTCAATCTTCAAACTAAGACGCAGAGAAGACCAGCGCAGGTTCATGATTTTACATTCCCCTCTTCTTTCAGTGCGTCATCTAGACTATCCAGCCACAGTTTATGGAAAGAACTTGTGTCACAAAATGAGAGATGATTCTATGTTGTGCTTGTGCATAAAACAGAAAAATAAGTCTTAAAAGGACATGTTTTAGTCTTTATTATGTCTATCCATGTTCATCTTTCAGGCGCTCAGCTCGTCAGTGCCATTGATAGCGGCGCATAAAGGAAACAAACGTCCGTCTCTCCTGCGGCGTTGTTCTAATGGATCCTGGGGTTTGTAAAGCCAGCAGCCGCACAAAAGACCGGCCTCAGATCAATAACACGGACCTTTCGGGCGTCCAGTCCTACTCCCGCCCTCTCTGCTCCTTTTGTAATACACAGAGGTGACTCAGGGATATATAGACACATAAAAGGCAGCTTGTGTTTGCCATAAAACGTAATGATATCATTTGGAAAGGAGAGGGTAATGGAGAACGCCATAACGCGGCACAACAGCGCGATGTAGATGGATTAAATGTGAGTGTAGGAGTGGGCATAAAGGGAGGAGAGAGGTCCCAAAGTGTCTGTGCTTCCGCAGGTACAGCACATGTTCAGGGGTTTCTCTCAAAAAACACAGTTAAGAGGATGTTTGTGATGTGGTTACTTTGTGCTTCAAACGTAAGGAGCGATCTCTATGTCATCAAACGGCTGAATTCTATTGAAAAGTGACGTGACGGATCCTTTTTAGTCTGTTTCTATACACTGTTGCTCAAATGTAACTCAGGAAGCGCTTTGAAACAGCACGAGAGGTGAGCAGAAACCACGAGTTTAAGGTTTAAGGCGGGTGAAGCCTCTTTTCATTCATTGTGGCACCAGGTTGTCCGTGCACATGACATTTCAAAGGTTTAAATGAATCCTACATATGAGCGAATTCGGCCTTAGACCATGAGCTTTCTCGCTGGATTCTTAAAGTCGATACAAACATGAGCCAGCCTTATGAACCGCTCTTTTAAGTGAACAGATCCCAAAGCTTTAGCACTCATTAAAGAACCATAAATCCCATGACCACAAAAGATTCAGCAACACCCTCATCAAAAGATGCTCAAATTATTTAAGTCAAAATCTTCTTTCGCTAGTGATTAAGATTATTGTTCTGTCCTGTTTACTTACTGTCCCATGGTGTGGTCCAGTGCCTCCGAAAGAGACATTGAGAAGCTACAGTTGGTGCAAAATAAGGCGGCACGTCTTGCACTGAGGTGCTCAAAATATTATATTCAAAGCATGCATCAAACTTTAGGCTGGACATTGGTGAAGAATAGACTACATTTTGCCCTTCTTTGCTTCTTTCAAAAGATTCTTGTGTTAAAACTCCCTAAGGTTTTATATGATGTACTTGTTGTTCCATGTTTAACACAAGACCATCATGTAACACTCAGACAGGACAGAAGGCTGTTATGTTCAGAGGAAGGATATTCTGGAACTCTCTCCCTAAAGACATTTCTAACATTGCAGACGTAAAATTTTTTTTAAAAACACACTTCAACAAATGAAATATGTTGTAATTGTGTATTTATGTTGTTTTATATTGTAATCTGAGATCATTGTATGAAAATGTGATTTTATGATCTGGACCCCGGGAAGACTAGCCATTGTCAAGGCAATGGCTAATGGGGATCTTAATAAACAAACAAACAAAAACCCCAACTGTGCCATTGGTTTTCACCTGTTATTATGAGAGAAATGTGGAGAAATGCTGTGGTTCCTTTTGAGGTGTTGGATTCATCAAGCGAATGAATAGCAAGCTGGAAGGACCTCGTCTTTCTATTGTTACCCAAGCCGTAGTTTAAGGGACTTTTCAGTATTTTACAGTATTTTGACTGCACAAAGGAAAAGATCATATTTGAATTACAGCGTCACCCCAACACAGCCTTTCGTGCTACACGTGGATACCAAACTTGTCAGTATTTGTGAATGAGTACGTGTGGGAAACTGGCCGGTGCGTCGCGACATTGCAGTGATTACTCAAGAATAAAATTTATTTGAAATCATTTTAATAAAGAGGAATTAAAAAGTAGTGACCAAGATAATTACTCAAGTAAGTGTAAAAAAAAGTCCCTACACATTTTTTTTACTTGAGTACTGTGAGTAACTGAGTAACTGTTTGAGCGTAAAATTTACGATTCAGTAATTACACAAATGATGAGAAACAAAGCATTGGATGATTCTTGTATTTCCCAAGAAAATGCCAGAGAAAATATATTTTCTGAAGGATAAAGTACATGAAACACAAACTTTCACGTCACATGAAGCTTTTGCCTCAGAAAGATTTACTCACTGTGGAACAAACAACTATTTTTAGAGTACAGAGCCTTTACTATTTTATGACTCCAGCAGAAGTAAAAAGTACCATATGATAAAACTATCTAAGAAGTTCAATTACTTCAAATATACAGGTGAAACTTGGAAAATTAGATTATCGTTCAGAAGTGTATTAATTTCTGTAATTCAACTTAAACGGTGATGTCAAGCCTTTGTTATATGAGGATTATGACTTTTACAAGCTGAGCCATAAAAATCAAAATGAAAGGCTATACATACATCTCATATTGCATATAATTAGTCTATCATATCTTAGTTTCACAGTTTAAGTTGAATTACAGACATGAATGCCCTTTTGAACGATAATCTAATCGTCCAAGTTTCACCTGAAAGTACTACCCGCCTCTGCATGCGGTAACTTACACACTGTTTCAAGTTAATCATGTTTTTAAGTAGATAGTTGGACCAAATATAGTTTATAAATGGGTAACAATAACAGCCCTAAACTCTTTGCATAAAATATGGCCTGGATTCGCTCTCCGCTGCCACAAAGGGACTACAGTAGTTTGAACAAAGACGGAAAGCGCCGCAAGCTGCTAGCGGGAGACGTTTTGTAGTTTAATCAATTCAAGTGCTTTAAGACACGAAACAAAACAATACACAACTGAATCTTTTTGACGAAGAAACACACGACGGAGTTAAAAGTGATCGATATTAGATTTAGCACAGAAGAGGCCCTTTCATGATGTAATGAAAAGGAAAATGGATCACTGTGCCCCGCGCGTATGGACACTCTGAAGCCGTTTGAAGCATTTTGAGTGTGTTCCATCAAAGTGGTCCATCAGCAGTCTGCTCTATCCCCCCGTGGGACCGGAACATATGCTCGCCAAACCTCATTTACATCAGTTGTGCTAAATGCGCTCAACGCTCCGCTAACCGCTCATTCCGACTGAACATAAAACAAGGCACCGGCCCTGCGCACTCCATATCCAAAATTAAGCAGGAGAGAGATCGCTCGAGCAGGACCCGTCTCTGAAACCGAACCCTCTCCGGAATCGGTGAAAGTCTGGGTTCTTTGTGAAGAAGACTTTCTCCAATCATCGCTTGTACCATAGAAGAACTAGATTGTTATTGTTGCCTCGGTTGTGCCGACTCAAAGACCAGGCCGTATTTGCTTTAAAAGGTTACAAGTCATTTTCAAAGAATCTTGTGACTTCTGTAGCTTTGGACCTGTTGCAGTAAGTGGGCTGGTGGTAGGTTGGACAGACACTCGGAGCGAATGGAAATAGGTGTGTTTAAGGTGAAGTGTGCCTCGCCCGGTTTGTCGGCGAGACCAAGCGGTCGCGGCTGAGGACGGAGAAAAGCACTTGGAATGAAGTCGGACTCATCACGGCCCCGAGAGGATCCTCAGGTCACGCAGCGTCAGGAGCGTGAATGAAGTTAGAACGAGTTTCTCCCACACACCACAGACATACGCTTCCTCATCAGAACAAAGGATCGACTGCTCCTCATTGTTTGGATCTAAGTAATTCAAATTGATATTTGATGAATAATGAATTGATGAATAATAAACGACCTATTTAAATTTAAATCCTTGGCACTATCTGTCAAAGGCGATCCCTGTGATGAGGAAAGAGGAGGAGGCGCCCGATGGTTAGGTCGACATGTTTCTGATCATAACAGAGATCAGATCATTTGTCAGTGCACGTGTTAACTGCACTTGATTTCACATCAGCCCTTTGGCCTTTGTAGCTCAGGCAAAACATCATCACGGGAGGACCTGTTTCAGAGGTTGTGTCAGAGCAAGTCGGTGGCAACGTGAACACAAATCTGACCGGCGAGCAAAGCCTGAGCCCGTCAAGCTCTTCTTAAACATGCCTAATGAACATCCAGAACACTGCTGCTCGAGTCCTGACAAGAACCAGGAAATACCACCATATTAGTCCAGTGCTCCGGTCTCTGCACTGGCTTCCTGTCACTCAGAGAATAGAATTTAAAACAGCTCTGCTTGTGTGCAAGTCGTTTCATGGTTTAGCACCAAAGTCCATCTCTGACACGTTAGAGCCGTATGAACCATCTCGGGCCCTGAGAACTTCAGGGAGGGGTCCCCTGGTGGTTCCCAGAGTCAGGACTAAACACGGTGAGGCTGCGTTTCAGTTTCATGCAGCTAAAATCTGGAACAGTCTTCATGAGGATGTGAGACAGGCCTCAACTCTGACCATGTTCAAATCCAGGCTGAAAACAGCTCTTTTTACCCGAGCAGATGAAAACTGAAAGTATTTCATCTGCACTCTTGCCTTTTACTGTTTTCTTGTAATTTTATGCAACTGTGAAGCTCTTTGAATTGCCTTGTGTATGAATTGTGCTCTACAAATAAACTTATAACCTAGTCTCGCACTCTTCAATACCAGCACCAGAGCGGGACCATCAGGGTGTGTTAAAGTCACAGTGGGTTAAGTAAAGTTTGTAGTTTGACGGGTGGGCGATTAAAAGGATTTGTCCAAAATGCTGAATGACGAACAGGAGGATGCAGCGCGATGTAAAAGAAGAAATGGGAAGCAGCTGCTTTTGCGCTCGTGCAGCTCACCACACCTCAGTCAGCCTCTTTTATTCTAAGCGACGCCGTCCGGCCGAGCACCGACGCAGCAGGTATGTGCACGATACCAGCTTTTCAATCCGCTCAAAAGACCCGCGGCATCTGTTCATTTACATTTTTCATCCTCCGCAGCTCTAATGTCAGATTCGCCACACAATCCCAATCTATCACAGCCTTTTTATGCTGACAAATATGTTCCTAAATTAATTTGAATAACAACAACAAAAAAAAAAAGGGGGAAGACACTGGGCCAGCTTTTATTGGGGATGAATCAAAACGGGTCTGGCTGTAAGTATTTCCTCATCATAGCCTTCTGATTGTAGTAAAACAACTTTCCCACCCCTGACGCCTCATTTCTATTGACTCTTACCTTAATTAAATTCTGTTTAACCATTCCATTATTTCTCCCCGGTTGACTATTTACTGTTTCCTGTTCATCTGCCGCTCCGGTCTGTTCTCAGCAGTGGTCCGTGGAGGTCAGTCCGAACCCTGGCTCAGAGCTGAGGGGACCGGACAGGGCTGTCCTCTCTCTCCTGCTCTGTTTTCAAATAGATATTCAGGGCTCCTGCTGCTCGGCCACCTGTCACATTATCACTGGGCTGAGGGGACGAGGCTCTGGATCATAGACCTCTCAGTGTGACAATTAGGAATTAAAATTAACACCACAGTTCACTGATGTGGCTGGATGACATCTATTTGAAATGTCATGTTCTATGGAAAAGATTTTATTGGAAAGAAATGTTGCCTGATGTGAACATAAACATTAACAGTGATATACAAATAGCGCTGTGGTTTATAATGTTTACTATTAAGGTCATATAGCATTCTAGCGTGCTTTAAACTAAACTTGAGATATTTTACCCATTAGAACTTAATGTGATGTACAAAAAGAGCAGCAGTTATTAGACATAGATTTGGATGCTAAACGTGTGTGTTGTTAAATAAAACCACATAAAATAGATAAAAACAATAGTCCGCCCTTCATCATTTAGAGAGGAAAGCTTCACTACGCAGCAGAGAGAAAAGGGAAGAGGAAAGACATACCTCGCTAATATAAAGCTTAACTATTTTGCCTTGTCAGAGTAGCAATCCGAACCTGTTGTCTAGTGATGGGTCGGTCGCGAACGAGTCGGTACAAAGTTTAAGTGAACGATGAGAGCCGAGTCTCACCAGTGAGCCGTTTAGTTTTTTTAAGGTTGCGTGTTTATCAAGCTCTACATGCACCGCTCTCTGCTACATTAGAGAGGAATAGAGAAGGGCAAAGACTAAAAGAGAAAGAGAAAACAGTACGAGAATGGGTTCGGCCTTTTATATTGTGTGTAATTTCTGATTTTTAAACTGTTGTGAAGCACTGTGTGGCTGAGGTGCTATACAAATAAATGTTACTTCCTTACTTGCATGCAAATTTCACGTTTTAGGGTCACTCTCACAGAAATTATGGAAAATGAGCCCTGCAAGTTTATGAAATTGTGACAAATGCTTTATAACCAAATGCACAGTATTTTTTTCCACAATTATTTTTCTATCATTCAGTATGCTAAAGGAGGACAAAACTAGTTCTGTTCCACTATAAAAAAAAAAAAAACTGGTATAGGGCCAGATCCACATACGATTGGAAACCATGTTCTGACTTTTCATGGAACTTTCTGTCTCTCTTTTTACATTATTTTCAAGACGTCCTGTCTACACTTTTATTGTCGCTCTGTTGTTGACATCGTTCCTGTTTCCACGCTGTATCTGCATAAACTGCAGTCCACTGTACAGCAACGGATATATTGAAATGAGGCCAGCATCTTTTCACTTTGCACTTTCCAACTTATTCAGAAGGTGCCATTTCCTCTCCCAGGTACAAAGGACCCATCACTTTAACTTCATTCCACTATTCGACTCCCCCCCCCATTGAAAGGTGTGATTTTAGCCATGTGAACAGAGAAAATAACCCCCTTTCGAAGCCCCAATACGAGTCTGCTATTACCCTCAGTTCTCGGCGCCAAGTGGTTGCTTCCAAACTGGCTCATTATATTCAAATCCAATATTTTTCCCACCGCCATTTTCATTTGCACACAGCTTGTTACATATTGCAGGTCAAATCTGCATAGCGCGCCCTCCTTTCCGCGGCCCCGTGTGAGTTTTCCATGCATTTTAAAATAGCCCGAGCCCCGCGTACACGGGAATGGGCCCCACGTTGCTATACATCATTTCGGAGCCGCTCCTCCATTAGAAATGCCTTTGTGAGTGCACAGGACGCGTTATGTGGGCTAATCAGCTCCATAATGGCTGATTTTATGGAAACCTCCCGGTGCTCCCTTTTAAATGGGCCTTATCATTAACTATGTATGTGCGGTCTCCGAAGGGAACGGAGCGGAGACAATTTTTACAGCCGTCTAAACACCGTGAAATAATTGGTTTTATGTAAATGGGCGTTTTGTATTTATTTATGTAGCCTTTATTTAACTTGAGATGGCGTTTGGTGGGACAGGTAAGGGGTGTAGAGTAGGCATTGTTTTTTCCAACCGGTTACGGGCGACCCCCGGGGGAGCGCGAGGGCTTAATGGGGGGGGGTTTACTCAATCATTTTACATTTACAAAAGGACAATAGAGGGATTAAATATGATAATAGATAATAACACAAGTTGACAGCCAAAAAATGGTCAGGGGTTTCTCAACTGATTTAGACTAATGTTGGTGTTCTGAGTCCGAATATCACATGCATTTTGCTCTATCAGGTCAACTTTTTGAGATACAGCCATAGTGTTACGGATTACGTACGACTACGTTATTATGAATTCTGCTTATCAAATTTGATGGAGTAAATAAAAACTGAATTACTTTGGATACGTTGACTTTTATTTCTTGAGGAAAACGGAAAAAACGTGAAGGGTTTCTCAGCTGATGATCCGCAGAAATTTGTTTTGGACACAAAATCGATTTTTAAAGCATTTCTGTAGCAAACAATCCTGACCTGATTGAGCAAAACCAAGGTCATTTTCGGACTCAGAGCATCAGAATTAGTCTAATTCAGCTGGAAAACCCTGGACTATTTTCAAAAAAATATTTTTTTGTTACCCAGTGTAATGAGTCAAATCAATCTGACAAGCTGTGATTAATTAATTTACCCTCTTAAGCCCCGCCCTAACCGAGCACATTTTCTCCAGTTCAGCTTCATTATGAATTTTTTTGTTGTTGTATGCTTTATTTATTTTTTTTATCGTTGTGTTTTTGTGGCTCTTTTGTTGTTGTATTTTCTTCCTCGTTTCCGTCGCCGTTTTGACACTTTGCTCGAGAAGCTTTTCGGTTTGGGAAACTGGAGAAACTGTGCTCGGTTCAGGTGGGGGATAAGAGGTTAAAGCAGAACTAAGTAACTCATGCCCCTAGAGGCCATAAGCGCCACTGCAGGTGTCGTAAATACTACGCTGACAGAAAAGACAAAGGGACAGAGGGACATCCAATTACACAATGAAGATAATTTTTTTTCACTCAAACTTGGCTGTAAATACTGTTTAAGTGGCGCTAGCCCGCAGTTAGCTTTGACCGTTAGCCTGTTAGCTTCTTCTGATCATGATTCCATTAGTGTGTATTGGGTCTCCGGGTCGGAGCAGGGAAATCTGCAATTGTGGTTTTCTGGCCAGAGACACCAGGGGGAGATGAAAGACCCCCTCAATCACTCCATTAACACTTGTATCACCCCCAGAGGGACTACGGGGAGGATTTATTAAGGTAAACCAATGGCCGCTGACTGCTCTGCTTTTTGACTACGACACCGGAGGCCGCCATTGCTCCACCTTTGCTGTAGTACCTCGATATGACCGCTATCCCCCCATTGCAATGCATTGGACTTTAGACACGTTAAAAACAACGTTAATGCCTGGTGCTTAATGGTTTAGAAGTGGCTAGAGCTCGATATTCCTCCTGTGATTACGCTGGGTTAAAAACAATATGAAGCACCAGGGTTTTTATCGTAGATAAGAATTTTAGAAATCTTGCTTAATTAATGAGGGCTTGACTTTGATTGACAGGCCGTTTACGTCGCTGCCTGGCCATGGGCGTGATTACAACAGAAATACACGCCCATTACACGCCCCGCGAGGGCCGAGCAGGGCCGGGTCTACAGTCAAGATCCCGCCCTTATGCCCTTTTTAGGAACATGCTTCATCAGAGCTGGAGAGGAGGAGCCTGTAAATCCGCCATGATTTCCCCAAGGGGGGGATACGCCCCTTTTCACCGAATTTCAGTACGTGCTAGTGGCGGGCCGTGGTATTGCAGCCCCAAAGCCCAAAAAGCACTTTTTGTCATAGACACTCATGTAAAAGGAGCGGCCTGTAAAATGGTCCACAGGGCATCTAGAGTTTCAGACTAAGGCTAATATATTTCTTAAAAAATACTATTTTTAGGACATATACTTTTTTTTTTCATAAATATTTGTTTTAAAGTTTTCCAATGGTGTGACGTCACCAGGCCTGTGGACGTGCTCGTGCGCGTGCGCCATGACTCATGAACGAGCACAGGTCTTCTCCGTGTGGTCTCTGCGGGTCTGAGAGCCAAACCATTGATTCAAACAAATAATGAACGGGAATCTACGGGACTGAACTAAGATAAACGCTAAGAAGCACCTCAAGTAAATGTTTCTCTTTACATCAGTACTAAAATGTATTGCGAACCTACACATGGCGGGCGTGTGTTTTAATGTTAAACATTAGGCTTATAGCTAACATGAACAACAACAATAAACGAATGAAGACGTGATAGTTTCCTGATTAGGCTGCACGCTTTTGAAAATAGCTTAAATGTTTGACGGAAAGCAGCGTAATGAAAAGGACAAAATAAATCGGTTTTAAGCGTAAGGTAAGGTAAGGTAAGGGGACCTCTTTATGATGGACAGTTCGTGAATCATAACTGACAACAACAGAATCATTGTTCATGTTGACAAACGCTACTTACATTAACTTATAGAACACGTTTGTAGTGCTCCTTCTTTGTATTCAGGAAACAATTCTAGTAGTGAGTTTATATTAGCAAACAAAGTGAAGTAAAAGCTCGATTTCTATCATTTTTATCACAATAACCAGGCTGCCAGCACTTACGGAACTTCTCGGAAAAGTGGCCGAGCGTGAGTACAGTAGCGCGGCTACGTGCGTTCGAAGGGCCGCTGTAAGCTCCGGTTGTACAAGATCGGAGAAACATTGCTTATTTGGCCCCGCACTGACAAACTGACCCCCCAGGTCATCTTAACATAGCAGCTTATTCGCCTGAAATGGCCTCAAACATTCATTTTGTATTTAAAGAACGATGATATTAAGAGATTTGATACGGCTTAATGGCGCCCGCTCCGCTCTGAGACTACGAGTCTATGAAGGCGCGTTCACGCTGCTAGGTGCACGCTACAGGTGGCGCGTCATACGGGTACCATGGGCCTTAATGGCGGACGAAACAGGAGTCATGCGCTATTGAGCACAACTATTGAAAGAGATAGGAGCTGAGACATCGTGCCTCTTCCATTCAATATACTTCAATGGATTTCCCCCATGAACGTGGTCATTTTGGTAAACGGGGAGGAGTGAGGAGGAGCGGTCTATTCTTTATACAGTCTATGAGGTAAACACGTTACTTAGTTCTGCTTTAAAGGAGGGGTATTATACAAAGTCGACTGTCTTACCACTCCAAAACTGTCCTGCATTTGGTCCTGGATTGGTCCACGGAACGACCGCCTGATACATTCTGTTTACACATGGGACACACACGCACGCACGCACACACACACACACACACACACACACACACTCGAGGGAGGATAAGGGAGTGGGGAGGAGACAGGTAGGCCCATATAATGCATCCCTCACCTGCAGATGGTAGAGCGGGTCGTCTCATGATCGGAGGGTCGGGGGTTCGAATCCCGCCTCCTGAAGGTGCACATTGTCGTTGTGTCCTTGGGCAAGACACTTCACCCTCCTCGCCTCCAGTGTCTGCGTACACTGGTGTATGAATGAGAGTGAATGGGTGAGTGGATCCCTGCTGTAAAGCGCTTTGAGTGCCTAATGAAGGTAGAAAAGCGCTTTATAAGTTGAGACCATTTGTTTACTCGGTGTCTGTCCTTCCAGTAGTTTGTTGTTGTTACATGTGAGCTAAAAGAGCTGAGGCCCCTCCCCCTGAGTGTTACCATGGAGCTCCTGTCACTCACCAAAACCACTCAAATGAGGAGCAAGAAATGAAGAGATAAAGAGCAGAGAGAGGAACCATGTGGCTCCACACACAAACCCTGGTTCCGAGGGTCAAACGATCCATTTTCTCCCATTTTCGTCTCGTATCATCGACAAAAACGTCATGTTTTAGTCACCAAACCAGAGTTAATTTTGACAACATATTTTAATTTAGTTTTAGTCTTAGTCTTTTGACGAAAATGTAATTAAATTTTAGTCGAGTTTTAGTCAAAAAAATATCTTCAATTTTAGTCAAGATTTAGTCGACTAAATTTAAGACACATTTAGTCGACTTTGTATTAATAATATTCATTATAATCATATTTAATGGAGGTCCTGCTTCATGGAGCTGCTCCCTCATGAACAAAGCTCAGAGCTGTTCCTTTGGCAGTGAATTTACATGATATGAGGCTCTTCCAGACGGTCAATAGAAGTTTGGATGATTTTAGTCTCTCCTTTCCATTTTTATTTAGTCTCATTTTAGTCGACTAAAATATCTGGACATTTTAGTCATAGTTTTAGTCGCATGAAAAAGTTTTTATTTAGTTTTAGTCCAATTTTAGTCGTCAGAAATATCACTTTGACTAAAATTAAGACTAAATATTTTAGTCGACGAAATTAACACTGCACCAAACAACGATTTTTAGCTCGTCACGTTATCGTCATTTAAGAAAGGTGCGTTAACGAAATGATTTACTTATAGTCTTTGTTGACGAAAACAGCACTGATATAGTAGCAGCCCCAAGAGCAATCCCAAGGAGTACAGGGGGGCATGCAAGTGTTTCGCAGAGAGCCCTCGGAATGACTTCAGATCAAACAGAAGAGGAAACTGAATTGCATTTCAATATGATTCATAACGAAAAGGGAGAGTGTTTAAGAACGTTTTAGCCTCATTTTAAACCCAACACACTGCTCTCTTTCCGTCGCAAAGGAACGGTTCTAGCGCGACTCAATGGAGCAGTGCCAAAAAAAAACAAAGCTCAATAAAGTCGTGGGTCCGTTCCATCAAAGACAAATAAGACCGACTACAAGCCAATTCCATATTTTTAAAAAGAGCCTGTTAAGATCTGGGCAATCCCGGCGCCTGTGATAAACCCACACTCGTCTCTAAACAACAGCGAGCTCGGGGGACGCGGACTCCATCTCCGGCTATAGTTTACCAGGTGAAAGAGCGGAGGAAATCTGATGTGCTCCCAATAAGCCCGCAGACGGAGGAACAGGCTTCTCTCCACAAATACAAACGACACAATGGTCTCTCCCGGTGAGCCGCGAGGTGTTTGTGTTGACTTTGTAAAATTGGTTTGGCTGAAGCAATTGCTGTTGCACAGTGAGAGGCTATCTCCTCCGAGCGGCGCGGTCAGTCCAGCAGACCCCGCTATTTGACTTTTTAATGGAAGAATGGCGCCTCCGGTGACACGGCCCTGTTAGGACCCATTGTGGGGCTGTAATTGCCCCATTTCCAGTAGGCTTTTCAGGCACAGGTCAATACAGCTAAGCTTGTACACTACAGCAAAATAAAAAGGCCAAGAGAATCCCACGTGTCTATTTATGTGGGCTTTTTCAGGCTTGTAAATATATTTTTTGATGACTTGGGTGTTTGGTATTTTACAATTTATAACAAAAAAACCTCGACCACATAATGTCAATCTTGCTAAAAGTTAGTGTTTATTTAGACGTTTTGGAAACTTGGCATTTCATACATAGTTAAATAATGTTGCTAACCTGTATCAGCGGTCCACAGTTGGTTAGAGCCAATGGTCGCTGGCTGGCAGTACCCCATTGGAATGCATTGCACTTTAGACACGTTAAAAACAAGGCCTGGTTTCTAATTTTCCAAAACTTTCTACAGCTGTGAAAACGCTGAGTTACTTACATGTAGAGAAACCAGGTTAGTTTTCGTAAGAACATTAAGAAATCTCGTACTAAGGGCCGGACTGTTAGCATTGGAGCTGCACGGCTAGGCTGAGTCTACAGTGAAGATCCCGCCCTTATAAGTAAGTAAGTGCTTTATTGTTATTGTACAAGCGTATAACGAAATAGTGTTCAGGTGTTAGTCCTGAGCTGCTGCGACTGAGCCGCGCTGCCTCTGTGTGTCAACCTGACCCGCATGACCTGGAGGTCGGGGAAACTGTAGCACTCGGAAGAAACCTGGCTGGCTGCCCTCTGTCTCCTCTGATCCTCTGAAATGGTGCCGCGCCTCCTGGGTTTGTCCCTGTTACAGAGCGTGGTGTCCTGCACTGGTCAGCTCCCTCCGCTTCACAACAGTCTTTCACCATCTCTCGTTTGTCCTTTTTTGTTTCCTGTAGCTCCTCTTGTGACGCCTCCTCTGTGCTGCAGCTGTGGGGGCTCTTGGTGCCTCTTCAGTGTCTCAGAAGAAGAAATGTGTGGGTCTCAAATGGGTTTAGCTGATAAGCTAGCATTTTGTTTACCTTTAAAAAGCTGCTTTCTTCAGGACCATTTTAGACTCTCAAAGTAAACAAATCCACCAAATCTCCACAAAATGCCCTTTTAAGGAACATACTTCGTCAGAGCTGGGGGGGAGGAGTCTGTAAATCCGCCATGATTTCCCCCTCGAACGTGGTCATTACGGTAAACGGGGAGGAGTGAGGAATGACGGTCTATTAATAATATGTCTATGGTTAGAGCTTACATTTGTCCAGCATGTGTCCTCTGTCAAGACACTTCACCCACTGCCGTTGTGAATGTTAGGGTTAGGGTTAGTGTGTGTGAGGCTGGTGGTGGAAGATGGTGCATATTTTCAGTCTTGCTTCATTTTTCTTTCCTCTCCTGCACTCACAAGAATCTACTCCCGCCATCACCGCTCTAAACGGAACCAAAAGTGGTTTGGGCCAAATAGATACTAATTAACGATGTGACGTAAGTACAGAAAGTATAACACAAACGCACATAACATTTTTCAAAACCAAGACTATATCCACACGAAGGCAAAGTGCTTTTCATTTCAGAAACTTTCTCTGTAAATACGGAGCCAGCTCTGTAAATGTGTGCGTCCACATGGATTGAACCACATCTGTGAAAATATTACGAAACATCAGCCAGGCCTGTGTGAGGCGCTGTGGCGCTGCCAACCAAAATAGAAGAAGACTGTAGTTACAGTCATGAACAGCGTTTCAAAGATGCTGCTCCAAAAGTTAATTCTCTCCCTGAACGATTCACGCCGGAGCGATCCCAGATTGATATCAGCGCTAATGTTCTTGGCTCTAATAATAATAGTAGTAATATCAATCTGGCTCATGCAGGTCATCATTTTGGGGCGGTTGTGCCTCAGCGCAAGAAGGTCCCGGGTTGGATTCCCAGACCGGATGGGTTACTTTGCATTTTGAGTTTTGTTTGTTTCCATCTGGGTGTAGGTTTTTAATGCCTGTAAGCCATACGAGCCTTTTTAAGCAACGCTTTGTTCCCGCTGCCATTTCCTTGATGAACAAGTCACTGCTTTTAATCTTTGTTATGGTCCAAGTGGCTTCATTTTCTGTGGTATCTTGAGCAAAGGCACTTCCTGTTTGTATCTGGGGCGCTTACAAGCTTTATTTAAACATGAGTGGGATGTGTTGTAATGTTTGACTAGTTTTTATCGAAATACGGATACAAATAAAGCACTTTCCACTGGCTGCTCTGCCCTACAACTAAAAACATGTACAACAGGATCCCCTCTAGGACCAGCACTTCTTGTAAAGGAGAAGAGATCGTAAATCTCAGTGGGACTTTCCTGGTTAAATATAGGTTAAGTAAAATAAAATAAAAAATAGCTTAACACCACCAGCCAGTATGGAGTGAAATGGCGTTAATCAAGTGAACCACTTTTAGAAAGTCGACTCGGGCTTAAAAAGCACAATACATGTGTAAGATTTGAAGTAATACATTATACTCAAATACAAACTTTAAGCAGCGTACTTTTACTTTAGGAACATTTGATAATGAACGCTTTATTCGTCTCTACAAAATGCAATCGACTAAACACATATTTTCTCTCCGACTCGCCGCATGTTCCACCGTCCTATTCTTCTCACTGTTGGCTCACTTCTACTTTGGAAGGGACCAAGAAAAGCATCGCCAACAGCTAGACTTACATTAACAAATGGAGTATTAACACGGGAACACATTTATTTTGGATTTGAAAAGTGTTTACAAAGAGAATTCCAGAAAACATCGCACTCTAAGTCTAAATTCACTCAGCCATCTGCTAAACCCTGGAAAAGCATTCAGTGTTGTAAACTTGTTGTGGAATATGGCAGTGGTCCCCTTTTTCAAAATTATTTATTTCACACAAACATAGCAAGTTGAATATTCACAAATTGTCCATAGAGGTGATTATAGGACTTAACTAAACCTTTTTCCTTGAAGCTGGGGCCGGTGCAGTTTCAAAACCTGGTTGCCGTGGCAGCGAGTATCAAAACCTTGATCTGGGATTCCGAGTGTCCATTATCCATCATCGCTGTGGGACTACAGTAAAAGAACGATGAGGATCTCATGGTCAAAGTGTTGAATCTGCTGCGGTCCGGCCTTGGCTCTGACCATTTATCAATCCCAGTGGCCGTTGAGCTCAAAGAAGCAAAAAAGGAGAAGCGCGTTCGGTCCTACTGTGTGTGGACGGTTAGCCGCTCAATGCATTTTCCTATTGCCGTTAGCGTTAGCCGTCAAACATCGCAAATTATTACAAGATTAAGTTCAAGTCAAAATTAATTCCTTATAAATGTTTAAGCACAACATTTCCACTGGAAGTAAGAGACGGGCACTTAAAGCAGTACTAAGTAACTCTTGCCCCTAGAGGCCATGAGCGCAACTTCAGGTGTTGTAGCAAGTTACAATTTTTTTTACTTATTAAATGTCTTGGAGAGTAAATACTACGCTGACAGAAAAGACAAAGGGACAGAGGGATATTGTACATCCAATTATACAATTGGACTTTTTTTTTCACTCAAACTTGGCTGTAAATACTGTTTAAAGTGACGCTAGCCCGCAGTTAGCTCTGCCCGTTAGCCTGTTAGCTTCTTCTTCGTGATTCTATTAGTGTGTATTGGTTGCTCCGACCCGGTGGCTGTCAAGTTACAAGCATGGTGTTCTGGCCAGAGACACCAGGGGGAGATGAAAGACCCTCCAATCATCCCATTAACACTTGTATTACCCCCAGAGGGACGACGGAAAGGATTTATTTAGGTAAACACGTTACTTAGTACTGCTTTAAAGCTACCTGTAGCATGTAGCTAACGTCAACATTATAGGAATAAAAAGGAGAAGCGGCGTTCAGCCTTAACATATGTGGACATGTAGCAAGTCTGTTCGATACTAACGTATGTGGTTAGCATCAGCCGTCAAAACATGGCAAATGATGAAATATCCAGATGTTTTCAGCTGTTATCAACCCATTAACCAGATGAAGGTGAGGTCAAAGCCTACTAGAAATCATTAATGAATGTACCGACCTTTTTAGGTTTTACTTTAGATATGACTTGGCGTATAGAGTTCGGAAATGGAATACAATAAATTCACTATTTACTATGGAAATCCGCCATGTCTGTGGGTACTAGCAAACACTTTCCATAGACTATTAGCTACCGAGTCACTGCTGGTAAAATGTGCCGTAAAATGTGCCAGCAAAACAATAAAAAAGTGACAAAAACGTGGCGAAAACATGACAAAAAAAGCAACAAAAACATGACAAAAAAGACCTGAAAACGCTTCAAATGAGACATTACACTGCTGCTCTCCAGTCAGGAAGCTTTTAGATTTGAGTAAAGCCAAACTGGAGAAAGTGTGCTCGGTTCAGGCGTATCTTTTTGTGCTATTGTTAAGGTTTTGCCTGATAAAATAAAGGAAGTAAATAAATAAATATCTACACCGGCGAAGTACCGCGGAACATAGGTACGCGCCCACACAAGCCGCTGCCTCCTCTTTGTTTCTCGTAAGTTTCACGGCAGATTCTTTGCTCTTATAAAACTTCACACGCCGAGGAACTCTTAATGAGAAGGGCGTCGCCCGCTGTGCCTGTCTGTCCGCTACTGTGTTTCCACTCAGACTTTCTGCACCATTTATTTCATTATTGACCCGTTCGTTCCTCTTCGGCCCCCGCTGCCTCCGGCCCCTCCATCTCCTCCAGTGTTTTCCTTGTGTTTATCCACTTCCTGACACGCGTCTCCTCCCTCTTATAGATCCGCTGTCCGTCTGTTGTCAGCGCTCGGCGGTGATGGTTAGCCTGTCTGTGCGGGGCTTCATTAGTTTCGCCCCGGAACGATTTTGCTAAGATTCCGCGAATTGGATCGACGCAGAAGTTGCTTCGTGCACTCGGTTAATAGGAGGTCCCTGTGTTTTTCCTTGAATCGTTCTTTTCCTAGTTTTAATGAAGGGCACGATAAAGCCTGGGGCGTCTTAGAAATAGTGAAACATTTGCTGACACTTGCCTTCTTGTTGGTGATGTTACACGATGTTAAGATAACAGTGTCAAACTTTTCAAAGGTCTGTTGTTTTTGTACAGATTAAATGCTAGCTTTTGCTATGCTGCTCACACAAATGCTTAAAGGGGGGGTATTATGTAAAATCGACTTTTTCAAGCTTTATATCGTGTTATTATGTCATTCCCTCATTAAACACATGCCTGGAGTGTTGCCTCGGATCATTCACATATTTTTGAGTAATCAGTAAAAACTTAGAAGGCGGCCATTTTAGGTGTAGCTATGCCTCAGTCCTCCTAGGAACGCCCCCACCTCCTGGAGACGCCTCTGGACCTTTCGTCACCAGCCGAGCCACCAACCACAGCTCCTCAGCTCAGCAGAGCCCCCTCCCCGCACAGTGTTGTTGTTTCAATGCCACAGTAGTGTGCTGAAGGCTTCCCCCCACGACTCGGCAACGGACAAGTGGAAGAAAATGGATGGATGGATAAAACTCTTTGGAGCCAGGCTTTTAAGCCGTCTGAAGTCCCATAAGAATCCTGTGTACCAAGTGTCTTCTGGCGTCGCCCCTGGCCACAAGCGGGTGGTACTACAGCAATGTCAGCTTCCCGCCCTGAGGACCACAGAGAAGCACGTTCCTCGCCCATTGCATCACACACAATAGTTAGCTACTTCCGGGTCCAGACTGTTGAGAACTCCAGATAAAGATAAACAGACCAAAAAACCCAACTTTATCGGAATCTCCTGCTGAAATGACAACAGATAAAAGGCCAAAAACAGTTTTACTCCTAATATAGCTCACCATTTCTCCAGCAAAATTAAGACATTTTTATATTTAACATAAGCCTTCATTGTGTATGAAAAAAAAAAAAAATTGATAAATTTTTTTTCAGAAAAGCATCACTAAAGAAAATCTAGATTAAAAGTAATGTTTCTTTGTGATCAGATGTTGAAAAAGAGCCTTGTAGTCAGGTCTACAGCAAAATCCCATTATAGTGAATAGGGTTAAAGCTCCATTAGACCCGGAAGTGGAGCGATGACATCATCACGTAGCCATCGTATTAGCCTGCTTGTTTATTCACCTTATTCCTGAAGTTTGAGTGGGCGTCACCATGAATTGTGCCCGCCCCTTTTCTCCTATCAATTAACAAAGGACGGGAGAAGTCAAGATAAAATCAGTTACTACACGAAAACAAAGCCGTTTTGAAGCTGTGCAGAGAAACCGTGTTGACATGTTGGTGCAAATAAACATTGGACATTTTACACAAATCAATCGACTAAACGTCAGATTTTAGAGATGAACATACATTTTCCCTCGTGCTCCGTTTAAATGAACGGGCTTCGCGCTCTACAGGAAGTGTCAAGGCAAAAACAGGCAAAAGTGGGCGGGGCGGAATAAGGTGATGGACTTGCTGTTACCATGGAGATCCGCACTAGCAAACATTTTCCACGGACTAACGTGAGCTAAAAACAGCTTAAAAAGGGGAGAGCTACACCCGCGCCATTAGCTCTAATGCTAACGGCCTGTGTGGATAATTAAAAAGTGAGAAACATATGTCCAGGACCTTCTTCCTTGTACAAAAACAGCGCAGGGAGATGAATGTCGTTCACAGAGTTGTTTATTCAGGCTTCAGCAGGCAGTACAGAAAACAGCTTCTCTGATGTTCATAGAGGGAATTCAGCAGACACTCACAGGTGAAATCCAACAATAATCTTAGCAGAGGTAGCAGCAAGCTCAGCGTCACTAAAAGCAGGAATCCAACGTCTAGCTGCATTCCCAGATGTTTTATAACATTAGCTAGCCCATCCCCAATGTACGGAGACAGTGGTCTGATGTCATATGAAAAGATACAGCTGTGGACTAGGCTTGTATACTTAAATACCAAATATGGTCCTGGAAGGCACTGAATACGCTCATCCGTACCAGGCCGTGTTCATCCCCTGTTTTACGACCCTCACTTGGATGACCTTGCACACAAGACGAACTCGTTCAACCCTATTTCTGCACGTAGTCCATAGAGAACATTTTACAGGTTTTATAAACAGACAAATTTATATCTCACACCTGCCAATCCGGCCCTCATTAGTACGAGATTTCTAAAATGTTTCTTACAAAAACCCGCCTGGTCCCTTTAATTGTAACTAACCCAGCGCTACCACAGGAGGAATATCTAGCTGTAAAAAGTTTTTTTTTTAAATTAGGCACCAGACTTTACAGTTGTTTAGAACGTATCTAAAGCGCAATGCAGTCTAATGGAAAACTAGCTTGTTTTTCCGCCCCCATATATGGAGGAACTGCAGCCATGGCGGACAATGTCGGCCCCTAGCGACGCGGTCATAAAGCAGAGCAATGTGAATATAAAAATATAGTGGTTTGATAGCCCCCAACTAATGTGTGCTATTTGCAGACGGTCCATATTGTCTTCAGACTCTGTGGTGCCAGTAAAGGTCAAAGAGCCACGGAACACAAGGGGGGAGCTAAGAGTTTACACAGCCAGAATAAGTCTTATTTGTGTTTTGATGGTCAAGGAAGAGCTATTATCTGTGACCAACACATGGGTGCCAGATGTCCCTCAAAGCTATCGGATTCCCTTTTGTGTGCTGGGATGCATGTGGGCGGTGCTAAGGAGGCTGGGCCTAAACTTAGATAAAATGATTGTCCTGCAGAATCTGTGTCGGACTGCTTGGAAATGCTTGACCATGTAAACTTCATTTGGACATCTGTAATGAGCATCCTTTTTATCACTCTACTGCATTAAATATGCCTGAAGAACTTCAATTTCCTCTCTGCCTGTTTTTCCATCAACGGGGGGCCTGGACGGACGATTATCTCACGTATTTTTAATACTCACAGCAACCAGCGGCCATTGTGCACATCCCATGATGCTTAGTCATGTGACATCACGATCCTGAACTCTATTGGTGTATCTTTATATTTATTAAAGTGCTTTTCGGGCGATTTACTGTATCCTTCAAACTCCATTCTGCGTATCTGCTCGCGCTGCATTAAGTGGAAACCATAAACACAACAGACGTGTCCTTATTGTAAAAATGCTGCGGCTCAGCTTTTCCCTCCTATTGTATTGTCACTGAAGTTAGTTAGTTAGTTATTTATTTAAAAGGACAACGGCCAGGTACATTAAAAAGATGGCTGCCCCAGATTTAGCACAATGCTAATTTCCATCTGCAGAAAGCCAGAGCATTACAACGACATTTGAAATTTGCACATTTAATCACATTCTTCATGTAAAGTAGCAAGCGCCGCTGGACCTGAACCAGAAATCACCGTGAGGCTTGTGGAGCTCGATTCCAACATTATGCAGCGAGTTAATTGAAAAAATAAAATCAAACATTAAAAATATCTGCGGTCAATTTGCGGTTGTTTCTCAATTTCCGAGAGTTTCCATTTAATTCATATTAACACTTTCCAAACAAAAATGCAATATCGTTCATCCGGATGTGTTCAGGTCGACCCGGAGGTGAAGTCAACGAGCTCCAGCGGCGGTGGCGGCGGCGGCTCCGGGCCCAGAACAAGACTCTGATCGTGGGGAAACAATGGGATTGTCTTCAACACTGCAGGGTCTTAACTTTAATTTCTTCGAGTCGGAGGAAAGCAAACCAATAACCCGCGTCCTCCTCCTCCTCCGAGCAGCTTTGTTGAAACCACAGAGTGTGATGGTGTTATGGGGAGCCACACAGAGACGAGACAAGCTGCAAAGTGGATTTTGTGCTAGATTTATGTGAGAAAATACACGGAGTGGGTGTGAGAAAGGAGAGGTTTGGAAACAACTCAAGAGGAAATTTGAGTATGTGGGGAGTTGAAGAGTATTTTAAGTGAGCCCCAGTTGGGTTTTATGTTTTGTTTTATTTCGAGTTGCAAGGGCAGAAACTAGTCTTTTTCTTTTGGGTAATGGATTAATCGGCCTATTACTTTTACAGATAATTGATTGGCGGCGACAGGTGCATGGAAATTGTCCTTATAAACTACTGAGGACATCTTGATAGAGTAAACTTAGAGAAAAACGTTTAAAATATTTTCAATTCATTGTAATTTCACCTAGCTCACTTTTTGGAGTAATAAAACAAAAGAAGAACAAGCATCGTAATAGGTACGAGCACTGGTCATCCACAATACTCGGCTCAGCAGAGGGACAGGCCTGCAGGGAAATCACGAGTCCGTCACAACCTTTTTGTGCACCTGCAATACCTTGAATAATGTTGTAGTTTTTGTGTATTTGTTTCCTCACTCATTGTTTGTAACCCAAAAAGCGACACTGATACAACTAAAACGTGACTTGAAAGAGACAAAAACACGAAAAAAAGAAAGAAAAAAGCACGCAAGAGCAAGTGAATGCTAAGTGTTTATTGGTCGTAGCCTGGTCATGTGACTCTAGTTCCTGCGGGTTGAGCGCGACGCCTGCGCCTGTTTGTGCGAAGTTATGAAGATTTATGAAGTTTCTTCATAATAAACAAATTATTAGATATTAGACATTTGGATCAGAAGCCACTTTTATATGTTAATTTTATTATTAACTATTTCATGAATGACTTCTGTCCAGGCTTTGACTTCATCTAAATGAGGTCGATGGGTTGACGACAGCTGAAAACATCGGCATTGTTCATAATTTGAGATCTTTGCATTAGCATTAGCTAAATGCTAATGGAAAGGAAAATAAACTGAAAATAAACTGATCAAAATATAGAGTTCTCTTTCCGGAAGTCTTTACGCCATCTGTCCTTTCTATGTTTAGTTTTCTAAAGTGTAAAATGTAAAAACAACGAAGCCTCAAAGCTGCCTTATAGTCAATGGGGAAGTGTGTGACTCTTTAGGGCTTGGAGGACTGACTTTAGGTCGTCCAGAGGTAGATTCGGCCACAGAGCCAGAGTGTGTGATTAAAAACACATACAAAAGGAATTTTGTTTAAAAAATATATTGAATATAGTAAAAAAATGGTTCGAGTTGACCTGGGGGACGGACCGCCATCCCGACACACCGTCATTACGACACCCCGCCAATCCGACACTTTTTGGTACCGCTATTCCGACAATCATTTTGAGCGTATCTGTTTGCAAATCCTATGAATGAAATATGCAGTGATTCCCCCCCCCCCCCCCCCCCCCCCCTAAAATATAGTATTTGAGCATCACATCCGACTTGGTTCTCCCTGTATAAACCCTGATATACAGTCATTGATAGTATTCAATTATTCCAGAGAGCAGACCTTGCAGAAGTCGGGTACCTTTCCCAAAATGGCTCCCAGTTTAAAGCCGTGCAGATGAAGACGTAAGAACAATAACAGTAGCGTCATCTGGAGAGCGCCATGGTCGGGCGATGCGGCGGCCGATGCCTGTGCTCGGGACTCCGCTCGCCGTGAAATCGTACGTGATGAGTTTGGCACGTTCCTGAGGTAATTACCCGCGCGCCGGCCTGCGGTGTGGCAGGAACCGGCAGAGTGTGGATAATGGGGCGCGATCGGCCTGTCCGAACCGCGGAGGTGGTGTGAATAAAATACAGCAGAGACGTTCATAATAAAAGCGACGCGACGGGATTTACCTCCGAGCGCCGCCAGAAAGCTCATATTTGCCCGAGAATTGAAATGCGCGTCACGTAAATAAACCCCCGTGCCACATTCACTGGAAAAAAGTTGCTACGACTGCCTCGCCAAGTCGTGTTCTGTGAGGAAAAACTTTCCACTCTCACATTTGTGCAAAGATACAAGAAAAAAAAACAAGACAGACTGTTCCCAAACTCTGGAATGAGCTCCCGCTAAATATTAGACCGATTCACTCCCTGCTTTCAAATCTAATTTCTCCCCCGTGGCATTTGTCTCAGTGTTGACCTTTACTGCAGACAAACATACCACGCCATACACACTCATGTGAATGTTTTAAATATGTTTATACACACAAAGTTGTTTCACTTCCTGTTTTTCATGCCATCTCACCATAAGCCCCGCCCGTTAAGCTTAGCCAGAGATCATGTCATGGGGTACATCTGAAACGAGCAGATTGGTAAGAGGTCTAAGCGTCAGCGTCCGCCATGACATGAAGCGTCCGAATAGGGCTGTCAGTGAGGAAGGAGTTAGGGAAAGGAGCCTCGATGCTAACTATCATACCTCCTTTAGCATAGGGACCTCTGGTGGTTCGTCACCGGCGATTAGGAATTGTCAAGGCGTGAGGAGCTACAGTAGGAGCTATGATCAGGACATAGGAGCTATTATTTGATGAATTCAGACGGAGCCATGGTCCCGTGTTGTCACTCCCTCTTGTTTCTGTGTTTGTCGGTTTCCTCACCCGGGCAGAGCCATCAGTCCATCATCTGCCACCTGATACTCGCATACCTGAATCCAAACCACACCTGAATCCTGCAGTAGACGAAGGCTGGCTTCTCCTCTGCACCTCTGCCAGATCGTCCAGACAACGTATTTCAATTTAGTTTTAGTCTTTTGACAAAAAATTTATTTAATTTGAGTCTAATTTGAGTTGACTAAAAGGTTAAGAGGTTAACTTAAAGGCACACTGCGTAAGATTTCTATACTATAATGTTGCCATCTGTACAAAACATGCTCCTAATGACCAGCTCAACACAGACAATGCTCTTACTGCAGTGGGTAATCAAAGGAAGGTTAGGTTTTCATCCAAATCCAATTTAAATCTCAAATTCTGCTGACTTTAGTCACAGATGGAGACGAGCTGGAGACGTACCCACTCCCGGCAAAGTCACGGTCATGTCTGAGGAGAGGTGAGCTGCTCACAGCAAATGCACATGTGTGTTTGTACATTTATGAGGTATAATAATATCTGTCATGAAGTAAATGCTGGTATTTCGATTTTATTTATTTGGTGAAATTCTACGCAGTGTGCCTTTAAGTTGTATTCATTCATTCATAGCATTTCAAAGCTCATCGCCGTTAGCATCACTAAGCGATTGTAGCAGTCATTTCTAAATAAAACACAAACTTCTCAAACGATATTTCTTAAAAAAAAAAAAAAAGGCCAGTCTTTGAACGCCTCTTTTAAATGAATCACTTGTTCAGTGAGAGATATTGAGCTCACGTTGGCATCAGATTTACGCCGTTTTTAACACCGTGCTGGAGTGTTTCCATACTTTGGGTGAGCTGGCTCCTCTTTGGCAGGATTTACACCTCTCCTGTGAGTGAAGGTGCAGAAACACGTTCACACTCCTCTCTGTTGTGCATATGTGTCAGTGAAGCAAGAGGTGCAGGGCAATTATATTATATTATATATTATATTATATTATATTAGAAGATACAGAGAGAACCAAATGTTTACATACACTAAATAAAAAGCATTTCTCACTGTCTGACATGAAAGAAAGAAAAAGTTAATTCTGAACTTTTTTTTTTTTTTGGTCAATTAGAATTTTAAAAAAAAAGTCTATTTGTCCAATTCCAGAAGAATGAGAGATTTTCCAAATGTTTTCAATATGCTACAGTCGGAAAAATCTGTGAACATTTAAATGTTGCCTTGATTTTTTTGGGTTGAAATCAGGCAGGAATTAGATATTGAAAAATCCCTCGGAAAACTAGTACATGTCTGGAAAGTTAAGTGGAGATATGAAGCCTAGGCGTAAATTCAACCTGGAAGACTAATTTCAGGGTCACCTACCTCCAGCCAATGATCGCGTCCGCGAGGGTCACACCTCCTCCTCAGCCTATCCGCTTCCCAGCTGTGCTGTGACCCGCCCATTCAACGCCACTTGTATCCACGGCTTCACCCTGCTACAGTGTTCAGGAAGGGGTTGGCCCATTTGTGGCGACGGTGCTATAAGTTGAGTCCATTTACCATTATTCTGAAAATGTCCCATTGAGTAGGGGTTGAAAAATAAAATTAGTTTCAGGCAAGAGTCCACTGACCTTAAAGGGACTATACAGACTTTAACATTTTTAAAACTAAGTATATTCATCCCCTTACACATTCCAGCCATGTCCTAATGTGTAGAATGAGCCCAGACCTGTTCACCACAACTGCCTCTAAAATCCTGCACCATCACTCAAAAGGTTGTTACTTCGGGTCCGAAGTAGGCTGGTTTTACCAGACCCTCGTATTCATTTCGTTTTGTACAAGGGTCTGGATCTTCACAATTGAGCTCCGTTATCAGGTGGGAGGTGAACTCCTTTGAAATGATTGGATCTGATTTTCGCTAGTGTTTGGTCGTGACGTATGTTATGTACCCGAATGCTTGACGTCACCTACAAGCCCCGCCTCCCGCGCTCGCTGAGTGGTCGGTTGAAATTCAACCGATGAAACGCAGCCACTGAGATCAGACCCAGACGAACATGTAGGGAAAAGATCATTGACCGGAGTTCACGGACGGCTAAGGCCAGGCTAGGTCCGAAGTGCCGTCATGCACGAGCTTAATATAGAGACTGCAGTTACGCATTAGACCTGAGGGGGCAGTCTCTTTAAGGTTACGGCCAGTGGTCGTATATGTCTCTCTAATCCACAACACAACCGGGTAAGAGATGTCGGACTAATGGCACCTCTGCTCAACGGGACATTTTCGGAATAATGAGACGTCGGCCTAATGGGTTGTCGGACCAATGGCATGGCACCTCGGGGAAGACATCCCGAACCTACCCATCCATATATCGATGTCTACTGTTGGGATCTGATTCGCCAAAAATATATGTCAATAAATCTTTCTAATCGCTGCTTTTGAGAGACTGGTTCTTGAAGTAACAACGTCCCAAAAAAATCTACGGTAAAATAATGGATCAGTGGAATAACTGAACACCTCATTGTGAAGATTAGGTAATTTACTTGTTTCCTGGTGAAAATGTCTGTAAATGTAGATTTTCCTGTAGCGTCTCCCCTTAAGGCGCAGAATGAATAACTGGGATTGAAAGGGGGGGAAAAGGCGCTACTATTAATTTTCTTTGCAACAAGTGGAGGCAGCTGGTGGATTATGCCTGAATCCAGTTGCATGGCTAAAACATCATTTTAAAATGAAAAGCTTTCAGAGACACCAGCTGTCGTCTTGTTCTCCAGAAACAGATGCACAGCGACAAAATGTCTTTCCAACACAACGGAGAACACGTTGTTTAGCTCTTCTCAGTCGATAGGGCATTAACTCTGACGAACTGCGCACATTTCCCTAAACTCTTTACATAATTGACTTCATTATTACCATGTTCAGAGAAGCGCCGAGCACATTTTCTCCAGTTTGGCTTTGCCCAAATCTAAAAGCTCCCTGTAAAAAGCGTCAAAGTAGCGACACCAACAAGCAAAAAACATAAAAAAGTAAAACGAACATGGCAACAATGTGAGGGAAAACACCCGTTAACATCAGTTTCTCTAGATCTTAGCTTTCAAATGAGGCGTCACCTTGGCCTATAGAGAAGCTTTTAGATTTGGATAAAGCTGAACTGGGGCTGAATCAGAAGCCCCTTATGAGAGACCTACAGGCCCGGGTAGAACCATGAGGCCGTCCTTCTGTGGACCCACCACCTGCAGGAGGAGCCATAGGGGCTGGTGCAATGTGATTTGGGCAACTCCAACAGCTGCCCCCACGACCCGGCAACGGACAAGTGGAAGGCGCATTGAGTTGCCTTGTGTACGAAATGCGCGGTATAAATAAAGTTGCCTTGGAAGAAAATGGATGGATGGGTGGGTAAAGCTGAACTGGAGAAAATGCGCTCGGTTATCGTTTTGTTTAGCTTATGGTAGTAACTCGGTTTTGTACACCTTTTGGTTAACTTCGGTTCATGTTAACCTTTGTATATTTTAAGTACGGGTTAGACATTGGTACGACAACCCATTAGTCCGAAAATGTCCCATTGAGCAGAGGTGCCATTAGTCCGACATCTCTAGCCCAGTTGTGTTGTGGATCAGAGAGACATAAACGACCACTGACCCTAAGCTTCAGGTCAGGGGACTCTTGCCTGAACCTAACTTTATTTTTCAACCCCTTCTCAACGGGACATTTTCGGAATAATGAGACGTCGGAATAATGGGCCGACCCCGGTTTGGCGAGCTTTTCCATAACAAAGGCCAGTGCCAAAACCGGTCTGACCAGGTATAGGTTTTGGGACCGACCTCTGGCTGTGGCCAAAGCGCTGACCCGTGTCTGATGTGACGTGAACAGACTCTGGCCTCTGATTGGCAGCGGGAGAGTGGACAGCCCTCACTATTGCCACGCCGGTCATACGGATTTAATATTTCACAACATAACTCAGTTGTCTTGGATTATCAGACGCACAATCTCCCGCAACGTTCTCTTCCTGGTTTTGTTCCGCTCTCTGGCTCCGTCGTGTTCACAAACCAAATGGTCCGCTTCAGAGTTCGTCTGAAACGGACCGAGACCCGCGTTTTCAGCCGGACCAGGGTTCGCTTCTTCGTTCACAACACCTCAAACGAACCAGAGTATCTGAGCAAACGGGCCCGGATTCGGATCAAGACGGGGCTGTGAATGCGACCTTAGTCATTTCTAGATTTACTCACAATGGGCCCGTAGTTTCTTATCAATTGACAAATCCAATGACAAGCACGACTTCGCCCTCTTTGACAACTCAAGACGGCCAAATCGACATGAATCGGTAAAGGCCAAGATCCCACTGAGAAAAAAGAGCATGTTTTTAGCCCAACCAGCAGCATCGTCTGTTTCCTCCTCCTTCATGTGAGGGATCAAAGAGCAAACGCTGTGAGAGGACACGCTTCAGAAACATCTCCCTCTTCCGAGCTATAATGGCTCCGACTGCTCTGGGAAGGCTCTTGACGAGGAGAGGATTCGCGAGGTCACGCACTGATGTCGGACGAGCTCTGGCTCTCGGTCTCCGCTCTGAATCGTCCCGAAAGTGTTCTCTCTCGAGTGGAGGTCAGGACTCCGAGCGGACCAGTCGGGTCGGTCCACTCCACACCCTCTCGTCCGTGACTTTGTGGACCCCGCGCAGGCCTGTTGGAGCAGGAAGGGGCCATTTCCAAACTGTTTCGCGAAGTGGGCCAGGATCTATTTGTGTCCGATATACAGGAGTGATCGCTGTCGTTTCATTCCGCGATTTTCACCGGATGTTTTGGTTAATGTTACACAAACAGCTGATATATCCAGGCGTGTAGTGCGGTTCACTTAAATCTGGGATCTCCTACAGCGCAAGGGACGGGACGCCAAAAAAAAAAACAATCTTACAAATGATGTGGGTTAGGTTTATCTAGCGTTATATATAAGTTTAAATCAAATGTGTCAAGCAACTTATTTTTCTCTTTCAAACCAACACCAAGTGCATGACATTAACATAAAACAACAAAGTGTCGCTGGTCGTCTTTTAACAAGAGAGTTTGCAGCTGTCGGACACTGCCATTAATTACATTTACATAGAAAATAAAACAACTCACAATCAGCCGTTACAAACAGGCACAATATTTACATTTGTGTTCCTACGAATAAATGCAAAATTCTGATTGAGGCTTGCAATCAATCAATAATTGTCTACTTTAAAAAAATAACCCTGCCTGCTCTCCCTGATTTAGTACAACTTTGGGTAATACTGTAAATGATTTTCTCTGATCGATTGTGACAGCTCAGAACACGACAATAGCAGTACAGGTCCGCGGTTAAATCACGGATTTTTTTTTTTCTACTACGAAACTAATACACCTTATGTGTGATTTTGGGAGCTCTGCGATGAACAGAACTGATGCCCTGTTTTCAGTCGCAGCCCAGTGAAGAGAGTGAAATAAGGGAGACAGTTGTGTGTCGTAAAACCTGCGATATCTCTGTTTCTAGGGGGAAAAAAACTGTGATTTTGATCAAAACCAGCATCTGTTTAGCTTAGGATTTCTCGAGAACCGAGGCACGTAGAATTAAACTGTTTTCACCGACGGAGAGCTTAGAGTTTCACCTTTCAAACGAGCCACAGAACATGTGTCCGTATTGTTGGCACTACAGCTAAATCCCCAAAACAGCGCGGCACTCAATGTGTTAAGCTTTGAGCAAATTTTTAGCCTTTTTCTGGCGGACTATAAACATATTTATCACACACTAATAAAGTCAAGACAAAATCTGATGAGGATTTTTAACAGCAAAGTGTTCAGTAGAAGTGAAAAACGGCACTTGTTGCTAACGTAGCACGAGGCTAATGTTAGCTTGCTGGTTAGCATTGTCCCTTTAAAAACATGGTGACATCATGGGAAACCACCCTACTCCCCTCACACTACCTGTGAATGTGCTGCAAATCCTTCAGCGTTTCTTGCATTTCCTCCTGACATCAGTCGACCACAACAACCCCGCTGTTGCTGGTTTCCTCCGTAGGGTCAGCCGGCTGCTGGGAGATGGATGGTACCTTCCAGAGTGCTTTTATGAGGCTCGGTGTGAAATAGGACAAATAATTCAGTTAGCATAATGATAATGGCCCCTGTGTTGGCCCAGGAAGCGATTTCATCCACAGTGGAGGCTGTAGCAGGATCTGGGAGAGCAGCAGAGGGGATTTTCCATTCTGTAATAACCAGAAGCCTTCAGTACTTCCAGGAGATCATTACGGTTCACACGAGTCCGTTATGTTTATGGGAGGAGCATTTGAAGCCGGTACGTGGAGTGCATTATATTGTATATATGTTTTTACATTGATAGGGTGGGGTCCTTTATGATGCCAAGGTTCAGGGTGACATTGTGACCGTATTAAAATAAAGCCTCGACGTCTTACCACCTCAAAGCCGATTGATTGGTCCACGTCATTGACTTTATACAGTATGTTCACAATCACAGAGAAAGGTTGCAGTTCAGGTCAAGTCAAGCTCAGGACTAAACGTTAAAATCAATCCAGCGCAACATCAACATAAAAGCGGCGTTTTGGGGGGGTGTGAACAAACTAGGTCCCAGACTGGAAAGAGCTCAGAACGCCATTTATGTGGCTCCATTGTCTGCAACTGAAAGAATGACATCACAGCGCCACCGCCGTGTCTGTTATCGAGAATCTACTAACTTTATAATGACCTTTTAAAGCACAATCCTCCTCCACGGCGAGCTACAGGTGACACGGAGAAAACACCGTCTGTGTTTTTGGTCTGGCCGTAAAAGTAAGTACGTGCTTTATTTATCATTGTACAATGGTACAATGAAAGTGCGTCCAGGTGTTGGGTTCGTCCTAAGCCGCTGTGACTCTATGCAACGCCATTATGGGTCAGCCTGGCCAGCATGTTTTTGAAGGGGAAACCGGAAACCTGTCTGGCTGCCTTCAGTCTCCTCTGAAACGATGCACAGCTCCCTGTTTCAGAGCATGGTGTCCTGCACTGGTCAGCTACTCTTCCTTCCTCTTCCTCCTGTGCAGCTCCCTCTGCACCACGACAGTCTTTCACCATCTTCTGAAGAGCGTAGCAGATGAATCCGTCTTATTCTCCAGTGAACAAAAAAATCTTGATAGAAGATTTGTGTGGCTTAAGCCATGGTTCACGCGGGAAGATTTAAAATGTGTTTTGCAGATTTTCCAAACCTTAGAGACCCCACACATGCAGCCACACGGCAAAATCAACACATCGCACACGATCCGATTCCACACGCGGACATTCCCAGGTCAGACGGGAAACCTCTCGAGATCGGACGTGACTTCAGAGTAAACAAACATGGCGGACGAAGAAGAGCCAGTGGCCATAGTTTGTAGTTTAGATTCCCCTTTGCTTCCTGGTGTTTCCTCGCCACCTGATGGGCTACACGTCCCAGTCAACAGGCTGCGTGCTCGTTTGTCATCGAGGCTCACCACACACCATGAGAAGTCGCTTGACATCCTTATTTTGGGGACAAAATAAGGATGTCAAGCTAAACCGCTTCACCAGTGGCTAGAATTCATTCACTTCATTTACTACTCTGTGATGGTGGTGCTTGGGCTGACAAAAGCTGCACACCTCTGGATCAACTCATACCACCACTTCTCTCACGGTCTCCTCCAGGTACCAACCAGACCCATCCATGCTTAGTAACCCTAACCCTCACGAGGTGTCATTGTCACAAATAGAAATGCAGTCTTCCTGTTCAAAATTATGCTTAATTTTTACCATTATTTCACCTACGTGCTCTATCATCCCGTCCCTCTAATGGCCGGCCTGCAGCAGCAGATGTCAGTGGTGAGACTTGACGGGCTCTAATTCCCTCATTGAGAGCGTCCAGTAACGGGCACAGCTGCCAGCGCTCCCGTCTCCGCCGGGATAATTGTGCACATACGTAATCACAGGGAGACATAATGGTCTCTGTGCTCCCAGCCGGACCGAGGCAGGTGACTCTGGAGAGCTTTAATCCCACGACCGAGCCGCTGTCGGGACGTCGTTAAAAAGAGCAGCCGACACGAGCCGACAGGAACATGACAGGCGCGTTAGCGGAGGGCTGATAGTCGCTCCGCAGACTGATCACTGCTGCATGACTAGACACATGTCAGAGCAAAGGCACAGTTATGCTCCACGGATGTAAATCTGCTCTTTACAAGTGTAATTTGACAGTCAAAAGCATTTACGCATTCAACTTTTTTCTACCCAACTAAACGGGTCAGACTGGGATCGAGATCGTGCCACTTTAAGCAAAAACAACGAATCCCAGTCGCTAATCAATAGTTTGCATCATAGGCAAAATATTTTACTTTAAATCCAGGTGTACACGGCACCGATGGGAAAATCTTAAACTGTAGCTCAAAAACGCAGGTCGTAGGTCGTACAGTGAGACAGGGACAAGGACTTAAAATAGAATTGTTACGTCGCGACCAAAGACGAGCTGCGACAGAGAGCAGGCATACTGTAGTCTGATCATTTTGAACGCTAGTCACACGCAGAGTGAGGCTCCTGTGAAGTCTCTCATCAACAAAACACAACAAGCGCGTTTTACTTGCCTCAGATAATGCAGCCTGGAACTTGCAATGACAAAATGTTATCATGGCTGCGGTTCACTTCAAAATGGACCTTTTAGTGCTTTTTTACCACTTTACAACGTTGTTCTCAGCAAAATAAAACAGACCTGGAGCTGCGTTTCCAGCCGCTAGCGCATGTTCCGATCAATCTTTGGATCTTCTCTAGTGGCAACAGCTCCCAGAAAAAGCTCCTCCTGAGGTCCTACGTATCCAGGAAATGCTTTGCTCGCCTGTTGATCTCTCGCTAAACTTAAGCCCCTCATCGCGAAGTGAAAACACTCGTCATTACCATTCGCCGAGCACTTTATTTTCAACTCTCTTTATTTAAACAGCTGCACAGCGAAGGGGAGCAAAAGGGAGGGGGTGGGAGGAACTTATAATGAGGTCGCCTTGGACAATCAGCAAGTGAAACTTTCATATCAATATTCCGTTTTCGAACCAGCAAAGTGTAAGATAGTGATCAATATGTCTTCCATCCATCCATTTTCTTCCACTTGTCCGTTGCCGGGTCGTGGGGGCAGCTGTTGGAGCTGCTCCAGCCCCTATAGCGCCCCCTGCAGGTGATGGGTCCACAGAAGGACGGCCTCATGGTTCTACCCAGGCCTGTTGGTCTCTCATAAGGGGCTTCTGAACCGCTCTTTGTCTGACCCGTCACCCAGGACCTGTTTGCCCTGGGAGACCCTACCAGGGGCACGAAGCCCCCGACAACAGAGCTCCAGGATCATTCAAACCCCTCCACCAGGTTAAGGTGGAGGCTCCAGGAAGGGTGATAAATATGTCTTTGACGTTATTATCGTGAACAAATGTGTGGGAGCGCTCTGGCGGTCTCTGGTGGTGGAAAAATGTATTACACATTTTTCAATGGAATGGGAAATTATACACGCCAGTTAACCGAGCAAAATGCTTTTACTCCGTTACGCAATTTTTAACGGTTAACTGGTTAATCGGTTAACCATGGACACCCTTATCAAATACCCTTTTAAAAAGCATAATACCGGCTATTTAAGATGTTTCTGTGGGTTTGTAGGAGACACTGTTGTCTCTACCCGACAGTAAAGAGTGAGAAAGGCTGGATAGATGGATAGTTGTTTACATTGGAGGCTTGATCCAACGTAGCAGTGGTTGGTGTTTGGTCCCGAGATATAACATATATGTGACATGGGTGTCATGAACAAGGATAAAGGTTTTTATGTTTATTTTCTCCATTGTTGAATGTTGGTAATGCTCGGATAATAATATGTTAAACTTGAATTTAAACGACTTCATTATTGAGTTACTGAGGCAGAAAGTAAAGACAATGATCTTGTTTGTTAGGCAGTGACAGTAACACAAGTGGAATATAATTAATTGGCGTTAACTAATTGGCGTTGTCGTAGCAACAGCTGTGATTGCGTATTTTGAATGATCGGGGCACAGTTATTGGTGTACGGCACATTACAGACACAAGATCAACCTAATGAATCTTATTAGTCACGTCCTCTCAAGGTGAATCCATCAAAGAGCGCGTGATTTATTCGCCCGCTCTTTCCCGTGGAGAGCGGCGTCCTATTGGGAATCCATTTGTCCAGCTGACTGATAATGACAATCGCCACAATGACAGAGTTGTACTTAGGAGAGAACCACTCCGGGTTTGCCACTTAAAGCCACTATTGTGATGACAAACTGTCGAGTCCGAGGCCGTCAGAGCTGCTCTTTCCGTGAGAAAGGAGAAAGAGCGGCCGTACATCATCGGAGCAGGACGGTGGATCTGTAAACGAGTGGAACGTGTTGGAGATGCGGTATGACGCTGCTTTTCTGCAGTTTTTCAGATATTTTCAGCCGGGTTGGCTCCTCCTGGCAGCCTTGGTGTTGTGGGTCACATAGTCAAAGGGATGTTGAGGTTACGACCAGCTGTAGACCCCAGGGGCGTTTCGGTTTTCGGTTTCTGCTGGGCAGGGCTGACTTAACCTACCCATAGGCCCCTGGGCTAACCATGAAATATATATATATATATATATTTTTTTGTAGGCCCCATCCAAGCCAAATGGAGGCGGCCCTGCTGCTGGGCCAACCACACTCAGCGGGTGAATGAGGAAGAACATTTGCACAATGCACACCCACACAATCGTGAGAAGAAGACATTTGTTAGGCAGTGCTAATGAATGCTAATCACTGATGAATAAAACAAGCATCTTTTTTGGGGTGCCTCGGCTTTGATATTTTACGTTTTATAATGAGAAAAAAATGTATTTGTAAGAATTAAATAGTAACAATGAAATGCAGGCTAAAGAGCTGCTGAAAACTCCTCCTGGTGGCAGCTATAGGAATAAGTTTCTTAAAAAATAACTTCCAGGTTGGATACGGCGTGGTTAGCAGCTCCAGCAGTGCATGATAAAAACTATTATTATTACGGGCTTTAAATAGGTTTTTGGGTTTGAACAATGACGTGAGTGTAATCAGGAAGTACAGAGCGAGGCGCTGACGCTGTAGAAGAAGAAACAGCTAAATGTAACATCTTTGTTCGAGGATTAACTCAAAACTGTGTGACGGTCGTGAAATACTACTGTAGGTCTGTCTTTGGCGAGGGAACCAGCTTAAAACATGGTAAACCTCAAGAAAGTCATATTCAATGAAGGTTCTTGAGTTGTCTTCTCTACTCTGTAGTTTAAGTGTCGAACGTTTCGCTTCTCATCCAAAAGGCTTCATCAGCGACACTAACGTTTCAGCTCAGCCCACAGACCATATTTAGACCACAGGGAGGAGTTTCGCTTAGTCCCTCCCCTCTATTAACAGCTACTCTCACCTGTGGGTAACCGTCTTTGTCGTTATGAGTCCTTAGCCACTAACATGTAATTCTAAGTCCTATCGACTCATTTAAGCTAAGCTACTGTCATTTGTTGCTGAAGTTTTCCTTGCCAAAGTTATTTAATTAAGGCTTGGGCGTTTAGACGCTGTTTGAGAGGATGATATGACAGACCGGGCTCGTATCCATGGTAACGCGGGTCAGTCATGGTTCCCCTCGCATGCTCTTCAGACGCACAGTGTGAGCTGATGCTTAATTTAGCTTGTTCAAAATGGTCTCTAACATTGCACAGTGTACGCCCAGCTTTACATAAAGCTCAGCCCAAATAAAAAAACGGCTTTCCTCCACTTTCATTTAACACACACACATCTTCATTTCTTAGCCTTTAGCTTCAACACAAACTAACATGCTATAAAATACCTATAAACAAGATTCATTCAATATTGTTTTATTTGTCAAACCATTCACATGGTTAGAAATGATATTTCTCTCATCCTTGATTGTGGAGCGGGGGGTGGGGGAAGAGGGGTGGGAGGGAGGGTAGGGAGTTCAGCTTCCCGATGGCCCTGTGTACGAAACTGTTCTTAAGTCGACTGGACCTGGCCCGTAGATTCCGCAGTCTCCTCCCAGAAGGCATTACTCTGAAGAGACTGTGTGACGGGTGCGTAGGGTCCCTGGTGATTCTGACGGCTTTGCGGGTGAGACGGGTGGAGTACATGTCCTTAATGGAGGGGAGAGGAGCTCCACAGATCTTCTCCGCTGCTCTCACGATGCGCTGGAGGCTCCTTCGGCAGGAGGCAGTGCTGGCGCCGTGCCACACAGTGATGGAGCTGGTCAGGATGCTCTCTATAGTCCCTCTGTAGAAGAACCACACAGTGATGGAGCTGGTCAGGATGCTCTCTATAGTCCCTCTGTAGAAGAACCACACGGTGATGGAGCTGGTCAGGATGCTCTCTATAGTCCCTCTGTAGAAGTTGCACATAACAGAGGCTGGGACTCTAGCTCTTCTTAACTTGCGGAGAAAGTAGAGACGCTGATTACTTTTCTTGACCAGAGATGTAGTGTGCATGGTCCAGGAAAGGTTCTCTGTGATGTGCACACCCAGGAACTTAGTGATTGTTTTATGCAGATTACTTCAGGCGCATTGAGGCGCATTGAGTTGCCTTGTGTACGAAATGCGCGGTATAAATAAAGTTGCCTTGCCTTCATATTTGCGGCACATTTTATAATACATGTGATTAATGCTAGCCTTTAGCTTCAAGACAAACTCACTGATCTTTAGACGTCTCCTCGACTGAAATATTCACATCCCACAGCGACTCGTTATCATGCAGATCATCTATCAAGAACTCACCGTCCCCCGCAGAATCTTTAGGAAATATGATGATTTGAAGCTAATCTTAATGGAAATGAATACAGACAGGAAGTAATGGCGCTCACAACGTCAGCTCAGAGGAACTAGCTTAGCCACATCGTGCAACGAGCCAATTGTCTCATCTGTTTACACAGTGACTGGAGCATTAAAAGCTTTTGAATATAACTTTAATACGTTCTTTAAGAGCATTGTGCCCGTGTTAATATTGTCTGTCTGGGCTTCGCTTTCTGCACGTGTGCGCCGCAGTGCCCGACTCATCCGGCTATTTCTGGGACATCTTCCAGTCCGTCCTCTCCAATGCTGCAGAGGGTAACTTGAAGTCATTAGGCAAAAACAATAAGAGCCAGCACTCGTGTCTGGAGATAGTTGTTATTATCTCGGTTTATTAGACGGGGGCAGCTGCTATTTGCCGCTTCCAGATTGTATTAATATTGATGCAGAACAAAACGACGCAAAATAAGCAACACTCGCCAACTTCCTCCAACATCTGCCACCGTCCCACCGGAGCAGAAGCAGCATTAACATTCAGAGGAGCGTTTTCTTCCTGCTTCTCCATTGTCAGAGTGGGATCTTGGCAGAGCGTTCGCCGTCATCGCGAGCCAAGTATTTGATTCATAAAACACTCGAGCTATTAAATAACATTAATGTTTAATATTTCAGGCATAATTATGAATTAAAAATGCATCCGCAGTCATTTGGGTGATTGTTCAGGGAAGCGCCGCAGGGCCATTAAAAATTCAAAACCCAAAAATGTGTATGTTATTAACAAATACAAGAATTTACAGACGCGTCGCACCGTTGTCGTTCTCCTAGTCCACACGAAGAACTCTGTGACCAGAAGAGAGGCCAAATGTAACCAGCCCAGTGGCCACTGAAAGTCCACCCTCAGCTTAAAATGGAAGAAGTGCAAACCTGTTTCACACCAAACCATTTAGTGCAATGGGAATTGTGCTACGTTTGCTCACCTTTGGGTTAAAAAAACCTAATTCGTAATTTTGTGCATGTCACAGGTTTTAATGCTTTTGAATGAAATAACTGATATTTTTAGTTTTTGTCTTTAAAAAACCTTTTTAATACTTGTAAACTTGTAAACATCCACTGTTTCTAAAAATGAAAATGCTTTAAGATTGTTTTGCATTAAAATAAAAAGGCCTACATTGAATAATGCAAAACAATGTCAACTTTACTTCTTTATAATGACCATAATTATCATAATACTTTTACTATATATTATTAGGCCACAAGCTAGGCTCGGTTTTATGTTCTCAAAAGTTAAGCTGTTACATAATTATTTGTCAGATGTTTTGATGAACAGAGAATGAAACGTGTTTACAAAATGACGAAGATTTTTTTGAACGGCTGATTTCCACATGTGCGGTTTCACTTTCCCTTATGTTACGCTGAAGCAGAGCGGCGTGTTAGCTTATTGTTTACATCCTGAGCCAGTTGTGGCTATTTCCAAACATTTGGACAACTTTTTGGGGAATTAAGCAGTTCGTTACCTTGACCTGGACATTCACAGCGAAGGATTATCTCCAAGATGTTGTTTATATTCGACGTGGCCGATATCAGCGCCTTTTGCTGCAACTTCCTGACGACAGGTTTTGCATAACGGACGTCCATCACCAACAACAACGCCGTGGTCATCTTTTGGATCCCACAGATCTGCTGACTTGAATCGTTTTTGGGTGGACACAACACTGGAGGAGAGCGTCCTCCTGCCTCGCTCAACTACCGGTGAGTTTACGCTGCGTTTATGCAGCGGCTCGTGCGTCAGCGTGAAAAATGTCCGCGGTAAACCGTGGCTTCTGAAATTCTTACGGAATAACCTGCCGCGTACTTTTAGAATCGTGGTGATCATAAAACCGGTTAATCTTGACGTCCCTATTCCTGGCATACGCCCCGGTGCCGTTGTAGACTCACCCCTTGTCCAGGGGCTGCCTCTGTTGTTGTTTCTAAATGGCTCTGACCAGTGTGGGGAGCAGTAGCCGCCGCCGTCAGTCCTCCAGCTTTAAGCATTACATCGCATGTTCTCCACAAAGCCGAGGTTGTGCAATCCCTCCTCACTCCATCTGTTGGCCCGCTGCTGCTGGAGTCAATGCTGCCAATTCATTTAAATATAAACATATATTCATTATGACTGGAGAAATGGTGAGCTATAAATTATTATTCTAATTAACTGTTTTTCTCCTTTAATTAGTTATTATTTCAGCAGGAGATTCAGATAAAGTTGCAGTCCTGCCAGTTATAATAAACCCAGCAGCATGAAATAATGCAAGTCTACGATGAGCCCCGTTGTCGAATCTGTTTAGTCCAGTTTTCTTTGCATTTTACTGCCGTTCAAACAAAAGGGGCTATGATGGATATAATAGCAGCTTAAAGCTGATAGAAATACAGCTGTGCCCTGTCTTTTATTCATGGGTAAAACGCATCCTTCAAAAGGCTACGAACAGAAGATATGACGCCAAAAGTGCTGACAACGTTCTGACCAGTCGAAACATGTGTATGGAAGGTTCGTGGGACCTACTCAATTATCAAACAATAATGTATGAGGTCGTATAAAAGGCCCTGGTTAAAAGTTCAGTTAAAGCTCCCAGCCTTAGGTTCCACGTCGCCGCGGCAACCTGTAAACAACGCTTCACTGGCTTCGAGGTGTCTTCAGCCGTCTGTATCCATTATATGCCCCAGATAAGTGTGATTCATTGAAAAGTGACCGCGTGACTTTTGTTTCTTTGTTTTATAGTTGTGGTGCCTCCTTTGTTTGGTGTAATTTGCCAGTGCTTCGGTTACTTACTGAGCTAATGTATATGACAAGAGGTTCCAGTAACTATATGTTCTCCTATCCTGTGAGTTATAAGTTAAGTAATACTGTGTATCAGTGTAAAACAGCTCTGCTTGTGTACAAGTCGTTTCATGGTTTAGCACCAAAGTCCATCTCTGACATGTTAGAGCCGTATGAACCATCTCGGGCCCTGAGAACTTCAGGGAGGGGTCTCCTGGTGGTTCTCAGAGTCAGGACTAAACACGGTGAAGCTGCGTTTCAGTTTCATGCAGCTAAAATCTGGAACAGTCTTCATGAGGATGTGAGACAGGCCTCAACTCTGACAATGTTCAAATCCAGGCTGAAAACGGCTCTTTTACCCGAGCAGATGAAAACTGAAAGTGTTTTATTTGCACTCTTGCCTTTTACTGTCATTGATAAAGGTTTATGTTGATGTTTTAATGATTAGTTTAGTTTAGTTTAGTTTAGTTTATTTGTTTATTTGAGCAATACACATTGTGCTCAAAAGGAGTGGGCTGAAGCAAAAAGCTTATGAGCCCCCACCCCCAAGTGCAATAAATAAAAAAAGAACATTTCAAAACATTTCAAGCAGCTACATTCGTACAGACCAACTTACAACAAACAACAAAAATATATAAACTGTTTATATAATTAATTGGAACAACGCACAGCTACAACAACAATCTAGTTTCATATACGATGTCTAATACAAAGCAAGTCAAAAAAATGTGTTACTTAATATATTGCTTGCATATTTTTACCCGTGATTACAGAGTTACTTTTATGGTATAAAGGTACATTAATAGATGTTATAATCTGAGATCTTGATACTTTCCAGTTGTCATTACCATTCTCAGTATAATTTTAATTTGGGTTTAATTATCATCATCATTATTATATAATTTATTTAATTGATTTATATGTGAAGTATGATGAAAGCCCTGCACAGTGTGGTGCATTAAAAAGCCAGAGAGTGAGCCAGTTGAAGAGGGCAGTAACTCCCCTTCAACAAACCCCCACACAGCTGCCCTAACAGCTGATTTTGTAGAATATGTTCCTATGCTGAGTGGTGCATTAAAAGACAAGGTTTAGAGCCCGTTGGGAGGATCCCTCTCAACAGATCCATAACCTGCCAACCCTAATTCTCCGTTTGTGAATTTGAGCAATAGAATGACAACCGTTCCAAGCAGCAACACTCTTCCAGATTATAGAGGAACAATACACATAATTGATCTTACTGCTCCCCTTAGTGGCAACGCATTTCTTCTTGTCTGTATATTTCAAAAGTCTTTTGTTTGTATTTATATTTGAACAGGTTGATGTTTGGACATCGTTTCAATTCCATCTCCAGTTTATTCCACAATTGTACACCATTAACTGTTGGGCTAAAACTTTTCAAAGTTGTGCTATGTTTCTGAATCCTAAAGTTTAATTCATCACGTAATTCATAACGACCAGTACGTTCTTGGAACCTTCTTTGTATTTGGTTTGGTAACAATTTATACCTTGCTTTGAATAACATCTGTACAGTTTGGAACTCAACAATGTCACAAAACTTCATGATCTTTGATTTTAGAAATAATGAGTTTGTGTGGTCCAAAAACCCAACTTTATGAATTACTCGGATAGCTCTTTTTTGCAACAATATTATTGGTTTAACTGTGTTTTTATAAGTACTACCCCAAACCACAGTACAATAATATAAATAGGGCAAAATCAGAGAACAGTATAAGGTATGTAGAGCTTTGATGTTTAAAATGTGCTTTGCTTTTGCAATTACTGAAATGCTTCTAGAAATTTTCGTAGATATATATTTAATGTGAGATTTCCAAGTAATTCTGTCATCAATAATCACACCGAGAAATTTGATTTCATGCACTCGCTCGATAACAACACCCTCTATCTGAATCGCTTCCTGAGCATTGGAATTACAGTTGCCAAATATCATCATTTTGCAACGATAAGTTACAAATGTAAGTTAACGGCTTAGAGATACTTTCAATAACAGTTTTTAAAGTTTTCATGTCCATGTCATGGTAATCGGTCGAAGTTTTATTTTTACACCCTTTAACAATGTCCAGTATCTCCTTTTCCTCCACAGGTTTGAGGAACAGGGACATAGGATTTGCTTCTATCAGATCACAATTATAATTCTCAACGTTTGTAATTTTTGCAGCAAGGTTCGGTCCAACATCTACAAAGAATTTATTAAATGTTTCGACGACTTCATTCATATTATTTAACGTGTTATCCTCATCTTTGAAATATTTTGGATAATTAATCGTTCTTGGTTTATTTCTAATTATACTATTTAAGATGTTCCATAAACCTTTAATATTATTCTTATTACTATCCAACAACTTATTATAATAATCCTGTTTACATTTTCTAATGATACCTGTCAATTTATTTTTATATTTCTTATATTTATCCTCAGCTTCTTTTGTTTGGTTATTTATAAAGTTTTTGTAAAGATTATTTTTTTTCTTGCAAGCATTTAGTAAACCTTTAGACATCCATGGTGTTTCTTTACACTTTCTGTTTTTACAGTATTTCTTCATTGGGCAGTTTTTGTCGTATACCTTTTGAAATACTTGCGTAAACTCATCATAAGCCATATTCGTGTCATTCTCTCTGTACACAATACTCCAGTCTTGAGCTAAAAGCTCCTTTTTAAATGCATCAATAGTTTTCTCTGTTTTTACCCTTCTAAACCAATACTTGTTTTCCTCTTCATCTTTTAAATATCCATTTTTATACATAACGAAAACTGGAAGGTGATCACTAATATCATTTATAATTAACCCGCTGACTGTGTCACTTTCTATTTCATTTGAGAAAATGTTATCAATCAAGGTTGCACTATGGGTTGTTATTCTACTAGGTTTGGTTATTAGAGGAAACAGACCTATACTGAATAAAGTATTTATAAATTCGTCCGTCTTTTTATGTTTATATGGGTTTAACAAATCGATGTTGAGGTCTCCCCCCACAAACATGACTTTATGATTTAATCCTGAAAAGTGCTCCTCCATCCACTTAGAAAAAACATCTATATCAGAGCCAGGTGTTCTATAAATAGAACTCACAATAATATTTTTCTTTTTTTGCCTTGTAATTTCAACAGTAATGCATTCAAGTGTATCATCCACCACCATTGTCTTATTTTCCATTACTTTGTAACTATAGTTGGAGTCTATAAACATAGCTACGCCCCCTCCATGCTTGTTCCTTCTGTTCATACTTATAAATTCATAACCATCAATAGAAAACTCAAATTCTCTATCATTATTGATCCATGTTTCTGTGATTAGGATGACACTGAATGGTGTGGAAAACTGTTTTAAGAAGCTTTTGATGTGGTCAAAGTTTGCATAGAGGCTTCGACTATTGAAGTGGATTACAGTGAATGCCTTAATGTTCTTACGTTTACTATTGTACAGATCCTCTGTGTAATATTGACAGTCATTGGTAGCTCTAGAAAAGAAGTTATTTTCAGGGTCGATGTCGATCTCAGTGTTCTGTAGGTCGTATTGAGAGAATGTAAAATCCTGGGAGTTTGCTTCAGCAATTCTCCTTATTGAAAAATCCAAGTCGGTGCTTCCTATAGAACTGTATGTATTACTAGACATGTGAGATTATGTGCTTTTACATACCAAAATCCATACGTTTTTCTCGGTGTTTATACTGGATGTGGTGTACTGCTGCGTGGACGTATAATGAGTTTGTCATATCGCAAGAAGGCGATCTCCCCCCTTTCTCGTGCAGCTCTCAGCTCCGGCATCAGTTCTTTACGTTTTCTTTTTATTGATTCGGTGTAGTCCTCGTTAATGAAGATTTTTGTTCCTTTAAGTCGTTTGGCGCGCTGCAAGATTTCCTCGCGATCCTTCCACCTCAGTAGTCTGGCGATGATGGGTCTCGGCCAGTCTCTCCCTCCGCCGGGTTTCCCTACGCGGTGAGCCCTCTCCACCTCCACCGCGTGATGTAGCTGTAGCTTCTCCTTCAGTATTTCTTTCACCTTTTCCTCGGCGTCGGCCCAGGTCTCCCCAGGCGACTCCAACACTCCCTCAAATACCAGGTTATTTCTGCGGCTCTGCCCCTCCAGATACTCCAGTTTGTCCGTGATGATGTGTAAATTGTCACATACTTTGTAAAAGTCCGTTTGTAAGGTGTTTGTGCGCTCCGTGAGTTTCAGATTTTGCTCTTTCAAAGTGTCCACCTCACCTTGCGTGAACTGCAGGCTTGTTTTTAGTTCTTGAATGTCCTTAGTCTGTAAATCCATGCGGGTGTTTGTTGATTCCATGATGAGTTTTATAAATCCTTTGAAGTTTTCCTGCTGTTGTTGAATTAATTCTCTGAACATGACCCTCTGCTGCTCCATGAGCTCCGTGACTCGACTGAGGCTTACGTATTCCTCTTCCACCGCCGAATCTGCCTGTTGCTTCGCCTCTATTTTCGGCGGTTTTGGCATTTTGCTCCCTCTCAGCAGGCCTGAATTTTCTTAACGAATATTTTGATGTTCTTGAAAACTTTTTTCGCGTTGGTCTAGCTTTGTCCGTCCCTGAAATCGGTCCGACCGGAAACAAGCCCAAATCAAATGATTGATTTGATCTGTTTTCTTTTAATTTGATGCAACTGTGAAAGCACTTTGAATTGCCTTGTGTATGAATTGTGCTCTACAAATAAACTTGCCTTGCCTATCAGATTGTAAATTCGTGATGACATGAATTGTAATATGTGCTGTTGTATTTGACTGTGTTACAGAAAACCACACTTTCACCAATTATATTATCCGTGCTTTTCACACCACCACACAAGTGGTCCTGGCTTTAAAGAGGTGTTCTGGCCGACACTCCAGGCTGAAGGCGGGGGATAAACACTAGTGCCTTAAAGTCAGCACACATCTACATTCAGAGTTTTCTTCCTAACAGAGGTAGTGTTTAGTTTGGAGATGTATTCCTTAAAGCACCCGGACTCCTGTCCTCCATCTGAGATTGACATAATCAAATCCAAGAACGGAAAACTGCCCAATCTGGCAACACAGATCCAGCGGATAACCAACTGCGATTGGTTCAATACAGAACTCACGTCTCAGAGGAGATCTGAAAGTTTGCGGGAATAACTCGAGTATGACCCAAAGGCCCCGAAAGTTTCTTGCCCTTGGACCAAACAAACCTGTACTTAAAATGCGCTGTAATAATCGAAATCGAGGGTCTACGCGAGCTACCACCTGCTGCTCATCCCTTTAGTTTCCGAACAGCTCCCCAACTACGTTTGTATGTCTCCTTCTCCGAGTATCATACAGCAAGAAGTCCAATTTATTTGGTAAAAGTAGCAGCAGCTGGGGATAAATGTAATTCTAAACTTCTACCACTTTAAACCTTGTACCTTCTCGTTCTACACCTTCTGCGGATTCACGTGATAAGTTCCTTCGTTGGCTTAGCGCGGCACGCCCTGCGGTTTAATCTGTAATCAGAACCCCTTCTGCGACAGGAGAACGAGAAACTCCATTTGACATGAGGCTAATGAACCTGCGTGGCCATTATCTCAGGGAAGTCATTTGAGAAACTGGCTGAGCACTAATGTAAATTCTGTTACACACTGTTGGCATTTCTCTTGTTTGTCCCACGGCAATTTGCTCTGAACTTTTTTATTCACCGCGAGGATCGTTAGCTCAGACTTTATTTCTTACTTTATTTACATCATACCTTTGGGCAGTAACGAAAAAAAAAAACACTTTAAAAACTATACAAATCTTACAAACTCTACTTGTTGTAATCAAGGTGAATCTAAGCCAACACTAATGCTTCAACATGAAAGAAATGGTTTGGATGAATTCACATTTTGAGAAGAATGTCACATAAAACCTTATAATTAGATTAGGGCCGTCAAAGTTAAAGCTTTAACTCACGATTAACAGAATAAATAATCAGTGCATTAATCATGAATTAATTAATTACCTGAAAGACGACGCACTTGTATCAACTACATATTGTAAACCAGGGTCTCCTTTACGTGACCTTTGAGAGCAGGTGCTTGACATCTTATTCAAATATCAGGTGCGTTAGAGATGACATGTAACTCAGGTTGACCCACAATGGCAGCGCGGCTCAGGACTAACACCTGAACACCATTTTGTTGTACAATGACAAATAAAGTACTTGGTTACTTATTTGAAAAAATTAAATCTCCCGCACACCAGATCCCGTGGGTGCTGCGGGGCTGGAGCACCCACTCAAATCTTTGACCACCCAGTTCTTAATTAAAAAATGATTCAATAAATATATCCTAACCTGTAAAGCTGTTGCTCCGTTTGGTTCACAACAATAATCTACATGCGGCAGTTCAGAATCGCTCTGCTGTTTTAGCTCAATAGGTGGAGCACCGAGCTCAGAACCACAAGATTGTCTTTTTTTTCTTTTCTTTTTTTTTGGGGGGGGGCACCCACTGGGAAGAACATAAATCGGCGCACACTGTAAATGTTTCAGTGAGATTAATTTACAAGTGCAGTACAACGCTTCTTCAAACAAAGTTCTTTTTTGTTCATAAGCTGAGTCTTTACTCGAGAGCCAGGTCTGAGGTGATTAAGAGGCCATCTTGGATTTCCCAAAACACGACACAACAACTTCCTAAGGGATTTAGACTGGAGCGAGGAAAAGTCCAGACGCAGAACCGCTCCGTCTCTCTCTAAAGCGCAGCTACTGTTTAACACAGCAACAGCTTTTTAGTGCCGTAATGGTTCTCACATCGGAGCTGAAAAGGCGTGGATTTGGATAAACACGTGAAGGACGGAGAAAGAGAGAAGATGCGTGGAGCAGCTTCAAAAATGCACGATGCGAACTGCTAAATGTTTATTAAGCATTACATTAAAATTGAGAAAATGCAAATAAGAAGCTCCAGTTTGCATTTGTATTAGTGTAATATTAATATTGACAAGCAGATGACGCTTGATGAGACTTTTACGCGTGAGTTTACATGACAACCCGGTAACTACTATGTAATTACCTAGTAGTTACAGTGGTAATAACTAGTAAGAAATATCAATAAAAGTGGTAGTTCTTGTGTAATTAAAGTAGTTGTTAATAGTAACTCTGCTCAATAACACTAAGTAATAATCCAGTAATTACTAGTAATAAATATAAATTCAAGGTTGTAGTTCTATGGTAGTTGAAATAACTCTACCCAATAACTGCTAAGTAATTGCTTAATAATAACAGTACTAAAAACTATTGGGTTATTAATGTGGTATATTAGGGGTGCGCTACATGCTCATCAGTAAGTCTTACATTGTCAGTGTTATTACTACTTTAACTACCCAAGAACTGCCACTTTTATTGATATTTATTACTAGTTATTACTACTGTAATTACTACCGTTATTACTAGGTAATTACCTAGTAGTTACTGGGTTGTCATGTAAAGTGTTGCAAAATCCATGTAATTCTGTTCAGATCATGTTTAGTTTAGCTCCATATATCCTGCAATCTCACATTTTTCCCGAACATAAATAATAGGTAATTTATAGCCTATACATTCCTCAAAAAAAAAGTCTTGAGAGATTGATTAATGACGGATACAAATAGCTAAAGTGAAATGAAGGAGAGAAATGATCCCTATAGTGAATCCACTGGCTACGCTGTTTGGAATCTTCAGAGATTTGTCGCCGGCGTAAAAATGACTAACGAACGACTTTTGGCCTGATGTGCCCCACTAGAGCAACAAACAAAACAAACGAGACACGTTTTGGTTAGATTTATTTGATTAAACGTCATTAAACGAAACGGCCCTGTTCTTTCCCCCCCGTTTGTCGACTCTAATTCATCAGAGATCCCCGAGAACAGAGCGAGTAAATCAAGTGCACTTTGATGGATTCACCTCGAGAGGACGGGCCTAATAAGAGCCATTACACTGATCTTGTTTCTGTATTATGCTTATTAATCCCGACCAACTGTGTTCCATCATTCAAGAATATTTAAATATGTTTGTTGTCAAAAAAAAAATCTATCGTTCAATGAGAGTAATTGCTCTTCCTGCATTAGACAGAACATGTGAACATTAGTCACTGGTGAAAGAATCCAGTTGTTCTACATTTACATTTACATACTATTTTCCCAATGGTTCTTGACGTCTCCGCTTTGGTTTTGGGCGTAGATTCACTTTAAATAATGTACTTCATGGGTACAAGGAGTCTATCCTGTTTGGGAATACTGGCATTGACTCTGGATGTTTCAGGATTCTTCCTCCTTCCTCATATTTGAGCTCAATCGGAAACGGCCTCTGGAGCGTCATGTGTCCAATCATGTGATCAAATATCAAATTATGCTTACAAAAACAACTGCTTTATGAATATAAGAGGCCAGGAAGCTGATAATAAACTGGATTTGGTTGGATGTTTGAACGTTTTGGCCTGAATAAAAAAAAAAAAAAAACTTTTCTCCAAGGATTTGCAAGAAATGAAATTAAAATATCAAATATACTGAGCAGGTCCAGTTTATCGCCTACAATCACCTACTGACAGACGTATGAACCATCTCGGGCCCTGAGAACTTCAGGGAGGGGTCTCCTGGTGGTTCCCAGAGTCAGGACTAAACACGGTGAGGCTGCGTTTCAGTTCCATGCAGCTAAAATCTGGAACAGTCTTCATGAGGATGTGAGACAGGCCTCGACTCTGACAATGTTCAAATCCAGGCTGAAAACAGCTCTTTTTACCCGAGCAGATGAAAACTGAAAGTATTTTATCTGCACTCTTGCCTCTTACTGTCATTGACGCTCTATTGATTTGATCCGTCTTCTTGTAATTTTATGCAACTGTGAAGCACTTTTAATTGTGCTCTACAAATAAACTTGCCTTGCCTCACAACTGCAGACGTCTTAAGTTCACAACCATTGGTCTAATTAAAAAGGCCTTTCATTAAGATGAACTTCATACAAACCTCATTTTTACATCTTTACTTGCTTACAACACTTCTACCAATTATTTTATTATTACAATATTTTACAAAACCTTGTATAGTGAGGAGGATCCACAGGTGTGTCCTTCGTAAATGAGCCAGGAATTGGAAGTTTTCAGGATTTCTACAGGACATTAGGGCCTACAATTAGGGCCTTAAATGTGATTGAACAACCGGACATTTGTTTTTAGGTGGCATTAAATGTAACTGTCTTTGATATTTGACGTTGCTTGAATTTTTATGCCATAAATTGGTCGAAAACACCTACAGCTACAGGCTTCCCGTCATTTGTTTTGCGCATGTTACCCAAGGTATTGTGTCGCATTTACGTACTAGAAGAAGCCAAATTGATCCAAAACGAGATATCCCGTAGTTTCACTTCCTGATCTGCCAAATAAGCCCCGCCCACCCCCTCATGTGTTTTCACTTCGCTACGAAAGGATTAAGTTCAGCGAGAGATGGAGAGGAGCTGAGAAAAGCTCTTCCTGGATACGTGGGACCTCAGGAGGAGCTTTTTCGGGGCTGTCGTTTTAAGAACAGCCACTGGAGAAGATCCAACGGGTACTCAAAGATGCGCTAGCAACTCGAAACAAAACTCCAGGTCTGTTTTTGACTTCGTAACATGGGGAAAAGTAGATTTTTCCTTTAAAGAGGGGGTATTATGCTTTTTTCAATCACATAGCACCAGTCTATAGCACTACAATGATGACGTAACCTTCTGTTGGTCTGTATATGCAGTAAATTAAAATAACTGCCTTGAATAAAATTGCTCTCTCAAAATGGCTGCACTGAACGTCTTGAAATAGGCCTCTGTCTCTTTAAGAAGCTTTCCGACACGCCCCCTTCAGCACACTACTGTGGCATTTAAACAACAACACTGTGCGGGGAGGGGGCTCTGCTGAGCTGAGGAGCAGTGGTTGGGGGCTCGGCTGGTGACGAAAGGTCCAGAGGCGTCTCCAGGAGGTTGGGGGCATTCCTAGGAGGACTGAGGCATAGCTACACCTAAAATGGCCGCCGTCTAAGTTTTTACTGATTACTCAAAAATATGTGAATGAGCCGAGGCAACACTCCAGGCATGTGTTTAATGAGGGAACGACATAATAACAGGATATAAAGCTTGAAAAAGTAGATTTTTTCCTTTAAATTTCCAAGATTTACATCATTCCTGAGCTCCTTAGAAATATACATGTGTAGATTTGTAGCAACACAATGGCCAGCAGTTAAAAGCTCAGAAAGATTATAAAGTAGATCAGGAGAATGACTGGTCTATTTTCTGTAAAGCTAAACATGTTGTATAGTCTGTCTAGGTTTCCTCACTATACTGCTCTGTTCTCCACTTGTCGGCCCCGTAGAGGAAAATGAGTCAAAAGCAGCAAAAAAAAAAAAAAAAACACGGCGAATGACAGCGTGCGCAAATAGCAGCTGCTGAAAATGGGTTTCTGAAAGTCGCACAGACACAGAGACCTGCCGCGAGTCTGGGACTGTGCCCTATCTCTGTCAGACGAGACGGTCACAGAAGAGCAGAACCAAGTTTGTTTACTCGGAGTCCACTCCCCGGCTCACGTCTGCTGCAGCCCGGGATGGTTGTTTCTTCAGGGACATTATTTCACACGGAGGGCAGTCCCTGTGCCCCCGACGAGCCGACTCGTCACACTTTAAAGAAGTCCACGGCTTATACTTAGAAACAGAGGCTCGGGTTAGGACAGCTAATATAGATGTTTCTTTCGGGTTAATGCACCTGTTGTGGTTCCTGCTTTCCAAGTCTTCAATGACTATGGGGATTTCTTTTCTTTTTTTAACGAGTGTGACGTCATAGCGGTATTTTTGGAGTTCTTAACAGATCTCTGTCGGGTGTAATTATATTTCTGAAACTCATTATGGGCGCCGGCGGATGCTTGAGGGCCGGATTTGCCTGCCTACCGCTGATGTGGAGTGAAGCGCACTGATTTGTTTGTGAATGAGACAGGCACACGGGCTTTCTGAAGAACGGGTCAGCTCCGTTTCCTTATTCTTACACTCAACAAAAACATAACCGCAACACCTTTGTTTCTGCTCCCATTTTTCATGAGATGGACTTAAAGAAGCTGCCCCCACGACCCAGCAACGGACAAGTGGAAGAAGATGGATGGATGGACTTAAAGATCTAAAATTCATTCCAGATACACAATATTACAATTTCTCTCAAACATTGTTCACAAATCAGTCCAAATGTGTGATAGTGAGCACTTCTGCTCTGCTGAGATAATCCATCCCACCTCATATATTAGTGGGAACTGGTACACGCTGTCGTATTCTGCTGCTGCTTGACCGGCGAATACGACAGCATGGACCAGTTCCCACTACATTGAAGAGGAGTGGACCAACATTCCACAGGCCACCATTGACAATCTGATAAACTCTATGAAGAAGATGTGTTGCACTGCATGAGGCAAATGGTGGTCACACCAGATACTGACCGGTTCTGAGTCCCCAGACCCCCAATAAAGCAAAAAACTGCACATTTCAGGGTGGCCTTTTATTGTGGGCAGTATAAGGTACACCTGTGCACTAGTCATGATGTCGGATCAGCATCTTGATGTGGCACACCTGTGAGGTGGGATGGATTATCTCGGCAAAGCAGAAGTGCTCACTATCACACATTTGGACTGATTTGTGAACAATGTTTGAGAGAAATGGTAATATTGTGAATCTGGAATGAATTTTAGATCTTTAAGTCCATCTCGAGAAAAATTGAAGCAGAAACAAAGATGTTGCGTTTATATTTTTGTTGAGTGTATATAGTGTTTACTTAAAGCAACAAGGAAAAGGGCTGCAAAGGAAAAAAACTGATAAATCTGGTAAATGACGAAGTAAGAGACTTTAAAAGGTGAATTAAGTAACTTTTAAGCGGAAAAGAAGTTGATATTTGTGCGTATTTGACCTTGGAGTGACCCAGCGGCTTCAGGATCAATTTGTTTTGGACGTTTTCTGATGAGAGAGGGGTCCGTCTGCAGAGAAAATCTTCCAAACAATTGATCCTGGAGCGTCCTAGAAAGCACATTAATGGAAAGTAAAGGTGCCACGCTGACCAGTCACTACAAGGTCAAATACGCACTAGTTTTTTTTTTTCTTTCAATATGTCAGAAGTACAGGTTCGTGCACACGTTTCACGATTGCACATGTTCTGATTGTTTTGAATGAATCGATAATCATAATAAAACTGCCTTAAACTAGCCTTTCCCATATCCAAAGTGTGTCCAAAAGGATTTGTTTATATATAAGCTCCCTTCTCTCCAAGACCTGTTCACCTTTTGTGCTTACATGTTACCGTCGTTGGTATTAGTGAAACTGTATAACGTGTCATCTTTGGACATAGTGTCTCAATTGTAAAAGGGCTTTGGCAGAATAAGTCTCGACTTCAGCCTAAACCCCTTTCGGTCAGGTATCATTTATCAAATACATAAAGTATACGTTTTCCTTTTTGTATTGTATAATGTATAAGATCTTTGGAAAAGATCTAAATGTTCATATTGACCGAAGAAAAATAAACTACTACTACCTCCAGGACCCGGAGGCGTGTGGGTCGGATCACAGCTGACCCTTCTCACCCTGGACACGGACTTTTCACCCCTCTCCCCTCAGGCAGGAGGCTACGGTCCACACAGACCCATAAATCCCGCCACTTGAACAGTTTTTTTCCCTCCGCCATCAGACTCATGAACAAAAACAAGACCCAGTAACTCTATTTCAGACTCATGAACAGAATAACCTGTTTTTTGCTCGGCTCTATTGCACTACGTGGTCTGTCCACACTTAGATCTAAGTTTCTATCACTTAATACACCTGTACACCTGGTGTTACCTTTATTTATTTGTTATTAATTATTTATTTTCTTCTTCTTTATGCATGCCATATATATACGATTGTACCGGGGGGGAAAAATCCTAGTTTGTGAAACCATGGCAATAAATAATATTCTGATTGTGATTCTCATAAACATGGGGGTGCAAACGTTTAATCTCGCCGAGGGCACCGAATTGGCTCGGGCCGGCCCTGAGCTACCGGTCGCGAAACAAAAAGAACACAAAGAAAATGCAACTTATCAAACACCTGGCCCAATGGGGGGGAACCTTTTGTACATGTTTTAGTGGTGGAGTACCCAGAGGAAACCTACTAGACACAGTGAGGAAATGGCCCTGTCCAGGTGGGAATCAAACCTAGTGCTAACTAAGTCATTCAGACTTTGGATAACAGATAATAAAAGAGAAAGCCACAAAATGTAAATGTTTGTTGTGGTCAAAACTCTTTACTAACATTTCTAACATATTTATGGTCTACCAATTCTTCACAGGGACGGGTTTATAGGCCCATTTTACAACTTGCAGGGTCACTTTTCAGCGTCACCGTCACGGGAATGTTGGAAAACTATCCTGCACGTTCATAAAATTGTTCCAAATCCAGATTATAAGTAGAGGCACAGTGTCTTTCCCGTAAATGCCTGACTTCATATACTAGAGGACGACAAAGAAAATTCCGTTCCGTTACTTTACAAAAAAAAAAAAAATCAGGTATAGCACCTTTAAGCGAGGCTCAGCGAGGATTATTTGCATCTGCCTCCTCACACTCGCCTCGGTCTGACTTTACAGCGAGCACCACCGTGTGCTCCGTCCGACCTTGTGTTAACGTCTCTTTCTCCGTGTGCGACGGATTCCTGAAAGCTGCACCAACGATGAGCCGATTTTGCCACAGACAAAGAAAACTCTGACGACTCGGTTGACATTAATATTTCCTTTTTATTAAGACAAGAACTCCTCATTTATTCTCGTAAAAATGTCTTATTTCGGAACCAATACAAAATGTGTATGGGAATGTGGATCTCATTTTCGTCTTCAGCACAGAGGGTAACGTTCCCCAAGAACAGCAGAGAGACAGAAGAGTGGATTAGAAACAGCAGTGACCGGTGAAGACAAGGGTTTTTTGGGGGGACTCGAAGCCACGACACGTCGGGAATCCAGCGCCAGAAGGAAGGCTCATCCACAAAGGCTCATCCACAGCGACTATGAATCTGACGAGGGATGTTTACCAACAGGGACGAGATTCATCCACTGCTTCCAGGTAACAATGATGTGGTTTTTGGTGGTACGGTATTTGGAGTTTGGAAATCTCTACTTAGAACACGTTTCGGGGCAACTTTGTAGAGGTTGAAGTAGGTTAAATATTCGATAATGCCCCGGAGACGAAGATGAGAGTTTTATTGCAAAAACCCATTGAAAATGAAAACCTATGCTTGTAATTTTCGACCGCAAGATCTATTTTGGTGACGTTACTTATTGTCATTGGTGCATTGTAATAAAATTGTCAAATAATTTCAAATCGGAGCTATTTGTTTGTACAGTTTAAGGCGAGGCACGGCAGGTGAAAGTATGGATTTTTCACACAGTGGTCAATGTGGAGATTTGTTGCTAGTTTTCTCTCTTAAAGGGACTATACGGAGTTTAAAAATGTTAATATTATGTATTTTCCTCCCCTACATGTCCCAGCCATGTCCTAATGTGTAGAATGAGCCCAGGCCTGTTCACCACAACTGCCTCTAAAATCCTGCACTGTCACTCAGAAAGGTGTCATGGACGAGCTTCATATAGAGCCTGCAGTTACGTGTTAGACCTGATGTGGCAGTAGTGAGTATAAAAATGACCAACTTGCATCTAGCCCCTTTAACATCTTAGTTTTTATGCCAGAGTATAAAAATGTCAACGCTTATTTGATGAGGTTTTGTCGCGAGCGAGGCGGAAATATCCCGGAAGTGATTTTACGTTCACGTGTCCCGCGTAGGGTGGCCCGCGATCAGGGGGGACACGTTGGGACCCCACACTGTGTAACGTTATTGCCTCTCATGCTACTTTAGTGCGCCGAAAAACATTTTAAAATCAAGTTGATGTGTTTCTAAAATGTTTATTTTGATTATTTGAATAGATTTCACAATTCCACACTGAAAAAAAATGTACTACAAACATTAGCATTTTTCTTTTTATCTCATTTTGAAATCATCGGAGGTTCCTGACGCTATGAGCCAAATACGGCAAAATTAGATTTTTGCTCCACTCGAGCAACGACACCTCTAACTCCAACCGACTCCAAACTTTAATTCCCAGCCTGATTTATGGAGCTTTGAACACTCAAAAGACAAGGCAATATTTCAGTTTTTACATATTTTTTAGCTTAAGATTAGCTTATTAAAAAACTAGAAGATCCTAAATCCCCTCTGTTACTAATGTTCCAACAAAATAAAACCATACATTTAAATCTTTTATGAAAAAAATCTTTATTTTATGTTATTATTATTTTGTATTAATATTATTATTATTTTCTGTTTGTTCAAAAATATAAAAACTCAATAAATATTTGAATTACAAAAAAAAAAAAACAGGAATGTTCAGCAAAAGTTTCAATTTTATATCACACATTTTTTTTTCACTTGCAGCGTCTCGCCTTAAAAAGTTGTACATTGCTTTGAGGTTGATTGTTTGGAAAATATGCTTTGTGAGGGCAATTTGAGCACTGAAATGACCAGTCCAAGTAGGTAGAACATTGCGGATTTCTCAAACATTTGTGGATGGGGGGAATAAATCAAATGTTTTTTCATGTGGGAAAAGTCAGTTTCGGTTTAAACTGGACCCGATGTGGATCTGCCTTTTCTGCAGCTTTTCAGAACACAGTGCACTCGTTCAACTGGAAGTCAACACAAAACAACACAACGTGTGATTTCACTGTGTAACATGAAGAGAGGATACGGAAACATTTACAACACACAGTAGAAGCAGGATTTCTCCGCAGGTTCGTCGATCCCGAACGTGACGCGTCGTGCGCCGGCTCTACGTCCACGTGATTCGGCCCGAGACGCAGGTCCACGACGTACGGACCTGAGAACGGACTTTGACGGGAAGAAACGTTGTGATCCCACGGTGTAATGCTACTAGAATGTATTATTTCATGAAGAAAACTGAGCCAAGGTTATCAATCGCTACAAAGGCCATAGATATACAGAATCTCGCTCTTTCACCGACTAACACGACTCCTTTAACAAATGCTGAATTATGGATGTTTTTCCAACCAAATAAAGGTACAAAGATACAGAGAAGACATAACGTGGTTCAGTGGTTTTAAAGAGGGGGTATTATGCTTTTTTCAATCACATAGCACCAGTCTATAGCACTACAATGATGACGTAACCTTCTGTTGTTCTGTATATGCAGTAAATTAAAATAACTGCCTTGAATAAAATTGCTCTCTCAAAATGGCTGTACTGAACGTCTTGAAATAGGCCTCTGTCTCTTTAAGAAGCTTTCCGACACGCCCCCTTCAGCACACTACTGTGGCATTGAAACAACAACACTGTGCGGGGAGGGGGCTCTGCTGAGCTGAGGAGCAGTGGTTGGGGGCTCGGCTGGTGACGAAAGGTCCAGAGGCGTCTCCAGGAGGTGGGGGCGTTCCTAGGAGGACTGAGGCATAGCTACACCTAAAATGGCCGCCGTCTAAGTTTTTTCTGATTACTCAAAAATATGTGAATGAGCCAAGGCAACACTCCAGGCATGTGTTTAATGAGGGAATGACATAAGAACATGATATAAAGCTTGAAAAGGTCGATTTTACATAATAGCATTCTCGTTTTTTTTTTTGTTAAAGGGGGGCTAACCATAATCCTGATGTTAGCTGCATGCTATGCTAACGGCTAGCTTCGAGTTCCGTTTAGTTTTCATCCACTTTTACTGGACAACCTGCTTAATTTTCTTGAGTAAGAATTTGTCAAAGCATTCACTAAGCCCTTCATTTGACTGTGCTAAATTTAAATATAGTTTTAAGTGGAAAAATAGTGACAGGATTTTACCCAACGATGGCTAGCATGACCAGATGCCGACTGAATAGGGTGACCAGATTTGTACTGGGACAAAAAAAAAGCAAAAGTGCTTGCTTGTTAAAGTCTAAAGTCAATTAATTGAACCGATCAGCATTGACTTATGAGCTTTTCAATTGGTTCCGTCCAAACGTGGAAACGTTGCGTTGCATGTGCACATTGCCAAAAGTCATGATGTTTCAGGTAGTGTGTGCTTTGGGTGTGGCACTGGTGGACAAAAGTGACACCTGGGACAGAAGTTATGTAAAACTGGGTAAAAGAAAAACTGGGACTGTCCCGGGTAAACTGGGGCATCTGGTCACCCTACCACTCTATCTACAGGTGTATCAACCTGTTACCTGCCACCTTAGGGTTAGGTTTAGGGTTAGCAATGATGCAGATCCAAATCTCAAAGTGTATCGAGTCCATATGCCAGTGTGATACCTCATTTGAAAGCCAAGACCTTCTAGTTTCTAAAGATCTGTGTGAGTGAAACACAACTTACATCACATTTGCCGTTCCTAATCATAACTCTAATCCCTGACCCCTGTTTGGTTTTTGCTTTTCTTTATAAAAAAGTTGCAAAGAATCGCTTGACAAATTGGATACGACCCCTTTGACCAACGACGGGAAAAATATCAAAGCAGACGAGTAACTTTGAGTCTTTCATTACACCATGGGAACTCGAACATTGTCTTTCCCCCCCCCCCCCCCCTGAATCGAATGTTGAATTTTGAAAGGTCTCGCGGTTCCAGACATCGCGGACGTTGAGCCCGGACACCGACGCGTCCGGAAGATCGGACTCACTCGGGTCTTTTCTTGGTCTGAAGAGGGAGCGGCCGTTCCGCTGCTCAAAGACCAACCTCCGTGGTGCACATGGACGCCAAACGTCGCGTTATTGAACAGCGGACTTTAGGGGCGTGGCCATCGCCAGAACCCGCACGAGGAAAAGCGCTTAAAACCATACTAACGTTACACTAAAAGCATGACAAAGTATAACCCTTGGCTTTGGTAATGGAAAGCCGATGTTATGGAATATTAAAGCTATCTCCACGTGTTAATTGTTACGTCAAACTGTAAAACGCATTAAAAAAAAACGTGGCAATTAAAAATACTGTATGACACTTCTGTTCATTGGCAAGTAACATTTCTCCATCTCCTCGACTCTAGACTTTATTTTGCAAAAAGGATTTGTTCGGGAATGTTGTTATACCAATGTACTTAAGGTGTGCGTAACAGAAACGTATGTCAATATAATGTCGCTAAGTAAACATCAAGTAAATATCGTGTGGTTTGTTCCATCGCGGCTTTTGAAATCACACTTCTTATGTACTTTACATGGCTTTTCCTGCACAGAGGACACTTGGTTTAAGTGGTGGCTGGATCAAAACCAAAGTACAATATTGATATTTCGATAGATTTTAAGTATTGATTCTCATGTCCAAATACTTTCGTTTCCTGACTTTTGGATAAAAACACAGGCATCAATACAAAAAAAATCCCACCACAATGAGTCCAGTTGAAATGTTTGTTTCGGCTCTTTCAAGAAATGTTCTGTAATAAAGGAGCTTTTTCGAATATCGTCGTCTGGACTGGGTTGATTGAGTAAAGGACAATTCGCTAGTTTCACTACTTTTCGGAGGTGGGTGGAGTAGGCAAACGTTAAACAAGATGAAGGAGAAAGCTTAAATAATAAAAGAGTCTTGTAAAAGCTTGTACTGAGAAATTATGAAGGAAAAAGACTTGAAATGACAAAGAAAATGCTGATACTATATAAAAAGGAATAACTCTGGAGAATAAAATATGCGTAACACAAACAACAGATATGTAGCTTTTTCCCCGCTATGATTTGTTCACGGAAGAATAAGTAATTCATGTTTTTACTCACATAAGAGTACAGATACTTCATTACGATATTGCTATAAGTTTGTTACGTGATGATGTCATCGCCCTTCTTCCGGGTCTAACGGAACTTTAGCCCTATTCACTAGAACGGGATTTAACAAGGATCTTATTAAACACCTGATCACAAAGAAATACTTTTTTTTTTTTTCATATACAATGAAGGTTTATTTAAATATAAAAATATCTTCATTTTACCTGGAGAAATGTAACAATATCTCTACTCAGGATATACAAGAAGTGAGTCAGTGTTTAAGAGGCCAGCATTCTACCGGTTAGCATTTAACTTCAACATGATAAGCCTCTCCAAGAGAAAGCCCTGAACCTCACTCCAAACATCTAGCCTTGGATACAACATGTGACAGAGGTCAGATCTGAGCTGTTACTGTGGTATTTTCTCAGTGTTCGTAGATGTGAGCCACACATATCGTGTTGAAGCCACTGACAGTTGATGACAGTTGCTAACCGGTAGCATGCTAACGTCTTGAGCAGCTTAAACACTGACTCAGACTGAGACTCTCTTGAGCAATGATTACGAGTACATAAATTACCACTGTCAATCAGTTGTCTTTCATTTTCATCCTGAGTAGAGATATTGTTACATGTTGTAGTACTGCACAATTCTACTTCGGTATTCAAAATGGCCGCCGGAACTATGTGCGATGTCATTGGAAACACATGTCTTACTTTTGACGGCAAACGTGAGAAAAAGCTTCCAAAGACAGAAGCAAAACCCCCATCCTCCAGTCCAGTCTGCGATATTTGAAAATCTCCACCAGAAAAGACTTTAAAATGTTCAAAGTGGGACAGAAAACATGGCTTTTAGGCCGACTCCCGCAGATCCAAGAGAAGGTCAATGGATTTCAGCAACAGAACTCGAACTCAGTGCCTTCACCGACACCGTTCATTGCCATTTTTAGAACATAACCCAAACGTGAGCCAAACTCCTGTCTGTCAAAAAAACCCACACATCCCCGTCATTATGTTCCCCCCGCTCCGGCGAAACCCATCTTCTGTCAGTGTTCGGCCGCCGATCCACAACGCGGGGCAGAGAAGAAGCGTTTTTGTTTTTTACTGTACACACATGCAAAAATACCCACGATTTTTCAAAATATGTGATGGAAGCCACGGTCGATTCGTTCAGAGAGAGTGAAGAAGACTTTTCCCCCCGTTTCAGCATTTGCTCATTTCACAATCGGACAAAATGCAACAGTGCGAGTGACACGATAAAACCCACACACATGGTCGTCCTAGTAAAAATGTCTCTTACTAAGGAGTAGTGTATAATACAAGAAGTGGGGAGTCTCTAAATTCTTGGCATTTCGTTCAGGGGACGTCGATCCCTCAGTTGTGAGTTTCTTTAGCGTTAGATCAAGGGGAGACACTGCGGGTGTAGCGTCCCGCCTTGAGAGAGGGCGAGGAGCTTAGGATAGAGGCGCTGCACCTTCAGCAAACTCCGTTCTGGCCCGCTGGCACGAGCCCCAGGGGGACGGCCCGGGCCTTGCTGTCTCTCTGTGGCCTGGGAACGCCTCGGGACGCCCCTCTGGTGGAGCTGGATGACATAATGTGCGTAAAGGGGAAGTCTCCACATCCGCCGCACTTCCCCAGAGAAACTGAAGACACTGGGATGGTTTTAGATTACGGGTTAAAGCCACGCTGCGGAACATTTCAGGACGCGTCATCTGTTGTAAAATCCTGACAGATAAGAGTTTTGCGATGCGTTATCAAAGTGAGTATTTCGGAGAGGTTTAAATCCTTTGAAAACTCACATTTGGCAAAGAAAAGTAACAGTATTTCCGAGTCTTTCTGGTGATGTCCCGTTACAGATTTCGGTATGAAGAAAGAAGCAGGAGACGGCCACCTTTATCAGAGCTGAGGACTTCTTCAAGAGCCTTCATTTGGGACTAAGGCTGGGTACTGTTACATTTTTTTCCGATACCAATAACTGAATGATACTTTTCCCGATACCTACACTAAAATATTTGTCATCTCAAACCATAAAACAAACCAATAGTGTGAATTTATTCCACAAAAGACATTTATTTGAGTCACTTCCTTTAATGCTGTCCCGGGACGCAACAGCATCAAAACTCGGTCTCTAAAGATTAGGGCTCTTTATCAAGTATCGCAATACTTTCAATACTTGTGTTTGGAGGCATTTTGGACACGTGATTACTTACTGTATCGTGATATGTATCGGATCGTGACAAAAGTGGATCGTCCCTGCGTTAATAAAGATACTGTATAATATTTTTTATGTGAAAATGTATTTTACATGGCTTTTACTGGTTGCCACCACTTGGTTTAAAAGGTGGCTGGATCAAAACCAAAGTATTGATTCTCATGTCCAAATACAGAAACTTTTTATCCACATACAGTTTCAGATTGTATTAAAGTGATAGTCCGTAAGTTTAAAAGTTTCACTAATTTAATAGATTGTGTATAATTGCCCGCTTTGGTCTTAATTTGCCGTACCGTAAGTCATATTAAGTTTTTCTAAAGTTTTGCTGATCTTAGACACTAATCAGAAAAAAAATAACCAACTCTTTATTGTATCCGATATAATACTGGCATCGTTTAATGGTACCCAGCCCTGTTTGGGACCAATTCCAAAATATGCCTAAAATACACTGTCTGTGTAAGTTCTCAGTCGTACAGGAGTTCTCCATCTTCAATGAAGGTACTTGATTCATCTTCTGTACTCAGTAGTTGAAGTTACACTAATTAATTGTAGGTCTTAACTCTATAACGTCACGAATTTAGTCAAAAGAACAGAACAAAGTCTATATTTAAGAAATGTGATTGCCAAAAAATGGTTTTATTTCCAGATGCTACAGAGGAAGCCCCAAAGAATAAAACAAATGCTTGTATTTGATCCTATTTATTAAGTGAAATGTTCCACAGTGCGGCTTTAACTAGAATAAGACGTGGGTTTGCTTTTATTTGCATATCATAGAGACACAAATGCGCCAAAATCAGATGTTGCCAAAACCTAATCATGAACAAAAACCCGAAACCATAGCCCTCAACGCGGTCAAAACCCACACATGTAATGTAGCATTGGTCATGTTTATCGCGACGTCCACCGACGCTGAAATGCCGAGGATTTCGCGAGACTCTACAGAAGTGAAGGATCGAGTTGGCTTGATTTACAGTGAGGGAGAATAATGGAACCACCTGAAAAGATATGACGCTATTGTTGGTCAGTCACATGCAGAGGAATGGTTCTGTTTGGTTAAGGCTGTGCGCTGTCAGAGCAGAGAACTGGAAAAAACGTGTTCAACGAAGAAAAGTGTAGAAAATGCCACGTAATGTTCAGGCCTGGCTACGAACGCGGCTTTCTCATTATGTTCTGTCAAAGAAACCCACACTTTTGCGATATATAACTGAAAAAGGAAACAAATGATACGTTTTGCATCGTCCCTTTTCTTTGCGGAGATCAAGAAACAGGAAGTGGAGGAAGTTACAAGAAAGTCTCGAATCCAAAGTCCTTCCAAGTTTCCCGATTATTTGTGTGTGTTGGCAATGCTAATAAGACATTTCTGGGAAGTCTTTTCGAGTTCGAATTGCGTCCCAACATTTGTCCAATTCATCAAGTCACAAACCAAGTCATGGAATAGTGCAGACTAGACTTTCTCTTAATCTAATGGAATGTCAAAAGCACCTGGTTTCTGTCGAGAGTCAAAGCCAAAATCAAGCAAACGATTGACCCAACACGGCGGCCATTTTGACTTCTTCAGTACAGATACTGTCGACGAGTGTCCACAATACTCCTACTATATCGTGGTCACGCCATTTTGTAGTGGTGTTGGAATGTCCATAGGTTAAGAGCCTACAAAATTTCCACAATGCATTCTGAAAAGAAGTGAGCAACAATGGTCACTAGGCGGGTCAAAATAGACCACAATGCATTGCGAGAGACGGAGGAGACAGGTCTTTGAACTAAACATAGTTCAAAGACAAATGAAAACCGCTGTTCACGTGTGTATTTTTCATGAATAAACGATGAACGGTTTGGGCTAGCTTCTCTGTCTCTTGAATTTGGTCACTATTTGTCGCAGGATTCCAGTATTACTGAAGTTTAGCCAATGTGTTGTAGATGAAGTTCCTCGTTCTGTTGGCGATTCACACCTCACCACTGTCTCCACGCTACAGGTCACGTGACAACACAAACATGACCTACGGCAAAGAGACACTAGAGCGCTGCCGACAGAACGAGTGCACTATGTGGTAAATGAGGAGTTCGAGGCGGGGCTGGACATTCGGACAACCTAACGTCGCTAAAGTTCTCTACCAATACTACCTTTCTCTATACAGAACACAATGAGAAAGCTGTTTGGTCAACCAGGCTGTCGTACTGCAGTATCGTAACAGGGTTTGATGAGTTTGAGAGACTGATGAGGCTGCACGGTTGGTTCTTGAGTTCGGCGCCCTCGACTGGCTGATCGTAAACCATTTTCCTTACAGATAAAGCGAGTTCTATAAACCGGGAGCGTTGAGTTAGTTGATTTCCACAGCCACAGCGTTCAGTGATGTTATTTTCCGCGTGTAAAACAACAAGAAATTTGAAGGGGATATGCTTGGCTATAGTTAGATCGCTCGATATGTCGGGGCAGATACATACCCAAGTGATTAGTATGGCGATATGTAACCAAATCCATGCATTTTCCAAAACGATAATTTTGGCTCGTGGCACGTCACAGTATAATGCAGAGCCGGTGTTGCGTCGAGTCGAGCTGAAAGTGCTGCTGCGCATGTGAAAAAACGCCTCTGAGGACATTCCTGGCATGAAGATGAACAGAAAAGAGCTGCGGTTACAGGTCGTAAGAATGAGGAACCTCCGAATTAAGTCAGAAGTGCACCTGGCTCCTCTAGGTTTAGCGAGCTAGCCAACTTAAGAAAAATCAATACCAGACGAGCAGAAGAAGAGATTCCCCAGGAGTGCAAGAGCCGTCTACACCAGTGGTTCTCAAGTGGCAGGTAGCAGGTTTATTCTAACAGACTCCGGTAGTGTTTCCATACAGTTTCAGATTTATTGATTTTTTTTTTCTGGAATAGCCCACTTTTTAAGCCTTTCATTCATCAGGTCCCACTGAGATTAAGAATCTCATTTCCAGTGGAGTCCTGTACATGTTTTTAGTGGTAGGGGAAACCGGAGCACCCACGGGGAGAACATGTAAACCACACACAGAAAGGCCCCGTCCAGGTGGGAACTGAACCCAAGACCTTCTTGCTGTGAAGCGAGAGCACTAACCGAGCACTAACACAGATGTTGAATACTTTAAACATATTCCTCCACTGCACATTTTGCCTCGATCGGGAGGAGATCGCGCTGGTTTTGCACCAAAAAGAGCCTTTGACACCCGCCCCTCCCCCGTTATCACATGTGTTGAACTCCACTTCCTGCCGGTGCTAGCTAACAGCTGCTAAGGCTTTAGCGCTTCTGCAAAAAAGGTCGAAATCATTCTTTGAGCAGACTGTGATTTAAAATTGAGTTGGTGCAGCTGAGTGTTGTGACGTCCTGTGAAATGACGGACCTGGACTCACTTCCTTCAGCGGTTTTAAGAAAGTACCGCAGGCTATTTGACGGCTGACATGTCGGAGAGTCGCCCGATAGTTTTGTGACCGCGCAGAAGCACTTCGACGCTCGACGCGCAACACCGGGAAATCTCCAAAACATTTCCGGTAATGTGGTTTATGTGTAATACCCTCATAAAAGCCAACAGCAGATTTGATTATTCAGGGGGAGGGGGGGGTAAAAAAAAAAAATGGGGTAAAAAAAAAACCAGGAATCCTAAATGACGAGTCGAAACCAAAGAAATTCGGAACAAGGCACAGAATTTTCTGCAAATGGTCGAAAAACTGAAACGACTTTTGTGTAACCAGCAGTTAGGGAGGTGTGACGTGAAGCTTTCTACAGTGATTTCAACCGTTCCCCGCCCCGTTTTATCCCCGCGTGAACCCCCCGCCCCGTCTCCCACCCGCCCCCCGCTTTGTCCTCTTTTTTTGTTTGTTTTTCTTTGTAATTTTCAATCGTTTTTTTCTCTTTTTTTTTTTTACACACAAAACATTCCATCTACATCTGCAGACTAGACTAAACAACGGCTTGGACCAGCCGCGTCTCCAAAGCGGTGTCTCCTCGCGTCGACCTTTTCCCACGGCGAAAGTTGAACCTGAAGCGAATTCCCTTCCGTCCATATCCGGCTCCTCCTCCTCCTCTTTTTTTTTTTTTTGTGTCCCGTGAAACAGCAGTTAGTGTGGGCGCTCAGCTAAGGTGGGGCAGGGGGGGAGGCGCCGCGATCAAATGTAGTACTCCTTCTTCTCGTCCGAGTTAGAGTGTCCGCCCTCCGCGTTGATGATGGCCGTGTCCGCGTCCGCCGCGTCGTCCGCGCCTTTGGCTTCGTGCGTGAAGTATGTTCCTGAGGAGAGGGAAGGAAACGGGGTCTGAGTTAAAGGGACAGGCCGCCGTTTTTACACACTGAGATATGTTCTTACCTGAGCTTAGACGAGTTCATCTGTACCTGTCTGGTTTCCACGTGAGTCTCCAGTAACGTAAACACAGCACAGACGGCGTTAGCATTTAGCCGTTAGCATTTAGTCTCTTCTCCTCTATAGCTCCAAACGAGGTGAAGATAGACGCTACCAAACTCTTCCACGTTTTCCCTATTTAAATATGTTACACTATAAAGTATAATTACACAAAGTGAAACAATGTGGATTTTCTCCGCGGATAAAAAGGGGAACTATATTGTAAGGCGTAATAATACCAGGAGTAACTCGGCATCTGCACAGTAAAGTGAAGATATCACTGTGCGGATGTTGAATTACTCCTGGTATTATTACGCCTTACAATATAGTTCCCCTTTTTCATTTTGTGTAATTATACTTTATAGTGTAACACTTCACGTGACCATATTTAAATAGGGAAAACGTGGATGAGTTAGGCAGCTTCTATCTTCACCTCGTTTGGAGCTACAGAGGAGAAGAGAGAGGCTAAATGCTAACGGCTAAATGCTAACGCCGTCTGTGCTGTGTTTACGTGACTGAAGGCTCACGTGGAGACCAGACAGGTACAGATGAACTCGTGAAAGCTCAGGTAAGAACAGATCTCAGTGTGTAAAAACGGCGGCCTGTTCCTTTAAGTATAAGAGAGAATCTGTAAGACTGCAAAGTGAGGAGAGAGTGAACTTTTAACCTCTTAACCCCCGCCTTACCCGAGGACATTCTCTCCACTTTGACTTTACCCAAATCTAAAATCTTCTTGAAAAAAAGTGTCAAACTAGCGATAAAAACGAGACGTAAAGGAAGATGAAAACGCAAACCCAAAAAAATTACAGAAATGTTATACAAAAAATCAGCACAAAAGCTACAAAAACGTGACGACAACAAGGAAAAATCTTCAATCCATTTTGTCGGTCTTAGCTTTCAAATGAGGCGTTCCACTGGCTTATATAAGCTCTCCAGGCGAGAGGAAATTAGATTTGGGTGAAGCTGAACTGGAGAAAATGTGCTCAGTTAAGGCGGGGGTTAAGAGGTTAAAGTAAACAGTCATGTTGGACGCTTTCAGGTCCAACATGACTGTTCAGTTTTCCCCAAATTTAAAAGCTTCTCGACTGGAGCTCACAGCCTAATAGGCCCAAGTAACGCCTCATTTGAAAGCTAAGACCTACAAAACTGATAGTAAGTGTTTTCGTCTTTTTTTGGCGTGATTTTTTTGTTTTTTGGCGTTTTTTCATTGCTTTTTTGTTACGCTATTTAGTGGCTTTTTCATCACCTTTTAGTTGCGTTTTTATCGCTTGTGTTGTGTGTGGGACACGAGGGAAATATGTAACTGGGTGGATGGATCTCGAAAACGGAGCAGTGGTTCCCAACCTTTGTGTCGCGTACGCCCTACCTCAAGGATCTTGCCAAAATGATTACAAAGTGACAAACTACACCAAAGTTATTCAGTGTTATAATAGTGTGTTGTGTTCAAATTTAAGCTAAAGTGCCCAGAGGTCAAAAACATGAGAACTGTCTATTCTCTCAAAGAGCTACTGGCAGTATTCATGTTTACAGTGAGTGAGGTGTGAAAACGAGGCGTGGGAGGACGCGTGTTTGTGCATTTTTAATCAACAGTTAAAACGTTAATTTGGAATTAACACAAAGTGACAATGAGCCCAAAAAGCCTAAAAGCAAAGCCAGAACCGATTTGCTTTAAAGCCAAAGCTGAAAGACGGCTCTGTAGTAACTTAATGAAAATGCCCCCCTGTCCTCGCACCGCTTTATGCAAATGTGCCACTCTCTGTTATTTACTCAGACCGTGCCCACACATCAGTGATATCACAGTCATACCCCCCTCCCCCCGCCGCCGCAGACTGACACGTGAAAATCAGCGTCTGAAATAGCCCGAAACGAGCCGAGGAGCACGACTGCACCCTCACATTAACCTCGTCAAGTTTGTCACAAAGAGACGCGGGAAATCCACTTCAAACCTAATTTACCAGATTCATGCAGCCACTATCTCGGCCGCGGCTGATAATGGAGGCAATATTCCACATGAAAAGACCGGGGACAGTGCGGGAAAATACCGGCGCATTTGTTTAAAAAAAAGGGCGAGATATTTTCCGTGAAGAGTTTTGCCGTTCTCTCTCTCGAGCCGCTATTCTTCCGGACTGTTAAAATGGGACTTTATTTTAACCATCTCTTCGCTCGAGCGTTCAACGGTCTGTGCTAAAAGTCACCATAAATTAAACACAAAAGTTTGATTAATCCCAGGGCAACACAATCTTGCAGAGGCATTTGGCTGGATATCCTTAAATTCGGCTATATACGTATAGTTTATTGGTTTATTTGGTCGGGACAGTGCAGGTTAATGAACAAGCCACACCGGACTGTAGCATTGGGCTAATTTCCATCCATCGTCCTGCATGCGCACTCTCAAACATCCTGGCCTATTGTACATGTTTTTAGTAGTAGGGGAAACCCGAGTACCCGGAGGAAACCTACGCAGACACGGGGAGAACATGCAAACTCCACAGAAAGGCCCCGTCCAGGTGGGAATCGAACCCGGACCTTCTAGTTGTGAAGCACAAGCGCTAACCGCTGCGCCACCGTGTAGTCCCGTCGCCAAACCAGTTGCTCTAATGATTGTTAAGTGTCATTTGTGATGTCTTGTCAAATTGTCTTACATGTGTCTCGGTGTACTTACATTATTTGTTTCCTTTGTATTTTATTCTTTTTAGGGTGTTTTCACACAGGCTCTAGTTCTAGTCCAGCGGCACTTTAGGGTCAGTGTGAATCCAGCACTGTTAGCACTTTAAGCTAGCGGCACTTTAGGGTCAGTGTGAATCCAGCACTGTTAGCACTTTAAGCTAGCGGCACTTTAGGGTCAGTGTGAATCCAGCACTGTTAGCACTTTAAGCTAGCGGCACTTTAGGGTCAGTGTGAATCCAGCACTGTTAGCACTTTCAGCTAGCGGCACTTTAGGGTCAGTGTGAATCCAGCACTGTTAGCACTTTAAGCTAGCGGCACTTTAGAGTCAGTGTGAATCCAGTACTGTTAGCACTTTAAGCTAGCTGCACTTTAGAGTCAGTGTGAATCCAGCACTGTTAGCACTTTAAGCTAGCGGCACTTTAGGGTCAGTGTGAATCCAGCACTATTAGCACTTTAAGCTAGCGGCACTTTAGGGTCAGTGTGAATCCAGCACTGTTAGCACTTTCAGCTAGCGGCACTTTAGGGTCAGTGTGAATCCAGCACATGCTGCACTTTAAGCTAGCGGCACTTTAGGGTCAGTGTGAATCCAGCACTGTTAGCACTTTAAGCTAGCGGCACTTTAGAGTCAGTGTGAATCCAGCTCTGTTAGCACTTTAAGCTAGCGGCACTTTAGAGTCAGTGTGAATCCAGCACTGTTAGCACTTTAAGCTAGCGGCACTTTAGAGTCAGTGTGAATCCAGCACTGTTAGCACTTTAAGCTAGCGGCACTTTAGAGTCAGTGTGAATCCAGCTCTGTTAGCACTTTAAGCTAGCGGCACTTTAGGGTCAGTGTGAATCCAGCACTGTTAGCACTTTAAGCTAGCGGCACTTTAGAGTCAGTGTGAATCCAGCACACGCAGCACTTTAAGCTAGCGGCACTTTAGAGTCAGTGTGAATCCAGCACTGTTAGCACTTTAAGCTAGCGGCACTTTAGAGTCAGTGTGAATCCAGCACTGTTAGCACTTTAAGCTAGCGGCACTTTAGGGTCAGTGTGAATCCAGCACTATTAGCACTTTAAGCTAGCGGCACTTTAGGGTCAGTGTGAATCCAGCACTGTTAGCACTTTCAGCTAGCGGCACTTTAGGGTCAGTGTGAATCCAGCACTGTTAGCACTTTCAGCTAGCGGCACTTTAGGGTCAGTGTGAATCCAGCACATGCTGCACTTTAAGCTAGCGGCACTTTAGGGTCAGTGTGAATCCAGCACTGTTAGCACTTTAAGCTAGCGGCACTTTAGAGTCAGTGTGAATCCAGCTCTGTTAGCACTTTAAGCTAGCGGCACTTTAGAGTCAGTGTGAATCCAGCACTGTTAGCACTTTAAGCTAGCGGCACTTTAGAGTCAGTGTGAATCCAGCACTGTTAGCACTTTAAGCTAGCGGCACTTTAGAGTCAGTGTGAATCCAGCACTGTTAGCACTTTAAGCTAGCGGCACTTTAGGGTCAGTGTGAATCCAGCACTGTTAGCACTTTAAGCTAGCGGCACTTTAGAGTCAGTGTGAATCCAGCACACGCAGCACTTTAAGCTAGCGGCACTTTAGAGTCAGTGTGAATCCAGCACTGTTAGCACTTTAAGCTAGCGGCACTTTAGAGTCAGTGTGAATCCAGCACTGTTAGCACTTTAAGCTAGCGGCACTTTAGGGTCAGTGTGAATCCAGCACTGTTAGCACTTTAAGCTAGCGGCACTTTAGGGTCAGTGTGAATCCAGCACTATTAGCACTTTAAGCTAGCGGCACTTTAGGGTCAGTGTGAATCTAGCACTGTTAGCACTTTAAGCTAGCGGCACTTTAGGGTCAGTGTGAATCTAGCACACGCAGCACTTTAAGCCGGTCTAAACAGCCGCTCCGAGTCCGGCTGAAGCAGGTGGTCTCGGAGCGGCTCAACTTGCACTCTGGGACAGAGCGGGTGGGGTGTGAAGCGGGCCGAACTTGGGCCAAATCACTCCCTTTCATGCCTCTTTTTTGCGCGAAGAAAGAACTAATACGTATATGGGCTGCATGACAGGATGACTGCTCTGGATGGATCAGCTTTATATCATCAGGTATGTCTCTCTTCTGCCTCTCGTTCCGTTCCTGCTGCAGTAAAGCGTTCCTCTCCATGAGCCGGTTAAGTGCATTTCTCTTCGCTTTGCGCATCAGCCTCACTATATTTAACCACGAGCGAGGAGCGACCATGGCGTAACATCAGGGAGGCGTGCACGTACGTGTCGGCGAGTGTTATTCTGCCGGACCGAGCAAAACTGAAGCAGTTCTTTTTGAGAACAGAAAACCCAGTGAGGCTCAGTGAGGGTGAAAGTTGAAAGCAAAAAAATAATTGAATTGAATGGGACGGAGCGAGTGGGAATTGAATAAAAAAATGTCCAGCCCTAACCGACAGTTTGCTAAATGTTTCTTTTCATCCGCTGTGTGGATTCACATGGGATCAATAAACTCTTCAGTTATGGCTCACAGTAAACATAAACACGGATGCACTATAACTTTATGAATGGTGTTTAAGTGCTTCCTGAATACGTTTGTGAGTTTAATTATTGTGCCTCAAAAATCGCTCCATTTGAAGGACTATACAGCCTTATTCCCCTTCGTCTTGCTCTGGACTGCAAACGAGAACTGGGACACCACTTTAACATTTACTTTATTCATTCCCAGCACATTCCCGAGTGTCAAAGCTAACCTGGACATGAGCCAATCACTGCCGTCTTTCCTCACCTTTGTGTCTCGCGAAGTACCGGCCCAGGACGATGAGTAGGCAGAGCATGGCGAATACCACGACCGCCACCACTCCCCCGATCACCGCGTGGTCCACTGTTCTGGGAGCGCCCTCTCCGGCTCGCGAATCTGCACAAGAAAAACAAAGAACGACTCCATCAACCGCGGTCGACGTCTCTCAACAAACGCACGGCTTGTATGTGAGAAATATGATGTAAAAATATCATGTCTATTTACGGTGAAGAAAGTTAATACATATTATTCTGGACTTCAATTGGGCCTTGCATGCAGTGGTGCCATGCCGAGAGGAACCTTATTATGTGTATTACAATTTTTCACAACGGACTATAAGCATATTTTGCACACACTAATAAAGTCGATGTTTGAAAGTTGATATAGTGCTTATTTTACCGTGCGCAATGTAATCCAATGAGTGGTCAGCATGGCGCCTTTACGTTCCATCACAGTGGTCTCTCAGACGCTCCAGGATCAATTGTTTGGAAGGTTTTCACTACGGACGGAGCCTCTCACCAGAAAACCTACAAAACAATTGATCCTGGAGCTCTGTAGAGACCATCGCGATCGAAAATAAAGGCTTCATGTTGACCACTCATACAGCCACAGGGTCACTACAAGGTCAAATATGCACAATTATCAACTTTTTATTGCATAATGCACCTTTACAGTAGGAAACAAATCGTATATATGATATAAATAGAGGTGAATGATTTAAAGTGTTTGACAGAGGAAAATCCATGAACAAACATACAGTATATGCCTCCTATAAAACTGGAATACCATTTTAAAAAACTGCTAAAATGTTATTTTCTTGTCAGATCTGATAATCACAATTATCAAAGAGTCCTGAAAATAACTCAAAATAGATCAAAACAGTATCAAGGAAATAAGCGGTGTTTCCCATTTACACTGCACTGGGTTAGAAGGGCCAGTCACAAGATGGCCCCCAGAATTGCCATTCGTTCCAAGGTACTACTATGGCCATGTCCTATCTATGGTTTTATTAAAGCCCTTTGGTTAGCATTCGCCGTTATACCTTTGTTAAGTGTGACGTCACGACTTCACGAAAAAAAACATTAAAAAAACGTCTTAAAAACAACCATCAATATATTTCTAAAACTCAACGGAGAGTTACTGAACCTGCTTATTTCTCAGACTCATTAGCCAAAAATGCCGCACCTACTGCTAAAAAAAGTTATATTTACTAAAGTCGGTACTTCCGGGGTTAGCGTAGCTGCTGCGCTGTTAGCATTTTTTTCCCGCTAACCCGGAAGTACCGATTTTGGTAAATATTACTTTTATAGCAGTACAGCATTTTTGGCTAATGGGCCTGATAAATATGTATGTTCAGTAACTCTCTGTTGAGTTTCAGACATATTGATGGTGGTATTAAAGAGTTTTTTGTAGTTTCTCGTTTATTAAAGTAGTTGAGGAGGACAGGGTGAAAGAGTTCCCCGTCGACTGTGGCCATTTTTCCCCCGCATCTATCCCAAACTCTAATGTACATGTTTTTAGTGGAGGAGGAAACCCGTGGGTAATGCTTCTCTTTATGTATTTGTGATTTTCTGTGAAGAACAAAGAGCTGCAGCCTGCATGAAATGTGCGTTATAAATGAAACTTGCCACTCTCTTCATTTTTTTTAACTTGTTTTTCATCCAAAAACCTAATCGATTTTCATCGTTATCTGGGGGATGTAACGTATCTGGGCCAGGGCCGGCTCGGTAAACACTCCTAATAACGTCCCCTCCTCTCGGGAGTCACTTATCCACACAAGGCCATTAGCGTTAAAACAAGACGGAAATATGTGCGACCGGGGGATTTCGCGGTTCTTTTTCCGTGGAATTTCGCAGCCAGTGTTTTATAAATGAATTAGAGTCCCACCGCTGTTAGTGGCTAATTAGTTTCTGATTGGTGCCAAGTATGTGTAATGGGTTTTCTAATTCCATCGGAAAATTGGCACAGGCTAAAACCCCGGGACAAAGAACGGACCTGGACAAAGCGTTTTTTGTCCGAAACAAAACAAAGAAGATGTTTGGGGCATTAGTTTCAAAATGTGATTTATTTAGTTGTGGAGTTGTGTGTGAAAAAGCTCGAGTTTTCTACCATGATATACTGTCCTTCAAACGGCATTAATTGGAGCTAAGAATAATAGGTGTGTTTTAATGGTTATAGTTGATCAAGGCGCTGCAGTTTTAAAGGGCCTAGCTCATCGGAGAGAGTTGCGGAGACTGCCGTGACTGGCAACGTCTCCGCAACTCGGACTGATAGCGCGCATACAAAAGGGCCTATATGTCACCGGCCTGGAGACTAGAGTCGCATCTAGTCAGTGAGTTTGTCTCTGAGACGTCCCCTGGCAATAAGCCGAGTATCCAGGTAGTCTCGGTGAAAACTAACAGGTTTGAGTCTCCGCATGGTCTCTGAGAGTCTCAAGCAGCCGTGGTAATGTTGCGTCCATGTCTCCGAGGTCATGGTCTCGGAGACATTGCAGGGACGTCACAGGAACGTCTCACAGGTTGAGGACAACAAGTAGTATTCGCGATACAACTGCTTGTTCACCGCGTAGACCTCACGGTGAACACTCGGAGACCATGTGAAGACTGCGTGGAGACTTTTTCCAGTCTTCAGCTGAATTTAAACCTGTTTGTTTTCAGCGAGACTACCTGGAGACTGGCCTTAAAGGAACAGGCCACTATTTTTACACACTGAGATATGTTCTTACCTGAGCTTAGACGAGTTGATGTGTAGCTGTCTGGTCTTTGTGCGTGTGCTCAGTCACGCAGCTGTTAGCGTTTAGCCTCTCCTAGCAAAGGTATAGCCACAAACTGAGGTGAAGTTAGAAGCTACAAAGCTGTTCCACATTTTCCCTAATTAAATACAGTGACGTGAGCCTTTACACGATCCAAGTCTAGTCCCACAAAATCAAACACGTCGATTTTCTAAGCGGATAAAAAGGGGAACTATATTGTGAGGCGTAATAACACCTACAGTTCTTTGACTATATTACTGCGCGGACGTCGAAGTACTCCAGGTGGAACGTGGAACAGCTCGGTCGCTTCTAACTTCACCCCAGTTTGGAGCTATACCTTTGCTGGGAGCGGCTAAATGCTAACAACATCTGCGTGACTGAGCGCACGCATGAAGACCAGACAGCTACGCATCAACTCGTCTAAGCTCAGGTAAGAACAGATCTCAGATTGGAAAAACGGTGGCCTGTTCCTTTAACTCCAGACGACGTCTCAGTGACACCTCCGTGACCAGCGACAACGCGAGTCTCCAACTAGTCTCCAGTCCAGTGAGATAGGCCCTTTAGCTGACAGATTGGTAAACATTTGAGAGTTCAGAATAGTGTAAAAAAAAGGAAAGAAATATGAGCCCCATGTACCAGCCCATTGTGTGAGCTATGCTTTGTAGCTTTATTTTTCTTAATTCGCCAGAAAGTGGACACAAATTGTCAGGGGAAAAATGACTAATTGGAGAGGGGCCCATTGTGAAACGGTCTTTCATTTCCATGTTATTTGAGGCTTTATTAGACAGGGCAGTCACGTATAAAGGGATGAAGAACACAGAACACAGCAATTTGCTAACAATGAGCCTCATTGACGAAACACTCACGCACACATTTGTTCTTGAAGCTCACAAACTGTGTTCTTAGCTGAAAGAGTTCTCCTGGAAGAACAAATCCTAAGAACAGGCAGATCTTGTGTTTCTAAACGCAGGCGCATGACGAGGTGCGCTCTGTGTAATCTGCAGAGTCACACCCGGTGCAGTAAGTGGTTTGAACCGGGGCTGCACTCGGGCTGGACAGACTCTCAAGGCCGATGGTGAAGTTATGTACGACCAATATTTTGGCGCCGAACGTGGGACGTGCTGGTGTTTTGATCACATTCTGCGGCGTGTAGAGCCCGGAGCCTCGCGCAGCGCTCTTCAATAACACAGCCGGCTCTCTTCACTCCTCGGATCTGTTCTTCCTCTCGGGCCAATGTTGAACTCGCAGTGGAATAGTCCGTCCTGTGAGAGCTTGAAAATGCCGCGCGATGTTAACGCGAAGATGAGGAGAGAGAAGGGGAGGCGCTCGTCGACCCCGCGCCCCGGCCGACTTCTCAAAGTGGTACTTGTCGATATCTGAAAATGTCTGTTACTGTCCCCCTGAATATTGTAGGCTAACTGTGTAAAAGGTCTTACTGGGCCTTGAGGGGGGATGAACAGGATGTCTGTTTATCTGACCAGAGCGGGCAGCCTTTGTCCCTATGCTAAAGAATGTATGCTAACCTCGATCAAAGGTTAAAAGTCACTGGGCCCTAAAGCGTGGTCAGGAAGGCGCTGACCAGATCTCCAGATGGCGAGATAGAGATGTCTTCATCACTTTTAAACCATGTGCTTTGATGTAAGGGGGGATGGTCATCTTGGAGTTTCCAGTTACCTAGTGTGCTGAATCGTGTGTGTGGCTATACATTGAGTGGGAGGGGCTAACAGACAAAGAAATACCCAGGAGGAAAGTGTTTTGGTCAGACTTTTCCTAGCAACTGAACGAATAACACGTAACTTGTAACCTACCATCTAAGAATAAAGTGCCTTCTGAGAACACGTAACCTTTCTGATCTATCTGTTTTTTACAACGAGACGGGGAGTCAGATAGCGGCATTTTTGGGCCTTTCGCTCTGTACTTTTTTATTCATATACTTCCAAACTTTTTTTAAGGGAAATGATTCAGGAACGGTAACGCCTGTGCAACTGTTTGGGGGCTGTTTGCTGCAGACGCAGATGGAGCTGAGAGGAGGAGGAGGTCAGGGGTGAGCGGACTCTCGGTTTGTCTCTGTCAGACGCCTGTGCACTGTTAGCGCAGCATATGTGGATCCCTTATTAGAACCGCGGGGAGTCGAGAACTCGCTCAGTCGGCCATGTCAGTGCTCATCATTGTGGACATACAGGTTATTCTGAAATACATACCATAAAGAGTCTTTGGGCAAAAATGTCTCTTAGTGACAAGGCTGTGGGAACCCAGGGTGCTGAGGGAGCTACAGCACCCCCTGGTGGGTCGTTTACACATTATAAGCAATATTAAATAAATAGGAAATAAGCACAGAAATAGCGTTTTTGGGGGCAATCTTGTCTCTCAGCACCCCTTAACGAAAATATGTTCCCCTCGGCTCTGCTTAGTGACGAGTTAGTCGAACAAGTCCTTTCAGTTTAAACATTTTTTTATTTTTATAAATTGCTACTAAACCTTACACCTCTACATGTTTAATCCTTTTCTCTGCTTCACGGAGCGGCTTCCACATGGACGACGCACAGGCCTGTTTCTGTGGCAGTGGATTTAAAAGATATGGGGCTCTTCCGCTTTTCAAAGTCTGCAAAGGGTGCATCACAACCTCAATTTAAAATGTGTTCACCCTCAGATTTAGATGCAGCACGTTGTACTTTTAATGATGAGGATCTCTGTTGGCATATCTTTCAAACTCTGGAATCGGCCCTGAAACAGATCAATGAAGTTCACGTGTTTCAGTCTTTTCATTTTAACGTATCTTTTATGAGTCGATAAAAATATGTGTAGATTTCAGTCAAAGGTTTAGCATGGATTACTTTTAGTTTAGTTTTAGTCTAATTTTAAAGCTGATTTTTCTCGTTTCTATCTCTCACAATCCCTCCTGCACGTCCGAATCATTCAGGCACAGATCGTACAGCGCAGTTATGCACAGCTTTGAGCAGTGGCAAAGTGAAGCGGGGGGGAACACCCCTAAAATAAACTGCACTAAATTATACTTCTATTTATTTTTTATTTATTGGTTTATTTGGTCAGGACAGTGCATGTTAATGAACATACATGGGTCTCATGCATGTAAACGAGCCACACCGGATTGTAGCCTTGGGCTAACAGTATCGTCATTTGTGTCTAACTTGTATCAATACAAATCTAGATGAAGTCAATGCGATCACGTCGGATCAGCAGGAAGGGCCTGGCTGGTACTTGGAGACGGTTTGGAAACACCAGGAAGCCTGGGCGAATGGAGTGAGTGAGTGAGTGGTCGGAGGGACCAATGGCACAGATTGGCGCCTTGCTTCCGTCAGTCTAGGGCAGCTGTGGCGATAATAGTAGCTTACCACCACCAAGTATGGAGTGAATATTATTATTACAGTATTATTAGTATTATTATTATTATTATCAACAAGGCCTGTTTTTGCTGTGTTTACAACATACTCTGTGGTGGCCAAAATAAATTGACTCGACACAAAGTTTTAATCAGCAAAAACATAATTTTGACAAAAAATATTTGTCAAAAATATTAAAAAAGGGAACAAATGTTACAGCGTCCATTTCTTCACTAAAGAAAAGAAAACTGTTCTTTCAAACTGAGTCGCTGGAAGTTCGCATGTTTTTAATCCCTTTGTTTCAATTATATTTAGTTCTATTATATTGAGATTGTATTCATAGTTTTCGTCTGGTGACGGCGATGCGCGTTAAGTGCTCACATGCTACACCTCTCCGCTAACGCGCCCGTCATGTTCCCGACGTCCCGACAGCGGCTCGGTCGTGGGATTAAAGCTCTCCAGAGTCACCTGCCTCGGTCCGGCTGGGAGCACAGAGACCATTATGTCTCCCTGTGATTACGTATGTGCACAATTATCCCGGCGGAGACAGGAGCGCTGGCAGCTGTGCCCGTTACTGGACGCTCTCAATGAGGGAATTAGAGCCCGTCAAGTCTCACCACTGACATCTGCTGCTGCAGGCCGGCCATTAGAGGGACGGGATGATAGAGCTCATGTGGGTGAAATAACGGCACATGATGTATATTTTGTTTCCTTATTTCTTTTTGAATCTTCCATTCAGCTCGGTTACCTTTATAACTTCTGTATGCTCTGAATTTTACAAGAATAGAATCGCAAAGTTGGCACAGTAATGATTTCATCTGGTAACGACACATTTGGCATTTCACGATCTCAAATATAGTCGCAAATGAATGTCACTTTGGTCAAAGCTCAAGCAGGTTCGGGAGTAAACTATTTCCTAATTTGTATTAAATCATTTCTAAGCAAATCAAATGTGTACGTGTTATCAGATGCACTTTGCAAACTTAGCAATCTTGTAAAGTGACAATATGCTGCTTTTACGTGATATAAAGCATTGTTAAGAAGTGAAGAAATCTATGACGGTAACTATGGTTTGGCTCATTTCCACATGAAACAACAACCTGCACAAAGTTCAACATCTTCGTCAAATGAACAAAGGCCACATTATTTTCACATAATGGTCTCTGTAAGTGGTAATGAGATTCAAACACATTGATGCGATAGTGTTCAGTTAAAGAAAGTGTGAACTTTCTGGACCGCTCATCTTTCAGGTGTGTGAGCTGTTCATGACGGGACATTAGCATACAACAAATCTCCACCAGGTCAGGGGTCAGCGCAACATAATCCTTAAGTGGAATATTGTGTTTGCTTCTACCATTGTTGAAGGTTTCATGCAGCATGCCGCAAAGGTGGTATAACAACAGCGAAACTGGTTCAGACGTGTAATATTTAAGACAAAGTCACTGCTCCATGAACAGAGTGTTGTAAAGAGGCACATGATCAACACAATAAGCCCTCTCTAAAAACGTTGTATAAGAAATCCATTTCAATGTCTAAGTAGTGTTGTGTATGCCTGAACCGCCAGTGTGAAGGACGCCGATATTAGCCACACACAACACACACAACTGATGCCACACTATATTAATCGTGTGTGGCTAATATCAGGGTCCTCCACAAACCATTTTAAAAGGCAAAGACGTAGTTCTGCTCTTCGTCCATCGACTTCCACCCCTAAGACTAGATTTAGCTCTTCCGCGGTTTGCATGTATCATTTACCCTCCACATGTTAAAGAGGGGGTATTATGCTTTTTTTCAATCACATAGCACCAGTCTATAGCACTACAATGATGACGTAACCTTCTGTTGGTCTGTATATGCAGTAAATTAAAATAACTGCCTTGAATAAAATTGCTCTCTCAAAATGGCTGACGTCTTGAAATAGGCCTCTGTCTCTTTAAGAAGCTTTCCGACACGCCCCCTTCAGCACACTACTGTGGCATTGAAACAACAACACTGTGCGGGGGGGGGGGGCTCTGCTGAGCTGAGGAGCAGTGGTTGGGGGCTCGGCTGGTGACGAAAGGTCCAGAGGCGTCTCCAGGAGGTGGGGGCGTTCCTAGGAGGACTGAGGCATAGCTACACCTAAAATGGCCGCCATCTAAGTTTTTACTGATGACTCAAAAATATGTGAATGAGCCGAGGCAACACTCCAGGCATGTGTTTAATGAGGGAACGACATAATAACATGATATAAAGCTTGAAAAAGTCGATTTTACATAATACCCCCCCTTTAAACATGTGTGATCTCTCTACACAAACAGCTCAGCTCTGACTTCTGTCACGTGTTGTAACCAAGCCGTGATGTGTGGAGTGTGGTTCAGGGCTTTCTGTTGGAGACGTTTGTGCGACCTGTAGCTCAGCAGCTGTAGCTAACGTCCACAAATGTTTCTCTACAGACTTTGCTGCTTTTACATAAGCCTCCAGGCAGTTTGTAAGGATGAAACCCTAAGGTCTTGGTTTTCTTTAAGCATCTGCATGAGGTGCTATTTCTGGATAGTTGGTGGAGATGCAAGGCCTGGTCTGATATACACCAAGATGGCGGCCTTAGCAACAAAAGCCACGTGACGGAAAGGCATGGACAATGTAAACATCAAGAACCAGTGACTTTTGGCGATACCACACAGGAAAGAGCAGAGCCAGAGCAGAAGTAACGAGGAGAGTACCCACCATGAGCTGCCGGTTCAGTGCTGGGCGTGGTGTCTGAGCGCACGGGGAGCAGGTGCAGGACACGGGGAGGAGGTGCAACACGAGGAACAACATGCAAATCAAGAAGAGGCAGGGAGAAAACAAACGACATCCATAAGCAAGCATTCAGAGAGAGCGCCACAGAGCACAAGGTACAGGCTGGAGACATGGACACACGGCACCACACCACAGGGGGCGCTGCAGTCCCGGCGAGAGACGGCGCTACAGTGGACCAGCTACCAGAGGAAGTGTCTGGGCTCATTACACTTCACATGTTTCTGCAGTGACGGAGCCATAACCCGCACACACAAACACATGCATGGAGATCCATGTGACGTGCACTATATTCACATAATCATAATGTAAGGGCAGGGGTCGTGTTTTGACTTCACAAGATTGAAAGCTATTTTCATTTTTGATTTAGTGTTTAACCAAATGTTTAGTAAAGACATAGGTAAAAATCAGCCAATAGCTTAAAAAATAAAAACATTTACAGAAGGAAAGGATTCCCAAATAATTTTGTTATAATGAAAGCAAATAGTGATATAAACCAGTGGTTCCCATAGTGGGACATGGAAGTGGGGGTCGCAAGATGATTTTGAAAAAAATTCTGATATTGCATTTGATATATTGTTGATTGAAATATTTTAGTGAAATTAAGCCAAATTTTAAAATACAGTATAGAAAACTAACAGTTATGTTTTTTTGTTGCTATTGTAATGAATTGTATCATAAAGGAACTGCAATAACAAAGATGGTCTGTTGATTTGATGATCAGTTCTCAGAGACACTCGGGGTGTGCAGGATAGGCAGAAAATGTGCAAACAATTAAATAGTAAGGGGGCAAAAAGCATAAACAGTAAAAAATAAAATAAACAGACAATAATAAAAAGTGTCAGTATTAGCAGTGCAGGTTTAGTCATAGTGCAAGTGGTTGATAAAGTGACGCAGATACAGAGGTTATTGCACATGAGTCTGACAGCAGTGGGGATGAAGGACCTGCTGCTTCTTGCACTGAGGGTGCATCAGTCTGCCACTGAAAGAGCTGCTCAGCTCCTCTACAGTCCCGTGCAGTTTCAATGTGCAGATCGATGAAAGACCAACGCTGTTTCAACATAACGAGCAACTTTAACTCAGTGTTGATTCGACCAAAATCCCTGAAGTGAGATCAGTGTCGATTCAACAAACCGTTGCGATCTGGATGAGTGATTTTGGGGCATGAAAAGTCTAGGAACTCCGATCTAAACAGTCGAGGCCTTTACATTTGGTTATTGTGCATTCAGAATGTCATTTCGGGACATGTTTTAGCTGATACATATTTCATGAGTCTATCTAATTAGTCCTGGATCTGTTTAATATCCTCTGCCACGCTTAACTACTGCCCATTTTGAGAGTTTTTCTTTCCTGGTGGACTGCAAGTCAAAATCGAGCCCAGGCGAATGTTTTATCTCATTATTTATGGTCTGTTAAACCACTCTGCCGCTCCCCATGTCTCAGTATCTTTATCCGGTAGAAAATACGTCCATGAATTCGTTAACGCGTGGGAGAGTAGTTCTTATTCGTCTTTGTTTTCCTTCTGGCAGCTTCAAGCGTGACCGTTTCTGAGCGTTCACAGAGATGCCGTGTTTGTAAAAGGTGTTTTTTAAAAGGAAAGCTCGGACCTCCATCTTTTGACCCGCAAAAAGAGTCAGGAACCCATAAACACACGGCTAACTGTTCATGGGAAGGTACCTAGGCAGTAAGTTAAGAAAATGAGAGGGCAGATGCCGATGACGGTATGCAAAGGGGTACTGTACCTGGGTGGTTCGCCGGGTGGGGCGGGGGGGTGGTGGGCGTGGCGGTGGTGGAGGTGGTGGTGGTGGTTGGGATGGGGGTGGTGGTGGGAGCATCTGATGACCAAACACACGACACGACACGCACAGGGAGAAACAAATGAGTAAAGCAAATGGAACAGAAATCAAAGAGCATGGAGGTTTAAGCGGATGGCTGCGGACCAAACAAAGACATGGGGCTCGGGAATGCCACGGTGGAATTTAAACCGCAGAACGTCCCAAGAGCAAAGGGCTTCACTGTGATCAAACTAAAGCCCGGGTCACAACCGGTCGTGCGGGCTTCTTTCGGACGGTCCACGTGCAAAAAAACGCCATGAAAACTCGTACGTCCTCGATAGACCCTTTAATTGTTCGTAAACATTCCGGGCTTCGCTGGAGGCGGGAAACTCGATTCCTATCTACTTCCATTGTAGCTGTTGTTATAGTAACGATAAACAAATGTCTAACTGTTTTTTTGAAATATCAGATAAACCTTATTTTATCGTCTCAAATGTCATTGCTCTTGTTCTTTCTCCTTAAGCCACAACAGGACCACATTTTCCAGTTGTAGGTTTACACTTAAAATCGCTAGTTTTATTTTAATCTTATTTCTCTCGATCACTTCCTGCCTCCAGCTGATGTCACTGATGATGTCAGCAGTTAAAGAGTCGCGTAAGTCCATCGTGAATTGCCGTTCAGCGAGAGTTTATAAATCGCACGAAAACTCCGATATATATAAAGCTTCAGAGGTGCCAGCGGTCGTTTGTACAAAGTATTTGCAATATGCCGAGGGGAAGGCGAGGAGAGGAAGACGTTATGCTGGTGTGACGCGGAGCAGCTTCACTAAAGGTGTTTGGATCCATGCCAATGTAAGACATGTCGTCCCCGGGGCTTTTTCTCTCGGAAAAGTGTGATACAGCCCAAACATGCATCTCTCCGTATCCAAGGACGAAATCTATTCCTCTCCAAATTGCCGGGTAATCTCTGCGACAAACGCACGGCGTTGTGACTCGCAACAGGCAGATCGTCTGCAGTTCTAGCAAACTTCATACGAAGCCCGTTTGGAACCCGCGGTCAGTACGTTTATTGCAGGTTGGTCTTACAAGATGGAAGTACGAAAAAGCGACGCAAAGGTTGTATGTTGGGAGCGCGGTGATCTGAACGCCACAACTACGTTCTCCACGAACAAAAAATCTACGAGCGATCCAGCCTTTTTTCGCTTCCGATACCGATACTAGGGGTTTGAGTGTCGGCCGATATCCGATATTCACTGATGCCGAGACACGTTCTTAAAAGTATCTGCTGTGAGTGAAAAAGTGAATGGTCTGTTTTCTACCTTGTGAGACCAATAAAGTCTATTAAAGGCGCAGTGTAGAACGTTTTATGCAGAAAAAATAAACTAAAGCTGGAATTACTGATCTCACTCTCAGCTTTTAAACACAGCCTAAAAAACTAGGAGTGTGACAATATATATCGATTTTCCGATATATCGCGATATTTTGCGGGACCATACTTTACCGATACTTTTTATTCCGATATCGATACTTTTTATGACGTCATGCATATTAATGAGCAACGTCATGCATATTAATGAGGCAGCAGTGCTCCACTGTTTTCACAGTCAATAGAGGCCAACAATGATGAAGAATTCAGTCAGACCAGCAGGGGGCAGCACTACAGTTTTAAGCACTTGGACCAAACACTGTCACACAAATAAATTACTTTTAATGATAGTTTTTTATAATTATAAAGAAGATTAATTTGGGGTTGATTTATTCCTTTTTAGGACTGTGGTTTCTTGTTTATATTTAAATGTAAATAAGTCACTGACAGATCTATAGACACATTTTTAGTGAGTAAGTCAGGGATCATTTATAAAAGTGGTATAAAGTACATTAAAAGAAATGTAAATGACGAATAATATGTAGGATGTTAAAATAAAGATTTTTTTTTTTATCGTGATGTATCGTAGATTATTTTTATGCAATATATCGATCTTTCTGTATTTTGAATCAGAAACATTAATCTGATTATGTTAGTGCGGGAAAAAGCTGTGATGGAACCGCAGCAGGTACAAATAAAAAGGTAAAAAGTCATGGAATGAGGGAGTAATTATAATGTAAGCGGCAGGTATTCATGCAGAAAGGTTTGGGCAAAGGGTTTCAACGGAGCAGAAATATTTCCCCAAATAAATCTATCGTAATCTCCAACCTGTCTCTGTGCCAACGGTTCATGTGTTTTAGCCAAGAGATGCACGATTTTTAACAAATACCAAATTGAGAGTTCAATTACACATTCGCAATTTATGTTCAAAGGCGAGACGCTGCAGGTGAATAGGGGGAAGCAAAATAATTGTGATATCGATTTGAAACGTGGGGTTTTGGGTTCGAAGCTCAATAAATCAGGCTGGGAATGTGATATTTCAACCAAAAAAAAACATCTTAAAAAAAAAAACGTATATTGTTGAATCCAAGACTAGAATGTTGTTGCAAGAGTGGAATGAAACCTAATTTGAAGAAAAAAAAACGGACCTAAGACTTTTTGCACAAGCCGATCAATGTGTTCACCTGGAGCGTCTCGCCTTCCAACATAAATCCCAAACCGTGAATTACAAAACACTGTATGTGCTGCGTACCGTAGACATAGAGGATGTAGTCGTCGTAGGACTCTCCCACGGCGTTGGCGGCCATACAGCGGTACGTCCCGTTGTACGACTTGTTCAGGTTCTCGATGTACAGGCCTCCTCCGGTGATGACCGCGTGCGAAGGAACATCGTCGTCCACTTTCACCCACTTTACTAACTGAGGCCTAGACACACGAGAATCAGAAGTTATGTGAAGAACGAGTCAACATTGTTAATCATTGGGCCGATCCTCAGAACAAAACAAAAAAACTAGCACAAAGTCCGATGTCTTTTCTGTCGGCAAAAAGAGGAACAAAGCTCGGGTCTTTTTCTCTTTTGTAATAAAAAATGGCGGCATTATTCAATCACACAGCAGGAAGTGTAGTCAGATGAAAGGACTTGAAGCCACTAGATTAATGCGGCAAATTTGTGGAACAATGCCCTTCTGGAAAAAGCGACAATTGTGGATTTTCTGTTCATGAATTCCTTTCACAACCCAATGAATCGCCCCAAGAGATATTGGCTCCTGTTGTCCTGTGGAAGTAACTAGGTTTTCACTCTTCAACGATAACCTCTCATGGCGGGTGTACACTGTGCGATTTACGGCGTACGATCACTAGTCGTGAGAAAAATCACAGGTCGTAGCTGAAAATCGCAGGTCGTACAGTGAGACAGGGACAAAGATTTAAAGCAGTACTAAGTAACTCGTGCCCCTAGAGGCCATAAGCGCCACTGCAGGTGTCGTAGCAAGTTGAGTTTTTTTACTCATTAATTGTCCGTGAGAGTAGAAGAAGAAGAAGAAGAAGAAGAACCTTTATTTATATAGTGCCTTTCACAGACATAGCCACAAAGCGCTTTACATGAGAGCATTTACATTCACTCCATACTCGGTGGTGGTAAACTGCGTTAGTAGCTTCAGTTTCCCCTGGGGGAGACTGACAGAAGCGCTGTCGCACACATCTGCGCCAACGGTCCCTCTGACCAACACCACACATTTACACACACATCATTCATCCTGGCCTATTGTAAATGTTTTTGGTAGAGTAAATACTCCGCTGACAGAAAAGACAAAGGGACAGAGGGATATTGTGCATCCAATTACACAATGGAGATCTTTTTTTCACTCAAACTTGGCTGTAAATACTGTTTAAGTGAGGGTAGCCCTCAGTTAGCTTTGCCCGTTAGCAAACAGGCTAACGGGCAAACACATGATTCCATTAGTGTGTATTGCTGCTCCGACCCGGTGGTAAGTGTGGTTTTCTGGCCAGAGACACCAGGGGGAGATGAAAGACCCCACAATCATCCCATTAACACTTGTATTACCCCCAGAGGGACTACGGGAAGGATTCATTAAGGCAAACAAGTTACTTAGTACTGCTTTAAAATAGAACCGTTGTATGACCAAAGACGAGCTACGACCGACATCAAGCAGTGTCTGATATGTTGGGACACTAGTCGTAGTGAGTCATCCTCTTGCTGCAGAAAGGATCTCTGTCAGTGTCCTGTCAACAGTCACAGCAGCAGGGACAGGGCATGAGTGGGTCCGACTACGCATTTTACAGGACTTTCTCTGGACTTTTCCGCTGAAAATAAACACTGCTAGCATGTTGCGCTCGCCTGAGCTAAACACACGCCTTCTGACGCCTGAAAGTGCTACGACAAAACTTTGATCGTAGCTACGATCGTCTCTTTGAACAATCACAGAGTGGAGACGATAGCAGCTCACGATTTTACCATCGCTACGTCGTGCAGTGTGACAACTAAAAATCTTATAAAGACAAAAAACAGAGTGTACACCTGCCATTAGACGTTTTCTGGTGGAACAAAAGCGAACAAAGACCACTCAAGTAAAGTCAAGATTGGGCCCTTTGGAATATATCCAAATGATCCTAATAAACTATAGCTAATCAATATGTGTCGGACTCACTCTGGTTTGCCTTTGGCTTGACACGTTAGCTCCAGGTTCTCTCCTTCTCTGGTTAAACCCTGAGGAAACTCCACCACAATCTTCACTTCAGGTTTGTCTGTAAGAAAAATATCAAGATGCATTTATACATTTATTGTCAAAAGGATTATAAAGAAAGTATTATCAACATGGAAAGCTGGTTCTCCTAATCTCGAACTATATAAGCCTAAACTCATTACTGCAGGACCTGAGAATCACAGAAGTGAAGAACAGAAGCAGCACCTGACGAGACGCTCCATAAGATCGCAGGCGCTGGAGGAAATATATTCTTTGTTTAGTCTTTTTTAGATGAAGTTAATGTGGTTTTGTGAGACTGTGTTGTACGACTTAAAGAGTGGTTTGACTGGGATACCGATGTGATGGCACAAATCCAGATTCGCTCACAGGTTGGCGAAAAATACTGCAAAAAAAAAATAATAATCACGAACTGGATATAACTAACTGTTATGATCTGGGGTTGCTGCAGCTGGTCAGGTGTAGGTTCTTCTGTTCCCGAAAAATGAGATCAGCTGACGACCTATTTCATCAATGGATTCTTCTTGATGACGATGCCAGGATTCATCGGATTCATCAGATCTTAACCCCATTGAGAATCTTTGGGATGTGCCGGAGAAGGCTTTGCATAGCAGTCACTCTCTCCCATCATCATTGGTTTCTACACCGATGCCCAAATACTATATTTTAACGCCACAAACGCAGGAAAAAAGTCGCATACTTGATGTCTTAACATTTAATTAAACAGAGGAAAGAGACTTGAACAAAACAGTGATCTTTTGAGCAAAAAAAAAAAGTTTTGTTTTAAATGAACTTAAATACTTGAGCAATGTCATAGTTTTTTGAGAAATTTAGATTCAATGCCAGTTTGAGTCCAATTTAATGCTTTTTTTTTTACTTTAATGACTTTTATTGCTTTTTAATGGCCATCGACACCCTGCAATATTGTATCTTTTGACAATGCAGAAGCTTATTAAAGGGGGGGTATTATGTAAAATCGACATTTTCAAGCTTTATATCATGTTATTATGTCATTCCCTCATTAAACACATGCCTGGAGTGCTGCCTCGGCTCATTCACATATTTTTGAGTAATCAGTAAAAACTTAGACGGCGGCCATTTTAGGTGTAGCTATGCCTCAGTCCTCCTAGGAACGCCTCCTGGAGACGCCTCTGGACCTTTCGTCACCAGCCAAGCCACCAACCACTGCTCCTCAGCTCAGCAGAGCCCCCTCCCCGCACAGTGTTGTTGTTTAAATGCCACAGTAGTGTGCTGAAGGGGGCGTGTCGGAAAGCTTCTTAAAGAGACAGAGGCCTATTTCAAGACGTTCAGTACAGCCATTTTGAGAGAGCAATTTTATTCAAGGCAGTTATTTTTATTTACTATATATATACAGACCAACAGAAGGTTACGTCATCATTGTAGTGTGCTATAGACTGGTGCTATGTGATTGAAAAAAGCATAATACCCCCTCTTTAAAACAACGCCGCAGCGAATGGTGCTGTAATCAAAGGCGCTACAACCAAATATTACACCGTGTCAACTTTATTTTGTTTGTTTGGCTCAAAACTATGTACTCAAATTGAAACATTTCCAATCCAAATCACTTTTGATTTTCAACAAAAAGCCAAATCAACAGCGGAAGAAAAGCGGACCTAATAGTGACCCCTGTGGAACGCCCGGGAAAGACAAGGAAACTCTCTGAGGAATGAGTCAAAAGTTCACATTTTGTTTGGAACTGAACAGAGAGAAATGTTCCACCGGAGTTGACGGGAAAAGTGCCGTCAGTGGGACAGAGAAATCAAAAGGCTGTTGTGATGTTTTCTGACAGCGGGGCGCGGTGACAATCCTCGCCGTGGTATTCTCCTCCACCGCGAACTCCCTATTGTTACCGGGGTATTGACTTGGACTGGTGTTATCGACGTGTATTTGTATCCCAGTTTGAGTCGCGCTCTTTTTGCTGTGAACAAAAATCTAATGTTTTATTCACCCGTCTTGGCGTGAAGATAGAATTCTATCTTCACTTGAGCAGGGAACGGGAGTGACGGCAAACAAACAACCGCACCGCGAAGAGTTGTAGCTTTTTCATCTGGATTCTTGGGTGAAGACACAGTGTATGAATGATTTGAATATGTTTCACTTTGAATATTATTTACTACTTGTTTGTATCCACTGTATACTAAATAATCCATTGTTAAGACTTTAGGAATTGTGAAGTCTTACTTATTATTTGTTTATTTGGTCGGAACGCTGCATGTTAATGAACACACACGGGACTCATATGTGCAAACATGTGTTGTCCCACAGTCGAAACCCCTTCTTACTGTAAGATAAGAGCGCCACAATGCCTGTCATATTTTTGAATGACAGAGGTGGCAATGAATGCAGCTACCTTTCTTTTACAGACAATAATGTTGCACCATATAGAGGTGGTTAAATGTAAGGACCTTTACTTTATTATTTATTTGAGTTGAGATGAACTCTTAACTGGACCTGGGATTACTATTCATTTATACGTTTAAGTAACATAGAATATAAAATAAAATGTAGTGGATTTCTACATTGTGAGATCAAAGAAGTTCTATTGCTGGGTTTCAGGTGACAACACAGCCTATAATATTATATAAAGGTAAAATTATTTTGTTGTTGAGGACATTTTTGGTCTCGTACAGAGAGATCATGGACCCAGTGACTGATATTAATGATAACTTTTGTAATTGATACATTTTCTTTTTAGAGAAAGTTTGTTTGCTTTCAATAGCAGAAACTGGCTCCTCCCCCCACTGGTCCTGTGACATCATCACATTGTGGAACCTGAAAACAACCATTTCTGGCAACACGATGGCCGACTGTGCGGGCCTGTCTGCTGTGTTTCCCCGGGTGCTTCGGTTTCCTCCATAAACCATGAACATGCACAATAGGTGAATCCTCCTGAAAATTTGCATGGCTCAACTTCTGGAGATTGTTCCCACTGCTCTTTAAATGTTGGAACCAGCAGTCTCGTAAGATACAAATATGGACAATAATGACTCCCTAAAGATTAGGGGTAGGCAAGTTTGCCGAATCACAGGCTGATTTTCTTTGTAGTCACAAGACAGGGGGCCCGAGCTCCCTCACGTTGACCTAAACTCAATCGTTGTCTTTTACATATGGTATTTTTGTTTGACTATATTTTCAAAGGAAGGGGTTCTGGGAGTCCTCCCCTAGGAAATTTTTTACTGATTTAATAATATTTGATTTTGAGTATTTTAGTTGGTTTATACTTCTGGAGGGCTGTAATTTGGCCCCCGGCCTAATGTTGCCTACACTTGCACCAAATACGCCTGCAATTAAAGACTCAGAAAGTCTGAAATGATGTACTTGTCTCAACTTAGAGCTACATATCCAACCTCCATGTGGAAAAACTCTTCTCTGTAATGGTAATTTTTCAGGACATTGATTTAAAATGTGCACTGCTACTGGAATAAAAGTTTTTCCTGAAAGCTTTCACCACATCAACAAGTTCCGCATTAATTAATGAAAATATATTGTTACTGTATGGAAAGTGTTATCAAAAAGTGACTTGCAAGAATTTACCCATCAGAAAGAAGCGTGTTCATATTACACCAGAGACAGAAAGACAACTGGCAGAGCGCAGAGCGGCGGCATTAGCATTTCAAACAAACTTCAGCCTGACAGGAGGACTACTCTTTAAACTGCCGTGATTGGACGACTCTTTCTTCTTCCTTTTTATGTGTCAGATCCAATTGAACTCGCGACACTAAGTCGCAACACTTTGAACTTTTGAAACAACTTTAAACTCTGGTTGTAACAGGACAGCTTCTTTAACAGACATCATGTTCTAAAGGTTTTCGAGAATTGTTGATACTCGGTACCATAAAATGGGGAAGGAACATGATGAAACTATAAAGAAAAGGGGGGCCTGAAGCGATCCCTGTGGAACTCAAGGGAAAAACAATGCAATTCTCTCAAAATGCCAAAGGCTCGCTACAAGAAAGGCAATCTTATTTGAAAAGCCCCTTTCACATGACAGAACTCTCCCAAAAGTGCAGTGCTTAGTATAGTAAGTTTACTTTTAAGCAGTGCTTCTCAACTGATGCAGCTTTGGGACCCATTTTTAACCTATCATGACAAGCCCAAAATAAAGCCCAAAATAAAGCACAAGTTTCAACTAATTACGCTATTTTTAATTTGGCCCTGTTTCAGTAAATTCCAAGCACATCCCAAAGATCGTTTCCAATTTGTAATTTGTAAGAAAATATTCGGTGCATGTACCGTTAGCATCCCTATAGCATTTCCCGTGTATATTAGCATCGTGCTAATCGCTCGCTAATGCAATCTTTTTTTATTTAGGTTTTTACCTCAAGCTACTTATTTTGTATTTGCATTGTATATTTGCACCACTTAAGATTGTAATATGCATTTTTTGTGTTTCAGCAAGACGCTTCCCGGTCCTTTATTGGAGACTGTTAGCTATCTGCAAAGCTAGTTCACACACACTAGTAAAGGGAGAATAGTACAAATATATTTTTTTCCTAAGAAATTCTCAATAACTGCAAGAATACTTGTTCTACTGGCAGATGTTTAACTTACCTATTGAAAAAAAGAGGAAATATACTAATTTCAAGAAAGAATTTCATTTTTTTTAGCACTTATGTTTGGAGGCGGTGTTGGGCAGTAACGGAATACATGTGTTTAGAAGCTACTACTTTCTGAAAAGGAACGCATCACAGTACTCAATAATCATTCATTTCAGTGTCATACTCATAACATTAATAAGAAAGAAAAGAACAAAACAAAACGTACAATGCAAATCAATGTGAAAGTATTCTAAGCCTTAAGAATACAGTACTAGACAAAGCAACAGAATACGTTACTAAATACATTTTAAGGCAAGTATTCAGTATGTACCGATATCTTCCACTTATTTAGCGTTGTTGGCTTTGACTAATTGAGCAAATCAATCAATGCATCGATGCCTGATTTGAGCATTTAGTGTTTACTCATCTACAGACATGTGTAACGTTCTTGATTTTAAAATGCACATATCGTATCGTCACATTACGGCGCTGGGGTTTGCTTCATTTTCTGGAGTAAACAATTTTCTCAGCCCCTCAAACCGTCTTGCAAATCTATTCCCATAAACATGATGGACTCGTGTGAACTGTAATGATCTCCTGGTGGTATTGAAGGCGTCTGGTTATTACAGAGTGGAAAACCCCTTCCGCTGCTCTTTGAGACCCAGCCACAGCCTCCACAGCGCGGATGAAATAGTGTGGAGCTCCAACACGGGGGCCATTATCATTATGCTAACTGAATTATTTGTTTTATAGCACGCCGAGCCTCATAAAAGCACTCAGGAAGGCACGATCCGTCTCCCAGCAGTCGACTGACCTTAAGGAGGAAACTAGCAAGTGTGGAGGAGTTCTGCTGTGTTTAGAGGCAAACACCGGTCCTCCATGTTTGTATGTGTTGTAGACTTAATTGCACGTAAAGAGATTTGCCCTCAGCATTTGACCCCCGGGTGTGCCACTTTGCATTATAAAGCATTCACACGGACTTACATTGTACTTCTAGGTGTTTCTGAGCCTGGAAGTCTTTGACCGCGGGATGGTCCACGATGCAGACCACGGGAACCCCGTCGTCCTCTTTGCTGACGGTGAAGGTGAGGCGGCTCGTCACGGTGTACATGCGCTCGTACGTCACCTCCACTTTGGGCTTGCCTGACGGAAAACAGCACGATTAAAAGATTAAGAAGAATCTTGTTGTGGCAAACAAAGTGGGGCAGGGTTTGGCCAAAAGTGTCCGCTTTGTGGTACAAGCACCAACATTGGTAAGAATAATCTCCAACGCCCATTAGCTGCCCAAAATGATGCCCCATGCCCCTAGAGGCCATAAGCGCCACTGCAGGTGTCGTAGCATGTTGCGTTTTTTTACTCATTAGTTGTCCGTGAGAGTAAATACTACGCTGACAGAAAAGACAAAGGGACAGATATTGTACATTGTGTCACAACTCAATTGCACAATGGAGACAATTTATTTTCACTCAAACTTGGCTGTAAATATTGCTAAAGTGGCGCTAGCCAGCAGTTAGCTTTGCCCATTAGCCTGTCAGCTTCTATTAGTGTGTATTGGGTTTTCGGGTCGGTGCAGGGAAAGTTGCAATTGTGGTTTTCTGACCAGAGACACCTGGGGGAGATGAAAGACCCCCCAATCATCCCATTAACACTTGTATTACCCCCAGAGGGACTACGGAAAGGATTTATTAAGATAAAAGTTTCCACAACTCGGATTGATTGCGCTCGTACATGGGCCTATCTCACCGGCCTGCAGACTAGGTGGAGACTCGAGTTGCCGCTGGTCACAGAGACGTCTCCTTTATGTCCCCTGGAGATCAGGCGAGTCTCCTGGTAGTCTCGGTGAAAGCGAACAGGTCTACACAGTCTCAAGCAGTTGTGGCAACGTTGCGAACACTATTTGTTGTCCTCAACCTGTGAGATGTTTTTGTGACGTCCCTGCAATGTCTCCGAGACCTGTCGGAGACCAAGGAGATCTCGAAGACTCCACACATCTCTGTGGGATCTCACAGGTTGAGGACATCTTCAGACTGTGTGTACATGGAGACATTCACTTTTTCAACTCAAGGGCTTAGATTATTAACAAAGCTTTGAGAAATGATACACACTAGTGTTTACAAATGCTCTAATAGTGCACACTCACTACATTTTACTCTTACTGTTATATCATGAGCTATGGAAAAATTGTAACATTATTTCTAAATGGGGTTTTATCAGGCTGCACAAACACATTCAATTTTAGGCCATATCCACACGAAGACAAAACGCTTATATTTTCAGAAACTTTCTTTGTAAGCACGAGCTCAGTAAACGTGTGCGTCCACATGGGTCGACTCAGGTCTGTGAAAACGGTGTGATTTATCTGCCAGGCCTGTGTGTGGCGCTGTGACGCTAACACAGATAATAGAACAAGATCGCGCAGTAAACTTTTGCGGAATATAAACAGTGAAAATTAAACGGATTCAAGGATTTACGATTTACAGAAGAGACGAGGAGGTGAGTTTATTCTTCAGACGTTAAGAGACTGAAGCAGAAAAACCTGTCAGTGACCGGACTTTGACTCACAGTGCAGCAAAGAGGAGAGAAGTAAAACCATCATAGATCCATGAGTCAAACTCATTCTAAGGTCAGTAGATTATGGATAACAGACTCCACTCTGGTGATGTCATCGTTTCAGTAAAGGTTGATGAGACGTAAACGGCGTTTTGAGATCTTTCCGCTCTGGGACCTGGTTTGGAAAATGTTCTTTTCCTGACCTCCAAAACGCCGGGCTCGTATGGACTGGATTGATAAAATATCTTTGCGTTTGGTCCTCAGCTTGACTTCGTATGGACAGGGTCTTAAACCGTGGCATTACGTGGACCACAAGCAAAAAAATAACAGTCTCTTGGCTTTTCCAATGAGAGGCAAAACGTATTCGTCACTATTACTCATTCATTTGGCTAGAATTTTCAATATTATAAAAATAGAAAAAGCCCTGAGGGTTTTTCAGTCCGTTCTCAATGGAAGAAAAAGAAAGATTTCCGTTTAAAAAAAGCCTCGACTCCGCACCATAAACTTTGGTTAAAAAGAATCTTTCAACAACTTTGCCAACTTTTAAAACTGAGAAAATGAGTCGGAGGCTGTTGGAAGATTAAACCCTCGGAAAGTTTTGATGAAAATCTTTGAACAGTGGCCTCGTGAAGCACAGGAAACCTATGGAGGGGGTTTAGTGGAGAGGCAGAAATTATTGGGAAACTGAGGGACAAATGAAAGACGGTCTCACTCATTACGGTTTGTGGACACCGACTGTGAAGCTGCGGAAAATACTGCTTCAATAATGCATTTCTATACTATTTCATATTCTATGGATGTTTCGATTCCTCAGAGATTAGGGCTGAAAAGCTTTTACTTGTGCATTTGGCTGGTTTTAATGCTTTTGAAAACATGTCTTATTTAGATGGATAGCATCGGTTGTAAGTAGTAATTATAGTTTTATTTCAGTGAAGCAGCAAATTAATGAAGAAATGTTGGGCGGAAAAGTTTTTTTTATTTGAATTTTTAAGCCACTGACAGGAAGTGACATAGATTAAGGTAAAGTTCCACAGAAGTTTGACTCATTTCCCATTGACATAACATGGTTGGCACGGCAACACTTTAAAATGGCTTCATGTCACTTCCTGGAAAGGAACATCACAATAGATACAGACATATCATCATAGAAGGGGGCGTGGCCTCGCTGAGGAGGAAAACCTTTTAGGAAACAACATTTTTCACTCTTTTTAGCCATTTTCTGGCTTATTTATCACATAGAAATAAAGTCAAGTCTAAATCGGGTCCATATGGATGTTTATTCACAGCAGATTGTTCAGTAGAAGTGAAAAAACGGCAGTCGTAGCTAGCACTAGCTAGCGTTAGCATTAGCACGATAGCATTCTCCGTTATTTATGTATTTATGGGCTGTTGAACCACTTTGCTCCTCTCCATGTCTTTGTATTTTTATTGGGTAGAAACTATATCAATAATTCTGCATTTGTTAAAGCCACACCGCGTAGAATTTGACTCAATAAATAAGATTTAAATACAAGCATTTATTTTATGACAGATATTTTCATCATTGAAAAATACCTCATAAATGCACAAACAAACATTTATGAGGCTCGATCACGTCTCCTCAGATATGACGGCAAACTTTACCGGGAGTGGGGACGTCTCCAGCTCATCTCAGCGGAGATGTGACTAAAGTCAGTAGAATTTGAGAAATCCATTCTTTGATCACCCACTGCAGTAAGAGCATTTTCTGTGTTGAGCTGGTCATTAGGAGATGTTTTGTTTTGCAGCATAGTCCAAAATGTTACCTTTAAAGTAGTTTTTTTAATAATTAGAGAAAGTTTAGATTTTTCTCCAAATTGTTTTCCCACTAAACTGTTTTCAAACATGACCATATGTGGGCGATTCCAATTTAAATATAGATACAGACGGCATTGCGTCGTACCACACTTTTTACCACACACAAATTCATGCCCATGTCTTTATTTAGTACAAAACTATATTCGTAATTCAGCATTTGTTAAAGTCGTTTTGGAGAAATGATAGAAAGTCTCTCTTCTTTGTTTTCCTCGGCAACTGCTTCAAACATGACCATATCTGTATCTATGTTTTAGTAAAAATTGTGTCTAATGTGTCATATGCTCTTTAAGTCTGGACACTGCAGGGGAAAAGAGGAAAACAAATTAATATAGAGGTATCAAGTTGAACCTTTAGCTGTAGATTAAATATGAGGAAAACATATATTGCAAGTTTCTGTCATTTCATGTTTTATATTAAAAAAATGATGCGCTTTATACAGAAAAATGGCCAAAATAATGCATAGAGTCAGGTTAAGAAATGGTTTAATTGTGTTGAATTATTACTAAGAAAAACATTATCAGAAGGGATTTTAGATCTAGTTATTTCTGGAATATGAAATAAACATCGTGAAAAATCTAAGTTTTCACCAAAATGATTTAAAGTTACAAAAGAGAATGGGCCCTTTAGGGTGGAACCATTTTATGACTTTATTTAAACACTGATTCAGCTCCTCTGGGATTATGTTAATAAATCTATAACAGCGTCGTGCAGAAGGGAAGTAAAAGGCTGGATAATGTGTCTGGAAGGACAACACTAACCTTTAGCATAGCATGATTTAAGAAAGTCCAGAAACCACTGGAGGAAAACGTATTACTTGTGTGGTATTTAAGTCAAATGAAGTATCGAGCCGATATGAAGTATTCAGAGAGCCTATATGAAGTATTTAGAGAGCCTATATGAAGTATTGAGAGAGCCTATATGAAGTATTTAGAGAGCCTATATGAAGTATTTAGAGAGCCTATATGAAGTATTGAGAGAGCCTATATGAAGTATTGAGAGAGCCTGTATGAAGTATTCAGAGAGCCTATATGAAGTATTCAGAGAGCCTATATGAAGTATTGAGAGAGCCTGTATGAAGTATTGAGAGAAGAGACGGACCTGGCAGCTCCTTGTTGTTCTTCATCCACCTGATGGAGGCGGCCGGTTTGCTGCTCATGGCGGAGCACGTCATCTCCGTCTCGTTGCCTTCGCTCAGCACGTCGTCCCGAGACTCGATGATGGGGTTACTGGGAGGGACTGACACACACACACACGCACACACACACACACACACACACACACACGGGTTATTCAAGTTGGAATAATCAGGAATGTCCATATATAATCACACAGTCATTTAAAGGGGTTTTATACAATGTTGTTTTCTCATCAAAAAAGTTTCTCCTGATGGTTCTACGAATAATAATAATAATAGCATACACTTGCCTTGCGCTTTACAAGCCTGTGTTACCAAGTTTCTCAAAGCCCTACAGTCATTATTCCATTCAAGCCATTCTCGGTGGTTGTAACCTCCTATTGTAGTCACAGCTGCCCCTTGGGGTAGACTGACGGAAGCAAGGCTGCCAGTCTGTGCCATCGGCCCCTCCGACCACTACATTCATTCTGGCCTATTGTACATGTTTTTAGTGGTAGTGGAAACCGGAGGAAACCTATGTAGACCCAGAGGGAACATGTAAACTCCAAACAGAAAGGCCAGATCTCAGCGCTTGTGCTTCACAGCTAGAAGGTCCCAGGTTCGATTCCCACCTGGACGGGTTGTGTAGGTTTCCCCCAGTTACTCCGGTTTCCCCTACCACTAAAAACATGTACAATAGGTGAATCCTCCATCCAGGTGATTCTGACCACCAGCCTGGCTCCACATCTAGAGAGGGGTCCCTGGGCGACGGCTGCTCCATACCCCATGTCCCAGCACCAGTCAAAAAAGCACCTTCACTAAACTTGTAGCTGCTGCTTAGCTTCTAGCTTGAAAACAAAATAACTAAGAGAAGAATTTTTAGTTCCAGTCCAGCCCTGGGAGTAATAAATGTCCAGGTTTTACCATCTTTCTGACCAATCAACGGCGAGTTATCTATATCAAACATATATGAGTTTCATTTTCTGTGCATCTCCGCCCCTCCTCATGAAACCAGAGAGGCCTGAAACGGGGGCGCTCGGTGCCTGTGGGCGGTCCTTACTGAGCACGGTGATGTCGGCGTAGGCCTCCTGCGGCGGGTCGGTGTACAGCTGGCACACGTAGCGGCCCTCGTCCGACAGGGACACGTTGGACAGCGACACCCGCAGCTCGTTCTCCGAGAAGTTCACCAGCTGGAAACGGGCGTCCTTCAGAGCTGCAACGGGACAGACGGAACAAAAGGGGTCTGACGTCTCTGCAATGATCAACAAAGTTACACTTCTTCGGTCAGGAGTTCCTTGTTGGATGACTGGCCAGTTGTTGTTGGAGGAGCTCATAAATAAAAAAACAACATCGCACACTCATGAGCCGATGTCCAAATTTGAACCAAAATGTATGTGTTGGAGGATCTCAAGCATTTAAAGTATAGACAAATGATTAAGGCGAGACACGGCAGGTGAAAATATTGAGATCTTTTGCAAATTTTCCCCTTTAACATCTTAGCTTTAAAGCCAGATTAAAGATTATGTCCAATCTTTACAATCTTGAAATTTAAGAATATTCTGAAGGTTTTACAGAGGGATTTTTTTTGTTTAGAACCCCCCCAAAAAAATGATTATTTTCACTTATAAATAGCGTATTCAAAAACTAAACAATATATCCAAAATCCCCTCTGAAAAAACAACAACTTTGTGACCAATATATGAACAAAATGAAACCATACATTTAAACCTGGGTCAACCTATTATTTAGATTTCGTTGCTGAAAATATTGTCAATCTTTGCAGTTGAAAACAAATGACAGAAAAGTTGCAGTACACATTTTTTCCTCATATTTATATCAGTAGTAATGTCTTATTATGATACAATATTTATTTTATCTGTAGTCTGTTCATTACTATTCACATGGTGTCTCCTGTCCCACTCCCCCTTGGGAGATCTAGATCGATCGGAGGAACACGGCTGAACAGAGGAACCCGGCTGAACGGAGGAACCCTGCCTACTGACAACAAGGACTGGACGGTCTGTGATCTTGGCCCGTCTGCTGAGGGACTCCTCCGGCCCTGGGTCTCTACAGCCTGTCCGTCCATGGGAGAGGATCTCTCCTTCTGTGGTTCTCCTCAAGGTTTCTCGTTTCTCCCACCGGGTTTTTGAGTTTTTCCTCGCCGTGCTGGAGAGTCTAAGGACAGGGGACACCCGAGCTGCTCGTCGCCACCCACTGCTCGTCGCCACCCACTGCTGACGCTTATTTGGACTTTATGTTTGCCTGGATATTTGATTCGCTGGAACTTTACATTGTCTTATTTACTGCTCTGTTTTATTGCCTTAATGTTTGTTGCAGCCCTATGAGGCAACTCCTGTTGTGATATTGGGCTATACAAAACCATTGATTGATTGATTGATTGAGTAATGTTCAGCAAAAAGTTTTAAATTGATATCTCTAATTCCCCCCATTCACCTGCAGCGTCTCGCCTTAATCCTATGGCAGGTACATTTCCCACCTCCCTCTTGGGGAAAATGCCTTGGAACGCCGCTCGGAGATGATCCGAGAGCTCCGAGTTCGGATACGAGATGAAGACAGTAATGGCGGCCCCTAGTGGTGGAGCGCAGCTAATGATAACACCTTAAGAAAACCACTGCGCCAGTGAAATAAACATTTTAATCAGAGATGTAGAAAGTCTTTGGCTGCTGGTTGGAGATCCCTGACGTAAACCTTCTGCCATGAGGCCATTTCACCAAATCGGTTCCTTAAAGTTGTAACTGATTTTGATGAAAGCGAATATCATTTAGATAGATTTGTAATATTTAATCATTCAGGCGTTTTGGACGACAGAACAGACTGAATGAGGAGAGTAAGAAAGCGAACTGTCGAAGCTGGGACTCCACGATACATAAAAGTGTTTATTTTATTCCATGCAGCTTCATCAACTAGGCCACAGTCATTCCCCAGCTCTCCAAAGCGTTGCGGCCCCCTTATCGTTCCACACATCTCACATGGGGTCCCCCCAATTATAACAATTCACTTTTTTCATCAGAGTGTGAATGTTTTGCAGCCACTGAACTGGGCTATTGGAGCGCGTCCACGTGGAGCCTTCAGAGGGAAAGCCCAGCGGTGGAAATCCAGTCAGCGACACAGCTGCATTTTGTTATAACTCTTTTTAAATATGCCATAAAAATAAACTTGAATGGAACATGTAATAAAATGTTCAATTCGTTGTGTAATAAAAGCTATCACTGCACACTATCAAGCAGTCAGTAATGCACAATTAAATACTTCAATACTTCAACCAGACTTAGAGACACTCATCCATGCATTTGTCTCACTGGCCTTTCTAAACGAGCTGTTAGAGCTGCAGAACATCCAGAACGCTGCTGCTCGAATCCTGACAAGAACCAGGAACTACCACCATATTAGTCCAGTGCTCCGGTCCCTGCACTGGCTTCCTGTCACTCAGAGAATAGAATTTAAAACAGCTCTGCTTGTGCACAAGTCGTTTCATGGTTTAGCACCAAAGTCCATCTCTGACATGTTAGAGCCGTATGAACCATCTCGGGCCCTGAGAACTTCAGGGAGGGGTCTCCTGGTGGTTCCCAGAGTCAGGACTAAACACGGTGAGGCTGCGTTTCAGTTTCATGCAGCTAAAATCTGGAACAGTCTTCATGAGGATGTGAGACAGGCCTCAACTCTGACAATGTTCAAATCCAGCTCTTTTTACCCGAGCAGATGAAAACTGAAAGTATTTTATCTGCACTCTGGCCTTTTACTGTCATTGATTAATTATTATGTTGATTTTTTAATAATTGATTTTAACTGTTTTCTCGTAATTTTATGCAACTGTGAAGCTTTGAATTGCCTTGTGTATGAATTGTGCTCTACAAATAAACTTGCCTTTGCCTTAACTATGCCACGCCGGACAGTAGCCATTGACTAATTTCCATCCATTGTCTCACACTCGCACTCTCAAACACTCTCATTCACCCTGGCCTATTGTACATGTTTTCAGTGAAAGGTTAAACCAGAATAAACCTACACAGACACGGGGAGAACATGCAAACTCCACACTGTGCCGCCTACTGTATATTTTACTTATGTAGTAAAAGTATCTAAACAGATCGTACAGTGACAATGTGTGTCAGTCTGGTTAAGCAAGGTTATAATTGAGCATTAAAGGTAGTGATAACCTTTAATGCTCAGTCATTTCGCTGCCTTTAAACCACTAACAAATGACGAGTAAAACTTTGTAAGCACTTGTAGAGCAGTGTATTCTAAATGTGCTTTATAAATAAACTTTGACCTTGTAATGTCTTTGAAATGATATTGCGCAGTCATCATAAAGTGTTACCATACTTCTTACTGCATTATACAAAGTGTGAGAAGAACATTTGATCACATTTCGAACTGTTATTACAAACTGCGGCTCTACACTCCCCCTAGTGGCGAGTTCTGAAACAATGTCGTTTCACGAAATCCCCTTCAGTCTCGGTCCGTGTTTTGAATCGTGTTTCGTGGCAGTGCTCTGAAACGCCGCGGGGCCTCCACACAAATGTCCCAGACTTTCCTGTGGGACGCGCCCGACCGCCTTCCTGAACTTCTCCTCGACAAAGCGCGGCCCCCCCGTGAGTCACAAAGAGGCTAAAGTCCCCCCACGGCGAAGGACAGAGCGGCGCCTTGTCCGCTCAGTGTGATACTCACGCCGGACGTCCCTGAAATAGATGGTCTGTCTGTTGGGGTTGAGCAGCTGGATGACTGAGTCGTCGTTGTCCTTCACTCGACAGCTGATGATGGCCATCTCCCCCTCCACCACCGACACATTGTCCGTCACCAAGTTCTGGCTCACCACTGCGGGGGCACAGGGGACAGCGCGGGTGAGAGGACGGACACACACGCAGCAGAAGTTCTCCAAAAGACCTTTAGGCTTTCTCTGTCATTGTTACTATTATTATGATCTAAGGTCGTTCTGATGCCGGTGCCACAGATTTCCCAGAGTTCAATATTAACAAGCGTTTACATGAACTCACAGATACGACAACACGTTCTTACGAAGCACCTACAGGTGAAGATTCATTTAATCTAGTTATACACTGACTTCATGTAACTTGTTTTTCACTTGAATTGTTTTGTAAAGATCCAATTGTGTAAAAATATTTATTGTTTATAAATAGGTTGCGTTCACGTGACGTTCTGAAACACAGAAAAAAATCTGAAATACAGATATTTGTATACAGATTTCTTCTCTTTGTTTTCGGCTAATATAATGGGGCGACAGTGGTGCAGGTGGTAGAGCGGGTCGTATCATGATTGGAGGTTCAGGGGTTCGGATCCCGCCTCCTGAAGGTGCACACTGTTGTTGTGTCCTTGGGCAAGACCCTTCACCCACCCCCAGTGTCTGCATACACTGCTGTATGAATGAGAGAGGAATGGGTGAGCGGTTCCTCGCTGTAAAGCGCTTTGGGCCTGATGAAGGTAGAAAAGTAAAACAAATGTTTTATGCTGAAATGCACATATACTAAAGGATTTTGTTCCATCCTCTAAGGTTAAGGTATACTTTAGGGAAATGTGTCTCTTGATCCTTGGATGCTGCTGGGCCGTCCTGTCAGGAGCAGCAGTGCAAATCACTACTAAATAATGATCCATGTACACATTAGTCTTTTTATTACTGTTCTTTTTATTATATACTGTTTCTCTGTTGTAGAGTTGTATTGTTCCTTGCACTCAGTCTGAGATTATGACATAATGAAAATCTAGAACGTGACTTATTGTTTTAAAATCCAGTGTTTAAAATATCTGTAAAGCAATTGTAAATACTGCAGCCAAACAAACAGGACCAAGGGAAAGATGCAGCTCAATAGTCACAAAACCATAAAGTCAAGGCAACATTTTCATGAACCGTTCATTGGTTCGTTTTTCAGTGTTTCCGGCCTGAAAAGAAAGTCTTCTCTAGATGTTGCCAACAGCGAGTGCCTGGACTTGATCTTTTGTGTGAATAATATTGAACCGTCTCTCTCCATCAGCGCCGTTAGTTTTTCTGGACCTCGGTTTAAAAATGTCCAGTCTTTGTCTTTGGCCTCTATAAATAATATAAACAAAGGAGAATCCACCTGTTACACCTCATAATAGCAGTGACATTGACCACTATTGTTCTAAATAAAGAGTCACTCGTCAATATCTCAAAGTGTTGACCTGAAGAAATGCAGTTACGGCTCGTTTTTTTAATGTTTTTTTTATGGAGAATCCGTGTCGTGTTTTACGTCCCCCGGCCTCCAAAGGGCACCCCTGTAAAATGTAATTACTGACTCTCAGCGCTTTTACAGCTGTCTGCACATAATAAACACTTTATTAAACATTTACTGTCTTCCTGCTGGCGTCGTATACACATAATCACCCGTCATTAAACGATATGAGCTGTATGTGCACGGCGAGGGTCGAAGGATTAGAGGTACTTCTTACACATACAACACTCTCACGCGTACACAGGGCTGGGTACTTTAACCGATACCTGAACAATACTTTCGTTAGACGCCCATACTAAAATACTTGTCATGTGGAACCAGAAAACAGATTAATAAAGTTAATGTATTCCTTTTCCTTCCATTTAATTTCTTTTGCATTTCTACTTTGTTTGAGGTGAAACAACCAAGAAACTTCCTTTCACTACAAAAAGGGCGGGGGAAAAAACACAAGTTCCCCAGTTTTTCAATTTTTTTCCACCAATTTTCTTCTTCTTTATGTTTTCCCCCCAAGATGTAAAAAAAAAAATCGAATTTTCCCCCAAATTTCGCCCCAAATTTTCCAAGTTCCTCCCAAAAATTTATAATTTGTTTTGCACAATTTTTTCCATATTTTTTCAACATTTTTCAACTTTCCATTTCCTTTTCCCTCCTTGCTTTTCAACTTGTGTTTCACTTTTTTATTTCTTTTGCATTTCTATTTTGTTTGAGGTGAAACAACCAAGAAACTACCTTTCACTACAAAAAGGGCGGGGAAAAAAAACACAAGTTCCCCAGTTTTTCAAAATTTTTCCCCAATTTTCTTCTTATTCTTTAGGTTTTTTCTCCAAAATTTTCAAAAAAATCTAATTTCACCCCAAATTTTCCCATCCCCCCCAAAATTCATAATTTTCCCCCAAAATTTCCCACTATTTTTCCACTTCACAATTTTTTCAAAGTTTTTCAAATTTCCATTTCCTTGGGAACCCAATTTTCCCTCCTTGTGTTTCACTTTTTAATTTCTTTTACATTTTGCATACCAACAGCATCAAAACTTGAATATAAAGATTTTATATTTCTTTTTGGTACCTGCTTTCGATACTTTTATTTTTTCCACACCAGTAGAACCTAAACGTTTTTTCCCGATACTACACCGGTATCGTTTAACGGTACCCAGTCCAACATTTACATCTATGAAGATCACGAGGACATGACGGAGCGCAGGCGGGACAGACGGCACATGCATGAGCGTGATCATCGACAGAGGGGTCTTACCTGCACCTGCATACTGTCCCGCTCCTGAAGGTCACGAGGAGGAGCAGAGGGAGAGGAGACACAGGAGGTTAGCCTCAGAGGAACATGCGAGGAACTAGGGCTGAACGATTTTGAGAAATAATCTAATTGCGATTTTTTTTCTTCAATATTGCGATTGCGATTAAATATGCGATTATTGTTGCAAGGTCCTCTTCTCATGTATTTTTCACCTAACACAAGCAATAAATCAGCCTGTTTCATAATAAACAATATTTGAAGTGAAAATTGCAACAAAATTGTTGCTTGACCTATTCAAAATGTGTGTGGACTGCACTTCTTAAACTGTCTGAACTTAACAGTACAGTCTATAAATAAATGCTAAATTATATAGATATTAAAAAAAAATAACTCACTGATCCAGTCAGTAACATCACTTATACTAAAGTGCAGGAAAGTAAGAACAAACGTCTGCTTTAACTAGTTGGAAAAGTTTTAGGAAATCAAACTCCCAATTAATACAAAATAAGCTATTTAATTTATTAAATAGTACTTTATTATTTCGGCCAATCAAATCCCAGTCTGAGCTGCGACTCGTAGTACTTCAGATGCGCGTTATTGAAGGACACGGAGAGGCCAGATGGAGCACACGCCAAAACACAGTGGAATTAGGAGCAGCATTTTGGTTTTGGGATGTAACTTTGGACAATATGAAGAAAGAAAAGAACACTGACACAAGGAGACGGGACATGAGGTGCCAGACACAGACACGTATCTTTGACTCGCAGCCATTTAGTGACATTTCAGCTTAAACAGCACATTTCCTCAGCAAAATAAGACATGACACTCCTGTCTCGGATCCTAGTTACCAACCATTTTCATACTGCAGTTTAGTGTTTATATCTAGCGTCTGTACGACCTACGGAGCGGATATGCGGTAGACGCAAAGGTAAATAAAGGCACATGGCACTTCGCCTCCGCGGATACTTAATGGTCATGAACCGTCATTATGCTTTTGAGATAAGTTCTTTATCCACAACATTCCCAAACATAAGCCCCCTAAACTGAGCCACAAACGACTCTTTACTTTTTACAATCAGCACAGACTCACCCATATATGTCTGTGGAGGCAGAGGCGTGTGAATCCGGAGGTGAGGGAGTTTCTGTGATCACCAGAGCGTGTAGTAGCGGCGACGGAATGGCGTGATTAGCGCTGCGGCTAACGCAATGCTAACGGAGAAAAGCAATATTCCTTCGCGGTGGCTGCATGATAAAAGCTGATATTTTCACTGTACATCCACAATCTACCGCGCACCTTAACTAGACTGAGACGTAAACAAAAGCACGCGACGGAGCGGACTTTGCTGCCATATCTCGTTGCTCTATTTACTTCCCAAATCGCGTGCCCTGCGATTACGAAATCGCGTTGTGTAATATCGCGATAAAATTGCAAATGCAATTAATCGTTCAGCCCTACGAGGAACGAGGTGCGACATGCAAACCCAGCCACCGAGAGAGAAGTCATCGATTCAATGCAGCCACGGGTGAAACCGATCGTCCAGGAAGATTCCCAAATTTAGGAGAACATTTCACACAGAATTAAACACAGCAAAGGCTTGAGTACATGAGCAGTGTGGGGTCTGGTCCACGATTTATGTGACAATGCCAAAGAAGAATGGAGTGAAAACGTAACAAACAGCTTTAAAACCCTTTTAATCCTGCAAATCGAGGCTCACAAACTTTCCCCTACAGATGTCTGTGTAAGCTCTCAGTCGTACAGGAGTTCGCCATCTTCAATGAAGGTACTCGAGTCATCTTCTGTAGCTCGCAGCTTAGATAAAAGAGGAGGAGTTAGGGGTGGCCCGGCTCCTCCCCTCTAATCACAGCCACTCTCACCTGTGGGTAAACACCTTTGAAGTAGAGCGTCTCTAACGACATGCTCACCTCAGTATCGATCAGTCCTGTCCTATTCATGGATGATCACTGCTAATTACCTGCCTATTGTTCTTTTGTTGGCTGAGGTGCCGTCTCCTTGGAGTGGCCGTGCCCTGTCGGCTGTCCCCCAAGGAGATTGAAGTAAAGTGACGGGAGATTAAATCTGAGCCCGCCATTCCGGTTCATGGAGGGATATTCTCTTTCTTGACAAAAATCTTCTTGACGTTCGAAGACTTCCACTACTGAGTACAGAAGATGACTCAAGCACCTTCATTTAAGATTGCCCTATAGAGTTTTCAAATAAGTTGGTCACAGGCAGGACACCTCCAGAGATAATGTCGAGGCGGAACCCCCTTTACCGTGTTTCGGTGGGACAATAAACACTGTTACACCAGCAAAAACAACTGGCGGCTAGTTGGCGTTCACTTTCAGTCCACATGTAGTTTTATCCACGTCTCTTCTGGACATATTCAGCCGATATCCTTACAATGCAAAGGAGAACAGAGGAGGAGAGAGGGGAGAGAGGGGAGAGGCTCTACAATGTTTCTAATCTAGAGGCGCAGGAAACACTGAGCAATGCCTGAAAATAAAGTTAAACCTAGGAAATGGAAATAAAAGCTGTTGTTAGCATTTAGCCTCTTCTCCTCTCCTCTATGGGGCCAAACCGGGGGTGAAGTTAGAAGCGACCGAGCTCTTCCACGATTCCCCTATTCAGGAGCGCTTCGGCGTCTTACTGCGCGGACGTCGAAGCGCTCCTAAGGTGTTATTACGCCTCGCAATATAGTTCCCCTTTTTATCCGCTTAAGAAAATCGACATGTTTAAGGCGAGACGCGGCAGGTGAAAGTATTGATTTTTCACGCAGTGGTCTAAGTGGAGATTTTTATCTATTTTCCACCCTTTACATCTTAGTTTTCATGTCAGAGAATAAAAACGACAAAACTCACCCCGCGTGATGTTTATTTATGATGATTTGTCCGCCTGCGACGCGGAGGTAACGCGGAAGTAGCAGCTTTTTTCACTTATGTTTAGTAAATTGAAAAAACTAAACAATATATCCAAAATCCCCTCTGAAAATGTCAATAGAATAAAACCATACATTTTAATCTGGCTCAATCCATTATTTTCATTTCGTTGCCCAAAATATAGGCAATTTTGGCAATTTTCATGTACAAAATGTCTTATTTTTATATAAGAACATAAAATGACAGAAGAAATGCAATACATTTTTTTCCTCATATTTATATCAGTAATGTTCAGCAAAAGTTTCAAATTGATATCTCTACATTTATTTTTTTTCCCCTATTCACCTGCAGTGTCTCGCCTTAATTTTGTGTGACTGTACTTGGATCGTGTAACTTCTCACGTAGCCGTATTTAAATGGGGGAAACGTGGAAGAGCTCGGTCGCTTCTAACTTCACCTCCGTTTGGCCCCATAGAGGAGAGGAGGAGAGGCCAAATGCTAACAACAGCTTTGGTCTTTTTGCGTGACTGAGCGCACGCGTAAATACCAGACAGTTACGCATCAACTCGTCTAAGCCCAGGTAAGAACATATCTCAGTGTGGAAAAACACTGGCCTGTTCCTTTAAGTAATCCCTCAAAAGAAATATTGTTAATTCCAAGACTTGGAGGTTCAGAGTCTGTAGGAGCTACTAAACTGGATATTTTTTTGGATTACAACGTCCTCTCGGTCACCGCCTTTCCTGCTACACGTGGATACCCAACATGTCAATATTTGTGAATGTGTGGGAAAGACAAGCGAGCGCCGCCATGTTGGAGTGATCTCCTGGGAAACTCTGAAGCAAAACGTCATAAAATAAGCATCGTTAAGGGAGAGTTTAGTCTATTTTTTAGTCTGACATTGAAACTAAGATGTTAAGAGAAAAAATAGCTAAAAATGGCAACATTGCGTGATTAAAAATGGCAGCATGGATGGAAAATATAATATATAAATAATAATAAAAAACGGATGGGATCTGGTTGAATGGAAGCTTCGTTCACTCACGTCTGAGCTCTATGAAAAAGAGATTAGGTTTTTAATTAAATTTCTACTTTATGAATTTGCACGGCAACTTAACTGTGACCATGACAAATTGGATGTTAATGACGAGGGATGGAATGATTTCCCAATAAATGGCGTTATCACCGTCTCCGTCTGCAGACAAAACACACAGCAAAGGAGGAACATCGATTTGTTTGAAAACGGGAGAAATCCGTTGCAGGGCTTTGGAGCCTTGTAAACAAATAAAAAAAACAGCCCGTTGTATATAGAAATTGGTGAGGTATTTTTAAATATTCTGGGATTAAATGGTTAATATCGAAATGTTGGAAGTTTGGAGCAGAACTGAAATGGATTTACAGATTTATGTGGGGAAAAAAATCAGTTGTGGATGCTTAAAAGAACATAGGAGAGACCTACAAATCTCCTGAAACACCGAAGAGGCACCAAGAGCCCCCACACCTGCAGCACAGTGGAGCGCGTCACAAACGGGGAGGTATCCGGGCAAGACTCGCGACTTAGCCACACAAGCCTTCTATCCCTACGGAGTCAATGTCCAGTTACTTCTGATAACTGTCTGATTATCCCGCTTATACCATGGTCCCGCGAACTGAAACTGTTCATTGGGGCCTGTTTGCTTATTTTTTTTAAAGTTTATAAGTGGCTTTTTAATCTGTTTTACCTGAAGCTAGTTCCAGCTCAATTGTTTATCGTTACTATGGAAACAGCTGCACGCGCTTTAACTGTTATTTAACTGTTGCCGGACTAGGTGTACTTTATGTACGGGATAACAAGAGTTCGCCCTGTCGATACTTATTTTCCTGATAATTACCGGCGTTCTATACATTATCCCGCTTATTACATTCCAGGCAGTGTGGCTAGGCTAGTAGCAGCACGGCTAGCTACTTATTGCTAGATTTAAGATGCAGTTAGAGAGGAGGAATGGTGGTGAATCTCTGGGTAAGTTGAAAGTCGGACTCTCGTTAACTTCACGAGTGATTCCCGAACTTCTCTCAAAGGGACGGGGACAGAGACAGTGTCTCTACTACTGGAGTGATATGAAAGACCTGTATTACAAGCATGAACTCCGTTGCCATTGGCAGCGGTCATTTTTTTCAGAGGTCCTCTATCAGAAAATAATGACCGGTAGAACGTTGGAAAATCTCATTTAAGTCAATGGCGCGTTCTACTTGCATACAGAATTAGGGTAGGCGAGCTATGGACCTGTTGAGAGGGATCCTCCCAATGGGCTCGTAATCCTCGTCTTTTGTAGGGCTTACATAATAAATGCACATAATAAATAAGTATAATATGTATTAATCTGTCTTTTTAACATAAAACTATTGACTTTTGGTAATGCTAACAATGTGTTAGGCCTGGTAACCGTCTGAAAGGTTACTTGCTTTGTACTAAACTTTGTACATGAAACTAGACCGTTGTTGTAATTGTGCTTCTTTTCTGTCGATGTACGAACACTTCAAACAGTGTTTTGTAATTATAGTTCTTTTTAATAGTTGTAAATAGTTTGTAAGTATGTAGCTTTATCATAGTTGTTACGTAATCAGTATTGGTCCGTTTTGGGGAATGGTCGGATGCTGGGGGTGTGTAGGGTCCATTTTGTTTTGCTGTGGTTCCCTTGTTGCTATTTCATTCCTTTTGTTGTTCCACTATGTTCTTGTGAAATGATGATTTTAATTGTATTGATTCGGCCCACTCCTTTTGAGCAGAGAGTTTGCTGCTCATATAAACAAACTGAAATTAATGCTCAAAATGTGAACTGGATTCAAAACACAAGTTGCAAATGTAATCGCAATATTTGTTGGTCCAGAATCTTTGAGTCCAAGCCGAAGCCGGTTACATCACGTTGCATCGTTGCTATTCCTGAGCTGCACCTTCACCTTCACCACCACAACAACAACAACAACAGAAACCATCACGACGTCATCTTCAGCAGAGGGCCGCGGCTAATGGGCCTGAACGCGCCCCTGTCTGCCACAAAAGGACGTCGGGCGATGCCGCGGCCGATACGGCGCCGATTGAATCTCCGCGATCGAGAGTGCACGCGGCGTGAAATTGTACATGATGAGTTTGGCACGTTCGGAGGTAATTACCCGCGCCCAGGCCCGTCGCGTGTCCGGGACAGCGGCGTGTGGGGGACGGAGCGTGACTGGCCCGTCCACAGCCGCGGAGGTGAAGATGATAACGCTTTGTGCGCTCGTAATGGGTAATTTAAGCGGCGTGTTTCGCCCGCGTACACAGCTTTAGTTGAACGCTAAGGCTTTCTTAACGATTGTAACGAAGTGAACTCAAAGCGGCACGAGGCCACCACTCACACGGCCAGATAAAACCAGCTCACAAAGTTCCTCCAAACAAACTTGTGAACTGGTTTCATCTGGTCGTCCATCCATCCATTTTCTTCCACTTGTCCGTTGCCGGGTCGTGGGGGCAGCTGTTGGAGCGCCCCCTGCAGGTGGTGGGTCCACAGAAGGACGGCCTCATGGTTCCAAACGGGCCTGTTGGTCTCTCATATTTCAACAGAAGATTGCCGTGTTGTTTATGGAACTCTCAACAGCTTGGATCCGGAAGAAGCTTATTATTGTGTCTGATGTCACACTTAACAGCCCCACTTTGCCAGGCCGGCCGTCCACTCTCCTCACAGCCAATCCGACCTCAAAAAGCTTCATATCGATCCGACCATAGACCATCAGACCATTACGAAAGGAACCGAATCAACCACTTGTAAAACATTTCCTTAAAAGGTGCTTTATGGAGCTTTTTATGTGAAAAATTAAACTTTTTTCCTCATTCTTATTTGATCTTTCATTTCCATCACTGTGGCCTCTATGATTTTCATTTTTAATGTTTAATTTTTTGAACTTTTACTGTAAGGTTTCATTTTATTTTAATTTCATATCGTTTATTTGAGCTATTGTATAAAAATAAAAAAAACGAAAAAGCAAGACCACACAGAAGCTCAAAAGGAGTAAGCTGAAGTATAAAACGTGTTAATGCTAACCCCTTTCTCACATTCTTTCTTTTCTTGACAACAATTGCTTTTTTACAGACATTGGTAAACCAGGAGTTTCTGGTAGGTTTTCATTGCTGACGGACCCTCTCAGCAGAAAACCTACAAAACAGTTGCTCCTGGAGAGTTGTAGAGGCCACTGTGATGGAAAGTACGGGTGCCATGTTAACCACCCATACAGCCAACGGGTCACAACAAGCGAAATTACGCACAAATATCGAGTTGGTTTTCTCTTTCACTTACAAGGACCACAACCTCAAATCAAGTGGAACTTTTTAATATTTCATTTTGGGGCTTTGTAGGAGACGACGATGAGCTCTCGGGCTTTCATCCCCACTGACCTGAAAGACAGAAGGGATGAAAAAGGAAAGAAGGGTGGGGGGGAACGAGGAGAGGCTGAGGAGAGGAACCGGGAGGTATTCATAGGACGGAGACCAGAAAGGGCGTACGAGAGTTGTGGTCCTGCTCCCGAACCTCAGATAATTACTTTATCTCCATTTAACAAGAATGCACCTGCTTCATCTTCTCTAAGTCTAGGCTTTGTGTTGAATTCTCCTACATTAAAATGTAAAAAGTTGCTAACGACTCCATGTGGCATAAACGGCATAGATCGTGATGTTTGCATGATCATCCGAGGCGCCGACTGAGCGCCTGGATTTACATCTGAGCAGTACCACCCCCACCCCCACGCTTTCATGTGTTTGTCTATAGCGGAGTCACGTAGCTGCCTCCCCAGGGCTCACCATGGTTTTCGGCATGTAAAATAACACTTCCGCTTTTGAATAAGACAAATACCTTTCCAGCCTTTTTCCTTTATTGTGGTAAGAAATTCCACGATGCATCATATCCGGCTTTTCCGATTGGTTAATAGTAGTAGTAGTTTATTCGGTCATTTTCATTTTCATTCTTTTAAACATAAAACAAGCATCTCCATAATTCGTGCTCAACACGACCGAAAGGGTTTAGGCTGAAGTAAAAAACGTATCGGGCCTAACCCAATTTACAGACTTCCACGAGAACCGCTCCGTGCATGCGCTTCAGAAAGACGCGGTTTATTATTTTAAGGAGAACGGTATTGTTCCCGTCACCTCGGAGCAGCCTGGTGTAGCGAGATGTTGTGTTAGCGTTAGAGAGAAGATGGAAACATCCGCTGCTAAACGGAGAATCCCAGCGTTTCAGAAAACACAGGGCAGACTTTGGATATTTAAAAAAAAGAATTCGAATCCAAGTCCTTGAATGTGTAATTTTCGAGAAGGGAAGCTACAAATAAAAGGCCCGAGTTTGGAATAAAACATCATCTTTTCACTAATAAGTTTCAGTTTATCCCTCCCTACATATTGGCACCACAGATCGAAACAAGCAGGTCTTATTCCAAAAAGCAGACAGAGAGACGGGGGATATCGTGGACGATTCATGTCGCAATTTCAATTCGTTTAAATAAATCTTGTGGTCCAGGTGGGACGTGTTTATGGGCCGGGTTACGGAATAAACACATGTACACTATACTCCAGTGGTTCTCAAAATTCGGTCCTAAAACTAGTTTGATAGTAAATTTGCTGATATACATGTGTATTTCGCCCACAGCCATAGCTATTTGTTGTTTCATATTCAATATTAAGCAAAATATTACAGGTTCTTTTGAATAGAATGAATTATTATGTTTGGGGCGCCCCGGTGGGATCTTTGCATCGAATAAAGGGATGCTCTGGATTTTGGGAATGGCTGCTCCATAAAGCAGGGGTAGACAAGTTTGCTCCCAATCGTGGCCCAAAGTAAAGCTCCACTTTCTCCAAATCCAGGCGTTGCACATTCTATATGACCTACTCATGGGTTTTGGGAAACAGTCTTAGCTCATTTTACACGCTGTGTTCCAAAACATGTCAACAATGTTTTCCTTTTAGACTCTTCCCATAACGTTTGTGCCTGTCCTGAGAGTTTTATTTTTTGATAGTTACAATTGCCTGTATTAATATTTTTTGGTTGTTAGTGCTAATTTGTACTTTGGAGACTTTGTCTCGGTAAAATGTGCTATACAAATAAAGGTGGATTGGATTGAGAGACCCCTCCTGGAGCCGCCACCTTAACGTGGTGGAGGGTTTGAGCCCGAATGATCCTGGGAGCTCTGTTGTCGGGGGCTTCGTGCCCCTGGTAGGGTCTCCCAGGGCAAACAGGTCCTAGGTGACGGGTCAGACAAAGAGCGGTTCAGAAGCCCCTCACGAGAGACCAACAGGCCCGGTTAGAACCATGAGGCCGTCCTTCTGTGGACCCACCACCTGCAGGGGGCGCTATAGGGGCTGGTGCAGCTCCAACAGCTGCCCCCACGACCCGGCAACGGACAAGTGGAAGAAAATGGATGGATTGAGGAGGAGCATGAGATTGGTTTTCCTGCTTTGCACTTATCTGCATTTGCTGCAACATTCTGATGATTGGCCTTCGAGCAGAATATGTTTTATTTACGTAGAAGAGAGAATTATTTACCAATCCAAGTCAAATCAATATTGGAAGGCTGCCTCACCAACCAGGGCGAAAATAAGGAGCCACTTGACAAGAATTAAGCAGCTGCCCAGAGATGCGTTCAGGCCCAACGCGGCTCCTGCAGCAGGTGCGGGTTATTACCGTGTAATGTGAAAGGCGTGCACGCGAGCGAATCATTACGGCGTGTGGCGGCGGGGGCGGCAACGCACGGCCCGCGGCGAGCATCAGCTGTTTAGGGCGGGCGAACACGGGCTAAGCAGGAAGTGGAGTCAGCGCGTGCAAACCCAGAGGAGATGAAAAAATAAAGACCTTTTGTGGTAAACATGACCTGCATCCTCAATGTTCCTTAACGTTGTATAAAAACATTAACATTGGTATAAAAAACAGCTCTTTATCTTTAAGACATTAGGGTTATTGTGCAGATACAACGACCTGAGGAGCTGCTCCAGAGGTGAAAGGGTTGAGAACCACGGGCTTAGACGGGAACATCTCGGTAAGTTTCTGCTCCCCTTCGTCCCCGCTTGGTCACAATTGGAATCAGGTTCTGCGAGCGCTCACTTCGATCACTGTAAATCTTGGAAAACTTGGCACTCACCGGGCCAGACAAACAGGCATGAAAAACAAAGTCCCGAGGCACTCAAGGTTATTAGTTTTCGCTGACGCCAAAGTGTTTCGATGCAGACGTCGCTGAGGCGTTATTCGACCCCATTGACAAGGAAAGTGCCACTGAGAGAAGCAGAGTCGCTTTTTCAGTCGAGTCCTGGCCCTATTGTACATGTTTGAAGTGGCAGGGGAAACCGGAGCACTATGAGGAACTGACAAAGGCGGAATGTGCAGAGTGAGGCCATGGAAACTGCTTTTGCTGCAGGTTTCTCTTGTGCAAATCAAAGTTTTCTCTCGCGGCGCCGGTTTCAAAGGGAGTTCAGGCGAGCGCACAAACCCGAACCGACCACCCGGAAAACCCGATCCCCGGAGGAAGATCAACATCGTAAAGGAGAGGGATCAGCCGCGACAGTAGAGCAAAGGCAACACGCGGACGTTCCCACAGAAATGTTCCCAGAGTAAATGGACGCTGACCGCACCGACGCCGCTCCGAACACAGGGGGCGCACCGGCATTTCAGGCAGGACAACTTGTTGGTTTATTAAAGAATAGAAGAAACTTTATGTTCAAACACACACAGCGATACAACGGCACACAATCGCCACAATAAAGGTAATATGTGGACCGTCTTGTGCTTTGATTAGAGCACAATCGCTATAATAAGTGTCTGTAATGTGTTACATTCATGTTTCATCAAGATCTTGTACGGAGTGTGACCACTGTGCAAAGCTTTCTCCAGCACATCCCAAAGATCCTAAAACGGGGTTAAAAACTGGACTCCGCGGAGGCCGATCCGTCTCATTGTCATCTTGGAATATGCCCGTGCCATCAGGGAAGAAGAAATCCCTTGATGGAATAACCCGTTTATTCCATGATCTTTCCAAATGGTGTCATGGGTTTGAAATAGTATGAGGACGTTGCTATGGTAATTTAGATCCCGTATGAATGTTTTTTTCTGTCATTTAAGTTAACATGATACAAGCAGTGAGATGCTCATTGGTTACCATCCACCATAAACAGGAAACAAAGGGACAAACGAGGAGGTATCCGGGCAAGGCTCACAGCTAAGCCACACACGTCTTCTATCCCTGCTATTGTTCTGTCAAATGGATATAATCCGTTTTATTCTCCAGTGAACATCTATCTGCTTTGCTCTACACAGAAGATGGTGAAAGACTGTTGTGGAGCGGATGGAGCTGCGCAGGAGGAAGAGGAGCTGACCAGTGCAGGACACCACGCTCTGAAACAGGGACAAACCCGGGAGGTGTAGTGCACTGTTTCAGAGGATCAGAGGAGACTAAAGACCTGACTGAAGGTTAGGTTGACCCACAGTGGCGGCGTGGCTCAGTCGCAGCGGCTCAGCACTAACGCCTGAACACAATTTAATTATACGCTTGTACAATGACAAATAATGTTAATCACATCCCAATAAAATCAGATATATGGATGTTTTTTCACAGCAAATTGTTCAGTAGCAGCGAAAAATGGCACTCGTTGCTAACATAGCTTCCTGGTTAGCATAGCATTGTTTTTTAAGTATTTATGGGTTTTTGAAACACTTTGCTGCACTTTGTTATGAATATGAACATAAGCTACACCGACAGGAAGTCACTCACTATTAACATGGCTGCGCTCCCTCGTCTTTCCCACACTTATTCATTCACAAATATTGACATGTTTGGTATCCATGTGTAGCACAAAAGGTGACGGAGATGACGCTGTAATCCACATATGGTTATGTAAACCCCGGCAGCAAACCTTAACGTTTCAATGTTTTTCAATGCTTTTAAAACTATGACTAGTTGTAAGTAATAATGATAATTTCATATCATCATATTATTATTTCAGTGAAGCAGCAATTTAATGAAGAAATGTTGGGGAGAAGAGTTATTTCTATTTTAATAGGTATTGGACTTTGACAGGAAGTGACATAGAGGTAAAATTCCATAACAGCTTGACTCATTTCCCACTGGCATAACATGGTCGGCACGGCAACAGTTATTTATTTATTTATTTATTTGAACAGGGACAGTGTACAATCTACATTAGCCTCAGAAAGGAGAGATGCATTGTACCAGGTTATAGCACTTGTGCTAAATTTCCACCTGCAGTCTCTGGGCCTATTGTACATGTTTTTAGTGGTAGGGGAAACCGGAGTACCCGGAGGAAACCTACGCAGACACGGGGAGAACATGCAAACTCCACACAGAAAGGCCCCGTCCAGGTGGGAATCAAACCCGGGACCTTCTAGCTGTGAAGCACGAGCGCTAACCGCTGTGCTACCGTGCCGTTTGGCTCTATCTATGTCACTTCCTGTCGGTGTCCAATAAGGAAGTGGAACTATACACATGACAAAAAATGGTCAAATTAAAGAGAGCTGGGTACAGTATTGTGTCTAATGTGTCACTTTAAATAAGTTTTTGACTAAAAGTGCTCTAGTTTACTGGTTGATAAAAAAAGAGAGCTTCAAGTGTATTTTTTTTAAATGAAAGTAGAGACTTTTATCGGACTACAAAGACACAGTGAAGGGCGCGGCTGACGAGGACGGCGCTGGCCGGCACAGTTGTATCGTTTGGAGCGATGTACCAAATCACAGGGACACGAGGGCCTCACAGGGGTTATAAAGGGATAGGACCAATTACCCCACGAGCAGCTGAAGGGCTCTCCAATCAGCCGCACTGAAGTCTGTCATCCCCTGCCCTTTAAGGATCTCTGCGCTGGATCCCCTTCATGTGAGCGATCAAAGAGCAAACGTCGTGTGAGAGGAACGGGCCCGAGGACAGAACACGCTTCAGAAACATCTCCATCTTTGAAGAGGCTCCACCGTCTGCGCCGCCGCGTCACTGGGACTGATTTAGGCCCATCTCAAAGCCCCTCCCCGACTGTCACCCAGATAAAAGGCCGGGGGACTCGGGACACTTCGATGCCTCTGTGTGAGACGTAGACTTTCAACGCGTGGATAAAATGAAGGCGCTGCAGGTCAATAGGGAAAACATTAAAATGTGCTGATTTCAATTTGAATATAAATTTGATATAAATATGAGACGGCTCAATAAATCAGGCATGGAATTAAATATTGAAAAATTCCTCTGAAAAACACTTCAGATATTCTAAAGTCCAAGACTGAAAAGTTTGGAGTCTGTAGGCGCGACGAAAGTTGTTGAACACAAAGTTTTGTAACGTCTGACTATATGGGTCTATAGTAAGGAATCTGTGTCTCAGGAAATAACAATCATTATGAAAGAATTTCGAAACAAACAAAGCTATCAGTTGATTTCTATGCACTCGTACAGTTTCACTTTTGTTTTTACGGTGGCAGAACAAACGCAGCTGCACTTGCTTCTTTTGGGACTCTTCCTTTAGCGAGGTTATGCAGTTATCGTGTGATAATGGATACGATTTAAGGTGGGACAAAAAGTTCTTACAATGAAACTACCGTGAGCTTTTATAACCACAGTGCAGGGCCTATTCCACTGCGACTGGAGACTAGCTGGAGACTAGAGTCGCCGCTGGTCATGGAGAAGGCTCTGAGACGTCCCCTGGAGACAATAAAGGCTAAAGGCTATCTTATATGCGAGGCTCCGGACAGTCTCTGGGAAAATAAACAGGTTCAGTTTCAACGGAGTCTAAACATGGTCTCCGAGTGGTCTGTTTGGTGTCTTCAACCTGTGCGAGATCTCCTTGGTGTCCGACACGTCTCAGAGACATCACAGAAACGTCTCGTGGGTTGAGGACAACAAATAGTATTCGCAACACAACTGCTTCAGACCGCGCCCACATGCAGACTGCACGGAGACTGATGAAATCGAGCCTGTTCGTTTTCACTGAGACTACACGGAGACTCGCCTTATTGCCAGGGGACGACTCGGCGACATCTCCGTGACCAGCGGCAACACGAGTCTCCAACTAGTCTCCAGGCCGGTGAGATAGGCCCTGGACATCCCTAATTTCCTGCAAATAGCACCTTTAGAAACATATTTTCTGCCGGTGCTTTTTGCAGGTACTTGGTAATAATTTCAAACACATCTGTATCACTATCTTGGCAGAATAAGGAAGGTTATGAATCAATAGTCACTTATTTGTGCTTTCGACTTCACCAAATATAGACGGAGCCGGTGAAAATCCCATCACTTTTCTGTCACACGTCGCCCTCCATCCAGCTATAAAACCCACACAGCTGGATCAAAACATCAAAGCCACTTAAGCTCACGGAGGTTGCTAACGCTAAATGCTAATTATAGGCTTTTCTAATGTAGCGTTAAACTCCAGCTGACTGAGTAACGGCGCGGGTGTTGTGACACACACGCCGCTCTAATCCATATTAATCCCCCGCGACGGAGGGAAGGCCCGCGATCGATGGATGCGATTGATCCAGGTCCAACTCCGAGAGGCAGAAGTCAACCTCCAGAAAACACAGACGCACACGGTTTTGGACCGAAAAAAAAACAAAACACAAACAGATCAATGCCCCGTTACCAAGCGCCGTTGGAACTCGCGGCTAAACGAGGGACTCATTTCCAAATATATCAGTTCGAGTAGTTTCCTTCTAAATGGGAACTTTTCATTCGTAATTTTAGAAAGTATGTTAAGCAATACTTTAAAGTATGTTGTTGTTGTTTTAGCTTTGAACCGTGATATAACATTGTTCCCTCGTCAAAGGAAGACCTGGGCTGTGTCCGAATGTCCACCCTAGTCCCTAACCCCTCATTCACTACATAGGCCCGCACTATATAATAGACTATAGTCCACTGATTCTGTGGCTATTCGGACAGAAGCCACTACTTTCTCTGGGCTGCGTGACGTCACGCGCGCTGCGGCGTGCAGATTTGTTTTTTCTTCCTTTTTTTTCCGAATTTATTTATTGTTACAAACGTTTATTTTATGAAACAGAACGACAGTTTTGGCACTTTTACAGGCGTTTTATTTGACATTTAAATTTAAATTAAAACCATCATATAAAAAAAAAAAAATCACTCCAGCGTCAGCTCAAAGACGTGAAATGCCTTTTGAGACATACCATATAAATCTACAGAAAAACTCTCATTCATTCCAATAAGTGAAGCCCATATTGTGAACATTAGACATTTTATTTTGTTTCGAATTGCAAGAAAGAGCAGAATGGGCGCAATATCCGAGGATTGAAAACCACTTGCCTGCGGAATACACTATTTTCACAAAAGCTGTGGGTAATTTTGTGTCCGAACGTTGCACTTTTGGCCTTTTCACGTTCGGACAAAAGGGGGGAAAAACAACAACAACGATTCTTTACGTGAAGTGCTCCAATCTACCAATCAGCCCGAGAGTGGAAGCCCGGGCCACTTTTTTCTTATTTCAAATGCTTCGATTTGTTTGTCACTTTGGTGAAAACGCCGGCACTTTGGACCCGAAACACATTTACCATTCAGTCCCGTTCAGCTGACGGAAATCACCGCGGAACCGCCCGGAACGACAGGAAGCAGGAAAACAAAAAACTCTAAACTCATCTTCTTCTCCATGAGACGCTGCCTGGAGTTCTTAATTCAAATCAAGGTGCAACATTGACGATATTTTGAGCTACGAGATGTAAATAATGGATAGAGCCAGGTTTAAATGTATGGATTTATTTTGTTGACACATTAGTGACAGAGATTTTTTTTTATTAGTGGAAGTTGAGATTTCATGTTGTTTTTTTGTAATTCAACGCTGAATAAATGCCGGGGCTGGGACGTGGATATTTAGAATTCCCTGAAAAACACACAAGTACAAGACTGGGCAGTATGGAGTCTGTAGGAGCTACTAACGTGGAGAAAAGCAAAGTTTTGTAACGTCCGCATGTTCTCAATAGGGCTGGAAAGTCTCGTACCAGAAGCACTTCCGGTTCTTCGCTCGGATACAAACAAACAACCAGCTGTTCGAGGAGGCGGCTGAATCGAATAGTGCAAAATGCTTTCATGACACAGCGAGCGGTTCGCCTTAGCAGTTAAACACAAAATGCCAATCAACGCCGGCTGGAGACGACCAACACGGCACGTAGGCCCGTTGTTCATAAAATAGTTTACAGAGGCAACTTATACCAAAGACTTGAGTTTATTTCACTTTTTCTTTTAGCTAAAACCTCTTAACCCCCACCTTAACCGAGCACATTTTCACCAGTTCAGCAACGAGCATAACAACAAAAAAGCGACAAAAACATGGGAAAAAAAGTTATAAAAACATAATAAAAAAGCGACAAAAAAAAGTGAAAATGTACTTGGTTAAAGTGGGGGTTCAGAGGTTATGACCATATTTAGTTTGTGGTTTGTTTCACAGTTCTGTTGTTGAGTCCTTAGAGGCTTCAGTCGCCGTAAATGACCACAGTCCGTCAGTAGAGGTGTTGCTCTCACACACGGAGCTCCACGTGTCCAGTGACAGGGGAATAACAAAAAAAAGCGAATCAAAGGCAGAGGGAAAGGCCGGCGGGCGTGTCGACCCTCCTTGACCAAGGCGTCTACAGATATAAAAAGGCTCATGTCACTACGAGTATACCTTACTCGTATATTATCACTAAATGGGACCATGCCACAGACCTGAGCAGGGCATGTGCCGATCCACTCAGCGACTAGCACGGCCGTATACATCTTTTCGCGGTGACATCAGCATCCGGGACACTTGACCTAGCAACGCCCGCCGCCATTTTAAGAGGGGTATGCTTTTACTTGACAACCGCTATTTACCTCGGAAATTGGACCACACGAAGGTCTTAGTCAATGTCTTACGATTATTTCAGCAGATTAGAGCCAAAGGCCAAGCACCGGTATGAAGAAAAGTTACATCTGGTTGGTTTGGAATCCTGTCCATACCAAGCACCTCAAGGTTCATGGCAAAACGACCCAACAACATGGCCAGATCTCCAATGGCCTGCCATTTACGAGTACCTCATTAACAGCCCTGGCGTCTACACAATGGAGAAGATGAGGACTTACAAAAGCTTGGATGCATATATTTTCTTTGAGGTAGGATTATGTATGTGTTTTTTGTGCCTATATAGGCATATGTCATCATGATATTGGCTCGTTGCGTGATGTAGCTATGCTAGGCTAGCTCCGCTAAAGGTTGAGCGCTCGTTACGTTCTATTAAAATTCCCACGAAGTTTTCTTTGACTTGTTTGAAAAATAATTTCTACAAATTTGTGTGATGGAGAGGGTTTTTTCTTCTAGTGGATCACTTACTGTGTGTCAACAAACTTGCTGTTGTAGAAGGCTAACATTGATTATATGCATTAGAATTTATGTTTTTATAATCTGCACGAAAACAATTCTCATTTGTAGTTCTGATTTTATTTAGCCTTTTATTTAATTATTTTCCCTTTTAGCCTTTAGCTTCAAGATATACTCAGACTTCTCCACTGAAGTTGTTTCATCCTACAGCAATGAGCCAATTGAATGATTGACATGTTGGTTGTTGACATTTGTAGCCATTTTTGGGTCAACTTGCTAATGACAACCCACCGTCATGCCATTTCAGTGCATTCCCTTGTGCTCTGCTGAGTTGATTTATTATCAATAATAATGCATTTTCTTAATTTTATTTTCAGTCTGGATGGGTGGAGACTGTCTACTCAAGGAAGAGTGAGCTGAAACAGAATATGATGACTTTTAGAGCTGCTGTCCGTCCGTCTCAAAGAGTAACTCAGTGCCCACATCAACCTTGGGTTGCTCTGAATAATGAGGATCCAGCCTACCCGACAGTTGTTGCAACACACTGCACATGCATGGCAGGGTAAGGTTTTCCTAATTAAAATAGCTAAATATTATTAAATATTATAGGAGATTAATACGTTTTAATGTGTTTTAATTGACGTATAATTTTAATTTTCTTTACAGATTAGGGGAAAGTTGTTCTCACGTTGGTGCTTTGATGTTCAAGATAGAAGCTGCGGTTCGTTTGGGTTACACAAAGCTGCCATGCACATCGAAACCCTGTGCCTGGAACAACGACTTTGTCAAGTCAGTAGTACCAAAAATGGTATCAGAAATTCAGTTTTACAAAAAGACTACAACTCCTACTCCTACAACTTCTAACTCCGAAGTTAGAAAGAGAAAGCTGGACCGCTCACCATCTCGTGAAGATAAAGGAAAGGTGTTGCGAGCTCTATCGCTGGCCTGTCCAAAAGCTGTAGGTCTGAGCCTGTTTGAAGAAACCTGCCAGCCCTTCATAACACAAGGAACAGCATCTAAACCAAAACTCCCTATGTGTCTTAGGGAGATGTATGTGCCTGAATCTAAATCCTTGTCAGAGGAAGAGTTGGAACACTTGTTCAAGGAAAAAAGTGACAGTATTACACCTCTATCTAAAGACGATGTTTCCTTTGTGAACAAATGTACGGAGAGGCAGTCTTCATCAATGACCTGGCATCAGATGAGGCTTGGCAGAGTGACGGCCTCATCTGTTCACGACATCCTTCACACTAGCCTTGACACACCAGCACAGTCACTCATCAAGAAATTGTGTTGCCCCAAAACGTTCAAAAGTCAAGCCACAGACTGGGGTATTCAGCATGAAAATGAGGCATTGGACTTGTATAAGAAAACTGTTGAGCAGCAGCATGAGTGTTTCACCATAGCCAAATCCGGGCTTCTCTTGGATATGTCTCACCCATTTCTTGGTGCCTCTCCAGATTCAATTGTCAGTTGTAAATGCCATGGTACAATTTGTGTTGAGGTTAAATGTCCTTTTAAGCACAGATCATCATCATTACAAGATATGCTAAGTGATAAAGATTTTTGTCTAGATAATTCTCTCTGTCTAAAAAAGAACCACAGGTATTACAGTCAAGTACAAATGCAGTTGTATATTCTAGACTGTGTGTTATGTCACTTTGTTGTATGGGTGCCAACTCAAATGTTTATTATTACAGTCGAGAGGGATGGTGTATTTGTGTCATCTATGGTAGATTGTTGTATGGCATTCTTTTCTAAACACATCATCCCTGAGCTTGTCACCAGAAAACTTGAAGCAGCTGATGAAAGTGTCACTAGTACTGTCGAGTCTGATGAACCTTTGTTTTGTATATGCCAAATGCCAGATACTGGGAATCATACTATGATTGGTTGCGATAACCCAACTTGTAAATATAAATGGTTTCATTTGGATTGTCTGAAGAGGAAAACCACTCCAAAGGGTACATGGCTGTGTAAATATTGTAAAAGATCAAAGAAATGAGGGACATACAGTATCTTACAAAATACAAGATGAGTCCTTACGTCCTACAGATTCAGCCTCATTGTATAATGCTTGCTCTACCATGAAATGAACAAATGATGAATATGATTTATATAAAAGCTTTATTCCATTCACACTAAATTGAAATGTAATAAAAGTATTTGTAAAATAAGTTCATTAAGAATATCTAATTTATGCAATATAGTCTCAAATTCTGCAATATCACATTATGGGTTTGAAATCAGTGAACCACAAGTCAAAATCTAATATACTGTCTAAACTTTAGACGGTTACAACACAGTGCATATCTCAGGATGTCACATTTACAATGGACATTGAATTGAATTTACAATCCTGCTGGGCAAGTTACAGTTTTTTCTTCGTCTTTTCTGAAAATGCCTGTATTCATATTTATCAAAGCAGCACAAACTCTCACAATAATGTCAATGCCAGTTACGCAATGTTGGTTACTCTCATCACTCTTTGACTTTATTAGATTGATAGGCATAATACCTTTGAGAATAGTGTACCGGTTTTTCAATAAACCTATAACCCTTTCGATTTCAATCCTCACAGCTGAATTTCTCCGAGACAGCTCAACATCTTTTGCTGCCAGTTGTGGCTTCCCCTTTGTGAAGCTAGGCACCAGAAGCTCGGCTCCACAGACAAGCGCAAATTCTTCCTTAAGTGTGAAACCTCTATCGGCAAGTATCTGGTCACCAGGGAAGTGGTAGTTAGGAGAAATAAAACCTGACTTACGGACTATTTCAATATCACTAGCTCTACCACCCCAAATTGGAGAAAGAAAAGTTATAGCACCATATGGGTTACAAGCAATTAAGAATTTGACAGTGCTATGTTTTTTGTAATTGGAGTACACCTCAGCTCGTGCTTTTAATTTGACAGGCCTGTCAATGAAAATCTCTGTACAGTCAATTATCGATGTCATCCTTGGAAAGTGAGTCCGAAAAATCTTAGGGATGGCCTTATGAATTACCTCCCTGTCGGGCCAAGACACCAAAAAACCAATTGTGTCATACAATATATGCATCACAGTCCAAAATACCTTATTAATAGAACTCACAGCAATTCCTATTTGATCTGCCAAATACTTGGTCTTTATATTTTGTCTTAACCGTACTAAAGTGACAAATATTTGCTCTTTAGGGGAGCATCCAGCGATCACTTTCAGTTTAAAATCACATAAATCAACTAATGCAACAAAAACAGCCCAAGGCAGTCCTGTATAATACATACATTTCTTATCATCATTTTTGATCAGTTCTGTGTTGAAATGGCAGGATTTTAAATTCTGTAATTCACGGAGTTCCTGTCTGAGGTTGTCAATCTCAGTATATAAGGATGTGTTTTCGATCTCAACTGTCTGTGTAGCCGGTTCCACCACTGTATCGGGATCCTCCACGGTCTCTGGACTGGTGATGGGATTTGGTGATGTTGATGCAGGTGAAGCCAAAGGCAAGGGAGACTCAAATCTCGCCTTTTTTGAGGTGGATGGAGTTGTATTGTCCAACTGCAACACTCGCTTTGCAGTCCTTTTGAGTGTTCTGTTGAATCTGTCTAGTCCTTTCTCACAACCTCCACTTGTTGAAGAGTACACAAATACAGATGGTACAAAGTCAGGGTGATCTTGCTCGGTATGAGGTTTTCCTGGAAAAAAAGAAAAGAAAAATAGCCATGTTTAATCAAACTAGTAGGCCTTTTGCAGAGTATTGTATAGTGATTATAAAAACTAAATCTAACAAATCTAGGTACATTCAACAACCACTGTCACTGTTTGTTGAGTCAGTAAGTGGGCCTAACCTACTAAACATTCCAATGCTGGGGTTAAACACCACCACAAGAATGCCCCTCGGGCCGGGGATCACGAATTTGGTTGAATGTGATGATCAGGGACAGAAGTGTCACGCACCTTTGCTAACCTGTCACCATGCGTTAAGATGAACAACACGACTCGCGCAAATAACCTACAAGCGCTGTTCAGAACCGAATCATTAAGTGACGTTTAGTATGTCAAGAATAATGGCAAAAATGTTATGTAAAGCATCATAGTTGTGTACGTAAACCCGTCATGAAAGCCCTCTAATTAGCCTAGCCCTAGCTAGCTAACTAACCATAGGAATTGCAGTCATAACCGAATAAATTACGATTTAAATGTAGGCTAATTCATAATCTGTCATAAAATCAGTCAGGAAGAAATTAGATCCCCAAAATTCACAACTTACCATTAACGAAATGTCTACTGCAGACATACGACCACTTCGACTTTGGGCTCCATGTAGTTCCGTCGTCGTTCGTTCGCCTCAGTGCTTGGATCCACAATTTCCGTTTCTGGCCTTTTTCTGTAGGTATTCTGTAAAATGATATCTTTTCGTTCTGCCAGGCGTGGTTATGACAGCCAAATACTACACAGGATTTGGGCATTGTATAATAAAAATCTGCCAGACTGCAAGATCTCCTTCGTGTTGTCAGCGGTCATTGGCGGTATTGGCGGTTGTCAAGCAAAAGCATACCCCTCTTGAAATGGCGGCGCCAGTTGCTAGGTCATGTGCTGACGTCACGCGAAAAGGTGTATACGAAGTTTTTCATCCCAGTGACGAAATGTGTCCAAAATAACACAGAAAAAGCCATCAGAGCGTATGAAGTCTGCGATATCAGTACGGGACGACCAGCCTGTGTTGTTTGTTTGTATCCGTGGACGGAAATCTCGCAAATTCTCGCACTTCCGCTTTCCAGCCCTATATTTGTAAATAAATAAAGACCAGTGAGCACCGCCATGTTGGAGGGATTTACAGTCGACAAAATATCCTAAAATAAACATCGTAAAGAGTGAGTTTGGTCTATTTTTACATTCAAACTGAGATGTTAAGGGAGAAAACTGACGACAGATGACATCTTGTTAGCTCTACACTTCATAGGCCGTTTTACATAAGTCTGTAATACGACAAAATGTTTTTTCTAAGGCCAATTTTGGGGGATTTTTATTGGCCGACGCTGATATTTTTGCAGATTTTTCCAGATGTCTGTAAAAACATAAATACTTGGCCACTCCACTCCCACATTTGATCACTTTAGGTGATAGTTTCTGCCCCAGCTTTGATTAGTTTGCATTAGCATGCTTCCATTAGCATTAGCATACTGTGATCAAAAATACAATTGCAGGGGTTAAAACTAACTCAGAAATGGAATTCTCCAGGTTCTGTGCTTCAACATTCACTGAGGTTTAGTGAAACTTATATTTAACCAGTTTTCATTGCGATGTTTCTCTGAGGCCTAGGGAGTCGTGGGAACAGGTTTTAAAGGAACGGGCCACTGTTTTCCCACACTGAGATATGTTCTTACCTGAGCTTAGACGAGTTGATGCGTACTTGTCTGGTCTTTGTGTGTGCACTCAGTCATGCAAAACAACCAAACATGTTGTTAGCATTTAGCCTCTCCCAGCATATTCCTATGGCTCCAAACGGGGTGAAGTTAGAAGCGACCGCGTTCTTCCACGGGCACAAAAGACCAGACAAGGCAAGTCTCCATCACTTTTGGTCACAGATATCTGTGGCGTTAGATCGGCCGATAGCCTTTATTGTAAAATCCCCAAACATCTCCTACGATGCTTCTTTTCATCGGAAATATTGACTACTTTTAGTTCTGTCATGGTTAAAATAAAATAAAAAAACACACTCATTTCTGACACTTCTGAACAGTTTGTTCTCAAATCAAACGTGGACGGGTTCTGTCCGACAGCCCTAACCTCCCACTCCGTGTCCTCCTGTGCCGCCGTAATGTGTTTTTGGGTCAGTGGCTATAGCTGCGTCTAATGAATAGTGCCCATAAAGAGGCAGTTGTTGAAGCAGAGAATGAGGAACTAGCATTAACCGTCCACATTCCTCCCCTCTGGCCAATCAAGCCCGAGCTGAGGGGGCAGCGGCGCTCAGCGATGCAGACCGTGTCTTCTCTCAGTAACGTCTTCACATTTGTCCCGGCGCTGGTTTCATGCAAAGGAAACGCTGTTCCCTCGTCACAAACTCACTGCAGTTTCTTTGCTTCTTTCGGGTAAGTTTGAGCCGTAGAAAACGCTTTGTTCGTTTCTTGAGAGCTTTAAATATAAACGATATAGATTTTTGTCAACATCGTCCAGCCTTAAACTGGATACAATTTCAAAGAAGCCATTAGCTCATTTGGACTGTGTAACCTCTAAACCCCCACCTTAGAGGTTACACGTTACGGACGCAACGGGAGATAAATGAGCCGATACTCGTCATGAGCAGCAGACGAGGCAAAACTGGATCTAAACCAGGACTGAAGTGGGACTAGGACCGGGCTGATGGACCCCGGAGATATTTGTTTCCTTCACATGAGACAACTGCGAAGGCTCTGGGCAGAGACATCGAAAACTACACTGGCCTCTGTCGCTGCTTATATCAATGGGTTCTGCCTTATATTAACTGTTAGCTCTAATCATAGCGGGTCTGCACATTTTAAATAGAACCCACTACATTCTGTAATGAATGTCGTGATTGTCTGTTCTGTCTTTGTGTTACTCGTTTGTATTGTTTGTATCAGACGCACAACGTCCGGCAACTTTCTCTTCCTGGTTTTGTTCCGCTCTCTGGCTCAGTCGCGTTCACAAACCAAATGATCCGATTCAGAGTTCGTCTGAACCGGACCGAGACCCACGTTTTCAGCCGGACCAGGGTTCGCTTCTTTGGCCCGGATCAGAGTCTGTTTGCACGTTCACAACACCTCAAACGAACCAGACTATCTGGGCCAGGATTCGGATCAAGAGGGGGCTGTGAATGCGACACAAACGCCTGAAAGCTAAGACCTACAAAACTGATTGAAATGGGTCTTTTTCCTTAATTGCGTTGTTGCTGTGTTGTCACTTTTTTGTTGCTCTTTTATGGCTATTTTGTTACGTTTTCGTCACATTTTTGTCAATTTTTCAACACATTTTTCATCAAATTTTTTGTAAATTTTTCAACAATTTTTTGTCAATTTTTCAACACATTTTTGTCAATTTTTCAACACATTTTTGTCAATTTTTCAACACATTTTTGTCAATTTTTGAACCAATTTTTGTCTATTTTTCAACACTCACTTTTTTCCCCCAAGAAGCTTTTATCTTTGGGTAATGCTGAACTGGAGAAAAGGTGCTCGGTTAAGGTGGGGGTTAAGAGGTTAATGTAGAATAATGGCACTTTTTTGGCATTAATGCGATTGTGCCCTGTAATCCGCTGCCGAAGTGCGTTGCCCAATGACACGCCGAGCGTCCCGGCGGCAGCGCTCGCCGTCTCCAGATTGGCTCTCGAACACACAAATCTCTCCACTTGGCCTTTTCCTCCGCGATCGTGTCTCAGCGGGAGCGGCGCTTGTAATTCACCCGGCGCCCGATGTATTTCCAATTATTCCTTTAGTTCTGCGGCAGATCCAATCTAATCCCGGCTAATCTCTGCTCGGGCCGTGTCAGCAGAGCGAGGCCGCGGTGGAGGTCTCGCTGCTCCGGGTTCCAAAAGAAAAACGCAACAGAACGGCCAGTGATTCAAACGGACGTGTCCTGCAAATGTGTGGCCCATAAACCCGCCTTTGGATGCTGATGTTTTTAGTTGAGAAAATGCGGTTTATTTGATGAACTCTCGGGAAATCTCTACATCTCCCCGGTCTTTCCCACACACATTCATTCACAAATACTGACACGTTTGGTATCCACGTGTAGCACGAAAGGCTGTGACTGAGATGACGCAGTAATCCAAATAGGGTCATTTCCTTTGTGGGACATTTTGAAGATTTTTTCAGGTTTCAGGTTCAGGTTTTTTTAATATCTAATTCCTGCCTGATTTACTGATCTTTGAACCCCCCACAAAAAAGTAGTTTAAAAACTCCCATATTCGTGAATCACAAAAGAGACAAAAACACAACAAAATGAGCGACAAAAACGACAAAAAGTCAACAAGAAAAAGCCACGAAAGAGCGACAAAAACGCTTAAAAAAATGGAACAAAAAGCGGTGATAAAAAAAGTTACGATAAATTTAGTAGGTTTTAGTTTTCGAATGAGGCGTTCGTTTGCGTGGGCACCGCCATGAATTGTGCCCGCCCCACCTCTCCTATTACTTAAAGGCACACCGCGTAACATTTTGGACTATACTGGTGCCATCAACACAAAACATGATCTTAATGACTCTGATAATCTGACTCCTCCTTCCAGCACACTGCCCCCCAGTGGATCAGCCGTAAATACAACAATGAGACAGCAACAAAATGTCCGCCAAATTCAAATGAACCTCAAAGCACAGATTACATCAACACAGTTTTATATATAATCACTAAAGCCTAATATGACAAATATGTATATTAATGATTCAACACTTAAAAAACATGATCTCAATGACCAGCTCGACACGGAAAATGTTATTTTTGTATTTCTGTTTAAATCTCAAATTCTGCTGACTTCTCCAGTCTCCATGGAAACGAAATACCTCATACATTTGTGAGGTATTGTACGATTATGAAAATATCTGTCGTAAAATAAATGTTTGTATTTCAATATTATTTATTTATAAAATCAGTTACTACGCGAAAACATTGGACATTTTACACAAATCAATCGACTAAACATCAGATTTTAGCGGAGTTTTAAAGGAGTTCACCCCTCCCACCTGAAAACGGAGCTCAATAGGTGGTTTTCAGGTTCTAGAATGTGATGATGTCACCGGACCCAGTTTTTCCTATTAACAGCATTACACTTTCATAAGTCGTACCTTAATAGAAAGCGTCATAGAAGGGGGCGTGGCCTCACCGAGGGGGAAAACAGATCTTTTAGGAAGCACAATTCTGTTCACTCTTTTTAGACATTTTCTGGCAAAATATAAACTTATTTATCACACATAAATAAAGTCAAGTCCCCTCCTGGAGCCGCCACCTTAACGATCCTGGAGCTCTGTTGTCGGGGGCTTCGTGCCCCTGGTAGGGTCTCCCAGGGCAAACAGGTCCTCGGTGACGGGTCAGACAAAGAGTGGTTCAGAAGCCCCTTATGAGAGACCAACAGGCCCGTTTGGAACCATGAGGCCGTCCTTCTGTAGACCCATCACCTGCAGGGGGCGCCATAGGGGCTGGTGCAGCTCCAACAGCTGCCCCCACGACCCGGCAACGGACAAGTGGAAGAAAATGGATGGATGGAAATAAAGTCAAGTCTAAATGGAGTCGATATGGATGTTTATTCACAGCAGATTGTTCAATAGAAACAAAAAAAAAACGGCAGTCGTAGCATTAGCCCGATGCTAACATCCGGTGGCGTCACATCCGGTGAGTACATTCTGTGTTGAACGCTCGTTGTGGGCAAGCTAAAAACTTTAGCTCTCTCTGTGTTACTATTGTTAATCCACGTATTATACGTAGCTGTAGAGTCCACTCTAGTTAATTATAGATCTAATTTGGCCCTTTATCTCCGCGGAGACTATTCTTTTCTCCGCTTGAACCAACACTTCTGCGTGGATTAAATTCCTTCTGTCTCTCTCCCCCGTAGCGCGGTAGCTCGCTTGCTGGTTTAGCCCGCTAGCCTAGCCATGGCTACCCCGTCTACGTCCTCCTCTTTCGCGCTGTCCTGCTCAGTTTGCCGTATGTCGAGTCAGAACCCTGCCTCCTACACAGATGATAGTACTAGTTGCGTTAAGTGTAGTGTAGTGGTAGCTTTGGAGGCCAGGGTGTCCGAGTTAGAGGCGCGGCTGTCCGGAGTTTTAGCGAAGGCTAGTGTTAGCTACAGTCAGATAGTGGCAGGGACCGCAGTCCGCTCCAACAGTGCTAGAGAGGCTAGCCAGGCTGAGACTAGCCCCGCAGCGGGTCCCGTGCAGCCGGGACAAGACCAGGACGGATTTGTGACTGTCCGGGGAGGGGGAAGTGCTAAGCGCACACCCGTAGCGCACCAAACGCTTCACGTCCAGAACAGGTTTTCTCCCCTCAGCGCCTCACCGGCTGAACCTGATACTCTGGTGATTGGAAGCTCCATAGTTAGGGACGTGAAGATCCCAGCAGCTTTGGTTAGGTGTTATCCGGGGGCCAGAGTTGGTGACATCGAAGGTAACCTTAGGTGCTTAAAGCAGGGAGGGAGGCGGTTCCGTCAGATCGTGATCCACGCGGGTGGTAACGATATTCGGCGGAGACAGTCAGAGATTCTCAAATTGCAAGTAGGCGCGGTGTGTGAATTGGCTAAATCGATGTCAGATACCGTAATATACTCTGGCCCTCTGCCCAATTTGGTCAATGATGAAATGTATAGCAGACATTTATCATTTAACTGCTGGTTGTCTAGATGGTGCGAGCAAAATGATGTTGGATATGTCAATAATTGGAGCGCCTTTTGGGGAAAGCCCAAGCTCATGCGCAGGGATGGCATACATCCAAATTTGGCTGGTGCATCCCTTTTATCTACGAATGTGGCCGATAGCCTTAGTCGCGGCCCAAATTGACGGTCCAGATATGAGCCACGGGCGCAGAGCAGTAGTGTAGAACACTCCTCTGTAACCACCGACCCTGCTCCCGGATTGTCACAAATCATCAAGTGTGTAGATTCTCAAATAAAGACTGTGTCTGTCCCCCGTAAACCAAAGACTAAAACATCAAATGCTAAGAAAACAAACGCTGGCGTCCGACCAAATAACTTAATTCAAATACCAGAACAAATAAAGACCGTGTCAGTCCCCCGTATACCAAGCACTAAAACATCAAAAGCTCACAAACCAAATGCTGGCATGCGACCAAATAACCTAACACAGATACCCAAGAGTAAACTTAACATTAAACGAAACAATAAACAAAGTGCTAAGCACATAACGTGTGGGTTGATGAATATTAGATCAATCTCATCAAAGTCCATTTTAGTAAATGATTTAATTTGCGATAACAACATTGACTTTCTCGCCCTAACTGAAACATGGCTTCAGCAGGATGACTATGTTAGGCTTAATGAATCTACCCCTCCTAGTTACGTTAATTTTCAGGCTGCCAGAACCACAGGCCGAGGTGGTGGGGTTGCAGTGATATCACACTCTAATCTTGTTCTAAATCCCAAAAATAACCTAAAGTTTAATTCATTTGAAAGTCTAACATTATCTCTTACCTGTCCCAAATGGAAAAATCAAAAAGCTTTACTACTTGCTATTATTTATCGGCCTCCTGGCCCCTATTCAGACTTCTTAGCAGAGTTCTCTGAGTTTTTAGCCAGTATAGTGTTGAATTGGAATAAAATTATAATAGTAGGTGATTTTAACATTCATGTCGATAATAATAGTGATTGTCTGAGTAAGGCATTTAGTGCCCTACTGGATGGGGTTGGCTTTACACAAAATGTGAATAAACCTACTCACTGCCATAAACACACTCTTGATCTGGTTTTAACGTATGGGATTGAAATTAGCGACCTAAACGTTCTCCCTCAGAATCCCGTGCTTTCTGACCATTTTTTAATTACATTTAGGTTCCTAATCGAAGATTATACTAATCCACAGGATAAAATTCAATTAAAACGGCCACTATCTGAAAAAGCTGTGTTAAAGTTTAAAGAAATGATCCAGCCAGTCTTTAATACTATGTCTACAGAGAATAGCTCGCTTACTGATTTAAATAAAAGTGATGAGTTTGTCGACAGCGTTATGCTCACACTAAAAACAGCCCTTGATGTTGCGGCTCCACTGAAACAGAAAGTGGTTTGGCCAAGGTGCGTTGCTCCCTGGTTCAACGCGGAAACACGAACGCTTAAACGAAAGACTCGCAAATTAGAACGGTTATGGCGCAATTCTAGCACTGAGCAATCTCTTAGATCTTGGAAAAATTGCCTACTCGCCTATAAGCAAGCCATGAGGAAAGCAAAAACAGATTACTACTCTTCATTAATTGAAGTAAATAAAAATAACCCTAGGTTTCTTTTTAATACGGTGGCCCGGCTAACAAACAGTCACAGCGCAGTAGAGCCTTCCATTCCTGATACCCTGAGCTGCGATGACTTCCTTAAATTCTTTAATGACAAAATCACAACCATTAGAGATAAAATAAATGATAAGCTTCCCTTGTCTTCTGATCTAAATCCAGCTGTAGAATCATTGCCTCCTTTCAAAGCCTTAGACAAGTTCATAACTGTAGATGAGGCTGAGGTATTATCAATCATTATGTCTTCAAAACCATCAACTTGTCTTCTAGATCCAATTCCAATTAAACTCCTCAAAGAAATTACCCCAGAAATCTCAGATACCATATTGAAAATAATTAACTCATCTTTAGAAAATGGGTATGTACCAAAGTCCTTTAAATATGCTGTTATCAAACCACTTTTGAAAAAACCCAATCTCGATCCTGATATTCTAGCAAACTATAGGCCCATATCTAATCTGCCTTTCATTTCAAAAGTCCTTGAAAAAGTAGTGGCTAAGCAGCTTTGCCGCCACCTACAGGACAATAGTTTATTTGAAAAATTTCAGTCAGGGTACAGAACTTATCATAGCACAGAGACCGCCTTAGTCAAAGTTACCAACGACCTGTTATTAGCAGCTGACGCCGGACTAGCTTCAGTCCTGGTTCTGTTAGACCTCAGTGCAGCCTTTGACACAATCGACCACAATATTCTCCTGCAGAGGTTAGAAACTGACGTAGGCCTCAGGGGAACAGCCCTCTCTTGGTTTAAATCTTACTTATCTGATAGACACCAATTTGTTAACGTAAACCTAAAATCTTCACCGTGTTCTAAAGTGTGCTATGGGGTGCCACAGGGTTCAGTGCTCGGGCCAATTTTATTTATATTGTACATGCTCCCATTAGGTAACATAATCCGAAATCATAATATAAATTTTCACTGTTACGCGGATGACACACAGCTGTACTTATCAATAAAACCAGGTCAGACAGATAAATTAGATGTGCTTAGTTCCTGCGTAAAAGCCATCAAGACCTGGATGACTGTAAATTACCTTCTCCTTAACCCTGATAAAACCGAGGTTATTATTTTAGGTCCTCAAAAACTGAGAGAGTCTTTATCTCAGCAGATCATCTCCCTGGATAATGTTAGCGTATCAACGAGCTCTAAAGTAAAAAACCTTGGAGTTCTGTTTGACCAGGACCTCTCTTTTAAAACGCATATAAACCAGGCTTGTAAAATTGCGTTCTTTCACCTGCGCAACATTGCTAAAATACGAAACATTCTACCTAAGAGTGATGCAGAAAAACTTATTCATGCATTTGTTTCCTCAAGGCTGGACTACTGCAACTTTTTAGGGATACTGCAAGATCCCTAAAAAGTTTTCAACTAGTTCAAAATGCAGCTGCAAGATTGTTAACGCGTACAAAGAGAAGAGAACACATTACACCTGTGCTAAAGTCTCTCCATTGGCTTCCTGTTGAGTTTAGAATCAAATTTAAAATCCTGCTCCTCACATTTAAAGCCATAAAGGGTTTGGCTCCGCTTTATCTCCAAGACGTTATCGTTCCATATCGGCCAACCAGAGCACTCCGCTCTCAAAACTCAGGGCTACTAGTGATTCCTCGGGTCTCCAAAATCACTGTAGGAGGAAGAGCTTTTAGCTACCAAGCTCCGGTTTTATGGAATAAACTCCCAGCTCACGTTAAAGAAGCAGACACAGTCCCTACATTTAAGACTAGGCTCAAAACGTACCTCTTCGAATTAGCTTATGATCAGGTCAGTTAGGTAAAGCTCTAACCCACAGCCTGAAGTAAAGCTGCTTTAGGAGAAACTCTGCTGTGGGAAGTACGGTACACTGAGCGCTATCCTCTTCTTCTTCTTACTGCAACCTTTGTCTTACTATGATACAATATTTATTTCATCTGTAGTCTGTTCATTACTATTCACATGGTGTCTCCTGTCCCACTCCCCCTTGGGAGTGCCTGTCTAGATCGAACGGAGGGACCCGGCTGAACGGAGGGACCCGGCTGAACGGAGGAACCCTGCCTACTGACAACAAGGACTGGACGGTCTGTGATCTTGGCCCGTCTACTGAGGGACTCCTTCGGCCCTGGGTCTCTATAGCCTGTCCGTCCATGGGAGTGGATCTCTCCTTCTGTGGTTCTCCTCAAGGTTTCTCGTTTCTCCCACTGGGTTTTTGAGTTTTTCCTTGCCGGGCTGGAGAGTCTAAGGACAGGGGACACCCGAGCTGCTCGTCGCCACCCACTGCTCGTCGCCACCCACTGCTGACGCTTATTTGGACATTATGTTTGCCTGGATATTTGATTCACCGGAACTTTACATTGTCTTATTTACTGTTCTGTTTTATTGCCTTAATGTTTGTTACAGCCCTATGAGGCAACTCCTGTTGTGATATTGGGCTATACAAAACCATTGATTGATTGATTGATTGATTGATTGAACATGAAGCATCATGTTAGCATTCTCCGTTATTTATAAAATGATGGGCTGTTGAACCACTTTGCTCCTCTCCACGTCTTTGTATCTTTATTTAGTAGAAAAATATATTCAGAATTCAGCATTTGTTGAAGTCGTTTTTGAATAATTAGAGAAAAATTGTTTCTCCAAATTGTTTTCCCCCTTAACATCACAACATCGTAAAGAGCCATCGTTTAAAATTGGAGCAGCTGAATATTCCAACTCTGACAAAACGCAGATTTTTATGTCTTTGTTTTTGGCTCATATCTCAGTCTTTACCGGAGGAATCCACATGAAACAAAAACTGTCACAAAGCTCATCGTCTCCTCTTCCAGCACATCATGAACTAATGTCCAATCACAGTACTAAAGATGTCCTACAGTCCGCGGCCCTAACCTTTAGCTTAACGAGAACAAACGACTACGAAAAGTTGCATGGAACCATCGGTCTCCCTGTAAGGCCGTCACCGTCAGGAACCCTCTGGTCTTCGGGGCAGAGAGGGCTTTGATTTATCCCGGTATCACAGTCCTCCCCCCTCCATTCATCAACCAAATGGCTTTCTGAATCCATACTCTAAAGCTCATTACCGCGATTAAAGATTTATTCAGTAACTCGAGTTAAATGTGTGGCTTCACTGTGTTCTGTGATATATTGCCGCTCTGATGGAATTTTTAATACGGCGAAGTTCCGAGCCACCGACTCTTATCTAACGCTCAGTGCCGTGGAGATAAAACGCGGACTGGTCTTGTTTCTGTGAATTTCCGAGCAGCGCTTCATCATCACACATGCATTTGTCATGAGACGTGTTTTACCAGCACAACCCAGAACGACACGCAACGGCTTCGAGCGATGGGAAGGTTTGTGCCCATGGTCTAAAAAAAGAAAACTTAGCCCATGACGTGATGGGATTCTAGTGTAAACCCCTGGTCCCCGTAAGTACATCAATTTGAAAACATTATAAAGACGCATAGGAAATGGTGAATAGAAGAAAGTGTTGGAACCGATCCTACCACCTCTAATAACCGAAGCCCTGCGAGGTGAGCCAAAACTACAGGGGTGAGAGGGACGGTTTCTTCATAAACTCCCGGGCTGAAATGAGCTCATTTATACCAACGCCCCGCCCTTTCAGCAGGAGGAGGGGCGTAACGTGTGAGTGTTCATGGCTGCGTCCGAAACCATCAAATTATAGCCTCTCTCCTAACCCTCGCTCCTGATCCTGAACCTTTCATGGGCTCGACTGTTAGATATGCAGTTAGTGAGCTAGAGCGTCAGACCTGTTTGCCCAATTCGACTGTCCTTACCCAGGGGAAGGGGAAGTGACATCGCCAACAGCTGTTGTTCTTCTTCTTTGAGGTTATTGGCGGACTGGAGGCCAAATGAAAGCGCATGCCGCCACCTACTGTATTGCATATGCAACAACATAGTCTCCAAATCGCTGGGTTTCAGGCGACATCACTGCGTTCTAAAGGCCAATACTATTATATAGAGGAACACTATTTTGTTTTTGAGGAAATGTTTGGTCTTGTACAGAGAGATCATGGACCCAGTGACTGATACTAATGATCATTTTTGTAATTCATACATTTTCTTTTGAGCTACGACTTGTGAAAGTGTAATGTTGTTAATAGGAAAAACTGGATCCGGTGACATCATCACATTCTAGAACCTGCAACCCAGCAATAAAGAGAGAGAGAGAGAAAAAAGAAAACTTCCAACGAGCCGTAACATTTCCATTTAGCATTATTTTATCTTAACAGCGGTTTCATAAAGCTACAGTATGCAAATTAGCCACGTGGCTTAAGTTTCTACTAAATGAAAACAAAAGCATAAACTGCCGTCATTTAGGCCATTTACTCTTTAAAACACTGACATGTGACTGAGCTGTGGCGACGACAACATGTATTATGTCACTTTTATAAAGTTTGGCTTGTGCAGAATCTTTTTACTGTATTATTATTATTATTATTAAATGTGCACATGTCAATTACCAGTGGTTGTGCATGAATCACTCGAGGGTGGGTCGTGGGTGGTGGAGGCGGAGCATGTGGCGTGGTGGCTTATGGGATGGCACATAGCTCCTAATCGCCGGTAAGGGACCCCTATGCTAAAGTCGCTATGATACTTAGCATACAGGCTACTTTCCTTAACTCCTTCCTGACCAGTAGCCCAATTCGGGCGCTTCTTATCATGGCGGACACTGACGCACATCCGGTTTGGCGCAAGAACTCTTAACAATTTACTGCTTTCGGACGGGCCACTGGCTCTGTGACATGGCGCCTGTTGCGTTCCCTCCTGCCGGCGCCACTGCGAGTTTAAATGGCCCGGCCGATTAGCTTCCTGTTCCCAAGCGCTACCTGCTTCATCGAGGCGTGGCCGCAATCTGAGGGACAGCCCAGTCATACAGTTATTCAGAGGCCGGTGACGTAAACTCTAGGTGGGTCATTTACGAAGCGTTTTAACACGTCCACACACGGTGGAGTTGACTGTAGTGGAGCCTAAAGCGAGCGCAGTTGATATTTGCGTTTCTAAAAAAACAGCAAAGGACGCAGAGCTTGTTTTGTTCTTTTGGTAAAAATCGTGATCAGACGTATAAAACTACAATGATCATACACAGAAATTACTTATGATAAAATTAACTATAATAAATGAAAAATACAACTTTCTTCTTTCTCTTGTCAAACACATGACACCCACCTTGCCCATCGATACCAGCCGTCCCCGCAGTTATTATCAATACAACCTGGAGATTCATATCTATCTCACTGCTCTTTTAGGGCCCCTGTGCAGAGCCTATTAAACGCTGGCTCTCCTCTGGTCGCATGCCCTCCAGGCTGTAGTAACGTTTTAGTGCAACATTACTCCCTGGTATATTGTGTGTAGCCTCGAGGGGTGGCTGGTTCCCATAGCTGCCGTCTGCATCGTGTGGTCCAGTTTCTCCCGGTCGGACTCGCACCGAGCTCTAGCCGACTGCAGAAGGAAATTGTATGTTTTGGCCACTCAGCCCCATTGTAGGCAGTTAAGTCCAGCTAGCCCGTTGCTAACAAAATGCTAACCTAAGTTGACAGCCAAAAAATGGTCAGGGGTTTCTCAACTGATTAAGACTAATGTTGGTGTTCTGAGTCCGAATATCACATGCATTTTGCTCTATCAGGTCAACTTTTTGAGATACAGCCATAGTGTTACGGATTACGTACGACTACGTTATTATGAATTCTGCTTATCAAATTTGATGGAGTAAATAAAAACTGAATGACTTTGGATACGTTGACTTTTATTTCTTGAGGAAAACGGAAAAAACGTCAAGGGTTTCTCAGCCGATGATCCGCAGAAATTTTTTTTTGACGCAAAATCGATTTTTAAAGCATTTCTGTAGCAAAAAATCCTGACCTGATTGAGCAAAACCAAGGTCATTTTCGGACTCAGAGCATCAGAATTAGTCTAATTCAGCTGGAAAACCCTGGACTATTTTCAAAAAATATTTTTTTGTTACCCAGTGCTCTCATAGAGAGGGTCACTCGTGGTTAGGAGCCCAGGGACACTGCAAACCGACTGTTGCTCGGATTTATGTTCTGTTTAGTGAACGGAGCTGCTGTAGCCACGAATCCTGAACTAAACTTAGACTAAAGCAAAGCTAAACTGGAGATGTGACTAGTATTTTATCCAGAATCAGAAAAAAAAACTGTAGGGGATTAGTTTTTGCATCATGGGTTTTTGGTATTCTTTTGTGTTTTTTGTGATATTCTCTAGTTATTGGGCAGTTAGTTCCCTTAAGAAAAAGTGTTGTTCAGAGTGAAGTGAAAAAGCCACAACAAACCGGTTGTGAAGCATTGATCTAAACCCAGGCCCGGCTACAGCACCCGGCGGGCTGGGGATATTTAGTTCTCTGCAGAGGACATTTTCCCTTTTTGTTCAGACCTCGTTCAGGGTTGGTTAGACTCCCCCTTCCCCTAAATGAGAAACACACACCGAACAAAGAGGCGAGGGGCCAATATTCGCAGTAAAATGGGATTTGTTGTAGTGAATAGACACAGGTCATTTCAACCGGCGGTGACCAACGCGACGTGATGGTGCGTGAAGCCTCCTATCGGCCCCACCGGTTTCATCACCCCGGCGCCGCTCCTATTTTGTGGCTCATTTACTTCCATATTGCACTACAGCAGAATCAACACCATGCAAATCAGGAACGGCGGAACACGGGACTGTCCGTGTCCACGGCGCTAAGGAGAACAGATACGAGCCGCGTCGCTAAGCTATTAATCACCGACTCAAAACGGCTGACAGGGAGAAAACGGCGAGAGTAATGGAATATATATTTGTATAGTTAAGGCGAGACGCTGCAGGTGTAAACACTTAATGTTGAGGGGTGTAGGTCCTTTTCTCCCATAACATCTTAATGTCAGAGAATAACAAACAAAATGCTTATTTTATGACGTTTCGTCCTCTAACAAAGCTGGAGATTTTCAGGAAGTGACTGGAATATCGTTTAAGAAAATAAAAACACAAATAGCACAAACTGTAACGATGTAAGGGTGAGGAGAACGGAAACACTTCAGTCAATAATCAGAGTGACTCGAGCTCACGACACTATGGAGGTAATAATGTCCTGCTTGCCTTAACCACTCGACTGTCAGCAGCACTTACTCCACAAACTCATTTAAGATGTATAACATTTTACTTCTAAAACAATATTTTAGTATTTTTCCCTTTTTGGCCTTGTTGCTGTATTTTCCTGGTTAGTGTAAGCACATGTGTGAAATGAATATAATGTAGATGTCTCTTCAATCATCTAAGAATTCCAGAAATCAGATTGTCAAAATAATAAAATAATAATAATGCATTAATCTTATATAGCCCTTTTTCCTGACGCTCTAAGTTGCTTTACAATTTCGTGCATTATTCATCACACCATACTCAGTGGTACTATTGTAGCCACAGCTGCCCTGGGGTAAAATGACTGAAGCGTGGCTACCAGTCTGCGCCATCGGCCCCTCTGACCACCACCAACCACTCACTCCCTACATTCGCCCAGACTTCCTGGTGTTTCCCAAACGGTCTCCCATCCCAGTACCGACCAGGCCCTTCCTGCTTAGCTTCCCAGGGCATAGCAAGTGTGAGCAGGTCCATAAAACCCTTTTCCTCATCTGTATATCAGCATCTACAGCGTGTCTTCCCTGAGTTACTCATTCAGGTCCAACAAGCAAACCCTGCAGGACCCCATTGCCAAAGTGGCCCCAGATTATTAAGGCTCCTTTGAAACATGTAAGACATTTCTCACTTTCCGAAACCCTTCTAAAAATCCACGCGTTAATGCAAACTCTAACTACGTTTCATAAAGCTTTGCCTTGCTTTGAATTGCTCCTGATCTATGTCAAACCAATGAGGCAAACTCTCCTCCCCCACAAACATCTTACAACTCTCAGTCCGTCCCGTCACTCTCTGCAAAGCTCTGGGAAAACCCCGGCTCTGCTCTGCGTGCCTCCTCTCGTCCACCGCGGCATTACGATCTGTGCTCGGAGGAAGCAGCCGCTTATTGGTTCCAAATTGCATTGTTTTTCCCCAGTCCAAATGAAACAAATGAAAGGAAGCTGCCCTCCAGTGCTCGGAGACCGCCGCTATAAATGACCGAGACTCGAGTGGACGCGGCTGCTCTGGCTCTGCGGCGCAGCAGCACGAGGAGCCGATGTGGAAACAGAAAGAATAAAAGTGTAACACATGGACAGAACATGGGGAGGAAGGTGTTCTCTTTGGTTGTGCAGAAATGCATCAGCTGAAGAAGATCAAATCCTTTTTCGTGGCCAATAGGTTTATGCCAATCTACAAAACTCAAAACTGATATTTCGTTGAAACACAAGGCCAAACAAAGGCATAAACACTGAAAATAACCTGAAAACATGATTACTTTTTGGCAGCGGGGGTCAGAAACGTAGAACCTTACTTAGTTTTTGAGGATCTGTACCAGGGATGGGATTGTACGTGTAACAAGGTTATTATTAAAATTCTGTCTCGAGAAAACTGACACCCAAGCTCATAAATATATAAAAATGTCTTCTTCCCTGATGTTCCAGCATATTCCAAGATGCCGCCACAGAGTCCAGACCATTAAGAATCTTCGGGATGTGCCGGAGAAGGCTTTGCATTGTGGTCACACTCTCCCATCATCACTACGCAACACTGGATCTTTTGACATTGCAGAAACGTATTGAAATGCCACAGGCGAAGCTAATGGCGGCCCGACCAAATATTAACCTCTTACTGAACCGAGTGCATTTCCTCCAGTTCGGCTTTACCCAAATCTAAAAGCTTCTGGACTGGAGCTTACAGCCTTTAGGCCAGTGTAACGCCTCATTTGAAAGCTAAGACCTACAAGGCTGATCTAAACTGATCTTTATCCTTGCGTTGTTGCTTTTTTTTTTGGGGCAATTTTTCATCACATTTTTGTAACTTTTTTTTAGGCTTTTTTTGTCACTTTTTTCCAAAAAAAAATTCTAATTTTTTTTTTTTTTGCATTTTTATTCTCATTTTCTATTTTGACTAATTTTTTCCAGAAGCTTTTAGATTTGGGTAAAGCTAAACTGGAGAAAGGCTAAGAGCATGAGACCCTTGTGACAGAGAGAATCCAATGACTCAACCCTTTTCCATTTCCACCACTGCATGTTTCGCCCATGCCCTTCACATGTTTGAAATAAATCCATCCATCCAATAAACGAAAAACAAAGCCCCCCCCCCACCCTCCCTTTTCATCTTCCTTCCCCCGCGCCCCGTCCCTTTGATCAGCGGCGCAGTCTGTCTGTTCAAACCTGAGCCGGAGCCCATGAAAAATCCAAACAGGAGGAGCTCGGCGGGAGAGGAGCGCTCCTGGAGGTGTGGACTGACAACTCACCTAGAAGAGAGGAGAGGGGAGAGAAAATATTCGGTTAGAACTCCGCGTGAAATATTGACGGCGCGGGATTTCAGCAAACATTACACGGCGGGCTCAGAAAGTTGCCGGGCCTCTATAAACTATTTAGATGTTGTTACGTAGCCGTCTGACACTCAAATCATACAAGCTGGATCTTTGCTGTGAGAGTCCGATCGATCGAAACCGCTGAAAAGACAAAAACATCTTCCCCTGAACCAGAGCTGACCCAGGTCGGCCACTAGAGCGGGCTGCGAGGGAGGGGTGTGACGGTTTAGGCTCTTTGAAGTGTTTTGTAATTGAATCTCAGAAACCATGAGTGAGTAAGGCAGTCTCTTTTCATTAAAGCAGCGCTAAGCAACTTGTTTATCTTAATAAATCCTTCCCGTAGTCCCTCTGAGGTAATACACGTGTTAATGGGATGGGACTTTCATCTCCCCCTGGTGTCTCTGGCCAGAAAACCACCTGCCTCCGGGTCGGAGCCACCAATACACACTAATGGAATCACGAAGAAGAAGCTAACGGGCTAACGGGCAAAGCTAACTGCGGGCTAGCGCCACTTTAAACAGCATTTACAGCCAAGTTTGATTGAAAAAAAAGTACAGTATTTTCCAGACTATAAACTTCCTGATGCACCGTTGACAAGCCTCCACCGGCAGCATGTCGTTCAAGCATCCATTTGCGAACCCGTCCCGCTAGCTTTCAGCCCACGTTTAGCTTTTTTTGTTTTCTTCATTGCCGTAAGAGTAACCTCTGCTTTTCGCCAGTTCTTCACAAGTCTCGCGCTCACTCGAAACCTTTTTGCTGCTCGATTACCGTTTTCGGCAGCTTATTTCACTACAACAGCTCGTAATCTGCAGAATATAATTTTCTTTTTGGGGGCATTTGGGCTCAGAGTAGCAGATACTAGTGCACACGCCTAGAGTGCCCTCTAGCGGCTGTTTGTGAGAAAATAACGAATATCCATCCATCCATTTTCTTCCGCTTTATCCGGGGCCGGGTCGCGGGGGCAGCAGCCTCAGCAGAGATGCCCAGACTTCCCGATCCTCCTCCACCTGTTCTGGGGGGACCAGGCCAGCTCGGAGACATAGTCCCACCAGCGTGTCCTGGGCCAATAACGAATATGTGAAATGATATATTTTGATATATAAGTCGCACCCCCAGCCAAACGATGAAAACAAGTGCGACTTACAGTCCGGAAAATACGGTATTTCCATTGTGTAACTGGATGAACAATTTCCCTCTCTTTCTTTGTCTTTTCTGTCAGCGTAGTATTTACTCTCACGGACAATTAATGAGTAAAAAAACACAACATTCTACGACACCTGCAGTGGCGCTTATGGCCTCTAGGGGCACGAGTTACTTAGTCCCGCTTTAAATGCAACATGAAGTTTTATTTACATGACACGCATTTCAAAAGGTTATCTTCTTCCCACTCCCTTTCAGGTAGAAATGGATCATCTGTTTTCATACTGTACTGTATATATTCTTTCTTTGTTGCCCATTGCCTGCCTGCCTGAAATAAAATCATCAATCATCCTGTTGTGACCATGAGTGATTTTCACGAGGCTTCGAGCGGGTCGTGTTGATGGTGGAAGCGAGTCTTCTTTCCCTTCGGCGTATTGTATCACCAACGGTAAACGCTAGCCTTCAAAGTGCGTTCATTAGCGTGTGCTGTGCCATGAAGAAGTCATTTGGTTCGTCTCCAGCTGTTTTGATCGCTCAGACTTGATGATTTTCTACGATCAAACTTCTCCCCGATCACCTGACAAAAATTGTACATTAAAACAAACAAACAGCGATAGAAGGTTTTGAACGGTTTTGAAGAAACAAACCAGTATTCAGACCCCCCCCCGATTCAACGTTTCTCCATAGATTTATATCAACACATTTATTAGAAGCTTGTCAACGATCAAGAGGATGAGACCAACACTCGACCAGCTGAGCCACAATTCCAACCAACAGCTCCGTTCAATCTTTGTTTTAATGTTGCGCAGTGTTAATTTTGACAACATATTTTAATTTAGTTTTAGTCTTAGTCTTTTGACGAAAATGTAATTCAATTTTAGTCGAGATTTAGTCAAAAAAAATATCTTCAATTTTAGTCGAGTTTTAGTCGACTAAATTTAAGACACATTTAATCGACTTTGTATTTATAATATTCATTATAATCATATTTAATGGAGGTCCTGCTTCATGGAGCTGCTCCTCATGAACAAAGCTCAGAGCTGTTCCTTTGGCAGTGAAGTTACATGACATGAGGCTCTTTCAGACGGTCAATAGAAGTTTGGATGATTTTAGTCTCTCCTTTTCATTTTTATTTAGTCTCATCTTAGTCGACTAAAATATCTGGACATTTTAGTCATAGTTTTAGTCGCATGAAAAACTTTTAATTTAGTTTTAGTCCAATTTTAGTCGTCAGAAAAATCACTTTGACTAAAATTAAGACTAAATATTTTAGTCGACGAAATTAACACTGATGTTGCGGAAACGGCGTGTAATGCGAATCCGGGGAAACGTGCAAACTCAGTGACGGCCGCTTATTCGTCCGTCCTCTCAGACACAGCCCATGCCCACTCCCGCTGCTGGACCTTTATCAGAGACAAACATGTCCTATATATATATATTCTCCAGCCCGTTCTTCTGAAACAGTCCACCGTCTGCTCACAAACACTGGCTCTGGAAGCTGCTGGCTCTCGATAAGCCTCACCCCCCCCCCACCCCCGTTCTGTGTCAATACTGTGCAGTGCCTCTGTCTGTTTACCAGGCCGGACTGATGAAGACAAGAATACTAATGCCCGGGCCTCGGCTTCTCCCTGTAACACTGGATCAGTGGAGAAGGAGCACGAGCAGAGGTGGCACTCTCTGGTCACTTCTCGTTTGGAAATACTCCAATTACAACCGGGGAAACTCCTTGTTATAGATTTGCTCGTGCTCGGAGAGCCCTTTTATTATCACTGGGGGCGAAATGTTTGAGAAAGGCAGGGGACGGGTAAGGTCGGCAATCCGATCACGGCGCAGTGTTCGATTGGGTTCCACGTTTTTATCGTTTCACGTGTTCTAGCACGGCGCGGCGAAATGCAGTTCAGCGTCGAAAACAAATATGCAATATAAGCAGGTTAGTAAAGGGCAAAGTAACAATGCAAAGGGAATATCGCCTGCAAAACTGAGTAAAGTGCGAATTCAGCAAAGGGTGAGGACAAACAGGCGGGAGGGAGAGCAGTTTGTGGGCAGCGTGAGGACTTTGGTGAGGGCTAGAGATGCAGGACTGTGATGTTTCATAATAATCATCATCATGTATTTAGAATTGAATAGAATAGAAAAAGGTTATTGTCTACCATGCACAATGATGGCCTGCTCACACATCCGACACATTTGCCCAGAAATGCAATAGGCAAGGCAAGGCAAGTTTATTTGTAGAGCACAATTCATACACAAGGCAATTCAAGGTGCTTCACAGTTGCATAAAATTACAAGAAAACAGATCAAATCAAACATTACAACATCAACATAAAAATTAATCAATGACAGTAAAAGGCAAGAGTGCAGATAAAACACTTTCAGTTTTCATCTGCTCGGGTAAAAAGAGCTGTTTTCAGCCTGGATTTGAACATTGTCAGAGTTGAGGCCTGTCTCACATCCTCATGAAGACTGTTCCAGATTTTAGCTGCATGAAACTGAAACAAAGCCAGTGCAGAGACCGGAGCACTGGACTAATATGGTCATATTTCCTGGTTCTTGTCAGGACTCGAGCAGCAGCGTTCTGGATGTTCTGCAGCTCTAACAGCTCGTTTAGAAAGGCCAGTGAGCAGCCGTTACAGTCGTCTAACCTGCTGGAGACAAACGCATGGATGAGTGTCTCCAAGTCTGGTTTTGACACTATTCCTCTGATCTTAATGTTTTTCAGATGGTAAAAAGCTGATGATGTTATTGCTTTGATGTGGCTGTTCAAGTTCAGGTCTGAGTCCATGATTTCTAACCTGATGTTTTGGTTTTAAAGAGAGAGACTCAATACAAATACACAATACATTAAAATCTGTTATGAAATCAGTTTGTTGCAGCAGCAGCAGATTCACTTCATTGAAAGAAAAGGAACAGACTGACCGAACAACATCAGCGGTTACAACTTATTCAGCTCCTTGATGGCAAAGGGAACAAAAGAATTCCTGTACACATTTGTCTTGGCACAAGGGAGTCTCTATCTCTGCCGTGAGGGAAGGCGCTCAAAGGAACGGGACAGGGGATGGCTATCGTCATCTGTGATCTTATGGCAGACACGATGCACGGCTTTGTTGTAAAGCAGAGACAAATTGGTTTGTTGTTGACCTGTTATTTTACTTCCATGTTTAACAACAAGTTTAGCCTCGTTTTTGACAGGTAAACGACCAAACCAAGAGACTATGTTAAATATCAGTACGCTCCCAATTACACACTGATAAACCCTTGTTAAGATAATGGTCACTGACTTCAAAACCTCTCAGCTGACGCAGCAGGAACAGCCTTTGCTGTGCTTTCTTGTAAACATAGTCAACATGTTCGTTAAATGTGAAAGAATTTATAGAGCAAATATATAGAGCAAATATAAACCAATGGAGATTTTAAAAGGTAAAATACGTGAGACAAAACTGGCATCAGATATCTGGAATTATTATACGGCCCCTCATAATGCAAGTAGAGCGCTCCATTGACTTGAATGTGATTTTCCAACGTTCTACCGGTCCTTATTTTCTGCTAGAGGACCTCTGAAAAAAATAATGACCGCTGCCAATGGCAACAGAGTTCGTGCTTATCAGGTCTTTCACATCAGTAGTAGTAACGGACACCATCTCTGTCCCTGTGAGAGAAGTTGGGGAATCGCTCGTGAAGTTAACGGGAGTCCGACTTTCAACTTACCCAGAGATCCCCCACCATTCCTCCTCTCCAACTGCACCTTCAACTAAGCAGCTAGGCTAGCAATAAGTAGCTAGCCGTGCAGCTACTAGCCTAGCCACACTGCCTGGAATCAACAAACGATGCCAAGCAAAGCGCAAACATTTGGGAACTATTTGCCGCGGGAAATCATTAAATAAACCTTTCTGCCTTCATAAACGTGTATGAGGTTTATTTGTGTGTGTACAGTTGGCAAATAGCCGTATAATAACCGGGATAATGTATAGAACGCCGGGAAAATAATTACCTTCAGGGCAAAACAAGTTCGCCCTGTCTGTACTTATTTTCCCGATAATGACCGGCGTTCTATACATTATCCCTTACATAATGTACACCTAGCCCGGCAACAGTTAAATAACAGTTAAATCACGTTCTGTATCACTCCAATGCAGCTGTTTCCATAGTAACGATAAACAATTGAGCTGGAACTAGCTTCAGGTAAAACAGCTTAAAAAGTGAGATACAGGCTGTGTCCGAATGTCCGCACTATTCCCTATAGTGACTATATAGTGGTCACGTCATTTTGTAGGGGTGTCCGAATGTCCAGAGAGAAAAAAGTAGTGCTCTCAAAATTTCCCACAATGCATTCTGAAAAGTAGTGAGCATCAGCGGTCACTAAACGGGTCAATATAGCCCACAATGCATTGCGAGAGTCGGAGAAGAACGCCGGACAGCAACAGGTCTTTGAACTAAACAACACGACGGAATGAAATCAGCCGTTTCAATCGTGTGTTGTGTATTTATCCTGAATAAATGACTTAAATATAAACGGTTACGGTGAAAAATGCTAACGTTAGCTGCTTACCTTTAGCTCGAGCTGTTAAATGACCGATAGCTTCCTCTCAAATAATACAAGCCACTCATGTAAAATCCATGTTAAATATAACTGACTCGTATTTATCCATAAATAGTCCACTGTCTCATTAGTTTGGTTGATCTTTATCGCAGAAATAATTTTTTTCCGGAGCTTAGCGAACTTTTAGCAGATGTAGTCGCTCATTCTGCTGGTTGACCTACTTTCTGCACGTCTTTGAGCTAACGCTGGAGTGATTTTTGTTTTTATATGATAGTTTTAATTTTAATTTAAATGTCAAATAAAACGCCTGTAAAAGTGCCAAAACTGTTGTTCTGTTTCATAAAATAAACGTTTGTAACAATAAATAAATTCAGAAAAAAAAAGAGGAAAAAAAATCTGCACGCCGCAGCGCGCGTGACGTCACGCAGCTCGGCGAAAGTAGTGGCTTCTGTCCGAATAGCCACAGAATCAGTGGACTATATATATATATAGTCCACTGATGTATGTGAATGAGGGGTTAGGGACTAGGGTGGACATTCGGACACAGCCACAGTGACTCCTGCCCAGGGACTTCAAAAAACAATGAACAGTTTCAGTTCGCGGGACCATGGAATAAGCGGGATAATTACTTAACACCCGATAGTTTATTTTTTGGTATATACGTAGATCAGAAAGATGTATTTTCATTCATTAGTTATGGGCCAAACCACCACATTTCTAACATCCATATTCTTCACAGGGATGAGGCTTCAAATGCACAGCACGAAGGTCGTTTTTCCATCATTCCACAACTAGGAAAAAACAATAAAGTACAGGAACTTGATGAACTGCCCGAGTGCCTGAAGTTTGCTGATCATTATCGCAACAACACGACAGGAGAGACGCGCAAAGTCAAAGTTTTAATATAAAGTTGCCGTCGATTCATGTCGGACTGAAGCGGGCGAACTGTCCTCCTTTACAAACTTTGAACTCCGCTCCGACTTTCCCCAAGTGCCGCGTTAACCACCTCTGGCTTCGAAGATAAATAGCTCTAATCAAACGAGCTCATCTTCCGTGGACAAATTTAGATGGAAAATGTCACGAGGTTAATTGCACAAAGAGGAGGACAAAGTAGGTTAAGCTGAAACATTGGAAGTTGTCACAAACCCCGGAGGCCAAACAAAGGAACGGACTTTACGGACGTTAGTTTGAGAATCCGCAAAAGCATCAGGTTAGAGACTTGTTCCATCCTCAAAGAGACGCCGTACAGACTCGTTCACCGGTGGATGTGTGTGCGACAGTAGCCGTATTAAACAGGTGTCCCTCAAGGCTGTAACATGTGACCAATACTGTTCTCAATCAACCACCGACAAATATTACAACCCGCTTGTTTCTGACAAACTCAAGGAGAAGTAGTACTCAGTTGCATTAACTCAAGAATAGAGATGCACTGATCCAGCTTTTTTGCTACCGATGCCGATACCGATACTGGGATTTGAGTATCTGCCGATACCCGATATTTACCGATACCAAGAGACTTTCTTAAAAGTAGCTTTTTCTGAGTGAAAAATGTAATTGACTCTTTTCTCCATCTTAAGACCATTAAAGTAATGTTTTATTGTCATGATATTACGGATCAATTATCAATAATATCTATTGATAAACTCCATCCATCCATCCATCCATTTTCTCCCACTTGTCCGTTGCCGGGTCGTGGGGGCAGCTGTTGGAGCTGCCCAAGTCACATAGCACCATGCCCCTATGGCTCCTCCTGCAGGTGGTGGGTCCACGGGAGGACGGCCTCATGGTTCCAAACGGTTCCAAACGGGCCTGTTGGTCTCTCATAGGGGGCCCATTCACACTCTCATTCATACCCCAGTGTACGCAGACACTGGAGGCAAGGAGGGTGAAGTGTCTTGCCCAAGGACACAACGACAATGTGCACCTTCAGGAGGCGGGATTCGAACCCCCGACCTTCCGATCATGAGCCGACCCGCTCTACCATCTGCGCCACCGTCGCCCCTATTGATAAACTCTTGGATAAAAAAAAAAAAAAAAAAAAAAATTTTTTTTTTTTTTTTTTTTTTATTGATAAACTCTTGGATAAAATTTAACAAGGATCACTGGACTTTTCTACAGTAAATATCCTTGTGTATATGACGGGCTTTAGGTTATGTTAATATAAACAACTCACATGAAGTGATCTGATAATTACAATGTTAGATCAGTTATTCCTTTATTAGGCTACTTTAGGTATTTCTATCATAGTTTCTGACGCAGCCTTGGTTAGTTTTTGTTAGCGGTAGCGTTAGCTCCCGCTAGCTTTAGCATACTGATGCTAACCACGGAATTTTGCGTGGCGATCAAAAATTAATTTGTGGAGGTTAAAACGACCTCGGTTGGATTCCACTGGTTCTCCCCTTTAAAATGATATGCAGCATGCCCATATTCACTTAGATTTAGATGGTAAAAGCTGTGTTTTTAAGATGTTGAGAGCCAAAACTGGTATCGGTTCAGTATCGGATATTTGTAGCCGATACCCGATATCGTATTTTTTCCAGTATCGGCTCCAATATCTTCACTGTGAGTAAAAAAGTGACAAAATTTTCACATCAGTGTATGAAAATGCAACACATTTGAATTCAATCTAATTCCATTACATTTTCTTGTACATTGTCTTTTTCAATTTTTTTAGACTTTTCCAGAACACTTTACGCCAATACTAAACCTGTCACTTTTTTTTTATTTTATTTTTTACTAAGTAATTAAATGAGTCCGGAGGAAACCTACGCAGACACGGGGAGAACATGCAAACTCCACACAGAAAGGCCCCGTGCAGAGATCGAACCCGGGACCTTCTCGCTGTGAAGCACGAGTGCGTCACCGTGACAGAAAGACTAGAAACCTAACCCTTGCAAGATCCTCAAATTGATACAAATGCTTGGTAATTTGAGGCACAGTATAATTTCTACAAATATAAGTTTGTAACCAATGGCCACTGGCTGCTTTTTGTGACGATGACACTAGAGGCCGCCATTGCTCCGCCATTGCTGTAGTACCTCCATATAGCCGCTAGTTCCCCATTGGAATGCATTGCGCTTTAAACAAGTTAAAAACAACGTTGAAGCCTGGTTTCAAATTTTCTTAAACTTTCTACGGCTAGATATTTCTCCTCTGGTGACGCTGGGTTAGTCACAATTAAAGAAACCAGGCTGGTTTTCGTAAGAAAAAAAAAAGTTGAAATCTCGTACTAATGAGGGTCGGACTGTTAGCATTGGAGCTGCGCGAGCTACACGTCACGCAAGGGCGGAGTCTACAGTGAAGACCCCGCCCTTATGCCCTTATTAGGAACATGCTTCGTCAGAGCTGGGGAGGAGGAGTCTGTAAATCCGCCATGATTTCCCCCTCGAACGTGGTCATTGTGGCAAACGGGGAGTGAGGAGTTGTCGTCTATTATTTTTTACAGTCTATCGACCAAACGAAACCCGATTCACAACAAAATTTAGGAAAGAATTCCGGTTTAGCGGCCCCTGAATTAGGTCAACGTTAAATGAACAAAAAATAAAAAAAGTATAAAATGAGTTTGTTCAATAATCTGCTTTGGGCGTATTTTGTTTTCATTTTACAATTGCTCGTTACATCAAAACTTGTTACTCGGTATCGGTACTTATAAGCAGACATTTGGTATAATTATATCAATACTATGGGATCGATCAGCCCTAATCCCTTAGTTCTATAACAAAGTAAAGATTCAGTTCACTCATTTCAAACATGTTTAGTAGCGTTAATGTTTGAGAGAAGACGGCAGGGTTAGGTTTCATCCAAACGAAGACTCCATTTTGTTGTTTGCATAGGAGTTTGTTCTTTCTAAATACCTGCAGTCTTTGCGATTCACTAATTCAGCCACGTGGCGTGTTGTGACAGCACAAAGCCTGGCGGCTCGGATGAAGATATAAAAGCTCCACGTAAACCCGCTGTTTACGCACCCCCCTTTGACAAAGATCACCACATGTTTCACTTTTCCCCGCCTCGTCCCGTCGCGTCAGCACCGATCCACCGTGCGCGGCATTTCCCACACGTATTTCACATTTGCACATAATAGGCCGTGAGGAAATGAAAGCTTTTATCCCGCGCCGAGGAGGAGACGGTGCGGGGTGTGCTGATGGAGACGGGAACAGACGTCTTCAGTCAAACGGGTTAAAGGCGCTTGTTTCACTGTGACTGCGGCAAAGGCGCGTTCGGCTGATAATGGGACAGGCAGGTCTCCGCCCGGCGCCGTTTTTCATTTAAAGATTAGCATCAAACGGGCTGAGCGAAAACACTGATTTGCAAAAATATGTACAATGCATTAAACGACGCTGATGTGTAGCTTTTCAGACTCGAGCAAATGCAGGCTCTGAAATGTTTTTTTTGCGCTTCATCTTAACCACACTATCCTTTGTATTTATTGTAGTTTTAGAATCAGCGGCGGAAAGTACAACACAAAAAGTAAAAGTACTGCATTTAGGAACAGATAATGGGAACTTGTACCATAAAAATGTGTTTGATACCGATACCTGAGACGAGATGAAATATTTCCTTTCACTGAATGAAATCAAATTAGAACGCATTGGTGGGTCTCTTAACCCCCACCTGAACTGAGCACATTTTCCCCAGCTTGGCTTTACCCGAATCGAAAAGCTTCTTGAAAAAAGGCGACAAAATGGCGTCGAAAACGAGGCAAACACAGTGGCAAATAAGCAACAAAAGAGTGACTAAAGAGCGATGGAAATGTGACGAGAAAACATGACCAAAAACACAACAGAAACGCTTCAAATATATGGGGAAAAAAGTGGTGACAACGCGGCAACAAAGTTCCTAGCAGTTTTGTAGGCCTTAGCTTTCAAATGACGCGTTACACTGTTGCTCTCCAGTTGAGCAGCTTTTTGAATTTGGGTAAAGCCGAACTGGAGAATACAGTAAGAGGTTAATTACATATTTGTTTAACCACCTTTTAAAGCAGTAGTAACTTGTTTACCTCAATAAATCCTTCCCGTAGTCACTCTGGGGGTAATACAAGTGTTAATGGGATGATCGGGGGGTCATTCATCTCCCCCTGGTGTCTCTGGCCACAAAACCACACTTGCAACTTAACTGCCACCGGGTTGGAGTCACCAATACACACTAATAGAATCCCAACGAAGAGGCTAACGGGCAAAGCTAACTGTGGGCTAGCGCCACTTAAACAGAATTTACAGCCAAGTTTGAGTGGAAAAAATTATCCATTGTGTAATCTCTCCCGGATATTTACTCTCACGGACAATTAAGGAGTAAAAAAACGCAACATGCTGCAACACCTGCAGTGGCGCTTATTGCCTCTAGGGGCATGAGTTACTTAGTTCTGCTTTAATCCATCTTGTGGACATAAGCGTTAGCCACGTTAGTATTAGCTAAGACCTACAGACTTTCCCCCTGGGTTTCCCCGTTCTGATGTCACTTTTTCATGCTAATTAGGCCCGAGCGGCCTGCCGTAGCAAGGGCCTATTGTAATCGCAACGCAGTGCGCGCAGCGCACTGTACCTAGGTGCGCGGAGCGCACGAAAACAGCGCGAAGCGCTGTCCCCATGTCAAACGTAAACTCACCGTGTAAAACAGTGACTGCCCACACCTCTGGTGTGGGCCCTTATACTTATAATTGCAGCAAAATGAATGGGGGAATATGGCCAACTGTCATACGGAGGTGGATGACGAGCGCGAAGCGCTCGTCATCCACCTCCGAGCCCCACGGGTGTGTGGGGGAAGTCGAAAGCTTTAAAAAAATGCATAATATGTTGTAGTCGCGAAAGCGACTATATTGTTTTTGCAAGAAATATTATTATTAGGCCCGAGCGGCCTGCCGTAGCAAGGGCCTATTGTAATCGCAACGCAGTGCGCGCAGCGCACTGTACCTAGGTGCGCGGAGCGCACGAAAACAGCGCGAAGCGCTGTCCCCATGTCAAACGTAAACTCACCGTGTAAAACAGTGACTGCCCACACCTCTGGTGTGGGCCCTTATACTTATAATTGCAGCAAAATGAATGGGGGAATATGGCCAACTGTCATACGGAGGTGGATGACGAGCGCGAAGCGCTCGTCATCCACCTCCGAGCCCCACGGGTGTGTGGGGGAAGTCGAAAGCTTTAAAAAAATGCATAATATGTTGTAGTCGCGAAAGCGACTATATTGTTTTTGCAAGAAATATTATTATTCTTCTTTATTCTTCTTTCTTTCTTCTGCTCTTTGAGCAGGAATTTGACCCCCTGAACATAGTCAAAAACTCACCAAACTTTGCCCAAAATTCAGGTCCGGTGAAAAATTAATTAAAATGTGTGTTTCGTTTTGGGGAAATAAAAAATGGCGCGACAGCGCCACCTACAAAAGTGAAAATACATTGCGCCTATGGGGAGGGGGCCAACATAAACTTTGTCATAGAGCGACGGGATTCGGTACAGACATTCGTCATGTGACGACAACCAAAAAACATTATTGTGGCCACGCCCCCTGACAAACCGGAAGTCCGCCATTTTGACAGGAAGTCTGGAAAATGGTGAGTCAGCGTTTTCGCTGACGTCGCATTTTAACGAACTCCTCCTAGGGCGTTTCACCAAATGAGCCCAAAATCGCTCCAGCTCATCCCGAGATGTGGGGCATCAAAAGTTATCCAAATTTTTTGGCTACGTTTTACGGTTTGTTTGCGGCGAAGCCGCAATCTTTACGAAGAATTTTGTGACTTACCGAAAACAACAAAATGCTCCCATTTGCACAAATGAACTTCGATTAAAAATCGGAAATATACATTTTATTGACCTTTCACCCCCGGACACAACAAATGTGAAAAAGTGAGATTTGGCGCGATAGCGCCCCCTCTAGGCCGAGAACAAAAAATGCATTATGGGAAAAAAATTAGTTTCTCGGAAATTGATAAAATTCGGCACAATAATAGCTGATGGCATCCCGATCCAAAAAGCCAATAAGACCCATACCGTATTTTGTACGGTGTTGCCATGGAGACGATCAAGGCTCCCCATGTTAATCCAATAGGACTGACACACAAATATCACATTATACACAATTACAGCGCGCTAGCGCCCTCTGTCAGGAGCTTGTGGACAGTAGTAATTGAAGTACGGCCCGTCAAGGCCGTCCGATGCTGCTTGTGAAATAAAAAAGATTTGGGGCGCGCTAGCGCCCTCTGCAGGTTGGAGCCATCATTCACATGGAGACGCTAAAAATCTCATTTTGACGTTTACTCACAAAGATTAATGGCTCATCAGGGCAATAAAATGTAGTGTGGCCACGTTGGCGCACTCGGTGGGTTATGGCGCGGCAATGGAGGCACTAAGGGAGCCTCCATTACATGGTTGCTAGGCGACCAACAGGTGGTCGGCCATTTTGGGAAAAATCGAGTAATCAGCGCCGAAGGCGCCATTTCTCGCCTTTGCCTCTTTTATAATCTCGACCTAGGGTGGCAGCGACATTATAACCACGTAGGGCGCGGCAGCGCCTCCCGGTTATTGCGGCGGCGTGCGGCAACCGGCGTCAACCGGCCACCGCGTCCCGCGAGGGCCTCTCGATGCCGCTTGCGGCTTTAATTCTTCTTTATTCTTCTTTCTTTCTTCTGCTCTTTGAGCAGGAATTTGACCCCCTGAACATAGTCAAAAACTCACCAAACTTTGCCCAAAATTCAGGTCCGGTGAAAAATTAATTAAAATGTGTGTTTCGTTTTGGGGAAATAAAAAATGGCGCGACAGCGCCACCTACAAAAGTGAAAATACATTGCGCCTATGGGGAGGGGGCCAACATAAACTTTGTCATAGAGCGACGGGATTCGGTACAGACATTCGTCATGTGACGACAACCAAAAAACATTATTGTGGCCACGCCCCCTGACAAACCGGAAGTCCGCCATTTTGACAGGAAGTCTGGAAAATGGTGAGTCAGCGTTTTCGCTGACGTCGCATTTTAACGAACTCCTCCTAGGGCGTTTCACCAAATGAGCCCAAAATCGCTCCAGCTCATCCCGAGATGTGGGGCATCAAAAGTTATCCAAATTTTTTGGCTACGTTTTACGGTTTGTTTGCGGCGAAGCCGCAATCTTTACGAAGAATTTTGTGACTTACCGAAAACAACAAAATGCTCCCATTTGCACAAATGAACTTCGATTAAAAATCGGAAATATACATTTTATTGACCTTTCACCCCCGGACACAACAAATGTGAAAAAGTGAGATTTGGCGCGATAGCGCCCCCTCTAGGCCGAGAACAAAAAATGCATTATGGGAAAAAAATTAGTTTCTCGGAAATTGATAAAATTCGGCACAATAATAGCTGATGGCATCCCGATCCAAAAAGCCAATAAGACCCATACCGTATTTTGTACGGTGTTGCCATGGAGACGATCAAGGCTCCCCATGTTAATCCAATAGGACTGACACACAAATATCACATTATACACAATTACAGCGCGCTAGCGCCCTCTGTCAGGAGCTTGTGGACAGTAGTAATTGAAGTACGGCCCGTCAAGGCCGTCCGATGCTGCTTGTGAAATAAAAAAGATTTGGGGCGCGCTAGCGCCCTCTGCAGGTTGGAGCCATCATTCACATGGAGACGCTAAAAATCTCATTTTGACGTTTACTCACAAAGATTAATGGCTCATCAGGGCAATAAAATGTAGTGTGGCCACGTTGGCGCACTCGGTGGGTTATGGCGCGGCAATGGAGGCACTAAGGGAGCCTCCATTACATGGTTGCTAGGCGACCAACAGGTGGTCGGCCATTTTGGGAAAAATCGAGTAATCAGCGCCGAAGGCGCCATTTCTCGCCTTTGCCTCTTTTATAATCTCGACCTAGGGTGGCAGCGACATTATAACCACGTAGGGCGCGGCAGCGCCTCCCGGTTATTGCGGCGGCGTGCGGCAACCGGCGTCAACCGGCCACCGCGTCCCGCGAGGGCCTCTCGATGCCGCTTGCGGCTTTAATTTACGTCTTGTTTTTGTCTTTTTTTCAAGACGCTTTTAGATTTGGGTAAAGTCAAACTGCCGAAAATGTGCTCGGGTTAAGAAATGTATTTTGTCCTTCTGTAGTGTATTGTACACTCATATATTTGTGCATCTTATTATAAAGCACTTGTATAATTTTCATGGACTTGCCGTCGAGTTTTCCAGCATTTCTGTAAAACTGACCCTTAAAAATAACCCTGTAAAGACATGCGCCTCCCCCTTCCATTGTTTATGATAACATAAATCATGTATGAGGCCTTTAAAGCTGTATCTGTACCAGTCCTCCTCCTCCTCCTCCTCCTCCACTTCTGCGCTGAAACACTGACGCAGGAGGAGGTGCTGAGGCCAAGAGCTCCCCACTGGAGCAGGAGGAGACGAATTACTGGAGACGCTTCAGAGACGACTGGGATTTGGAAAGTAGCGGGTTTACTGAGGTGAGAATGGATCCCACTTCTCTTTGCACTTCCCTAACAGGAGCCAGAGCTGCAGCAGGAGGAGGAGGGAAGATACAGGGTGTTTTGCTAAATCAATGCTGCTCCGTCCTCCGAACCTCCGGGTTAAACTCATGGGAACTTCATAGTCTTTCCAATCCAACCTAACTATTATACCATTCGCTACAGAACTACTGAACAATATACCAGAGCTATTTCTTCATCAGTTCATGATTTGAAATGACTATCATGGAACGACAAAGGAAATGCAGTTGCCATTGACAGCCCAGACTTGTCATCGTCTGTACTCTGTGGTTGAAGTCTCGTGGTCTCGAGTCATACAGTTAGGCAGAAGATGACTCGAGTACCTTCATTGAAGATGGACAACTCCTGCACGACTGAGAGCTTACACAGACATTATTTATCGCGATAAAGATATAAAAAAAAGGTTTGATTCCTTTGGATGTCCTCCCCGTGTCTGCGCAGGTTTCCTCCGGCTGCTCCAGCCTCCTCTTCCACTAAAAACATGTACAATAGGTGAATGCTCCAGCCAGGTGATTCTGACCATCAGCCTGGCTCCACATCTGGAGATGGTGTGTTATACTGTATATTGTCCATCCATCCATTTTCTTCCACTTGGCACATTGCACCAGCCCCTATAGCGCCCCCTGCAGGTGGTGGGTCCACGGAAGGACGGCCTCATGGTTCTAACCGGGCCTGTTGGTCTCTCATAAGGGGCTTCTGAACCATGGGAGACCCTACCAGGGGCACGAACCCCCCGACAACAGAGCCCCCAGGATCATGCAGGTGCTCAAACCCTCCACCACGTTAAGGTGGCGGCTCCAGGAGGGGAGTGTTTATTGTATTGTTTTTAATTCTGTTGTCCACTGTCAAATGTAAAGTGCATTACAAATATAATGTTATTATTATTATTAGCTGGGTCCCCGGGCGCCTGCCTGCTGTGGCCGTCCACTGCTCCTTACGGGTTTCCCCAGGTTTTTGCAGAGGACAAATTTCCCTCCAAAGAGTCAAAGTTGGCAAGTTTGCATCATCTTCACAGGTTGCGTTGACGTGACATCACCACGTCCTGCAGAGCCTAAAGTTTAAAACTGAGGTGAAGAAGCTTTTATGGCGGTAACTATGGTAACTGTCAAAGTGCAGATTTCTAGTCTTAGTTTATCGCTAATTTCTCTGTAATTCCTGAGGCCAATTCACATGAAACAAAAACTGTCACACAGTTCAAAATCCTCTCTTCCAGCTCATATGAACAGTGGTCTAATTATTTCTTCATAAAGGCGTCCATAAGGGGAGACAATATCCCAAAACATGAGCGTAATGTTGATCAGTAGAAAGGACTTTCAGACGTAAGAATAATGTGGCAGGTTTGTGAATCCAATCACTGTCAAATAATGATCAGGGAAACATTTGGATATTTTCTTTTTGGGAATTTCTTTCAGGTCGGTGGGGAGTCCTTGCCCCAAGTGGAGGAGTTCAAGTATCTCAGGGTCGTGTTCTCAGTGAGGGACGGATGGAGCGTGAGATCCATAGACGGATCGGTGCGGCGTCAGCAGTGATGCGGTCGCTGTATCGGACTGTTGTGGTGAAGAGGGAGCTGAGTCTGAGGCAAAGCTCTCGATTTACCGATCGATCTACGTTCCCACCCTCACCTATGGTCATGAGATTTGGGTAATGACCGAAAGGACAAGATCGCGAATACAAGCGGCCGAAATGAGTTTCCTTCGCAGGGTGGCTGGGCGCACCCTCCGAGATCGGGTGAGGAGCTCAGTTACCCGGGAGGAGCTCGGAGTCGAGTCGCTACTACTCCACGTCGAAAGGAGCCAGCTGAGGTGGCTAGGGCATCTGTTCCGGATGCCTCCTGGTCGCCTCCCTCGGGAGGTGCTCCAGGCATGTCCTATTGGGAGGAGGCCTCGTGGAAGGCCCAGGACACGCTGGTGGGACCATGTCTCCGAGCTGGCCTGGTGTCGCCTCGGGGTCCCCCCAGAACATCTGGAGGAGGTGAGCGTGGATCGGGAAGTCTGGGCATCTCTGCTGAGACTGCTGCCCCCGCGACCCGGCCCCGGATAAAGCGGAAGAAAATGGATGGATGGATGGATGGAATTTCTTTCAAAAACTGTTTCTCTCCCAGTTGGAAATTATGAAAGTATTTATAGTACTGATTGAGTTTTAGAGTACTTTAACACGTTTTTGATCCCAGATTTGTGGAAGGATATTTCTCAAAATCATATTGAGGGCCAGAGGTTCGATGCTGGAGGGCTGGATCTTTATTTATACATTTCATACATAAGGCAACTCAATGCACCCAGGCCTGACGTCGCCGTAACCCTTTGTCTAGGCTGACAAAGTGCACATGTGCCGGCCTTAACCACTAGGCGACCGTGCAGCGCTTTTAGACCAAAAACCAGGCAGAACACAGACGGACGCGCTGTTACGCTGACATCACACGCCGGCGCTCGACTCGCCGCCGTTCGCCAAACGCTAAAAGGCCCTAATGGTCTGAGCTGTCGGAGTCTCTAAATGACGTGTGAAGAGGCGCGAGGACAGATGGGGCGTTGTCTGAGCGGAAAGAGCGCCATCCATCACCAAACGCACAGTAAACCGGTGACAACACTGGGCTAATGGGTCAGTAATGAAGGCGGCTCGTTTCGGCGGCGGGCGGGAACAGTGAGACGTGTCAAAAAGACAAATAAGCCGGGAGTTTTGTTTACATAAAGCGACTGCAGCGTGTGAAGAAATAGGCCGCAGATTCATTCGTTTTAACAGTCCACAAATGGTGTCAAAAAACCCTCAACAGATGGACCGCGATGGAAGCATTTTTCATTTTCTTAGGAGACGTCCAGCTCTTCAGGACCGGTGGGAAAATATAATGGACATCGTTTGACATATCTGCTTTCCATCTGTACATCTACTCACAGATCCAATATACACATTTGCCGATGACACAGCCGTGGTGGGGGCAATTACAATGACGTCACGACTTCCGCTTCCGGGTCCTGGCAGACGGGCAAATATGCGAGAAAAAAACATAAAAACTCTTAAAAACAACCATCAATATTTCTGAAACTCAACAGAGAGTTACTGAAGCTACTTATTTCTCAGACTCATTAGCCAAAAATGCCGCACCTACTAGGGATGGGACGAAATATCGTTTGGCGAAATATCGCAATACAAAACGTGACGAAACGCATCGAGTAAAAAAAAAAAGTATCGCGAATTATTATTATTATAATTTTTTATTATAATTTTATTTTATTTTTTTCATGTAAAGCGTCTTTGAGTGTCCAAAAAGCGCTATACAAGTTTGATGTATTATTATTGGTAAATGGTAAATGGTCTCAACTTATATAGCTTACTTATTATTATTAAATGAAAAAAATATTATTAAATGAAAAAAATATATATATATATCCGGGGAATGGTGCAGTGCGTCGTCACATCAGGTCACAGGAATGATATGTTAGTGTTTTTGAAGAAGAACCAGTCCTGAGATACATTAACCTCGGGTTAGAGCAGCACTAAGGGAGTGTTCTTGTTGTGTTTCCCTGTGTTCAACTGAAACAAAAATAAACAAGTTGTTATTATACAGTAATATTTTTTTCTTTTTTGATATCGTTTCGTGACTCTGACATATCGAGGTGCATCGTATCGTGAGTTTAAGTGTATCGTCCCATCCCTAGCACCTACTGCTAAAAAAGTCATATTTACTACAGTCGCTACTTCCGGGTTTAGCGTAGCTGCTGCGCCGTTAGCATTTTTCTCCGCTAACCCGGATGTAGCGATTTTGGTAAATATTACTTTTATAGCAGTAGGTGCATCATTTTTTAATAAATAGGTATGTTCGGTAACTCTCTGTTGAATTTCAGAAATATTGATTGTGGTATTAAAGAGTTTGTTGTAGTTTCTCGCACATCTGCCGGACCCAGAAGTGGAGCTACAGAGAAAAGGCACTCACAGACTGTTGCCGTGACAACAACTTGCTCCTAAATACCAAAAAAACAAAGGAGCTTGTTATTGATTTTAAGAAGCATAAAAACTGTCGCCACACTGGTCTGAGGATAAACGGGGAGGAGCTTTAAATATCTTGGCATCCATCTTGTCGAGGACCTAACATGGAGGACAAACACCAAGGAGCTGGTGAAGAAGGGTCAACAGAGGCTCTCAGGAAGGCTGCTCTGCCAAAGAACCTGCTCATTAACTTCTACCATAGCACCATGGAGAGCGGTGTGGTTCTCTAGTTGCTCCTCGGAGGACAAGAGAGGCCTGCAACGAGTCGTCAAGTCTGCAGAGAGGATTACTGGCGCTCCTCTACCTTCTCTTGAGCAGATTTATTCCACTCGCCTCAAGAACAGGGCGAGGAATATCTGCTCTGACAGCACTCACCCAGGACAGTGCCTTCTTGAAACACTTCCCTCTGGACGTCTCAGGGTTCTCAGGGCCCAGAAGGAGAGACTGAGAAGACGCTTCTTCCCCAGGGCGGTGGAGGCCCTATTGGAAGTTCACCTGGACATGTCACGAGGCCAGGGAGTAAATCGCTGGTCAGCACATAGTTGTGGTCCAAACTCACTCCTAATTTTCCTAACACATTTGTACCATCACAATTCTCCACATAGCTGGGAGCAACATCCGGGAACTTTTCCCTTTTGGGGAAATCGAGAGTTTAAAAATTGCATTAGTGTTTATGTGAAAAAAGGAATATTTCTCATTCTGGGGATAAAATATTCCAAACCAGAGATCAGCATCACAAGAAAATGACAATTCTTGATTACGGACACATCAACTCACTGTCAGAAGACGATTGGAAGATTTTTTATTTTTTATTTTATATGAGCGCGTTTATCGATTGCTAGCTGCTATCTGTTATGGCTCATTACTGAGGAAACAGCTCCACATTGTGTAACGTCTTTAATCGGTAATTATTCAAACTCATCAAATATGTTCAGCATTAGGCCTAATTAATGATTCTCTCGGTTTTAAAACCCACATTAACGTTAGCATTAGCAGCTAGTAGGTTAGCTGCTGAATGAACCATGTACCATTTGCTCTATAAGCTACAAAACTACGTCGTGGGCTTTGTGGTTTTTTAATGTACTGATAATATAAAAGCGACCGACTAAAAGCTGAAGCTGTTGTGACATTACAAAGCATCAAGCAGAAAAGGTACACAGGCAAATCCTGATCACAGTGGGTTTAAATGTTCTCTGTGAATTATCTGAAGCAACTGGTCACTTGCATGGCTTCCTTTTCATGTTCAATAATTAAATAAAACAAAGAAAAAGTTTTTTTCATGTGTAAATTAAAAGTTCTCAGACGATCTTTCCTCATTCATTCCACTGCACGGAGCTTCTGTTTGCCCCCGAAAAGGGGCGTTTGATGTGACGTAGACGTGGCTCCATCTATGGACGAGTTTATAGTGTGTCATACAAGGGGGCGTGGCCTAGCTAAGGGGGAAGAAAACCTCACAATTTGTCACTATTTTTAGGCCTTTTCTGGTGAACTATAAACATAATTATCCCACACACATAAAGTCATGTCAAAATCGAGTCCATATGCATGTTTTTTCACAGCTAATTGTTCAGCAGAAGTGGGGGGGGAAACAGCACTATGTAGCATGAAGCTAACCACTTTGCTCCTCTCCATGTGTCTGTATCTTTGTGTTGTAGAAACACATATTCATAATTCAGCATTTGTTTAAGTAATGGTGGAGAAATGGCTGCTCCCGCCACAAGAACAGTGTTTTTTTCAGACTCATGAACGTAATGACCTGTTCCTGCCGTCTGCACAGCTCTATAGCACTGGGTGGTACGTCCACGCTCATATCCCACGCTTAATGCACCTGCACATCTGTAAATTATACATTGTTGTTTTTTTATATTATATTTTAATCTTCGCCATGCCCTTGTAATTTTATAGTTTCAAAGTTTTTATAGTTTATTATTTATCTGAACCAAGTTTTAAACTCTGTGTTTTATATTTCATTTTGCGCCAAAGAAAATTCCTAGTTTGTGAACCTGTTCACCAACAATGGCACTGATTCTGAACTACAGGCACGTTTCAGAACCGGCAGGGTCACTTTTCAGGTCACAGCAAAGCTAGACAACAAGTTCAGGAAATACAAATGACACACGTCTGAGTTTACAATACACTAAAGGAGGAGAACATTTGTTTTGTTCCATTACCGGGGCCTTTAAGGTCTTCTCAATAATAGGGATGTAACGATATTGACAATATCGCGATATCGCGGTAGTAAAAGTGCCTCGATATCGTCGTGGTCTTGTTACGATATTTAAACGGACAGTTATCCGTCAAAAACAACTAGAATAAGTCGGATCCCGCGGAAAAAACATTGTAAACTACATAGACCATGATCCTTTGCGCTGCGTCGTCACAACAAATGAGCTGTTGAGCCAATAGGAGCGCATGTTTTACGCTGTAGCGTCCACACAACACGTGAACATGGCGGTTAGCGGCGACCAGAGTGGGGCTCCCGTGGATACTGATGAAAACGAAGCTGTGCCAGCCCCTGCAGCTTTTAAGTCAGACGTATGGCAGCACTTTGGTTTCGCTGTGTCAAAAAACGATAAAGGAGAGAGGGTGACGGACAAACAATGGACCATGTGCAAACACTGTCACAAACACCAGCAACATGCGGAGCCATCGGACGACCCATCACCGTGAAAAGTTTACAAAGAAAGTCACGTCAGGTTTTTATTTGCTACTACTTTTAGTGTTATGCTTTTTTACACATTTGAACCAGACTTGAGCTTTGTTTGCACTTGAAGGGAATTCCCTTTTGTTTTTGTTTACAGTTCTACTTGCTCAACGGTATATTGATGTTAATGACTTGAGGTTGCACTTTAAAAGCATTAAGTGATCAGCGTTTACATATGTTTTTATGCTGCATGATTATAACAATAAATGCCCCAGTGACTGGCAAAAGCAGTTTAAATGTCAGTTTTTTATTATTATCATCATAAACTCAATATCGTGAGCTATTTTACAATACCGTGAGCCTCTCCACAATATCGCAATAAATATCGTACCGTGAGCTCAATATCGATATCGTATCGTATCGTGAGATTATGATATCGTTACATCCCTACTCAATAACCTACATCGATATGACTGTACCTGGTCTGTTTCAGTGTCTGTTTATAGAGAATAAAAAATCAATACCGCAAACCTAAATCTACATAACTGCATGACAACAAGAAACTATAGAAAATACGGCAAAGCAACAGCTTGAAAGAAAGGGACTCATTTCACTTTTTTAGTTTCGGCAACAATCCGACAGCATCCTCCCAAAACTTCTCGCCAAAAGAATAACTGAAAATGTAACATTGCATCATCCATAACCGGGTCTTTAATGATAATGGAGGCATTATTGTGCGGTCCACATTCATTTCCGTGGCTCACCCTTCAATTGCAGAGCCTCAACAAAATATGCTAATAGAGCTGATGTCTCTTTCCGCCGCCGACCCATTGTCGTGTTTTTTCTACATTATTCATGAGAACACCGACTCCCCTGCTTTTCCCATTTTAAAATTGTACCTTATTTTCCCGCGAAAGGAGACAGATCAATGAATAAAGGAGGATGGGGATTTTTCTTTGTGTCAGCCTCGCGATGAAAAACAATGCGCCGACACGGCCAAGTGTGTCACGAACTCATCTGCAGAATGGATCTCTGCGCGCGGCGTTCTGAGGATTACGCGCAGAATAAAGTCGGGCGTCGAGATAGAAGCCGAAAGCAATGGAACGTGTGGGAAATTAACTCCCACGCAAAAAGACAAAAGGCAACCGTGAAGCATCGTCCGCTTCCAAGCAAAAGGTGAGACGCTGTGGGTTTTCGGCGAGTTTTAACGTCCGAGTAGTTTTTCTGGAAATCACTCAAACTCCCTCGTCCTTCCCACGCTTACTCATTCACAAATACTGACACGCCTTTACTGACCATCCCGGTGGCCCCGAAGACACTCCAGGATCAATGGGCGATCTTAGGGTGACCAGATGTCCCAGTTTTTAGTCCTTTGTCCCACGTCCCAATAGATATCTCCAAAACCATTGATTTGTCCCAGTTTTACTCGCAATCTGTCCCAGTTGTCCTGGTTTTGGCCGATGTAGTCCCCGAAATAGCAAACTTCACTTGAAAATGAATGTCTTTGGCCCGTGGGAGTATCAATAGGTGGCGTTCACGTGACATCACAACATTCTAAAGATCCTATAGTTTAACATTGAGGTGGAGGGCAGCTGAAAATTCAATGGCTGTAACCATAGTAACGCTTAAAATGCAGATTTCTAGTCTTAAATCGTTGCTAATTTCTCTGTAATTCCTGAGGCCAATTCACATGAAACAAAAGCTGTCACAAAGTTCAAAGTCATATCTTCCAGCAGATATGAACATATGTCTAATTATTTCTTCACAAAGGCGTCCAGAAGTGGAGACAATATTCAAAAACATGTGCTTGATGTTGGCCAGTAGAAAGGACTTTCAGCCATAACATTCACATGTCAGGTTTGTGAATCCAGTCAATGTCACATGATGATCAGAGAAAACATTTGGACATTTTCTGTTTGGAAATTTCTTTCAAAAACTGTTTCTCTCCCATAGAGTTGTACTGACACCTGCCCTCCCACTGAAATAGAATTCTATAACGTGAACACAACCTATTACCAAGTGTAAACCAATTCAAAATGTCAATTCAGGATGCGGATTGGTGTCATAATGTGTTGACAGTTTTACTATACATCGCGGGTAAAGACAGTTTAGGTTTGGAACCCCTGCGGCCTATTCCCAAATATTGTCCCAGTTTTTTAGTTGGAAAATCTGGTCACCCTAGGCTCTATGCACGCGAGCGTCACGTGACTTCGGTTGCGTATCCTGTCTCCGTTATTTCCCTTTGAGGTCTCGTCTAAATAAATAAATAACTTAAGATCACATGGCAGACAGTGAGTTACTGGTGGAGTCACAGCATCAGGTTAAAAACATCGCGCAAAAAATTCACTAGAGGAAACTTCCGTGCTCATCACAGTAAGTGTTTTTGTCTTGAAGCTAACGGCTAACGGCTAACACGAATTAAAAATGAAAATAGCTACACGATTTTAAACGAGCTGCTCAAAATATAATCTGCCCGTCTTTAGTATAAATACTTTTTAATTTTTGTGGTGGTGTTTTTTGATGCTAGCCGTTAGCGCCGAGATAAAAAGTCCTACCTCAAAAAACACAGACGTTTCCTGCAGTCAAGAATTCACATCCAACGTAATGTTTTTAACACGTAGCGAGTCACTTCAGATCAGGATCTCACTGTCAGGGATGTTTCCTTGAACTATACATTGTTTTAGACGAGACCTCACAGGGAAATAACGGAGACAGGATACGGAAGCACCGACTTAGGATCCACTTGGAAGTCATGTGTCATTCGCATAGAGCCCGTTGTTTTTAGGGTTGGTCTTTCTTTCACCGCTGATTGAACCGTCTCCATGGTCCATCCAGAAAACTTACCAGGAACCCGAAGAACCCTGCAATGCATTTGATCCCGAAGCATTAAAGGGGATGGAAAGTAAAGGCAGCAGAAGAAGCCGCCTCTATTATTTTCCGTGAGCGAACGCACACGGAGAGACACTCGACCCCGTGCCGTGATTCAGATCTGCTGAAGCTGAACTGTGACAGACAAAGAGGCCGCGGTAAACTTGGCTGGGAGGGATGAGAGGAGCAGCAGCGACGGGGAAACCATCGCCAGGGCTCATCCAGGTGAACTCCTGTCTGTCGCCAACTCGCCATTAAGCTGCAAAGAAGAGCCACATCTGCTCTCGCTCTTTCAACACGGATCTGCACGTCTTATTTGACTCATGTGTGTGACGTGTTCTGGAGTAGTTTATTAAATCATAGCAAGTGTATTTATGAAGCACATTTAAAAACAACCAAAGTTCTTCACAAAAAGGTCTACAGGAGGAGTTCCCACACTTTTCGGAGCCGTGCACCCCCTGAAGCTTTGGGTGGTGAGTCATGTGCCCCCTACTATGATACTTTTAAAAACACTGTGAACATCACTGATAATAAAATATATGTTTCATCCATTACTACAGTGAACTCAAGCAGGTTTCCCACATTTTTTTGCTCATCTGGATGATTTATTGCGCTTCGAGCTGAGACTAAATTTGTTACAGATTTTTTTCACTTGTAAATAGTTAATAGATCAAAAATCCCCTGGAACTAATACCTCGCTATAGCGCGGTTCACCTTTCGCGGCCTCGCTGTGTCACCTGAAAGTGCTATGAAAACTGCTCAAATTTACAAATGGAGAATTAGGGTTGCCAGGTTATGGATCTGTTGAGAGGAATCCTCCCAACGGGCTCTAAACCTTGTCCTTTAATGGACCACTCAGCATAGGAACATCATCTACCAAATCAGCTGTTAGGGCAGCGGGGTGGGGGTTTGTTGATGGGGAGTTACTGCTCTCTTCAACGGGCCTGCTCTCTGGCTTTTTAATGCACCACAGTATGCAGGGCTACATCATACTTCACATATAACTCAATTAAATAAATATATAATAATAATAATAATAATGATAATTAAACCCAAATGAAAATCATACTGAGGATGGTAATGACAACTGGAAAGTATCAAGATCTCGGAGTGTAATATCTATTGATGTTCCTTTATAACATAAAAGTAACTCTCGGTAATCACAGGTAAAAATCTGAAAGAAATATATTAAGGATCACATTTTTTTACTCGCTTTGTGCTAAACATCGTACATGAAACAAGATCGTTGTTGTAGTTTTGCTTTGTTTCAATTAAGTATAAACAGTTCAAATATTGTTTTGCTGAAATGTTTCAAGTTCTCTTCAGATGAGGTCTTGTTGTTTTGTTCCTTCTGTACCATTGTGTGAAATGCACTTTTTTTATTGCACTGAACTTGGGGGGTTCATAAGCTTCTTGCCTCAGCCCACTCCTTTTGAGCAGAATGTGTACGGCTCAAACAAACAAATAAACTAAACTAAAACTAAAAAATGGTCTCTTAGTTTGAACAATCGCACAGCGGAGACGAGACCATCCCACGTCCGTAATGTGAATCTAAAAATCTTATTAGACAAATAAATCGCACAGTGACACCAGGCAGGAGGAGAACCCGCGTGAACTGGTGAGAGAAGTGTATGCAGTGTGTGGCGAGGGGTTTTACTGCCTTAAAACAAATATGATTGTAAAAAATAATTTCGTCTCTCGAGGGACCACAAACCTGGCTCTGCCTATAATATACATTTCTTTATCATATTCATATCAGTAATGAAACGTTTGAAATCTCTAATGTCTCCTTCTCCCTGCAGCGTCTCGTCCGGCGTTCACATGATGGCGTTTTAAAGCGGCTTCTTTCTTCCTCAACAGAACTCTTAACATTCTGTGCTGACGTCTGCCTCCGTGCGGCCGCGATCCCTCCACGGCGGAATTAAACGTGTCCGATCCAGCTGACCGTGCATCCTCCCCCTCCCTCTGTGAGTCCTCTGAGCCGAGTTGACCTTTAAGACGTCCTCCTCGCCGTCTCGGTGGGAGGAGCCTGCGAGGAGGAGGAGGGCGCTTCCTCGTGACCCGGGGAACACGCTGGTGCACGGCGGGGGGGGGGCGGTCCCTGCCATTAGCGCCGCGGATATTCACGAAACGACCTTGGAGAGACGGGAAAGAAATCGCCTGGACGAGTTTAGCTGGAAACATAATGTCGTACTTTCGTGACGCCAACGTGAAAGCAGAGAAGGTCCATGTCGGCGTGGAAGGGATGAGCTCGTTCAATACGTTTGAGGAGCATTAGCAAATATATACACAAAAGGACGACTGGCAGCCATGTTGGTGCCCTAAGCAAAGCAAAAAAATAAATAATAAAAGGTGTGGGGAGGACGGGCCGCTCATTAAAACTATAAACCACGTATCGTTCTGTTTGACCAGGACCTCTCCTTTAAACAGGCCTGTAAAACATGAGTTCTTTCACCTGCGCAACATTGTTAAAATACAAAACCTATGAACTAAAAACTAAAAAACGTATTCATGCATTTGTTTCATCAAGAAGGCTGGACTACTGTGTGTGCCTGACAGCAGCGTGTCCTAAACGTTCCTTGAGAAGTTTTCAATTAGTCCCAAATGCAGCTGCAAGATGGTTAACACGGACAAAGAGAAGAGAACACATCACACCTTTGCTAAAGTCTCTCCTCTGGCTTCCTGTTGAGTTTAGAATCAAATTTTAAATCCTGCTCCTCACATTTATCCATATCAGCCAACCAGAGACTCTCCAAACTCAGGGACTAGTGATTCCTCGAGTCTCCAAAATCACTGTAGGAGGAAGAGCCTTTAGCTCCAAGCTCTGGTTAAATACAATAAACTCCCAGCTCACGTTAAAGAAGCAGAAACAGTCCCTAGATTTAAGACTAGGCTCCTCACCCTCCGAGATCGGATCTCAGTTACCCGGGAGGAGCCCGGAGTAGAGTCGCTGCTCCTCCACGTCGAAAGGAGCAGCTGAGGTGGCTAGGGCATCTGTTCCAGAGCCTCCTGGTCGCCTCCCTCGGGAGGTGCTCCAGGCATGTCCCACTGGGAGGAGGCCTCGTGGAAGGCCCAGGACACGCTGGTGGGACTATGTCTCCGAGCTGGCCTGGTGTGGCCTCGGGGTCCCCCCAGAACAGCTGGAGGAGGTGTGCGTGGATCGGGAAGTCTGGGCATCTCTGCTGGGACTGCTGCCCCCGGATAAAGACGAAGAAAATGGATGGATGGATGGATGGACTGCCCATCACTAATGAATAGGAGTCAGAGGATGTAAATAACTTATATATTCCCACCATTTACAAAACATATATCCCCTTCCTATTATTCTTAACATTTGGTCATTGAGTGTATGAGCACCAGCGTAGCAGCAAATGTCCTACAGGCAGAACAGTCATGACAAAGCCCTGTTGTGAATCGCAGCCCCTGTTGTTTACCGCGTTAATTGCCCTGTCTGGAGCTGGATGGGGTGAGTCTCGGAGTCGCCGGGTCGTCTGAGACTCATTAGTGTGACCGTGGCCTCGGTTTTGTTGCCGTTGAGCGCTGGGTTTGAGGACGCGGCAGTAAAACGGGAGGCAGGTTGAATCTTAAGCTCCTGTTTCTCCACAAACGCAGCCTCTTTCCTCCTCGGCTCAAACTCTTGACCTCGCCGTCGTCGAAGTGCGGCTCGCGGCCGTGAGACGGAGCCGCCGATTGGGAGTCCTTTGTTATAACACTGTATTATGTAACGGCTAATCATCGAGGATGGAAGGTTCTTTGAAGGTACATCATCTGCACGTGAGCAGAGGAGGAGGAACTCAGTGGGAAGAGTTGGCAGGCGCCAGGCTAATGCGGAGCCCGGCTAATGCGGAGCCAGGCTAATGCGGAGCCCGGCTAATGCGGAGCCCGGCTAATGTGGAGCCCGGCTAATGTGGAGCCCGGCTAATGTGGAGCCCGGCTAATGTGGAGCCCGGCTAATGCGGAGCCCGGCTAATGCGGAGCCCGGCTAATGCGGAGCCCGGCTAATGTGGAGCCCGGCTAATGTGGAGCCAGGCTAATGCGGAGCCCGGCTAATGATCAGAATCACCGGGCTGGGGGAGACCGGAGAGAACACGCAAACTCTGCAGAGGAAAACAGAAAGATGCAAACTCGGGCTGGGCGATAAATTGAATTCATTTGATTCGTCCGTGTTTACAAACTGACAATGTGGAAAATGGCTAAATCGTCACTTCATGCCCCCGTCGTGAGCGCCGTCAATCACAGCGGAGCTCGAGGCACGAGGACGATAAAAGTCAAACGCTTTTGAAAACTGCACGGCTCATTATGACGCTTTACTGTTCAGATCAGACGAGGCAGAAATACACAGATATAACAGAAATATCCATTTGAATCTAAATCTAAATTAGCTGGACTCTGAGCGGTACACATTCTGCTCAAAAGGAGTGGGCTGAAGCAGAAAGCTTATGAGCCCCCACCCCCAAGTGCAATAAAATAAAAAAAAGAACATTTCAAAACATTTCAAGCAGCTACATTCACACAGACCAACTTACAAACGTACAAAAAAATATATAAACTGTTTATATAATGGTTACACTCCCTGACGAAGGCCCCTAGCCGAAACGCGTTGGAGCACTTTTTTACCTTTTCTAGCCATGTGATTTAATAAAGGCTTTTTATATTTCATAGATGAGTCCCTTGGCCATTTTTTTTCCTTTTGTTGTTTATATAATGAATTGAAACAAAGCACAACTACAACAACGATCTCGTTTCATGTACAATGTCTGGCACAAAGCAAGTAAAAAAATGTGATCCTTAATATATTTCTTTCAGATTTTTACCCGTGATTACAGAGAGTTACTTTTATGTTATGAAGGTACATTAATAGATATTATACTCCGAGATCTTGATACTTCCCAGTTGTCATTACCATCCTCAGTCTAATTTTAATTTGGGTTTAATTATCATCATGATGAAAGTAATCATCGTAATAGTCCATGCAGAGTAAAAAAAATAATATAATTGAGATTTTTGTGTGTGTGTGTGAGTGTGTGTGGCTAAATCGCCCAGCTCTGCTACAGACACTCCAGACCTGCAAAGTGACATTCTCCAAAAGACAAAAACACATGAAACGTGCTGCTCTGTGTTCAAGCCGAAAACAAAAACCTACCACGAGCCCATGCTGTAGAACACTACGATTCTGTTTCTATCACGTTTTGCATTGTTTGTTTTTCATTGTGAGCCCACGGGCACACTTTGTTATAAAGCAGCTTTTGAAAAATGAGAAAGCGTCGCCAATTTTGCTTTGCGTTTACAAATACTGCCTCTTTATTTCAAATCCAACTCATTGTTTATATCGTACTTGCGCCGCGATGCACCAAACCGTTACACTGCTATTAATTGCTGGGGTAGACTGACTGAGGCAACCAGTCTGCCCCATCGGCCCCTCCGACCACCACCAACCACTCACTCACTACATTCGCCCCGGGCTTCCTGGTGTTACCAAACGGTCTCCCATCCCAGTACCGACCAGGCCCTTCCTGCTTAGCTTCCAAGGTCTGACGGGATCGGGCAGAGCAAAGACGGTTGTTACGTAATGCGGCTCAAAGGTGCTGCTCTCTCTGCAATGCTGATACATTCCCTTGTGGAGAGGCTGCTTTATTTCAGAATCAGAATCAGAATCAGAATAGATTTTATTCGCCATTGATTGAGAACAAGTTCACAAGCTAGGAATTTTTCTTGATGCGGACGTGCAACACAAAACATATAACACAGAATTTAGATAAAATTAAGCTATAAAACTATAAACTATAAGGCTTTAGGGGCATGCATAAGGAATATTAATAAATAAGATACAAAATAAAAAGTAAAATATAGTAAGATGACAACAATAGACTTCGAACAACAGTGGGATTATATATACAGATGAGGATGAGTTGCCTGATATTGAACAAGTCTCTGTATCAAAGTGGCCAAGTTATAATAAGAAGAAACGTTATACTGCCTAAAAATCTGAATCACTCGATGGTAAAGAAACCCATGTCCTTGTTTGCCTTGTCTGACCGGCTCCAGTCAGAGAGGGCCTCCTGCACATGCTGTTCCTTCTCTCACTCCCCCCTCTGAGCTACAGTGAGAACCTCCCGGACTCCATGTTGCAGCTTTCTAATCACCGAACAAGACAGGCTATCAAAAATTCTATTAAGTTTGCGAGTTCAACTTTTACTCCGGTATTGTTTATTCATAAAAGCCGCGCCGGTTTCCAGATAAATATTCCATGAGCCTCTGCATTCCGAGTACCCTTTCCCACGCGGCAGCAGAATCAAAGTTTTAACAGCCTTACTGCGGCGAGTCTGCAAAAACCAACGCCGTCACGCTGTTTATAATTGATTAGGCGTCATTAAACATCGCAAACAAAAAGGCAAGTGTCAGCGAACGCGTCGCGATTCCGAAGACGCCCCGGGCTCGAGCGCGTGCCCTTCGATTACTCTGGGGGGAAGAGAGTCTCGCACATCGTTTTCGCAAACACAAGGAAAGACTTTTGGCTGTTTTGTTGCTACGTCAAAAACACATTTAGAACCTGGTTTCCTACAGATATAACAGTCTCATTAAACGCCATCACATCATCTCAAATCTTTGCCAGATCCTCTTTTTTCAAAAATATTTATGCATATTTGACCTTGTAGTGACCCGGCAGCTGTATGAGTGGTCCGCGTGGCGCCTTTACTTTCCATCACAGGGGTCTTGATGACGCTCCAGGATCGATTGTTTGTAAGGTTTTCACTGCTGACGGAGCCTCTCACCAGAAAACCTACAAAACAATGGATCCTGGAGCTCTGTAGAGGCCGCCGTGATCAAAGGTAAAGGCGTCACTACAAGGTCCAATATGCAACAAATATCTACTTTGTTTTTTCCCCCCGCTTGAGAAGTTGCATAATGCACCTTTAACCTCTTAACCCCCACCTGAACCGAGTGCTTTTTCTCCCAAATCTAAAAGCTAAAAAGTGGCAAAAGAGCGACAAAAATGTGCCGGTAAAGCGACAATAACACAATAAAAAAGCGACAAAAACACACGACTAAAGAGTGGTGAAAAGGCAACAAAAAAGTGACGAAATGAGATGAAAAAACTATAAAAAACAACAATAAAGGAATTAAAAAACACAACAAAATGTGACAAAAACGCGGTGAAAAAGTGGTGAAAAAGCAACAAGAAAAGCCACGAAAGAGCGACAAAAAAGTGACAAAATTGCGATGAAAAAGTGACTAAAACACAACGAAACAACTGACGGAAACTCCTCAGAAACGCTTTGTATAATGCGACACAAAAGCAACGACCACGTGACCAGTTTTGTAGGTCTGAGCGTTACACTGGCTTGTAAAGCAGAGGTCACTAAACGGCGGTCCTCGGGCCGGATCCGGACCCACACGCCAACCCGTCCGGACCCGAACCTTGGGCCCGACCGTGAATCCGCTCGCCCTCCCTGACGGCAGCAGAGCGGTAACTACAGCCCAGATGGACAGAAAGAGAAAGTCCGACTGCTGAGCTTCCAAACACTTTCGATATTTCACTAGCGAGGACCACAAGGTGCGATTAAAGAGTTTCACGAGTTAAGGATTGTAGAGTGAACTGGGCGAGACTGTGGGCGGGGGCTCCGTCTCGATAAAGCCAACAACAATAACAGGATTCCATTAATACTTGTTTTTCATTCTTAGCAAAGTCTTTTTGAAGATTTTGTGCAAACTATTATGTCCACGGCTATTATTGACTTTTTGGCCACATTTAAATCAGACAAAGTTGTGGGGAATAAACGGGCCGAACCCATCCATCTGTTTCTGCAAAGACCTGGACATTGGGAATAGCACTGACCATCTGCTTTACATGTGTTTGTGTTTTAATGATCTTCTCCCCCATCTATGTGTGAGTTTAGACATCGCTCACTAATTTATAAGGCAAGTCCTTGGTAGAAGAACTGAACGGGATTATTTCTTCCGTTTCCCTTTCACGACCGACAGCTCCTGGAACGTTATTAACAAAGAAGAAGAAGAAGAGCCCAAAACTAATGAAGCCCCGCACAGACAGGCTAACCATCACCGCCGAGCGCTGACAACAGACGGACAGCGGATCTATAAGAGGGAGGAGACGCGTGTCAGGAAGTGGATAAACACAAGGAAAACACTGGAGGAGATGGAGGGGCCGGAGGCAGCGGGGGCCAAAGAGGAAAGAACGGGTCAATAATGAAATAAATGGTGCAGAAAGTCTGAGTGGAAACACAGCAGCGGACAGACAGGCACAGCGGGCGACGCCCTTCTTATGAAGAGTTCCTCGATCTCGAAGTTTCATGAGTCGGTGAAAGTGGGCAGCGGCGGGAGAGAAAGTGCCCGGGCCCGCTGATACTTGGCTCTGAGCGCTGGCCGAGCATTTCCACTCGGTGCCAGCGCGTCGGACCTGGCACCGCTTTAGATCTACGGCGAAGGCGTTTTGCACTTGGTTGTGAGCAGTGGTTTTTAAAAGCTCCATCTTTAATCTCGTCTTTGGCTTGGCATTCCTGGATAACTTGGAAAAGCTGGTGGTATTTTTTCACACCTTATGGCCCGCAGACTTCCCTCCTTAAAGTTTTAGATATGATTTTCCAGAGAAAGAATTACAACACTTTCCTTTGTTCTTGTTGCAGTGTATAGTTCTTTTTTTGTCTAAACATGGCGTCTTTTTATCATTTTTAACTTATTTCATTAAAGCAGTGCTAAGTAACTTGTTTACCTTAATAAATCCTTCCCGTAGTCCCTCTGGGGGTAATACAAGTGTTAATGGGATGACTGGGGGGGTCTTTCATCGCCCCCTGGTGTCTCTGGCCAGAAAACCACATTTGCAACTTGTCTACCACCGGGTCGAAGTCTCCAATACACACGAATGGAATCACGAAGAAGAAGCTAACAGGCTAACGGGCAAAGCTAACTGCGGGCTAGCGCCACTTAAACAGTATTTACAGCCAAGTTTGAGTGAAACAAATGATCTCCATTGTGTCATTGGATGAACAACATCCCTGGTACGAAAGAGCGGAGAAGTCAAGTCTTGAAAATATTTGTACGTTTTTTTTCAGAGGGATTTTTTAATATCTAATCCCCAACCTGATTTATTCAGCTTGGAACCCAAAAAACAAGGCACAATTTTGAGTTTTTACAGATTTTATTCAAAAACAGATTTTATTCCATTAGAAAACAAGATCCAAAAACTGAAATCTGATTTATTTATACATTTTTAATCATACATTTAAATCCATTATTTAGATTTCATCGCTGGATTTTGGCTACTTTGATGGTAAATGGACTCGACTTATAAAGCGCTTTTCTACCGTGATCAGGCCCAAAGCGCTTTACTGTAAGGATCCAGTCACCCATTCCCTCCCTCATTCACGCCAATGTGCGCAGACACTGGGGGCCACTGGGGAAGTGTCTTGCCCAAGGACACGACGACAGTGTGCATTTGCGGGGGCTGGGATTCTAACCCCTTCTGGCCCATTTTTTTTTATGCCCAAAATGCCTTATTTTTATATGAAAACATAACATGACAAAAAACGTGCAATACATTTTCCTCTCATATCTATGTCAGTGATGTTGAGCCAAAGTTTCAAACTGACGTCTCTAAAGGTAATTTCTTCTCCTATTCTCCTGCGGCGTCTCAGTCCACACACTCACAAACGAGGGCTGAATCTCTTTTACTTTTTTTTGCGGTAGAAACTTCTTATTTTCAGATAAATATTTTGTCCGGGATGTCTCCGTCGCTCCTCTCCATCACACTTCACAGACTTTTGAATTCTCGTAACGTCTCGAAGCGAAGCCGCGAGACCGCTGGCACGTTGCAATCTCCGGCGCCGCGTCCCACTGAAACTCAATCACCTATAACAACTGGATACCCCGAGTACCCCCCTCCCACCATCAGCCTCCACCCCCCCCTCGTCCGACATCGTCTGACACAGTCCGTTAGCGTTCGTCTGGTGGAACATGACAGTTTGACAGGCCGGTGGACGCTCGCCGCGGTTTCCGTGAAAGAACTCGCCGCCCGAGGGTAGATGATGCGCCTCGTCAATCAACGCGGGGTTTTTCTTCTTCTTCTTTCCGTTTCCCGGACACCCCCGGCGACTCGCCATTCTGATCGTCCTCGCGTCAATAGCAAACAAACTTCAACCCGCCCCCCCACTTCTCACGACGGCCGCGGCTGAGAAGGATTAAAAGGTTCCTTCAGTCCGACTTTCCATTTCAAACGCGCCGCTCTCTTTTTAAACTATAGATTCCGGGGCAATTATACCGGGCCGGTCTGGAAACGTGACTGACAGAGCAATATAATGTCTGTGTGGGAGGAGGCGCGTGTTCTTTGAAATGTTTTTCTACCGGGACGTTTTCACAGTACAATAGCCGAACTGCATGTACGCCTCCGGAGCCGTTTTGGTTTTGGAGTTTCTGAGGGACAGGATCACCCCTAAAATGATTTTTCCGTCTTATTTGGCCCACAGACACAAAGAAAGTGTTCTCAGTCACCTTGAGTCTCTCGCTCTAAAAGCAAAACATCTGGTTAGAAATCTAGGAGTAATCATGGACTCAGGCCTGAACTTAAACAGCCACATTAAAGCCCAAAAAATCTTCATACACTTGTGAATTATTTTTTCTATTCATGATCCATATCCTGAGGCAACAAAACAGCCCCACACCCTGATTCTCCTGCCCCAGACTTCACAGTGAGGAGAGGGTTTAGATGTTAATGTGCTGCTCCATTTTTACTCCTCACATGACGTCGTGTGTTCCTCCCAAACTATTCAACTTTGGTTTGTGAAAGAGCTCTTGGATGCTCCACAGCACGACTGGAAAAATATACTGTGGACTGATTAACCCAAAGTTGAATTGTCAGGAAGGAACACACGACGTCATGTGAGGAGGAAAAATGGAGCAGCACATCAACATCTAAACCCTCTGCTCACTGTGAAGTCTGGGGCAGGAGAATCAGGGTGTGGGGCTGTTTTGTTGCCTCAGGATCTGGATCATCAATGGATTTCAATGGAAATCAATGGATATTTTGCAGAAAGACCTAAAACATTCACAACATGCACGGAATAAGTAAGTGAACCCTTGTGTTAAATATCTGCTGATTCTTCTGTTGTAGCAATAACTGATTTCCTGTAGTTGCAGATCAGACGCTCAAACGATCAGGATGAATCTCGGACCGTTCCTCTTTACAAAACGGCTGCAGTTCAGCCAGATTCCTGGGTTCACTTACTTTTTCCGCCCTGTCCTGTGAATGTTTACATGTTACGGCCAATAAAAATATGATAAAATGTAAATGTGTGGGTGGTGTTAGTTTAAGCAGACACTGTTTATTCATTCTTACGATTTTGATGAAGATCAGACACATTTCTGACCAATTTAGGCAGAAATGTGAGAAATTCCAAAGCGTTCACACACATTTTCCTCCCACTGAACATCACATATGTCACATTAGTTCCGTGTTCAGCACTCCGCTCTGAATGAATTTGTTATGTAACAGTACATTTATATGTTATATAATGCATTTCTTATTCCCTGTGAGTGCTTGATATGGGGGAATCGACTGAACTGACAGTTATTCCATTATTTCTCGCCCTCTGCGCACATTTCTTTTATAAATTGCTCCATTGTCCACAAACCGGCGTGGCAGGCGGGATTCACGCCCGCCCCGTCCCAAATCAGAGCGGGGGCGCCGCTGTGAACAGAAGGTAATTTCCCCGTAAGTCAGCACTTTTGCGAAGCCCGATTGCCTCGGAATAATAGACACTTTGGCGTCTCTCCATCCCCCCGGGGGGAACGCCGTCCGGGGGATGGCGCGCCGCGATTGGCCGAGGCTGTCATTTCCCTGCTTTATGTTTCAATCAGGGGGCACCTTACTTACTTTATTGCACAGACGGGACGGGCGCCTCACACTGTCACCCATCTGTCCCCGTCCGGCCCGCGTGCGAAGGCGCCGGGACAGTGTCAACAGTGTTAATTGATTTTTTACAACTCGTCCATAAAAAGGCCTTATTACGCAAACCAACTTCCTCGAGCTTCAGATCGCGCCCTAACGTCCCCCCACAGGAAACAGACGGGTTTATTTATGAGCATATTAAGTATTTCTCATTTCTCAAGAGCTCAGAACGCTCTGTTCCACTTGCTGATGTCATAATGTGAGGCTGTATATTAATTTTTTATCGCAAGTGTCGTTTATGTTTAGGCATAAAAAATAACATTTTCCGTGACAATTTGGATAATTGATAGAGCAAGATTTAAATCTATGGTTTTGTTATGAGGAGCTACAGGAAACAAAACAAGGGACGACGAGGAGGTATCCGGGCAAGACTCACCGCTAAGCCACACAAATCTTGTATCCCTGCTATTGTTCTGGCTAATGTTCGTTCACTGCAGTGTTAATTTCGTCGACTCAAATATTTAGTCTTAATTTTAGTCAAAGTGATATTTCTGACGACTAAAATTGGACTAAAACTAAATTTAAAGTTTTTCATGCGACTAAAACTACGACTAAAATGTCCAGATATTTTAGTCGACTAAAATGAGACTAAATAAAAATGGAAAGGAGAGACTAAAATCATCCAAACTTCCATTGACCGTCTGAAAGAGCCTCATATCATGTAAATTCACTGTCAAAGGAACAGCTCTGAGCTTTGTTCATGAGGAGCAGCTCCATGAAGCAGGACCTCCATTAAATATGATTATAATGAATATTATTAATACAAAGTCGAATAAATTTGTCCTAAATTGACTTGCAATTTTAGTCGACTAAATCTCGACTAAAATTGAATTACATTTTCGTCAAAAGACTAAAACTAAATTAAAATATCTTGTCAAAATTAACACTGGTTCACTGGAGAGTAAGACGGATCATACTCGTCTGCTAAGCTCTTTAGAAGATGGTGAAAGACTGTTGTGGGGCGGAGGGAGCAGCGCAGGGGAGGAGCTGACCAGTGCAGGACACCACGCTCCGAAACCCGACCTCCACACACATGCTGCTCAGGTCGGCCCACCGGTCTCAGGACTAACCCAGCACCGGAACGACAGTGCGTTGTACAATTGTGCGATGGCAAATAAAGAACTTACTTGATATTAGAAACAACAAAAAGTTCAGTGGGGATTTTGGATCTTGGAGAAAATCCCACCTGTTTTTTGGTTCATGTTATGAATGAGATATTAAAAAACCTCAATATATTGCCAAGTACGAGACTGGAAAGTTTGGTTCTAAGAGTTTCAATAAGAACACGACAAAAGGTCATAACATAAACATTGTGACGGGAGAGTTTAATAAAAATAAAAAACTGAAGTAAGAGCTAAGGGAGAAGACTGATTGGAAAGAAAGGGAACGTACACCACACATCGTAACAAAGGGTCGGCCCATTAGTCCGAAGTCTCATTATTCCGAAAACGTCCCATTGAGTAGGAGTTGAAAAATAAAATGAGGTTCCGGCAAGAGTCCCCTGACCTGAAGGTTAGGGCCGGTCTCTGATGTCGGACTAATGGGTTGCCAGAACAATGGCGGGACACCACCATCTTCAAAATCCAAACAGCAGCATCACTCAGGCAGCAGATGTCCAAAGTTATGTTTCAGTGTCCCGCGGGTGCCTCCAATGTGTCACAATAAAAGATAACTTTGGACATCTGCTGCTTTTTGGATTCTGAGAGAAGGAAATTGGCCGACGGTATCAGAACGAACCACTTTGTGTCCACACAGTCTCCATTACTGATAAATAATCTTTTGCCACTTTGAGCGTCTGGATAAAAAGCTACAACTTGAACAGATGGACAGAGGGCGGAAGGAGCCCGGAGCAGGACACTCGCTGTGAAGGCTGACCCGGGTTGAGTGGGGGGCGGCCGGGGGGGAACGGGGGGCAGCAGCTCAGTAGTCGTTACTGCAACATCGTGAAATCCTCTCTGGTGAACTTGGGATCGGTCACTGCATCGAACAGATCGGTTTGTGCAAAACAACTTTCTCCAACTAAACTCAGACCAAACTGAGATCATTGTTTTTGGCCCACAGACACAAAGACAAAGTGTTATCAGTCACCTCGAGTCTCTCTCTCTAAAACCAAAAAATCAGGTTAGAAATCTAGGAGTAATCATGGACTCAGACCTGAACTTAAACAGCCACATCAAAGCAATGACATCATCAGCTTTTTACCGTCTGAAAAACATTAAGATCAGAGGAATAGTGTCAAACCCAGACTTGGAGACACTCATCCATGCGTTTGTCTCCAGCAGGTTAGACTACTGTAACGGCTGCTCACTGGCCTTTCTAAACGAGCTGTTAGAGCTGCAGAACATCCAGAACGCTGCTGCTCGAGTCCTGACAAGAACCAGGAAATACCACCATATTAGTCCAGTGCTCCGGTCTCTGCACTGGCTTCCTGTCACTCAGAGAATAGAATTTAAAACAGCTCTGCTTGTGTACAAGTCGTTTCATGGTTTAGCACCAAAGTCCATCTCTGACATGTTAGAGCCGTATGAACCATCTCGGGCCCTGAGAACTTCAGGGAGGGGTCTCCTGGTGGTTCCCAGAGTAAGGACTAAACACGCTGAGGCTAAAGCTAAAATCTGGAACAGTCTTCATGAGGATGTGAGACAGGCCTCAACTCTGACAATGTTCAAATCCAGGCTGAAAACAGCTCTTTTTACCCGAGCAGATGGAAACTGAAAGTATTTTATCTGCACTCTTGCCTTTTACTGTCATTGATTAATTTTTATGTTGATGTTTTAATGATTGATTTGATCTGTTTTCTTGTAATTTTATGCAACTGTGAAGCACTTTGAATCGCCTTGTGTATGAATTGTGCCCTACAAATAAACTTGCCTTGCACCCCCGCTTTAGAATAAAGTCCGTTTTCCCGCTTCTCTTACTTGTATCTTTAAAGATTATATTTCCTTTCTTGCATTATTGAAATGGCCTCTGCGCTCCTGATCTTCTTCATTAGGCGGATGATTTGGAATTAAGGGAGTTTGATTTAAGTCGGTCAAACTAAATATAACTCCAGCATGACCCGCAGATGGAGCTTCGGCGGGACGTTACGGTCGCGCCCGTGTTTTCCCCGCGCTCGTCGGGTCAGGACGGGTTTATGAAGGGAGGCCGTCCCTCCCCCGCGGACGTCGGGATGCATCGTCTTCACCGGCGTTCCCACGGTAACAGAGCCCGGGGGCTTTCGCGGCGCCGTGGATTGGAGCTGACAGCGGGGGGAGCCACCGGGAAGCGAGGCTACGGGACGCTCCTCCGACAGACGGCTGTGAGGGACGAGGCGAGGGCGATGGTTTGGACAGGCCTCGCTCTCTGGAGGGCGGCGCTTTCGACGACGCGGAAATGAATGAAAGTAACATCGGGCGGTCAATATATCAATCAGGCCCGGCGTGGAACAACTGCCCTGGGCCGATAACGGAGTCTGAATGTCATGAATGAAGAACCGAGCGCTAATAATACCAGGAGTAATTCAGCATCCGCTCAGTAAAGTGAAGATATCCCTGCGTGGACGCCGAATTACTCCTGGTATTATTACGCCTTACAATATAGTTCCCCGTTTTATCCGCTTAGAAAATCCACATTGTTTCCATCCATCCATTTTCTTCCTCTTTATCCGGGGCCGGGTCGCGGGGGCAGCAGTCTCAGCAGAGATGCCCAGACTTCCCGATCCACGCACACCTCCTCCAGCTGTTCTGGGGGGACCCTGAGGCGACACCAGGCCAGCTCGGAGACATAGTCCCACCAGCGTGTCCTGGGCCTTCCACGAGGCCTCCTCCCAGTGGGACATGCCTCGAGCACCTCCTGAGGGAGGCGACCAGGAGGCATCCGGAACAGATGCCCTAACCACCTCAGCTGGCACATTGTTTCATTTTGTGTAATTATACTTTATAGTGTAACACTTCACATAACTATATTTCAGTTTGGAAGCTTCTATCTTCCCCTCGTTTGGAGCTATAGAGGAGAAGAGGCTAAATGCTAATCTGTGCTGTGTTTACGTGACTGAAGACACTCGTGGAGACCAGGTAAGAACATATCTCAGTTTGTAAAAACGGTGGCCTGTCCCTCTAACACCGAGGACCAGCTCATGAAGAAACACATTTGTCCTGCTCCTTCCAAGAACGATCCAGCCGTAGTCGTCTAAATCTGTGGTCGCAACGTCCAAAGTGTCGCGTTCATGTTTCGCCAAGATTGATGTTGATATTGATGACGGGAGAGTGCGACCACTGCACAAAGCCTTCTCCAGCACACCCCAAAGATTCTCAATGGGGTTAACATCTGGACTGTGGCAGACGATCCATCTCAAGGTTCTTTCACAGCGTGAGCCCCATAACTGTGGTATCGTCGTCAGCTGATCTCATTGTTTGGGCACATAGTGTTGCCGAAGCTAGGCCTGACCAACTGCAGCGACCATCTCAGTATACGCAATTTATTTTAGTCAGGATATAATCTGAGATTGCAGGATAAATAGAGATAAACTAAACATGATTTCTGAACGGATTCATGGAACAGGATTTTTGCCACACAAATATGTTAAAAGTCGTGCATAAATCATCTGCTCATCGACATTCAGGCTCATATTTCACGGTTACTAATGCAAACTGGGCTCATTCATTGTGTTTCCTAAATTTAAACTTAATATTCAGACTCACATGGTGCGTCTTTAAATGTATATGTATATCTAAAACACTATGACTATTTAAACAATAAGTAAATCAAGAGAATGGTGACCAGCGTGGTAAAATAAGCGATGATAAAACAAAATAAGAGAAAATTATAAAACACTTTTCTATTTGTATTGTATTTTGAAATCCGGGTAGGCACTTATAAGCTTGTTGCTCCTGCCTACCCCTTTTGAGTTATTATTTTATTTGTTCTTTTTGCTCTTGTTTTTTGTGATAATGTAAATAAATGATTTAAATATTGTACATAATAACGCACTGTAAATAATAGCTCAAATAAATAAATAAAAAGCCTGCACTACACGCTCCATGCCCGTGTGCTCTTACGCCCTCTCCGTCCTTCGCAGATTTATCCAAGTTCCTGCTCTCAGCTCTGACACATCGTGATGGAGCAATCGCAGATCCTGAGGGCTTGATTTCCAAACGGGCCGTGTACATTCAATGATCACAGCGATCTCTAATTAAAAGGTCTGGAGTCTAACAGGACAGAAGCCCAAGCACATATATCTAATCGGACGATAATCCCGCAGGTCAGCGCTTCTCCAAACAGACCCGTGTTGTCTTTCCCCGTCCCCCCCGGTTCCCCCGTGAACCCGTTCGCCTTGTGCGAGCGAGCGTCTGACAGACTCATGAATAACAGAAGGAGCGCCGCAGATCGAGCACCGAGGGAGAGCGCGGGGAGAATGTGGGGCAGCGCTCTCTGTCATAATGTTAATGAATCGAAGACCAGTGTACAGGCACGTGAGAAACCGCATCTGCAGGTTTCAATGCCTTCCCTTAGCTTGCATTGACGACCAAGGTCAAGGGTCAAGGTTTATTTTAGGGGTGGGCCATATCGTTATCGCAATATAATTTTGATATCGTTGTAATGTTTTATATCGCCGTGGACACGATATAATTCATGTTACACTCCATCAGAGCGGCATAAACACTGACGGTAAAACACGGGGACAGGTGCTTAAAAAGTCAAATGAAATGAAGGATGTAAACTGCTTGAGTAGATCATATTTGCGAGGAAATTAGTATGCCCTCCTGGAACCTTCACCTTAACGTGGTGGAGGGTTTGACCCGAATGATCCTGGAGCTCTGTTGTCGGGGGCTTCGTGCCCCTGGTAGGGTCTCCCAGGGCAAACAGGTCCGAGGTGACGGGTCAGACAAAGAGCGGTTCAGAAGCCCCTTATGAGAGACCAACACGCCCGGGTAGAACCATGAGGCCGTCCTTCTGTGGACCCACCACCTGCAGGGGGCGCTATAGGGGCTGGTGCAGCTCCAACAGCTGCCCCCACGACCCGGCAACGGACAAGTGGAAGAAAATGGATGGATGGATAATCTTCCCAATAGACGTAAGGCTGGGATTTTGAAGTAATTTGCCCACTGTCAATTATATCGTGAAATATATCGTTATCGTGATATTTCTTTTTTATATCGTGATATAGATTTTAGGCCATATTGCCCTGCCCTACTTTATTTGTACCAAAAGGTAAATGTGGTTGGCAAAGAGTGAGCCAGCGCCGCACACACAGATACAGACCGACATACAACAGCGACAGATCTGAGCTCAGCTAAAAGGGCCCGTCCTCTTAATACAACAATAGAACAATCGTCATGTGATACAGAGAAGTCAGAAAAAGGTCACTCGTTCAGAGCGGCTGGAACAAAACTATTTCTTCCACAGTTAGTTCTGCCAACTGGGACTTTGGCAGTCGGTGTCCCCAAAATCAGCCAGACAGTACAATGCGACGCGACGGGAGACTTTATATCAACTTCCAATTGTTGTAAACGTATAAAAGTTTCAAAACAAAACCAAAAACAAGTGAGAGTGAATCCGTGAGAGTAAATACTACGCTGATAGAAAAGACAAAGGGACAGAGGGATATTGTTCATCCAATTCTATGGATGAATTGCGCTACGCAATCCTATGGCGGCACGGTAGCACAGCAGTTAGTGCTCTCGCTTCACAGCAAGAAGGCCCCGGGTTCGATTCCCACCTGGACGGGGCCTTTCTGTGTGGAGTTTGCATGTTCTCCCCGTGTCTGCGTAGGTTTCCTCCGGGTACTCCGGTTTCCCCTACCACGAAAAAACATGTACAATAGGCCAGGATGAATGGTGTGTGTGTGAATGTATGGTGGTGGTCAGAGGGACCGTTGGCGCAGACGTGTGTAGTCGCGACAGCGCTTCTGTCAGTCTCCCCCAGGGGAAACTGAAGCTACTAACGTAGTTTACCACCACCGAGTGAGGAGTGAATGTAAAATGCTCTCATGTAAAGCGCTTTGTGGCTTTGTCTGTGAAAGGCGCTATATAAATAAAGGTTCTTCTTCTTCTTCTTCAATTACACAATGCTATAAATACTGTTTAAGTGGCGCTAGCCCGCAGTTAGCTTTGCCCGTTAGCCTGTTAGCTTCTTCTTTGTGATTCCATTCGTGTGTATTGGTGACTCCGACCCGGTGGCAGCCATTTTTAAAAAGTCTTGCGATTGAAAGACCCTCCAATCCTCCCATTAATACTTGTATTGCCCCCAGAGGGACTACGGGAAGGATTTATTAAGGTGAACACGTTACTTAGCACTGCTTTAAAAACACCAGCCAAATAACTCACAATATCGAATATCGATAAAAGGCACTTGGATTTAAATCATCTGATATTTAGGGTGTGAAAAACGTGTTTGTGAATACAATCTCACGACACAACTAATATACAGAGGCGGTGACAAAGCATTTTTTTCAGTTCAAACTGTTCACCTTAAAAGAGCCGCTCAGTCTGTCTAAAGCTTAGTCCAGCCTGTCATTTCCAATACTTATTTTCAAAACGTATCGACCTAAATTATACTAAAACTAGACTAAAACCATAAAACGATCACATTTAGAGCTGCCAAAGAGTGAGAGGCGAAATGACTGCTTTTGACTATGATGGAACATTCCTCCACAAACATAAAACATTAAGATCTCATTATTTTACCACAGCACGTTTATCAAAAAGCCGTTCTCAAACAGCCTTTTGCTTGGTTTGCACTGGCAATGCACAAACAAACTGCTCCTGTCTGACAGCAAAGGCAATAAAATAAATGTATGGAAAAGTCTTCATCTTCATTTCGTCATATAACGATCTAGACATTTCTCCACGATCTATAAAAGCTAAAAATCTAAGCAACATTTCAACATCTCTTCATTTGTTTAGTTTTGCCATTAAAGAAATCATCTTTACCAGGTCCACGTCAGTCCAACCCCCGAGAAGAAGAAAGAGGAGCTTACCTGGAAGAGAGGAGAGAGGAGAGTTCAGTCACGAGGGAGGAAAAACAATTCACTCAAGAAATGTAAAAACAGCTCAACACTGTGAGAAATCCGAGAACACAATCCTGAGCGTGATTTGAGAAAGACTCGTTTTTTAGCATTTGTTTTGTTTAAATATAAACCGGGCAAACAAAAGGCCTTTACGATATTAAAGAAACAGGATCACGCAAATATTGTAAATACAAAGTACAGTTTCAGTACGAGAGGTTTGGAAGACACGCAAATGTACAATATAGAGTTTATCTCCAATGTCAAGAAACAATGGAAAACAAATACAGCAAAAAATGGGGGGAAAAATAAAGATAAAATTGGGAAATGATGGGAACAGTAATGGGGGATGGGAATAGGGAAAAAAGTGAAATTAAATTGAGGATGAATGGTGGAAAATGGGGGGAAATATTATGGAAAAAATAGTGGGGAAATTGGGAATGAATATGGAAGAAATTTGAATAAATACGTGGTATAAATTTGGGAAAAATAAGGAAAAAATTGGGAAAGAATAGGAGGAAAGTTGGCGATGTATAGAGAAAAAAAATGTAAACAATTGGGAACGAATGGGGCAAACTGGGAATGAATAGGAAAACTAAAGTGGGAAAAATAGATGAAAAAATCCGGGAAAGATTGGGACAAAAAGGGGATCAAACAGGGGCGGAATAGGGAAGAAACTGGGGGAAATTGGTGAAAGGTTTGGACAAAACAGTGGAAATAATATAGAGGCTGGATAGGGGAACAAATGTTGGAAAAATTGGGACAAAACTCAGGGGAAATCGGGAATGAAAAGGAAAAAAACAAATGGAAAGTGTTTTTTTCTGTCCTTTTGTCGTCTGTTCTGGACCGTTATCCTTTGGAGCGACAAAGCCATGTGGACGTTTTTGCAGATTTCTGATGGTTTGCAAAAATATCGCTTTATCACAGTCATGTTCAGATGTTCAGATGTTCAGATGTTCAGTACGAAGCCGAAAACCGGCCCGTGACTCGTGTCCGGAGTAAATCCGCTCAGCCACAGCAGCAGCAGATCCAGAGCGGAGTTTTCTGCCAAGTCTGTTATACATAATTCATTCTATTGACTGAGGAGACACTTCCCGGTTCAGTCACACCGACTTTCACACTCACGCCGACTGTGCAGCGTCACAAAGCCGCGAGAAAACTCTACTCAGGGAAAAGGCGTCCGGGTCGGGGGCCGCGGCGGCTGCAGAAAGGTCTGGACGTTTAAGGCCAAGGTGAATGGGGGGGGGGAAATATAAATGTGGAGATTTCCATTTGAAACTTTAGCTGTAGAGGACCGACATGAATACGAGGGAGAAATGCATTACAAGTTTTCTGTCGTTTTATGTTTTCATATAAAAATACGGAGAAAACTGTTCTAAAGTTGTCGATTTTCGGCGACAAAATCTGAATAAGGGATTGAGCCAGGTTTAAATGTACAGTTTTATGTTGTTGATATATTAGATACAACGACTGTTTCGGAGGGATTTTGGATCTTTGTGAATAAACTATTCGCTATAAGTGAAAAAAATCTGTAATTTTATTTTATTTTATGCAGTTTAAATCAGACTGGGACAATGATGTAAAAAAGTAAATTCAAACTAGGGCTGGGCGATTTAGAAAAAAAATGTATTCTAGATTTTTTCTTCTTTTATCAGTATGAATGATTTTCATCAAGTTTATTGGAAATAAACTTAAACGAGTCTCCTTATCTTTCATATGAAGGAAACTCATATGTCCAGCTCTTTTAAACTGTATTTAGCTTCATTTGTCTGTGAAAGGCGCTATATAAATAAAGGTTCTTCTTCTTCTTCTTCTTCATTACACAATTATTTAACGTGGTTATTTCTGTTTGAAATATGAATAAGCCATGGAGTTTTCCAAAGCGTTTTCCTTTTATCGTCCTCAGGCCTCGAGCTCGGCTGTGATTGGTCCGCCGTTTCCGTGGAGACTCACGGGAAGGGGGGGGGGGGATCAGACCGGGGGGGAAATCAAACTCTTTTAGAGGAAGAAAACTCCACCAGGCACTCTTAAAGCTCAACACGCGGCCTTTGTAAAGCAGCCGACATCGCCAAACACTCGCTGTAGTTGGAGTTACTGAAGTTAGCGACTAAAGATCATAAAAGAAGCGTAATCGTCCAGGGTTTTGTCTCTTTTAAACTCATGAAAACTATTAAGGGAGAAAACTAGGAAAAATCTATGTCTTGCCTTAATTGAAACTTTCCTGAACATGAACTGAACAGCCACTGAAGTCTGAGAACGAACTGTCCAAAGCGTCCGTGGAGAACACTAGAGGAACCTTCACAACATCGAGCTGTAAACTCCTCCCCGACACTTGTTTTCTGTTTCTGTTGTTTTCACACAAATACAATATCGAGGACGACACCCAGACACTTTCACTTTGTCACATTTATGGACTTTGCTTATCGGAGCCGACAGTAGAGAGGACACACCGGCTCAACCTCACACCCCGGCCTGAGGAGCACCGGGGAGAAAGAAGACTCTCCTCTGTGCTCGTGGTTTTCATATAATGAACGTAAAGCCTGGAACGTACGTGAGTTCAGAGACGGAAAGAAGCAGCTAAAAGACTTCGACGAAGGGAAAGTGGCTAATGTTATGCTAACAGCGGTAAAATCCCCTCCTGCAGTCGCGGCTTGATGTGAAACGTTAAATCACATTAGGCAGGCCTGGTCTCCTCTGTCCTCCGGTAAATCAAAGGTCTGTTCATGTCGCCTTAAAATCAAGGAAGATGGTCCCGAAATGCGACAGAACTTCAGAACTGCAAGATTTCTTCAACTAAAACATTTGTTTCCTTCATGCTTGTTTTACTCAGTAGTATTTTTGTTGAGAAATGTCTTACTTTCTAACCCACCACATTTCTAAAAAAAAAAAAAAAAAGGCTCCAAAGTAAAGTAGTTAATTTTAAAAGTAATCTAGAAAATAAGTAACATTTTCTTTTTTTTTTACTAAACTGTAAACTTAGTGGGAAAAACACTGCATCTAATTATGAAGCATTTGTATCAATTTCATGAACTTGGCTGGTTTTCTCGCATTTCTGTCAAAGTCACCTCTAAAAGTGACCCTGCGAGTTGTGAAATGTGCCGATAAACTCGTCCCTGTGAAGAACTGTATATATATATATATATATATATATGTATATATGTATATATATATATGTATACTTCCTCTTTCCTACGCAACCTTCCAGAATAAGGTGAACAAAGCTTTTAAGAATCTAACAAACTTATTTCAAACAAATTAAGAGTGCGAGTTGTTTTTTCTTAATTGTAATGCAATATTTTTTTCAAATTAGTATGTAGAGGAATTTGTACTTATTTCCAGATTACTTTTAGCAGCGTGCACACTCCAGAACAGTAGAGGGCGCTGTGCAGATGGTAGTGTCAAATACCACCGACGCGCAACAAGATAAAAGGTTTGTCCCCGTCGTCGATTTGTGTTTTTGAAGCCACAGAAAAAACAGATTTGTATTTTCCCTTCAGTAAAAATGTAGATGGAGCAACTTTTACTTTTATTGGAGTGATATTTGACCAGCAGTATCTGTTCCAGAGATATCCGATACTGAAAAAAATATATACAAATATCGGATACTGAATCGATGCAAGTTTTGGCTCTCTTTACAAACGTTCACCGACTAAATCTCAGTGAGTATGGTCATGCTGTAGTTTTATCCTCCACAAACGTATTTTTAGCAACGGCATGCTAAAGCTAGCGGCAACATGCTATTGCTATCGGCTACTAATCAAGGCTAGGTCAGAAACTATGAATGAAATGGTGAAAATGGCCTAATAAAATAACATCGGCCTCTGCTGGAGCGGACAAGTGTTTGAATTTTAGTTTATGAAATACTGTTAAAGGAAAAACTGATAGATATTTGTAACGCTGTAATGATCAGATCACTAGTTGTTTATATTAACATAAATAGCCTGTCCCAAGGATAGTGTTGACAATCAAGAGATCCTTGTTAAATGAGTTTCCATTAGTTAATTCATAAATATACTAGATAATTGATCTGTAACATCAACACAAGAAAAGATAAGACTTTATTGATCTCACACTGGAGATAACGGGACCATTCACTATTTGCATACTGACACTTTAAATCCATCCATCTTCTTCCACTTGTCCGTTGCCAGGTCGTGGGGGCAGCTGTTGGAGCTGCACCAGTCCCTATGGCGCCCCCTGCAGGTGGTGGGTCCACAGAAGGACGGCCTCATGGTTCTAACCGGGCCTGTTGGTCTCTCATAAGGGGCTTCTGAACCGCTCTTTGTCTGACCCGTCGCCTAGGACCTGTTTGCCCTGGGAGACCCTACCAGGGGCACGAAGCCCCCGACAACAGAGCTCCCAGGATCATTCGGAGGGCAGACACTTTAAATCACGTTGTGCAAATGTATTTTATATTCACTTTTTTTTCCACTCAGAGAAAAACACTTTTAGGACAGTCACCTGGTATCGACCGTAATAACTGAAAGGACAAGATCGCGAATACAAGCGGCCGAAATGAGTTTCCTTCACAGGGTGGCTGGGCGCACCCTCCGAGATCGGGTGAGGAGCTCAGTTACCCGGGAGGAGCTCGGAGTAGAGTTGCTACTCCTCCACGTCGAAAGGAGCCAGCTGAGGTGGCTAGGGCATCTGTTCTGGATGCCTCCTGGTCTCCTCCCTCAGGAGGTGCTCCAGGCATGTCCCACTGGGAGGAGGCCTCGTGGAAAGCCCAGGACACGCTGGTGGGACTATGTTTCCGAGCTGGCCTGGTGTCACCTCGGGGTCCCCCCAGAACAGCTGGAGGAGGTGTGCGTGGATCGGGAAGTCTGGGCATCTCTGCTGAGACTGCTGCCCCCGCGACCCGGCCCCGGATAAAGATGAAGAAAATGGATGGATGGATGGACTTGGTATCGGTAAATATCGACTCAAACCCCCAGTATCGGTATCGGAGGCAAAAACGCTGGATCGGTGCGTCTCTAATCTGTACGACCCTGGCTCATCTTTTCACTCACGCCTCCGGAGAAGCAGAAAAACACTTTGTTGTTCTGCTTTTGAAAACTGTATCGTTATAAACTCCGGCCCTGGGATCCAGCGGCTCCTGTGAAGCGCTTTCCGCTCGGCGAGCAGCGGCGGGAACTTCACCGGACGCCGCTCCGAGAGTCCGTTTCAATTAAGGCGTTTTTAGGCAAATCCCGCGACCTCCTGAACCGCCGCCGGTTCCCGCCCGGCCCTCGCAAATATAGGATTATAAAGCGTTTAATGAGCGCGGAGATAAGGCCCGACACTGTGTTGGAAATTAATTATGATGCAGTTTTAAATCCTAAAGAGCAGCCGGTTCCAGGGAAAAGCAGGAGGACGAGGCCGGATTAGAGCGCACCCCCCCGGCGGGCCCCGCGTTAAGAGCACGGCTGTGTGTATCCGTGGCCGCTGATAACAAATATCGTCTTTTATGCGCCGCGTCTGGGAACAGTTTCTGTCTTAAATTGGATTAAAGGGCGGTATGGCGCTTTTCGCCGCCTTTCTGAAGCGATCGTGGTCACCTAAAGGGCAGCGCTGTGCCTTTAATAACCTCCTGAGTATTATCTGACTCAAATACACATGAATACTCCGCGGGTCCTATTGAAACGGGCCAGCAGAGGGCGGTAGAGCGCTGTGCTTCTGGGATGTTTAAAAATAGGAGTGTGACGATGTATCGATTTTCCGATACATCGCGATATTTTGCGGGTCGATACGATACCGATACTTTTTATTCCGATAGCGATACTTTTGATGACGTCATGCATATTAATGAGCAACGTCATGTATATTAATGAGCAACGTCATGCATATTAATGAGGCAGCAGTGCCCCACTGTTTTCACAGTCAATAGAGGCCAACGATGATCCAGAATTGAGTCAGACCAGCAGGGGGCAGCACTACAGTTTTAAGCACTTGGACCAAACACTGTCACACAAATAAATTACTTTCAATGATAGTTTTTATAATCATAAAGAAGATTAATTTGGGGTTGATTTATTACTTTTGAAATAGGACTGTGGTTTCTTGTTTATTTAAATGTAAATAAGTCGTTGACAGATCTAAAGACCTGTTTTCAGTGAGTAAGTCGGGGATCATTTATAAAAGTGGTACAAAGCGCATGAAGAGAAATGTAAACGATGAATAATATGTAGTATGTTCAAAGTAGCATGTTTTGTTTGTGTTTATCGTGATGTATCGTAGCTTATTTTTGTGCAATATATCGATTATCGCAGTATCGGCGTATCGTGAGATAATCGTTATCGTGAGCAATGTATCGCGTATCGAATCGAATCGTGAGGTACCCAGAGGTTCCCGCCCCTATTTAAAAAGGCGGGGACAGGAGCCGTGGGCGCTGCAGGTGAAAACACAGATTCAGTTATTAGTTTCCTCCCTTAACAAATGAAGATAAATGTGGAATCTGAAGTTTTTCTGTTTCTCTTTGCGACGCTTATTTTACGGCGTTTTGTCAGATCGCGAGCCGGAGATTTCAACAGCAACATTGCGGCAAACCGGACGGTTCATTCACGAATGTTGGCACGTTTGGTATCCACGTGTAGCACGAATGTCGGGCTGTAATCCAAATATGATAATTTCCTTTCAAGGAGACAGCAGCGATAAAGACGAGAGAAATACAAACAGACGTTACAAAAACATTAGGGCCGTTTTCTCCAAATGAGGTTTTCTATGATACCCTCTTGCCTCCACTTTACTTCCTGATTCACTGAGCTTTGAAACAAGGCAAACATTTATTACGCATACATTACGTACAGGGGGGGAAGGGCCGCGAAACCTTCAACTAGGTGTATTTAGCAGAGGTTTGATTGTGCCCCAGACATTTATGCTTAAAAATCAGCTCTGTCTCACAATAACATGTTACTTGTTATTGTGTTGAAAAGGAAACTAGTGACTTGTGCCCATTCAGGCCCCCGGGCCCCACGTTGGACACCCCTGGTCTAGACCAGTGGTTCTCAACTGGTCTGGCTTCGGGACCCACCCTTATCTATTGATTTATTGGGTCATTTATTGGACAATGTTAATGAACACGCCACACTCGAGGAGGACAAGCTGTGACCCAAATAAAAACAATTGCTACATACAATGCAAAATACTGGATTTTCCCCCAAAATAATTAGTGGATAACTTTTACACAAGCCTTTAAAGCTGAAATTATGTTCAAAACCTCTTAATTTACTCGGTTAAGCAGACTCCGGGAGTGTTTCTCCACGTGTTCAGTGCCTACATTTTGATAAATGTTTCTGGGAAAGGCTCACAACCCACTCAAACATGGTTCCATGACCCACTTTTGGATCCCGATCCACCTGTTGAGAACCTCTGGTCTAGACTTCGGGACACGGTACTAGCAGTCAGATAAGGTAAGTACCGGTGCCACCCTGGTACTGAGGGGAGAAAACAATCTTACACGTCACGTGGATCATTATTTACTCGCAAAGATGAACGTTTTATTTGCACAATCTGAAAAAAAATGACTCAATTTGGTGAAAAATAGAGTCCTGGACTGAGACCCTGTATGTTTATCCAGGGATCTGCTCCGGCCTCTCCTTTTGTTTGGAGGTCACTGCTCTGCGTGTTTCAGCACCACGGCCAGCGCCCGGGCGACAGGAGTTCAGTCCTACGATGATTCTCTCCACAACGATCTTTAGTCGCGTCTTAACACTTGTATCACAGAAACGCCTTTGTCCTGATGCTATAGAACAACAACTTTAGCATGTTTAAAGAAAAGGAAAGAAACACTACCTCTGTTTGCAGCGAACTGTGTCTCAATAAAAAAAAGAAAAGAAATAGGGAAATTCAGAATAGGAAAACTGCTGCGGTAATCCGATCTCAAGGGAGGTGGAGGTGGTAAAAAATAATGAAAAAAGGTTTGCCATACGTCTAAATGTAACATCTTTACAGTCGCTTTTCGACATAAACATGAGGCGTATTTTCATCAGACGGCGTGTGATTCAGAGAACGCTTTTATGTCTTTTCTGAATGAGGGAGACCGAGTGTGACATCACCACGTTATTAGAGAATGATTAAAATGAGCATGTTCTGACAGATCCATTAAATGCCTCTTTGCCTCTCGCAGATTTGTTGCAAGAAGTCCCGTGATGTTTCAAAGCAGTTTCTCTGCGGCTCAAAGCTCGAGAGATGCCTGTTGCAGTCGTCTGAGTCCGTGTTTCCCATCCTTCCCCCCCCCCCCCCCCCCCCGCTCATGCAGATGTGCGGTCGCCCACTGCCCCGGACCGGTCGCCCTGAGGCTCTGGATGAAGGACGGGGTCAAAAGCAGAAGACACATTTCCCAGCGGAGACAAAGAGCTCCATTCACCTGCGGACGCCGCTTCCCAGCTTCATCTCCGTCTCCTTTGTCAGCGCTGTCAGGGCAGGGTACGGGTGCCGGGAGGGGACAAGCGGCGATCAAAGACGATCAAAGACACCGGGGGCACCCGGGGAGACGAGGTCCGCACTCCATCAGCCGCAACGGAGCCTCGTCCTGAACGGTGAGTGATCACGGCGCTCAAACGGGGGACAAATGAGTCTCTGTGAGGAGAGGCCGGAGCTGAACTGCTGCATGGTCTCTTTAAGGGTCCTGCATCACGTTATAATGTCCGACTATCATCACAGACACACACGTGAATGATAATGGCTCACACTGCAGGAAGCAATCTGGAAATAAGTCCTTGAAATCAGTAGGCCAAAGATCTCATCGCTCTCAATCTTAACATACTTGATACAAAACCTGTTGTAGATGTTTTTGTATATGTATCTGACTGATTTACTTAACTCTTTACTAAAATTATAGACTAAACCTTTTTGTCGACTAAAACTATCACTGTATTGTGTTTTCCCTCCTGTTTTGGCTCTTGCCTTAAAGGAACAGGGCACCAGACCGGAGCATTTTAACTTCTCTAAGCTCAGGTAAGAACAGATCTCAGTGTGGAAAAACGCTGGCCTGTTCCTTTTCTCCAGTTCAGCCTTACCCAAATCTACAAAACCCATCTAAACGGATCATTTTCCTCTCGCTGTCACTTTTGTAAACTTATTTTTCATTGCTTTTTAAAGCATTTTTGTCAAACATCTTTGTCACTTTTTCATCGCTTTTCTGTTACTCTTGTAACAGAAATGTGCTTGGTTTGGTCGGGGGGTAAGAGGTTAACTTCCTGTACGGCTCAAGCCATTTCCTGTAATCAAGAAGCAGGAAGTGTTTAAAAGGTCAGACGGTTCTGAACGGCTCTTTTAGCCGATTTGGAAATACGGTATTTGTTCTACGTATGGTTGTCATGTTACATAAAACTAAAAACGGATGCACTGTGATATGTGACCAGTCACTAGAACCAGGGGCTCCAACCTTTCCAACAATGTGTAACACATGGAAATCTGATCATATCTGGAGACGTAGCCGCGATTTGAAGTGAACAATTCCAAAAAGGCCAAAGGGCAGAAAAACCCTCTGAAGGTTTGGCCAGTTCTCACCTCTCTGCTGTTGAGAAAAACAATAGGGCTCATTTACATAAGCCACACCCCCGTAAAGCTCCCCACTGTCATGTCATGTGTATGTTGGGCCATAGTGATGTAGATCATGGACATAGTGAATGTAAAATGCTCTCATGTAAAGCGCTTTGTGACCATGTCTGTGAAAGGCGCTACATAAACTTCTTCTTCTTCTTCTTCTTCTTCTTGTGTAATCATCTGTACAGACAATTCTAAAGAAATAGATCATCTAAAAGTGAAATGAAATATAAGCGATACAAAAGCAAATTGGTAAATATATTAAGTGCTAACAAGAAAGATTATTATACAAATCTGCTTGAAAGCAATAAAAACAAGATTACAGAAATATGGAAAGTATCAAATAGTCTAATTAAAAACAGACTAACCATAAACTGCCCTATAGATGACATTATCCATAATGATGAGGAAGTACTTTGTAAATATAGGACCCGATCTTGCAGAGAAAATCATCTCATCATCTTAGCAATGTGATGGACATTATTGTAGTCATTAGGGATGGGAATTGATAAGATTTGATAAGAATCTACCTATCGATTCGATTCTTTATCGATACCTGACTTGTGTGTTGGGGAAAGGTCCTCTTTTTGTAAAACAAAATGGGAAAAAAGGCACAACCCACTTTTACGCACATTCATTCAGCTGCAGGGAGGACTAAAACGTGACTGAAACTAAAATGCATTTTCGTCCAACAGACCGAGGGGGTCATTTATCAGGCCAGGTGCTGAAGCTGTACATAGTGTCTAATTTAGGATTTGAAATGTTTGTATTACAGAAACAGGGCCCTAAATCGGAGATGTAAATGAGAGAAGGACCTAGAAATGTTCAAATGACGGATCCACTTTTGCACGTGCCGCGTCGAGACTGAAACTGAGAGGGCGCCGGAAAACAAAGAGCCTCATCTAAAAAAATACCTCAGGAACAAGAGCTTTGTTCCACGGCGAGTAAGTTCATCTGTCACCCAGCGTACTTTTCTATTCCACGTTACATTTACAATTTTCAGAGCGTCGACGCACTGGGCCTTTTCGGCGAATGGCGGCCGGAAACACCGTGTGGTTATTCCCAATTCATGCGGCAAAATATTCAGTTCTAGTGTCGCCGAGTCGTCTCCGGAAGTCTCTCCGTTAAAGCAAAGGAAAGGGTCCGGGCCACTTTGTTGTATGAGCTTATTTCCTATTGTGACTTTTCAAAATGGACACTTGTGAACTTTTAAGTCGTAATGCTGTTCCTGGGTCAAATACACGGCTGTTACCAAGTTACCAACACGCCACCCTGTAGTCACTCAGACTCAGTGGTGGAAAGATCACGCCCAGAGCGGCGGCGGAGCCGGGAGCGGCGAGCTGCCATTCCTTCCCTTTGCTGCGACCGGAAAGAAGCCTCCGGAAATCCACAGAGGAGCGGCTCATTTAATAATGGCTCATGCACTTCAGCTGCGTCTCAAACCCCGCCTCCACGGGCTCCTGCTCAAACCCCGCCTCCACGGGCTCCTGCACCGGGGGGGGGGGGGGCCGGCGAAGGAAGTCGAGCGACGGATAGAGACTCGGTGTCAGCCATTCATCGCCCAGGAGCCCCTTCTTAAAGGAACAGGCCACCGTTTTTCCACACTGAGATGTTCTTACCTGAGCTTAGACGAGTTGATTCGTACCTGTCTGGTCTTTGTGCGCTCAGTCAAATGTCGTTAGCATTTAGCCGCTCCCAGCAAAGGTATAGCTCCAAACTGGGCTGAAGCTACCAAGCTGTCCCACGATTCCCCATTTAAATACAGTTACGTAAAACTGAAAATCAAACACAGGGGCACTATATTGTGAGGCGTAATAACACCTGGAGTAAACCGGTACACATCAACTCACGCTAAGGTGAGAACATATCTCAGTTTGAAAAAGCAGTGGCCTGTTCCTTTAAGCTCCATCGCTCTATCCCAGCTGTGCTCCCCCCCCCCCCCCCCCTCCTCCGCCCGGCCTCTCCTCGGGTCTCATCCTCCATGACCTCCAGTGCCCGAGCTCCGGGGGGAAGATTCTGTCTAACATTCATCATCGCCGTGTGTTTCTTTTCGCTAATTCAATCTGAGCCCCAGTTACGATTCGTGTCCAATAAAGCTTCCCCCAACGCCACTCTGTTTCGGTGAGTCTTTTCAGAGTGAAATGACACATATATTACATATTCAGTACGACCATGGGCGCACCATTGTGCAAGCCGCGAAAAAAAGTAGTGGCTTATAGTCCGGAATGAATGGTACACGTTTTTAATGGTGGGAGAAATGGTGTCTTTGCGTGGTCGAGTCAGACTCTCGTCCAAACGTCACATCATTACCTGTATCGACCCGCGGCCGAAAAACCCAGCTGGAAACACAATGGGTCCTAACAGGGCCGTGTCACCGGAGGCGCCGTTCTTCCATTAAAAAGTCAAATAGCGGGGTCTGCCGGACTGACCGCGCCGCTCGGAGGAGATAGCCTCTCACTGTGCAACAGCAATTGCTTCAGCCAAACCAATTTTACAAAGTCAACACAAACACCTCGCGGCTCACCGGGAGAGACCATTGTGTCGTTTGTATTTGTGGAGAGAAGCCTGTTCCTCCGTCTGCGGGCTTATTGGGAGCACATCAGATTTCCTCCGCTCTTTCACCTGGTAAACTATAGCCGGAGATGGAGTCCGCGTCCCCCGAGCTCGCTGTTGTTTAGAGACGAGTGTGGGTTTATCACAGACGCCGGGCAACATTTGATTAGGGACTTGTTAAGGAGACACGGCAAAAACTCCGGGGCTGTGTGACACGTGACCTTTCACCTGGAAACAAATGAAGGACCTAATCTTCACAACAGGGTGTTCCATTACTGCACTAATTCGACAGTTCTTCGTAGATTTACAAAGAACTGAAAAGGCTTTATCACATTTCCGGCTCCTACAGATGTAACCGAGTCCTGGCCTTGATTTATTGAAGCCTTTAACCCCTGAAACAAGGCAACATTTTATTCAAAGGATATTTAATGTATCCGGTGTAAACACAATAAATCATGTATTTCCACCCCACACTGTACATTGGCCAAGCGGGTCCTGCACAATGAAAGGGAACGGACACAAACAGAGCATTTTATTGAGGTTGAAAGAAAAAAGGAAGAAAAAAAGTTCTGCCTTTGGTGATTCCGAAGGCCAGAGTTTGTGACAATAATAATGATCATTATGCATCGGTTTTATATCGCGCTGTTCTGGACACTCAAAGACGCTTTACATTGCATTATTCATTCGGGATCGGGCCGAGCAAAGCGACTCCGGATGTAAACTCGCCCTGTGGCTTTAATAATAATAATAATAATAATAATAATAATCCGCCATGTTTACGTCGGTTTCTGTGCAGATGTTCATTCATTGTCCGTATCAAAGGACACTGCTGGTCTAACCACTGAGCCACTACAGGAAGAGCAGCTGAAAGCCCTTTTGGCTCCCTCTTCCTGACCCTCATTATTCATAAATTACACAGAATATTAATAAAAGTACGTGGTATAAGTATCAGAATCTGCGATCAGTCGACACCAACATGTTCCACGTTTATTTAGTGTCCGAATTATAACTGTAAATGTAATATGGTCATGTAAAGTAACATTTTAATATAGATTTCTGCACTTTCCAAATAAAATCCATGTGAATTAAATAAGATGACAATGAATGTATGACAAACAATAAATACATATCTGAGGTTACAGTAAATATGATACAGAATATATTTAATTATTATTTATGCCATTTCATTTAATGATAAAAAACAAAATGAGTGGTTTCAGTAGAACCTTTTTTCAGCATTATTAAAAGTATCAGCTGATTCTCATAATGTTAGTGGGCGGGGCTGTCACGATAAAGGCTGTGATTGGCTGACAGCGCGGACATGTGACTGGACGCATAGAACAAGGTCGGGGGTGAATTTACTCACGTACTGTATCTTATATTCGGACAAATGACTTTGCAGTCGGTCCTCTTTCCTACGGCAAAGTCCAGTCCCGCCCCCACACTTTCCCCCCCCCTCCCCGTATATATATATATATATATATATATATATATATATGTACCTACTGCCAACTGTCTCTGAAATGTGAGCTCCGCTTTGCTGCATTGGCCACTGGTGAGCTATAAACGCGAGCGCAGCAGACAAACAGCCAATTTGGAGGCGGTGAGACATGGAGTCTGTCAGAGCGATCCCAAACCGAGCTCCGCGAGGACTTTTGACAAAATGCAGTCTGTAAACTCCAAGCCAGGTCCGTGAGGCTAAATCTGGAGAGTGGGGTCTGGGCACACAAGCTTCATTACATCACGACCACACGGCACATAAAACAATGCACGGCTCTGAAGACTGGTGCATGTCAGATAGGAAAAAACATGGCCACACCAAAAAGTGATATCTGGATCGATTAAAATGAAGAAGAAGAACCTTTATTTATAAAGCGCCTTTCACAGACAAAGCCACAAAGCGCTTTACATGAGAGCATTTTACATTCACTCCTCACTCGGTGATGGTAAACTACGTTAGTAGCTTCAGTTTCCCCTGGGGGAGACTGACAGAAGCACTGTCGCGACTGCACACATCTGCGCCAACGGTCCCTCTGACCAACACCATACATTTACACACACATCATTCATCCTGGCCTATTGTACATGTTTTTGGTGGTAGGGGAAACCGGAGTACCCGGAGGAAACCTACGCAGACACGGGGAGAACATGCAAACTCCACAGAAAGGCCCCGTCCAGGTGGGAATCGAACCTGGGACCTTCTAGCTGTGAAGCGAGAGCATTAACGGTAGCACAGCCGTGTTATGGTCAAACTGTTTGACCATAATTTAAGTCATTCTTACAGAGCGAGACACTGCAGGTGACGAGGGAAAAATAATAATATAGATATCAATTTGAAACTTTTGCTGAACATTACCAGAAAAAAATTTATTGCAATTTTTCTGTTCATTTTATGTTTTTGACGATATTTGGGTTGTAGCGTCGTGTCTTTCATCTCCCCCTGGTGTCTCTGGCCCGAAAAACACAATTGCAACTTTCTCTGCACTGGGTCTGAGGCGCAATACACACTAATGGAATCACGGAGAAGCAGCTAACAGGCTAACGGGCAAAGCTAACTGCGGGCTAGCGCCACTTAAACAGTATTTACAGCCAAGTTTGAGTGAAAAAAAAATATTGCACATTATGCTTCTCTCCCTTTGTCTTTTCTGCAGCGTATTATTTACTCTCCCGGACAATTAATGAGTAGAAAAAAAAAAAAAAGCGACATGCTACGACACCTGCAGTTGCGCTTATGGCCTCTAGGGGCGTTCTCAACCCTGAGGCAAAGTACTCTGCAGCACAGTTAAAGCCTTTATGCCGCCTGCCTACACACTTAACCGCATGGATCGCACTGTTGCTTCTATTTTGGACGCTTGAAAGGCTTCCAATCAGTTCACTTCAGGTCGGCGCCACTGCTGTAAAAAAAAAGAACGAAAAAACTGTTGCTGCTAAGCGCTCAAGATGTGAATGAAAATTGTTTCCTGATTCTTTGCTTGTGCTTTGGTGACTTATGGAATAGTTTAACTACCTTTCCTCGCAAATCTCGCTTTCCTCCCTCCTGCTCTCCCAGATATTAGGCAAGGCGAGTTTATTTGTAGAGCACAATTCATACACAAGGCAATTCAAAGTGCTTCACAGTTGCATAAAATTACAAGAATCAAATCAATCAATAAAACATCAACATAAAATGAATCAATGACAGTAAAAGGCAAGAGTGCAGATAAAATACTTTCAGTTTTCATCTGCTCGGGTAAAAAGAGCTGTTTTCAGCCTGGATTTGAACATTGTCAGAGTTGAGGCCTGTCTCACATCCTCATGAAGACTGTTCCAGATTTTAGCTTTAGCCTCACCGTGTTTAGTCCCGACTCTGGGAACCACCAGGAGACCCCTCCCTGAAGTCCTCAGGGCCCGAGATGGTTCATACGGCTCTAACATGTCAGAGATGGACTTTGGAGCTAAACCATGAAACGACTTGTACACAAGCAGAGCTGTTTTAAATTCTATTCTCTGAGCGACAGGAAGCCAGTGCAGAGACCGGAGCACTGGACTAATATGGTCGTATTTCCTGGTTCCTGTCAGGACTCGAGCAGCAGCGTTCTATTACAACTATAGCCTACAATATTGTGTGGTTTAGTGATCATGTCATGGTAAACTCCCCTTTAAAACATGTTTGTAATCCAGTGCGTTCTTCATTGCGTTCATAAGTTTATTGAAGCGTATAATTCCTCTGATCCGAACGCCTGGGCTCAAGCAAGGCATTTCAAACCTCAGCTGCTGTGTTGTCATATTATTCATCTGCTGCTCTGGAATCGCATCCCCCACTCCTGTCCCCGCTTATGTGTCTTACCTATCTGCCTACGGCTGTTTGAAGAACCGAGTTTTTTGTTCTTCAAATGTTGTATTCATCACGTTGTACAATCTGCACTTATTTTATATTTTATCACCAATCTTATTAATTGCTGTCTGTATGTGATCAGCTGCCCAGAGCAAATTTCCCCCAGTGGGACAATAAAGTTGAATTCATTCTTTCATCAAGCTTTTCCACTTCTTTTCCAGGCAGTGACTGTTTCACTGTGTCTTTATGATGTAGTAGAGGAGGTTATGTTGCTCCAAATTCGATGATCTGTGCCCCAACACACAGTGATCAGCCGTGTTAGGCGTGTTAGGCGTGAAAGACTTTCCTGGTTAAATAAAGGTAAAATAAAAATAAAAAAAGCACCTTTAGGCCTGGAATAGTACAACTGTGTGAGTCCTTTAATAATAGATAGATAGAATAAACACAAAGTCCGGCTGAATATATTATTGTCACTATCAGATACCGTAATCATAATGACATTTCAATACAAACTACTTTAATCTGCCGTGATTCGCTAGACCTTTACACTGTTACCCCTTTGTACCGAGCGCCATTTCCCGCTAATGAAAGGCTACATAAATAAACTTCAAAACGCCCACTTACATAAAGCCAGTGATTTAGTTTATTCGTTTATTTGAGCAGCAAACCAGGTACAATTATCTCAGATTTCCCTCTTCTCCGTTCCCTTCGGAGACCGCACATGCATAGCTGGTGACGGGGCTCGTTTACGGGGCGCACCGGGAGTAAAATCCGCCACCACGGAGCCGAATAGCCCACATGACGTGTGTCCCGCGCGCTCACAATGGCGTTTCCGACGGAGGAACGGCGGCGAAATAATGCACAGCGACTCGGGGCCCATCCTCGTGTACGTGAGGCTCGGGCTATTTTAAAATGCATCGAAAAACTCACACGGGGCTCCGGAAAAAGCGGGGCGCGCTATGCAAATTGGCCGCGCAGTGTCTCAGAAGCGGCCGCGCGGTCTGCAAATGAAAATGGCGGTGGAAAAAAAAAATATTGGATTTGAATATAATGAGCACAGTTTAGAAGCAACCACTTGCTGCCGAGAACTGAGGGTAATAGCGGACTTGTGTTGGGGCTTCAAAGGGGGGTTTATTTTCTCTATTCGCGCGGCTAAAATGACAGCTTTCAACCGGGCGAGCGTGGAATATTGTAATGAGTTTAATGAAATGGGGCTTTTGTACCTGGCAGAGTTAATGACACTTTCTGAAGAGAACCATTATCAAGCCTCGGTTATTATCCAAGAAAGAGAAAGGCAAATGAAGCCACTGTTTGAGCTTTTGTGAATGAATTGTAGTGGTTAAAGTGGCCAAATTATGTTTGGTTTTCAAGTAAAAAGAGAAAGAAAGAAAGAACCAAGTTTTGTATCTTCACTCCAAAAGACTTCTGAAGATATTACAGCGTGGACGTGCGAGAGGCTTGTGTTGTTTGAGAAGGTATTGGTTCAGACCGTTCAGACCGTATTAAGTTCTCACATTCAATTGTCCTGTTTAGTTCTTTGGCCTGGATTAGATGTGGTTTACACTGGAAAAATGAACACCTTTATATGAGATAAATGACGTATAATTGCTTGGATTAAGGTACTTCAGATTCAGTTGATAGTCGGTTCAAACTAAAATAAGATTATAGTAAGCTAATGCCAATGGAACAAGCACAAATCCCACTTGAAATCAGACAAGTGGCTGACTAACTTGAATTTTACATTTTAAAATAGTTCTTACTCACTTGAAATGATACAAAATAATCTGAATTAAGAAGAAAAGTGCTTGTTCCATTCTGGCAGCAAGACGTTTTATTCTAAGACTAGACCAAAACCTACTCAAACTTTACATTGAATCTCTTAATTCAAGTAATTCATGTCATTTCTTCCTTTAAGTTATTATTCGTTTTCCAGTGTAGTCCTGGTTTGGTCTCGTTTTTTGTCCTTTTGCGCTGAAAGCAATTTTGACAGAGCACTGTTGGTAATGGTCTTGTTTTGTTACCAGAAACCAGTAGTAAATGGAATTGCTGCATGGCGCTGCAAGCCCTTGCCGTAAAAACAAACAAGCATTTGGAGACCTCTGATACAGGACCTTTAAATAGTTCCAACTTCTATGTTTGCTTTTTTATTTGACTGCGGCATGATATTTGCTTATTGCACCATAAATATATTTGTATGTTTGTTATCCACATAGATTTTCATACAAAGAAAGACAATCTGTTTATAAGACAATCTCTGATAATATATTAAATAGGAAAAATTGCTCCGTATAAATCCTCCTCGTCTTCACAAACCAAGATCCAATGAACTGTGGTGTTAATTCTAATTCCTAATCGTCACATTGAGAGGTCTATGATCCAGCACCGTCCCCTCAGCCCAGTGATAATGTGACAGGTGGCCGAGCAGCAGGAGCCTTGAATATCTATTAGAAAACAGAGCAGGAGAGAGAGGACAGCCCTGTCCGGTCCCCTCAGCTCTGAGCCAGGGTTCGGACTGACCTCCACTGACCACTGCTGAGAACAGACTGGAGCAGCAGATGAACAGGAAACAGTAAATAGTATCAAACCGCGGAGAAATAATGGAATGGCTACAAAAAAAAATTCAATTAAGATTTGCCAAAACAGATACCAGGGCCATATGGCCAAAAAAAATAAAAAATACATGAATGGAAATAAATCTTATTTTTTTCTTTATTATTAAAACAATTAACTAGATTTCACAAAAGAATGTGAAAAACTGAAATGTAACCGTGGTATCCACCATGTTACAGGATACTAGGAAATATTGTTATCGTAAGCTAAAAATAGTAGTACAGAGTAGTGGCCAGTAGTAGTAGACTGTAGTAGTGGCCAGTAGTAGATAGATAGATAGATAAATACTTTATTGATCCCGAAGGAAATTATTCATCAGTCCCTTGCTCACATTCACACAAACAGAGCAGGATCTACAAATTTAAAAGAAGTTAAAAATAATAAAATTAAAATAACACATTTAAAAGAGAGAGCAATAAATACAAGAAAAGTTAAGTTAAGGCACTGCTAGATAATGCTCAAGACATTTCCCTCTCTCCTCCTCCTCTGCTCCTCCCTGACGTGGCTCTGTTATAGAGCCTGATAGCATTAGGGACAAAAGAGTTCTTCAGTCTGTCCTTGGAGCATCTCAGAGAGCGGAGTCTCGAGCTCACGGCGCTTCTCTGGTGGGAGAAGACCGAGTTAAGGGGGTGGCTCTGATTGAGCAGGATTGACCTGATCTTAGAGAGCATCCTCTGCTCCACCACCCTCTCCACTGAGTCCAGGCCCAGACCAACCACTGAACCCGCCTTCCTAATGAGCCGGTCCAGTCTCTGAGTGTCCCTTTTCCTTGCGCTGCCCCCCCCCCCCCCCCCAACATACAACAGCAGAAAAAAGAACACTGGACACAATAGACTGGTAGAACATGTACAACAACTTAGAACAGACCCTGAATGAGGCCAGCCGTCTAAGAAAGTACATCCTACACTGCCCCTTCTTGTAAACAGCGTCCATGTTTGCCGCCCAGCTCAGCTTGTTGTCCAACTGCAGCCCCAGGTACTTATAGGTACTATAAGTACTTATAGTAGTGGACTGTAGTAGTAGACGGTAGTAGTGGACTGTAGTAGTAGACTGTAGTAGTGGACGGCATACAACGACTCCGGTATGGCATCTTGGTCGACCTACATGTTCATTGGTTGTCTACCCGATAGCACCAGTGGCTTGATCGTCAATAGTTTTATTACATTTGCTTGGACATACCATTACATTGGTTATTTGTTCCAGTGTTTTGATGTTTGGTGCAGCCCCGTGAGTCAACTCCTGTTGTGATACAAACATAACTGGATTTGTTTTGAAATATTGTACTTAGGCCTAATATTTCAATATAAAAACAGATATATCTCAGCTTTCCAGACTAGTTTTTTCCGGAACGTGACATTACCCACAAAACAATGAGAGGACCTGCAGAAGATTGGAAAATAACAAAAAAGCCAGCGACACTACCCTGAAAAAAAACCAAGGACTTTGTGTAAAGCTGGATTCACACCAACCCGCCACACTGTCACTGTGTGGGAGCAGGGCGACTATTTGTCTGCTTAGCAACTTACACCCCAGACCAAGCCTGACAGCTGCACATGATATCATGGCTCTGTTTGTAGCGTGAGGTTTTTTTTAAAGTTTGTCTAACTGTAAGTTGTAATGCCTCGTGTTGTGAATTGTTCTCTTAGAGTCTCGTCGTCTTTTTTATTTAATTTTATGTCACAAATAAGTTTGTACATTTATCATATTATATATATATATATATATATAACAGTGCCCCGCACGCATGACACAAGTAGTGCAAGGGAGCCAAATTGACTGAGTTCAATGACCACGCCATAGAAAAAGCTCTCAGAATCCATCTGGTTTTCTGGCCAGCCGGACACTTCAGGCCAATCACAGAACTCCTAGTGCGGTGACCAGAGAGAAGCCAGTTTGATGTTCGTGTGGCTCTAACACGATGCACTCTGAGGTGGGAAACTGTCAAACTGAAGAAATTAAATTGGCCAAAAAGTAATTCTGACACAGGAGCGTCCACTGCATTTCAGAATAAAGATAAGTATATAGGCATCTTTAGCCAATTACAGTATCTTTCAAATAAAACTGTAAAACAACGTGTCTGATCTGAATAAACGGTCCTCGAGTGAACTTTGCCCGCACTGCTCTGATGCACCGTTACAGAGAATGATGTCACATGAAAACTATGAGTACTCCCCCCACAATACACCCATTATTTCAGTTCCAATGACTCACGCCAGCATTTGACCCATTTCTGTCCGTGTCAAACCTCAGACACGTCCTCTGCAGAAGTGGGGACAGGCACATCATGGGGTCGTGTCTGCCTTTGGGACGCGTCTCTGAATCACACTGTGAGCCGGCGAGGACGGGAGGCTGGACGGTGCACCGAGGTCATGCGGACAAAGACTCATTCATGTCCACACACCGCAGGGTCAGAGAATGTAGAAGCAAAGGGGGATTGGAGTCTGAAGAAAAGAGGTGAACTGTCACTCCAGCCGGCCGACCATATACAAACACAGGGGGGAGCGGGACGACTGTGGAGTTTCCACAAGAGGTCGATGGTTTTTTCCTGAGGCTGAAGGGGGGCGATGATTGGCCCCAGCTATATTTGTCTCGTCAATATCTTTGGCCGATTGTTTTAAATGTCTTGTCTATAATCCTGTGTATGATGCTTCTAAACTGTAAAATGTGTCTGATTCTCTCTATCACGGTTCTGGAGATAATTGGCACGATATCGGCAGTTAACCGATATTGTATAATACCCAAATATCGGTCGACCTCTAGTTCCCGCTCTAAACATGGACATTTCACAGCCATGTCAATTCTGCACAAATGCCAAGGAATTAGGGCTGGGCGATATTGACCAAAAGTCATATCCCGATATATTTTGGTTGAATATCGATTTACGATATATATCCCGATATTTTTTCCGCAAAGTGAGAGCTCTGAAATTATATGTTAAGTCAAAGTCACATACGAGTAGTTCTATTGAAAACTCACTATAAAATGTAAAAACACAAACACTGTATAACAAAGCTCCGTAAGGTAAAAAAATGTCTTAATAAAAAATAGCCAATAAAATAAAATAGGGCAGCATTTATATCTAAAGAGTTCACAAAATAAAGTGCTCAGTTTAAGATAACTTTTTTTTTTTTTAAATCAGCTTGAAATTATCTGTTTCTTTTTGTTAACTTATCTGAATTTGAAATATCCCGATATAGGCGGTATGGTCTAATTCCATATCTCATTAAAAAATATATCGATATATCTTAAATATCGATATATCGCCCAGCCCTACAAGGAATATACAAACTATTGATCCAATTGTATTTTAAAGCTGCTGTTCTTCATTGTCCCTGTTTTCGAATTATGAGAGTAGTGGAGTTTTCTCATTCATGAAATACACTGCCTGAATTAGCTACATAGCATGTAGCTAATTGTTCTGATCTGGTCAGGCCGACAGGTTCGACAACACTATGTTCCCAAAGGATGAGATCAGCTGACGACCTGAACATCCTGAATGAGGTTATTCCATCAATGGGCACGGGCTCACATTGTGAAAGAGTGGTCCAGGGAGCATGAGACGGCATTTTTACACAACAGAGTCCAGATCTGAACCCCAGTGAGAATCTATGGGATAAACTTAACGGTGCAGAAGCTTATTGCAATCAAAGCTCAGGGCGTCCAATGAACTACGGAAGAGGAAAAATAAATCAGGCAAAAATAAATGTATTCCACTATAACAAGTCAGACACTGGAGCTTTGTACTGTATAGGTTCATTTACTACCAGACACGCTACAAACAGCAGCCGAGTCAAAATAAATCCACACTGGGTGAATTTACAAGAGCGTAAAAGATACAGCTTCTGCATTTGAGAGCCAAAGCATTCATTTAGTTGTTTATTTCCCCACGCTACACAAACTGCGTTTTGATTAAACATCTTTTTTACATTTTATAAAACAGTAACAAATCATGGCCTGCATGTGGGAAGTTGTCGAGGATGGGAATTTACAAGGCAAGGCAAGTTTATTTGTAGAGCACAATTCATACACAAGGCAATTCAAAGTGCTTCACAGTTGCATAAAGTTACAAGAAAAGAGATCAAATCAATAAAACATCAACATTAAAATTAAAGGCAAGAGTGCAGATAAAATACTTTCAGTTTTCATCTGCTCGGGTAAAAAGAGCTGTTTTCAGCCTGGATTTGAACATTGTCAGAGTTGAGGCCTGTCTCACATCCTCATGAAGACTGTTCCAGATTTTAGCTGCATGAAACTGAAACGCAGCCTCACCGTGTTTAGTCGTGACTCTGGGAACCACCAGGAGACCCCTCCCTGAAGTTCTCAGGGCCCGAGATGGTTCATACGGCTCTAACATGTCAGAGATGGACTTTGGTGCTAAACCATGAAAAGACTTGTACACAAGCAGAGCTGTTTTAAATTCTATTCTCTGAGTGACAGGAAGCCAGTGCAGGGACCGGAGCACTGGACTAATGTGGTCGTATTTCCTGGTTCTTGTCAGGACTCGAGCAGCAGCGTTCTGGATGTTCTGCAGCTCTAACAGCTCGTTTAGAAAGGCCAGTGAGCAGCCGTTACAGTCGTCTAACCTGCTGGAGACAAACGCATGGATGAGTGTCTCCAAGTCTGGGTTTGACACTATTCCTCTGATCTTAATGTTTTTCAGACGGTAAAAAGCTGATGATGTTATTGCTTTAATGTGGCTGTTTAAGTTCAGGTCTGAGTCCATAAAAAAAACCTCCAAGATCGACGAGGCATTTGTCATAAGAAAAGAGGTATTGGTTTGTATTTACTTATGTTTGTTGCCTTTACTTGTACTCGAGTAATACTGTCTGAAAGCCGCGTTTCTCGACCCGCCTCGGCTCACGCCGCACAGGAAAGACATCCATTTTTGCTAACAGCACGAGCCGAATCACCGCAAAGAGGTCGGGACAATTCAGGCTTAGTGCTGTCCATAAACATTAACGTTGCATAAAGTCCGGCTTCGACACGGCGGCCGCTGTAAAGTCCCGGCTTCGTTCCGCGCTGCGGGAGTTTAAATCCTTAGTACAATCATTTCCAACTCATCAAACCCCGGTCCTGCTTACACAGCCCTTCTCCATCCAGGCATATGCTCCAGAAGCAGCTCTTCCGACGACTGAAGGAGACATATTGTGCTATGCTTTCTCTCTTTTTTTTTTTTTTGAGCTTTATTTGGAGCGGCGCTTTTAACGGGCCGCGGTTTAGCTCGCCTAGAAAGTCGTTTACCTTCCAATCAGACGTTTTATGATCGCAACCGATTGATGACAGTTTTTACAAAGCACAATCTGTCCCCAGACCGCGATAAACTGATGAAATATATCCAACTGTTACACATTTGTTGGGCCCTTCTGTCCACTAATAAACTCACATCAGTTGAACTTGCTCGGGGGGGATTTCAACTTCAGATGGTATCTCCCTGTTGCCGACCAGTTTGAGTTTCATGTTCCAACTATTATTTACAGCAGCCCAGAGATTGTATATCAGATGTTGGGTTAGTCCTGTGACCTGCCACTGTGGGCCAACATGGCCAGCATGTTTTTGCTCTCAGTCTTGAGCGTGGTGTCCTGCACGGAATTATTTTTTTTTATGTAGGATGGCAGCGGAACTAAACTAGGCCTAAACCTATCCCTAACCTTAAAGCAGAACTAAGTAACGTGTTTACCTTAATAAATCCTTCCTGTAGTCCCTCTGGGGGTAATACAAGTGTTAATGGGATGATTGGAGGGTCTTTCATCTCCCCCTGGTGTCTCTGGCCAGAAAACCACATTTGCAAATTGCCTGCCACCGGGAAGGAGTCACCAATACACACTAATGGAATCACGAAGAAGAAGCTAACAGGCTAACGGGTAAAGCTAACTGCGGGCTAGCACCACTTAAACAGTATTTACAGTGAGAAAAAAAAAAGATCTTAAATGTGTAATTGGATGAACAATATCCCTCTGACCCTTTGTTTTTTCTGTCAGCGTAGTATTTACTCTCACGGACGATTAATGAGTAAAAAAATGCAACATGCTACGACACCTGCAGTGGCGCTTATGGCCTCTAGGGGCATGAGTTACTTGGTACTGCTTTAAAGGCAATAAACCTAATGGTTAACCTTTTTAGGTGAACTTTGACAAAATCTTTACCGTCATGGCCGTCCTTCGGACTCAAAGTGAGAAGGTAAACCCCTTTTCGTCACATATTGACTCTTTGGGTTGACCATACACAACATCAAAGCATCAACAAATCATAATGCAATGAAAACTTCATGCATCAGGTTTATGTTTCCCACAAATTACTACTTTTACAACATACATAAATAATGTTTGTCTACAAAAACAAAAAAATGTCAGGTATAGGACCTTTAGGGATAGTGATGTTAACTAAAGGCGTCTTATTGAGATTCATTGTATTGAGCCAATCTTTCTTAAGAGCTGTTTCCTTCATGGCCAGCAAGGACTGAACCCAAAACAATCTGGAACACAGAAACGGCAAACGGCAGAAACGCCGCTGCGCCGAGGGCGAGGGGTCTCTTTGTAAACCGTCAGCTCTATATGAATTTCACTTTGGACAAATGTGAGCACGAGGGAAAACATTCGGCCTCATGCGGATGCGCCGAGGGAATTCTTTAGGCACGGACGGTAAACGCGTCCATTAAACTTTAGTGAAGCTAATTACCTGGAGAGAATGCTTTGATCTGACCGCTGCAGATTTTATGATGAGCCAGGAGAATGACAATGAAGCTTAGAGAGGGAAAAATGTCTCGCTCGCTTCTATAAATACTTTGTTTGCGTCGCTCCTTTTTTCAGTTGGAGTTGCTGCAATCAGGCAGTCGCTAAGTGGTTTTGAACTTGAACGACTGAAAAATAAACTGAAAAATAAACTGAAAACTCCTGGTTTAGCACCCGGTCGCTCGGGAACACTGTAACCCTTTCCTGCATGAGCGGCAAAGCGGTCGGCCTCCTCAAAGCGCCGCACGATATGGGCCTCAGCTGCCTCACTGCAAAAAGTAAATATCAAGCATCTGGCTTAAATGTCTTGAATTGAGGAAATTTATCTAGTTTTAAGCGGTTTTCACTCATTTAGACTTTGTTCCTGGTCTGACCAAGTTTACTTTGCTAGTTTGAGGACATTTCAGACTGGTTCTAAGTTAAATCTCGCTCTAAATAAGAAAGTAAAATTGCCAATGAGATAAGACCGACTTTCTTGCCCCATTGGCAAAGAAAATCACTTGAAATAGAGACAAAATGTATTGAAACGAGTCAGAAACATCTCAAAACAAGTGAAATAATCCAGGTCAAACGGCCAAATACATCTTACCTAGTCAAAACAACTCGAATTTTGATTATTATGCTCAAATTGAAACATTTATACTAATCTAGTTCATTACTTTTTGCAGTGCTCTTGAATGGCCCGCAGAGCTAGGACCTGCCAGCGGAGTTTGTGAGGTCCGTGCTCTTCTGATACACTCGCCGCCTCTTCCTCCTCGGGTGCCCAGCAGGAGGCGCGTCCGAGGGCCCACTGCGTCGTTACGGCGAGTGCCCAGCAGGAGGCGCGCCCGAGGGCTCATCGGTCCCTCTTGACCGCTGTCGGTTCGTGGCATTGTCCGTCGTGCTCTGGTTTGGCCGGTGTCCTCCTGTTCGCGAACTTTTCTACATCAGATGACTGCGATACGGCACAATGCTGTGACTGGAGTCAGCAGTGACCAAATGTCTTTTGAAGGACACAACAGAAGGGTGTGTTTAGGTGGAGAAAGGAAAACATGGTTGGGAATCACTGCTTTAGATTATGGAGAGAGCCTTTGTAAGCTTGCTTGGACCTAAAGATCCTATACTGAGTGATACTGAAGACTGGGCGACTGCAGGTTCCCCACAGGAAATATAGCAAATGAATCACCGCACATTTTCCAAAAAAAACCTTTCAAACTAAAAAGATGGAAATAGCTTGTATTCCGAAGCACATTCCCATTTCCAGCGGGGTATGACAGTAAGCAGAGCGTCTGCCAAATCCCTCTTAGAGCGCAAGTAACCAAAACTATTCAATGCCATGCTTTGTAGAGTCTTAGTGGAGCGTGGAGCCTCCGTTACTGCTGATGTTTGCTTCCTGTAAGCCCCAGACTGAGGGGAAATGACTGCAGTGTCATGACCACAAACACAACAGTTACTGGAACGACGTCTCATCAGCAGATAATTCAGCTACAACGCCCCGGTTTTCCCCGTCAGGCATCATTATATACCGAGTGATGTCGTCAGAAGAGTCTGAAGTACTCAATGATCGCTTTTAGCAGAGTTTCGTGACGACGACACTCGTTGAAGTACCTCCATCTGGGTGCGGCAGAACAAGCTAGTTTTCCATTAGAAAGCATTGCATTTTAGATATGTTTTAACCACTTAACCACCACCCTAGGGTTAGGGTTAAGGATTAAGGTTGGGGTTAACAGTTATTCTCAAAGTCTCAAAGCGTATTGACTGGAGAGCTTACAGTCTATATGCCAGTGAGATACCCAATTTCAAAGCGAAGACTTTCTAGTTTCTAAAAATACGTGTGAGATCTGTGTGAGTGAAACGCAACTTTCGTTACATTTGGGGGTTAAACAACTTTAAAGCCTGGTGTCTAATTTTTTTAAACTTTCTAGAGCTAGATATTGCTCCTCCTACTTAAGAAATCTGATCATTAGACCATGAGACCAATTTGAATTTTTACAGATTTTTTTACTTATGATAAGCTTATTCAAAAACAAAAGAAGATCCAAAATCACCTCTGATAATAAAACCACACATTTAAAACTGGGTCTATCCATCGTTTAGATTTTGTCGCTGAAAATATCGGAAATTCTGGCACAAAATGCCTATTTTTTATATGAAAATTACAGAAAACTTGCAATAAATTTTTTCCCCCTCATATTTATCTCAGTGATGTTCAGCAAAAGTTTCAAATTGATATCTCTTAATTAAATGTTTTCCCTATTCATTCACCTGCAGCGTCTCGCCTTAAGACCTTAAACTTTGGAACAATGACTTTAATCCTGACTCTCAACGCCCAACGGAAGCAGAATCCAACAACAGCCCCTGGTAGGGTCTCCCAGGGCAAACAGGTCCTGGGTGACGGGTCAGACAAAGAGCGGGTCAGAAGCCCCTTATGAGAGACCAACAGGCCCGGGTAGAACCATGAGGCCGTCCTTCTGTGGACCCACCACCTGCAGGGGGCGCCATAGGGGCTGGTGCAATGTGATTTTGGGCAGAACGTGGCGGAAAATGGATGGATGGACATTTGACACTGAGAGCAACCACTTACACCCTTTGTTCTACGCGTTATAAATGCTCTTTTTGATTTGTGGCGTTATTATCCCACTCACATTTACATCGGAACAATAGCAGTCTTTTTTTCCCGCCGCCGTCCCCATCACACGCTATAGCGCAGCGGGACGCCGTTATGTCATCCGGAACCGCGCTTTATGCCCGGCCGGCGTGAGCGGTTAGCGGAGCGTCGAGCACATTTAGCACAGCTGATGTAAATGAGGTTTGGTGAGCAGATGTTCCGGCCCCACGGGGGGACAGAGCAGACTGCGGATGGACCACTTTGATGGAGCGCGCTCGGAACGCTTCAAACAGCTTCAGCGGGCCCGAACTTGGGCGGCACGGTAGCACAGCGGTTAGTGCTCTCGCTTCACAGCTAGAAGGTCCCGGGTTCGATTCCCACCTGGACGGGGCCTTTCTGTGTGGAGTTTGCATGTTCTCCCCGTGTCTGCGTAGGTTTCCTCCGGGTACTCTGGTTTCCCCTACCACCAAAAACATGTACAATAGGATGTGTGTGTGTGTGAATGTATGGTGGTGGTCAGAGGGACCGTAGGCGCAATGTGTGTAGTCGCGACAGCGCTTCTGTCAGTCTCCCCCAGGGGAAACTGAAGCTACTAATGTAGTTTACCACCACCGAGTATGGAGTGAATGTAAAACGCTCTCATGTAAAGCGCTTTGTGACCATGTCTGTGAAAGGCGCTATATAAATAAAGCTCTTCTTCTTCTTCTTCAAACTCGCCGAGGACAGACAGGACTTTGTGCAAAATTCGTCGAAATCCCGCATTAATCACGCCGGTTCTCGAGGCAGGGTCGATTGTTCTACATTTCACAGAAAACTGGAGGTTATTTTCTTGCTAGGGAGTCGTCATAATGTGCTTTTTAACATGACACTGCAAATGAAGACGTGTTCACTCGGGCTGCACGATCAATCGATACTGGGGATTCAATTACAGCCATAACCTCATCACAAAAGGCTGTTTTATTTTCTGCCTTGCGTCTTCGTTGTTTGAGTGATAGACACTGATCACGATTATCGAGCCCCGGATCCTTTGGCGGATGAGAACTGGTTGTGGAACAAGTTTGTTTGCTCTGCTGTTGCGCTCGTGGATGTAAACAGTCACCACACGTGTCTCAGACTGTGCCAAATGTTTTAAAGGGGACTGATTACAAAAGGCTGAAGGAACTTCTCTGGAAACATAAAACAAGAGGTTCCTTTGCTGCAACTTCTACTCTGTAAGCTGAATTCTCACAGTATTTGTAAGTTCACAAACACACAAGAGTCCATCCACCCTTCACCTTTAGAAACCCGAAACAAAAGTGGTTTGGGCCAAACGGATACTAATAACAACGCAAAGACAACTATAAAACACGTGCTGTTGCTATATACTCACAAACACACAGAACATTTTTCTATGGATTTGCAGTGTGAAAGCAGTTTTGTGGAAATCAGATTTTTATCCAACTGTAAATTGCCCTCTGGGTCAACCCATTGTGGGCAGGGTCAGCCCCATGTTCCCCCGTCAATAGAAGTGGGGGAACATCGATGTATTAAGATTAGGCACCAGCCCACTATCCTTAAGGTTAGTGGCTATAGGGCAGGGTCAGGGTTAAAGGAACAGGCCACCGTTTTTACACACTGAGATCTGTTCTTACCTGAGCTTTCACGAGTTCATCTGTACCTGTCTGGTCTCCACGTGAGCCTTCAGTCACGTAAATACAGCACAGACGGCGTTAGCATTTAGCCGTTAGCATTTAGCCTCTTCTCCTCTATAGCTCCAGACGAGGTGAAGATAAAAGCTACCAAACTCCTCCACGTTTTCCCTATTTAAATATGTATATAAATATAATATAAATATATATCACTGCGCGGCATCTGGATAGTGATATCGTCACTTTACTGCGCGGGTGCCGAGTTACTCCTGGTATTATTACGCCTTACAATATAGTTCCCCTTTTTATCCGCTTACAAAATCCACATTGTTTCATTTTGTGTAATTATACTTTATAGTGTAACATATTTAAATAGGGAACACGTGGAAGAGTTTGGTAGCTTCTATCTTCACCTCGTTTGGAGCTATAGAGGAGAAGAGAGAGGCTAAATGCTAACGGCTAAATGCTAACCACCGCACCTATATTAACGTAATGGACTGACCCACGTTTGCTTGGTACAAGGAAGTAACGGCTCCCGTGATTTACAGGCTGTATCTATTGAATTCGCTTAGACGTCCAAAGATTTGGGTGGGTGCCCGAGTCCCGCGGCACCCACGGGATCGGAGCCGATGAGGTTAAGGTTTACTTTATTGTCCCCCGAGGGAAATTTGTCCTCTGCATTTGACCCTATCTTTTGATGCCACTGGGGAAACATGTACAGATCAGTGGGCGACCGCAGTGCCAGATGTGGAGCCGGGCTCATGGTCAGAATCACCTGCCTGGAGGATTAAACTATTGTACATGTTTTTCACAGTGGGGGGAACCGGAGGAAACCTACGCAGACCTTCTAGCTGTGAAGCATATTGTGACGTAATATCTGCAATAAAGGGTTGAAAATGTTTTAAAATCGACACATTTTAATGAGGGGAGAATCTGCTTTTTAAAGTTGTGATTGAGGGTTAAATATTTGGACATATTTTGGGTAAGGGAAAGCCTGTTGTCGTGCTGTAGTTCATCAAAAGATCATCGAAAGAACAGAACTCCCGTCTTTATCTTGTGCTGTTTATCCTCTCAAGTGGATGTTCAACGCTTTACCGAGGCATTTACGTATACAGAAGTTCAGCTGGAGGCAGGAGCGCCCCCTCCTGGCCGGTCACAGCAGCGGTAGTTGGTTCCAGCCCCGTGAGCTGAAGGTTAACCTGCCCTGCGCCTCTGCACGGGTGAACTGGGCACCGGGCCACAGCCGAACGCCGTGAATCTAAATGAACTCATCCATCTCTGTAGGACCGCGTATTGTACCGCTCAAATCTGCTCCCAAAAAAAAGGGCTTCAAACAGAACGCCGCAATTATGATACAGCCACACTCCAAGGACAAAACATTCATCATTTCAGCAGAAGAGACGCACCCTTCAACGGCAACGCAGCGTTCAGCACTTTCCCTTCAGTCTAGAACAAATACAGTTAATTTGGGGGAATTAAAATGAATTTACAAACTGAATGCACGTAAATGATGTATACGTATTTCTGGTTTGGACATAGTTCAGTCCCATTTAGACCTATCTTAGCCCGGTATAGTGCTGATTTGATCTTGAGCTAAGCCTGGTGGTACTTGGAAGGTCAAATTTGTAAAAGTACTGTGTGTGAAAGGTTTATAAGAGATAATATGGACAGGTATAAACAATAGGTTGCGTTCACGATTTAGAATTCCATTTCCGTTGGAGGGCAGGTGTCAATACAACTCTATGGGAGAGAAACAGTTTTTGAAAGAAATTTCCAAAAAGAAAATGTCCAAATGTTTTCTCTGATCATCATGTGACAGTGATTGGATTCACAAACCTGACATGTGAATTTTATGGCTGAAAGTCCTTTCTACTGGCCAACATCAAGCACATGTTTTTGAATATTGTCTCCACTTTTGGACGCCTTTGTGAAGAAATAATTAGACACATGTTCATATGTGCTGGAAGATATGACTTTGAACTTTGTGTCAGTTTTTGTTTCATGTGAATTGGCCCAGTAATTACAGAGATATTGGCAATGATTTAAGACAATAAATCTGCATTTTGAGCGTTACTATGGTTACGGCCGTGGAATTTTCAGTTGCCCTCCACCTCAATGTTAAACTATAGGATCTTTAGAATGTTGTGATGTCACGTGAACGCTACCTATTGAATAATAACTGACAGATCCGTCCACATTGACTCGTGTCAGCTCGTCAGTACGAGCAGCTGCCGTCTGGGAGGAGGTTTATAAAGACTCCTTTGTACCAAACTCCATTAAAATTCATTAATGAGAACAACTAATATGTGACTGTGTTAAGCCGGGCCACCGTGGGTGTCTTTTCTCCTTTAAAAAAAATGTGTTTATGTTTGTATTTATATGTATGTTTGCGACTTACTCTCCTCCAAGTCAAATTTCTCCCGTGGGAGACAAACAATAAATGAATCTGAATCTCAACAGCATTTCATAAACTAAAAGGGTCCGTACCCATGTTCCCCGGGTCCAATGTTCCGTGGTGCGATTTTTTTTCGTAGTTGCGTTGATACATCAACCAATCACACGTCATGAGAGTCAAACATCATACATATATCAATGAGCTTAAACCTGACCCTGCCCTATAGCCACTAACTTAAGGATAGTGGGCTGGTGCCTAATCTTAAGACATCTATGTTCCCCCCACTTCTATTGACGGGAGAACAATGGACATAAGTGCCGGCGAACATAGGGCTGGCCAATTAAATTTTTTAAGCTACTTTAATTCTGTCATAGTTTCTGACCCACCGTGCTCCCGCTAGCTTTAAAGCAGTGCTAAGTAACTTGTTTACCTTAATAAATCCTCTCCGTAGTCCATCTGGGGTTAATACAAGTGTTAATGAGGTGATTGGGGGGGTCTTTCATCTCCCCCTGGTGTCTCTGGCCAGAAAACCACAATTGCAACTTGCAATAGCTCCACTTAAACAGTATTTACGGCCAAGCTTGAGTGACAAAAATTATCTCCATTGTGTAATTGGATGAACAATATCCCTCTGTCCCTTTGTCTTTTCTGTCAGCGTAGTATTTACTCTCACGGTCAATTAATGAGTAAAAAAAAACGCAACATGCTACGACACCTGCAGTGGCGCTTATGGCCTCTAGGGGCTCTCTCGTTTCAAAATGACATACAGCATGTCCATATTCACTTAGATTTAGTTTGGTTCAGTATCGAATATATGTAGCCAATATTGAATTTTTTCCTGTATCGGCTATGATATCCGATACCAGTATCGGATCGGTGCATCCGTAAGTTGTGATGTCATTGAGATGAGAGCATGTTTTTTTATGTTTGCAGACGTTACATGTCTTGTAAATGAAAGGCTGTTTTGATACGAAATCATTGCCGATAAAATTCATTGTCAAATAAACATCTTCAGAGGAAAGTGCCGTCTGTGCTGTATAAGAACATCATGAACATCAGCTGGTTCTGTGCCAGTGTGTTTGAGCCCAGATGAGAATCCTCCACAGTTTCCACACATGTGCTGTACCTGCGGAAGCACAGACACTTTGGGACCTCTCTCCTCCCTTTATACCCACTCCTACACTCACATTTAATCCATCTACATCGCGCTGTTGTGCCGCATTATGGCGTTCTCCATTACCCTCTCCTTTCCAAATGATATCATTACGTTTTATGGCAAACACAAGCCGCCTTTTATGTGTCTATATATCCCTGAGTCACCTCTGTGTATTACAAAAGGAGCAGAGAGGGCGGGAGTAGGACTGGACGCCCGAAAGGTCCGTGTTATTGATCTGAGGCCGGTCTTTTGTGCGGCTGCTGGCTTTACAAACCCCAGGATCCATTAGAACAACGCCGCAGGAGAGACGGACGTTTGTTTCCTTTATGCGCCGCTATCAATGGCACTGACGAGCTGAGCGCCTGAAAGGTCCAGATGTATTGAAATGGTAAATACTAATGGACATCCTCTTTAAGACTAATGCATGAAGAGGACTGATATTCCCATCTGACCATGTGGTGGTTAAACTAAGACCCATTGGAAATTAGAAAAATGATGTCATAAAATTGTACCGAGAGAGACTACTACGCTGGTGTAAGGTTTGGAATAAACATACTGGGCCCGATCCTGGCGCAACAATAGCGTTAGTGCGACGAGGGTGAATGTGCAGCAGTTAGTGATGTGACGTTCGTGACCGACCGGCTCTTTTGAACGGCTCTTTAAGGTGAACCGTTTGAACCGGAGCTCAATTGTAAAAATAGCCACATCTTGTTGTCAGTCAATTTGACCAAGAACTCCCCCGAACAAACGCAAGAATCAGCCCAACAACGTTTTTCAAAGAGTAGATATCAGTCCCAGTGTAAATTTAGACGATTTAAATCAAAAAAGGGCCTTTTATCGATCGCGTCTTCGATATTGCGAGTTATCCGTCTGGCGTTCTTAAAATGTTATATTAAAAAGAGCCAGTCTTTTGAGCGGCTCTTTAAAATGAACGGATCCCAAAGACTCGGCTCCCAGTGAAGGGCCATAAATCCCATCGCGCTAACCCCTGCAGTGCAGCCTCTGCAAGAAATCCAAAGTCATTAAAGTGAATGTTGGTGGCTCACATTAGCCCCACGCAGCGCAGCTCCGGTTACCGAGGCCAAATGGCGCTACAGACAGAATCCGTAAGAAGTCTATTTTTGCTGGACAGTGCAGCACTTTCTGATCAAGCCCAGGAAATCGCACGAACCAAACAGGAAGTTAGGCGCCAGCCAGGAAAGAGAATCCGGTGAATTTCAGAATGAAATCAACAACTAACTTGGGTAATATAAGCAATATGGCAAAACACACACGGCCACGGAGGAGCAGCCAGAGGATCGCAGAGGAGGACAACTATCGCTTTATTTGGATCATGTGGATTTCCGAGGGAAGAAATCCATAAAGGAGCAGCATTGAGTGCATTAGTTTGACTTCTGATCTGTCTTTTTTTCCACATAAATGCGCTGTTTCCTTATATTTCCTGTTTAAGCTCTCACAGGACAAACCACAAACTGTATCCCACTGTGAGTTAAACACTGGTTTCTCCAGGGTAATCTCCACACTGCAGAAACCTGATCAAAACGCCTGGGTTTGTGGAAATGATTAAAGTCTGGTGGGAGTAAAAAGCTTGGGGAGAGACCTACATAACATTCCCATTGCCATTATGTTGTATATAAATCTTAACTCCCGCCTTGTTTCACCCACAACAATCCATTTCCTTACTTCACAAAAATGGCTCCTCGCAACATAAAGCAAAGACACCTCTTTTCTTCCAGCCCTTTGTTGTATTTTTAGCTCTTCAGGGCACAAACACATTGATCAGAAGGTGGATCGATATCAAAACAATTCAGCAGGATCTCCACTGATTATAATTTCTCTCCAATGCTAATAGCACGGCTTGTTGCAGGAATGAAAGGAAGAAAGAAATGCTGTTATTTGGTTTAAGCTTTGGCAACCATACAGGAAATAGGTTTTTACTGCTCCCCCACTCAAGCAAATCTGTGTTTTATCTATGCTATAGCTAGAAATAAACAATCAATCCATCTCCTTAATAGTCCCACAAGCCACTGAAAATGGTTCTGTGGCCCTACATTTGAGAACCGCAACTGATCGATGTCATTATATAATTGCAAATACAGCTTCAATGGCAACAACTCTCGAACGTTCCAACTTCCAAACCCAGCGCAGCACAGGCCTTTGAGAAAACACAGAAGAGACTCCAGCTCAAGATGAGACAGTACCATCTTACGCAGCAGGCAGACGGACCGGCCTGTTTCCCCGGAGGACATTTTCAGCTCCAGGAGGGAAGTGATTGAAGGAGAGGAAACGGGAACTTACCTAAAAAGACAGAGATGGGAAAAATCATTAGTCATATGCCATGCAGTTCCGCGCGCAAAACAGACAATGAACAGACAAAACGACAGACGCAAAGGCCAGAGCGCTTTCAGCTTCCAACAGATAAGTCTCTGTAGAGTTGTGATCTCTCTTTTAATGATGTCACAATAATATTGAACTACAAATGTTGTAATGTGTGGAAACAATAGAAAGAAATCCTAATGAGAGAAACTACAGCAGAAAAGTTAATTATGAAATTGGAACTTCGACATGCCTTCTAGACAAACCTCAGCTCAAATAAAAACATGCTTTACTCCAGAGAAATGGCTGTAAACTATATGCTGCACAATATATCGCAAAACATATCGTATCACAAGTTTTAGATGATGCGATATCCGTATCGCGAGAAGCCACAATATATCGCAGCGTCACTAAAGTCTTCATCCGACTGAGGGCGACATTTTTCAGCCAAAAACAGACAAAGCATTGGACTTATAAATGTGCAAAAGTTCAGTTTTAGTGAAACATTTACTAACTTTGTTCAGTTTGAGTCACAATTGTTGTCATTCCTATTTCTACAAAACGATACACAGGCAAGCAAGTTACTTCAACATTGTACAGCCCTACGGTAAACATGACAATTATAAAGTCCCCTGACATGTATTGAGATTGACTGAAGCAGCAATTGTGATTTCCATTAAATTCCAAGTATTTTCCCAGAGTAACAATGATACTGAAACTCTACACTCAAATTAGGCACTCGATTTAAATTCTGTAAAATCCTCCACTTTGGCATTTGTTTCACCAGGAAAGTCATACATAGCTTCATGAGCTTGTTCAGCGCTTAAGGCGAGATAATGCAGGTGAATGGGGCAAAAAAAAGAGAATTAGAGATACTTTTGCTGTAGATTACTGATTAAAATATGAGGAAAATATGTATTGCTGTTGAGCGACAAAGTCTAAAACACATTGTTATGTTTAATTTATATGTTAATTCTAAAGATTTATTCGGAGGGGATTTTGGATACCATCTTTAGTTTTCTAAAAGTGCCAAATAAACTGTAAAATTTAATTCAAATTTTGCCTTGTTTTTTTTGCGATTCAAAGCACAATTTATTTATTTATTTATTTGATCGGGACAACACACATTAATGAACAATCATGTACAAGTTGTACACAAATTGTAAATGTGCCAGATTATTAGCAAAACTGCTAATTTACATCTGTAGTCCCGAGGCAGGTCACAAGTAAAACAATGCATGAACAAAACACAATATAAAAACTTTACAAATTACATTTTAGTTAAAATGTAATTTGTAATATGTAATCTAGATTAGGAATTAGATGTGAAAAATCCCTCTGAAAACCCTGTATATATTCCAGAAAGGAAATGACCGCGTTTGTATTTGGGTCGCGGCTTGTCGTCGGAGGGCGCCGGCGGGTCCCGAGGCCACACCCGTTGAAAAGCGCCGGTGCCGCGGAGGTCCAGAACCCCCCCTCCAATTCCCCCGTATAATGTCCCCCATCAATCCCTGTCAGCGGTGAATGTTCAGTAACGTGTTTAGCATCGGACGCGGTCACTCCGTCAGCCCTTTCAGCTGCTCAGCCCCGGCGCCGCTCATGTGTGAGAGCCGACACGCCTGACAGCCTGCTGAATCAGGAACGCCGCACGTGCTTCTATTGTAATGGCAATCTGTTCGACTTTCCCTGATGATGGACGAGTGAAACAGTTGGACTAGAGCGAGATTGTGTTTCTGTGAGGGAAATGGGTTTAATCGTTTTTACATGGACGGATGAGTAACATTGTGGAACACATTAATAACTGCATTTAATGTTTGTAAAGGTCTTAACTAGGGATGCGCCTGATACTGGTGACGGATATCGGAGCCGATACTGGAAAAACATCGGGTATCGGCTACAAATATCCAATACTGATCCAATTTCCGTTTTGGCTCTCAACGCTTCAAAACACAACAAAATCTCAGTGAATATGGAAACATGCTCTACCTCATTTTGAAGCTCAGAACCTGGAGAATAGTTTTAACTTCTGCAAAAGTATTTTTGATCACTGCTCAAAATGGCCAGCAACGGTAACGAGAGTTCATGTAACCTAAGACACTATCAGATCCAGAAGTATAATTAGTAGAAAAGCCCCTGTTTAATGTTTTTTCCATCCGTTTTTTCATAGATAATATCGCATTTGCAAGAGCGATAAGACTTAATTGATCTCACCCTGGAGAATAAGAGTGACATTCACATTTTCACTCAAAACAGCAATTTTTAAGAAAGTCTCTTGGTGTCGGTTAATATCGGCAGAAACTCAAACCCCTACGGTATTGGAAGGAAAAAAGCTGGATCGGTCTCTAGTCTAAACTACTAAGTTAGCTTATTTAAACAGCTAATGCTTGTTTTTTTTAGTCCCGTCTTTTAACATATTATATTGTGTTAATTTGTTTACTGTATTGTTTTTAACTATGTTGTCCAGTGTAGCACTTTGAGATTAGGTGTCAAATGTAAAGTGCATTACAAATAAAATGTATTATTATTATTATTATACAGGACAGACAGGACATTCATGGTAAGTGTGGATACCTTCTCCTCTGAGGTCCATAAAATCACACGTGGTGTGCCCCAGGGTTTGATTTTAGACCCAGTGCTCCCTCTTGGTGATGTCATCAGGAGACATGGAGTCAACTTTCATAGTTACGCTGATGATACACAGTTGTACATCTCCATGTCTCCTGAGGACACCAGGCCAATGGATGCACTTTTTAACTGCATTTTAGATCAAATCCTGGATGGCAGAAAACTTTCTCCAGCTTAACCAGGACAAAACTGAAGTTTTAGTCATCGGTCACATAGATAGGTTTTTACCACCTAAAGAACATAGCCAGAGTCCGCCCCATTCTCTCTCTCGGGCCAACACGGAGACGCTAATGCATGCGTTTATCACCAGTCGTATCGACTACTGTAATGCCCTGCCCTCTGGTCTTCACAAAAAGAATATCTCAGGTTTACAACTTTTACTCATGTCCTGACGAAGACCAGTAGGCGGGACCAAATTTTAGAACCGCTGCATTGGCTCCCCGTGTGTTTCAGGGTCGACTTTAAGGTTCTTTTAATGTTTTTTTAAATGTCTTAATGGTCTGGGCCCTTCCTATCTTTCAGAACTGCTTTTACCTTATGAACCTTCGCACAAATGTTGAATCTTATCATTATTTGTGAGGGATTAGTTTCTCACACTCACCATATTAATCAACAAACGTTCTCCTGACTAAAAACAGTCTACCTGAGAGAACAATCTGACCATTTGCCCCTTTAATTCCGATGAGCTGACAGAGAAGACGAGACACGATGAAAACGATGTGAACTTGCGTTAAATTCCAAATGCAGATACTTAATGATACAATATTCAGCGCTAATACAGCATCCTTATAGTATTTTAAGTTAAGTTAGCCTCATACTATCCACTCGCTTGAGGATTTCAGCCAGCTGTTTACATTTTAGACTTTTCCACACACGATTGTAATATGCACTTTCTTTTCTATGTTATACTTTTACAGTCGATTCACCAAAACAGCGATTGGCTTCCTGTCAGCCATCCGCAAAGCTACTCAGAACACAGGCTTATGGACGCGATAAAGCCGATCAAGAACTGTGACAGACGTTCAGCGCCTGGTGAAAAGGCGGGGATCGATCTCGCCAGGCTTAGTCCGACACCGTGCAGCAGCTTTAACCCCTGGGCTTTACATTTCATCTTAACTCGCGGGCTAATGATCCCAGTATACCTTTCCCTCTTCATTCCGCCATCGCCTTTTTACAACCGCGCCATTGTCTGCTGATGTCTGAATTCGAGTTGTTTTTTTTCACATTCTGTCACTAAGCGAACGTCTTCCTGATATTATGCCACATTATATCTTCTCTATTCAACAATAACAGCCGTAACCGTTCATGTGCAGACTTCAAAGACAGAGAGCGTTCCCATTGTCTCCCGCTGTCACAGAACACTGGCTCTGCTTATTCTCCGCAGGCCTCGATGAGCACGGAACCGGCTTTTTTTCTTTTATTTTAAGCGTAATATTGTCTGACTAACCATGGAAATGACACACTGCACCACATCTCGGGGTCCTTTGTGCACCGCTGGCAGAAGGAAACTCCAAATTAAGCCACTGTTTGCCAAACCATTAGCATAACGGTGCCGCCGCGTTCCTCTCGCTCATTCTGATGCACTCCACCAATTTTCACATCTGCCTCTGCGGTCGCCCTGGGACGGACGGACCGTGAAATGTCCGCCATCTTTCAGGGATTACTCTTTGGAAAATGTTAATGACAAAACTATCCACGCTTGTTCCTGGTGACAGAAAATAGAAAGAGGATGAGGAGAGCGGCCATGATCACAAAGTTTCTGCCTGTTGTGGTGTAATCTGACTGTCAACCTTCATCACAACTTCCCATGCTTATTTCCACTTAACACAGGCACATTTTCTCCAGTTATTATCCAGCTATTCAGGCATTACCCACATCGAAAAGCTTCCTGCAAAAAGCGTCAACATAGCAACGGAAACGAGACATAAATGAGGATGAAAAAGCAACAAAAACGCAACAAAAAGAAACAAAAAAATGGCGAAAAAGTGGCGACAGCACTGGCCCGTAGGCTGTAAGAAGGTTTTAGATTTGGGTAAAGCCGAATAGGCGAAAATGCACTCTATTAAAATGGGGCTTAAAGGGACTAGACGGAGTTTAATTTTTTTTAAATTAAGTATTTCCCTCCACCTACATGTTTCAGCAATGAATGTCTGTCTATCTGTCTCTCTGTCTGTCTACCCATCCATCCATCCATCCATCCATCTTCTCCTCCAGGTTTACAGTCTGAATTTCCCGTCGCCTGGATCTAGTGACAATGTTGTTTAGTTTCCCTCTGTTACGATGGTTTTAGCACCAACCGAGTCGCCCTTTAAGCCCTTTCCACAATTTATTTATTTATGTATTGGTTTATTTGGTCGGGACAGTGCATGTTAATGAACATACATGGGTCTCATGCATGTAAACAAGCCACACCGGATTGTAGCCTTGGGCTAATTTGCATCCGTCATCCTCCATGCGCACTCTCAGACACACTCTCCTTCATCCTGGCCTATTGTACATGTTTTTAGTGGTAGGGGAAACCGGAGTACCCGGAGGAAACCTACGCAGACACGGGGAGAACATGCAAACTCCACACAGAAAGGCCCCGTCCTGGTGGGAATCGAACCCGGACCTTCTAGCTGTGAAGCACGAGAGCTAACCGCTGTGCTACCGTGCCGGTAATATCTAATATTATCTTCCTCCATTTCCCAATCACACTTCATTCATGCAGTACATTACATACTGTACAGTAGCTGTGCATCACAAAGTGCTTTTGGGGTCAGACTCCTCTTTATAATGATGAAAAACGTTCTTTCGTAATGTTAGTTCGTAATGACTGGAGGGCAATTCGGCTCAGAGTCAAAAAGTACACTCTTGTTTTTCACTTGTGGAGAACCTGGGCGTGATGACACGTTACAGGGTTTTCACATGAGGAGTGTTATCCAATTTCACTTGAGAAGATGGAAAAATCCTTAAATTACCCTGAGTAGTAGACACACTTCCTCAAGAGAAAAGTGTGGCACATGTGGCACGTATAAAGGGCCTGTTGCAATTACCGGAGAGAGCAGATTCTGGTTGTTCTCGTTTCTTTCATTTCTTTTCTGTTCGGTTTCCCCGATTAAAATTCACCAAATAACATGACATTTACATCACAAAAGATCTCAGAACTCAACAAATGTTCAGAAAATGAGCGCCCTCTCCATATATCCCCAAATCATTGTTCAATTCACTGAAGTCAATGTTCCTCCAATAGCGCTCCACAGGGATGCATCCTTTCACCCCTACTCTTGATCCTGCCAGCAGTAGCAGCTTTGTTTTTTTTGGTTTTGCTGACATTTTGAATAACTTCATGAAGGTGGTTTAGCGAGTTCTACCGAAAAATTATTCGCATCTGTGTGCAATACCAGAGCTAAGGCGTTCAAAAGTAGTTTTACGAGTCTGAACGGCAAAGTATTAAGGCTTTCTCATGCTTTGTGCCCTTTGGGATCAAATTAAAAAATTCAAAACACTCTTTGAATTGATTTTTTTTTGCTCTCGTGGTCGTCCGTCGAGTCTAACAAGTCGGTTTCTAATGATCAGGGACTCAGTCGGGAGCCGCTCCTGATCCTTTCTCATCTTCTATGGATTTATAATGGCAGCTCTCGGCCATCCTCGGTCATCTGCGCAATTAGAAAGTGGGAAGTGAGGCTTCTCCGTCTGATAATGTTGAGCTGGTGCAGTTAAAGGGACGGGTCAGAGAAAAGGGGAGAAACATTAATGTCCCCTGTACATTAAAGCTCACATTGACTTCTATATATAATCCAACAATTGTCACTAGACGTTTGATCAAAGGCAGGGGTTTTTGAAAACGATGTACAGAATGGAGAAAACTACGGCTCATGTAGAGATCTTTGGGTCTCGGAAATTAATCACTTTAGCTGGACAACAGATGACCAGGTTATTCCATCAGTGGATTTCTTCTTCCCTGATGGCACGATGACGACAATGCCAGGATTCATGAGGCTCACAGTGTGCAAGAGTGGTTCAGAGAGAATGAGATGGATATCCCTGGGATGTGCTGGACAAGGCTTGTGCAGTGGTCACACACGGACAAACGAGGAGGTATCTGGGCAAGACTCACAGATAAACCACACAAGTCTTCTATCCCTACTAGTGTTCTGACTAATGTTTGTTCACTGGAACATTAAGCTGTTCCCAGAAGATGGTGAAAGCAGAGCGAGCTGCGCAGGTGGGAGAGGAAGGAGGAGCTGGAGGAGCAGACCAGTGCAGGACACCATGCTCTGAAATAGGGACAAAGCCAGAAGGAGGTGCACTGTTTCAGAGGATCAGAGGAGAATGAAGGCAGTACTCCGGTTTCACCTGCCGCCAAAAAATGCTGGTCAACTTGACCCACAATGGCAGCGCGACTCAATCGCAGCGGCTTAGGACTACAACAACATCTGAACGCAATTTTTTTGTACAATTTTACAATGACAAATAAAGCACTTACTTACACTCTCCCATCATCAATACGAGATCTTGGTGAAAAGTGAATACAGCACTGGATCTTCTGACATGGCAAACGCTTGAAACAACGCCACAGCGAATGTGAGCTGTGATCAAAGCCAAAGGTGGAGCAACTAAAGATTAGAGCTCAAGTGTATTTTTCTATTGGGCTGAAGGCAGTGTTTCCAACCAGGGGTACAGGGACTCCTGGGGGTGCTCCAGGACCTAGCAGGGGGTACTTGGAACCATTTCAGATTTCCGCCGCCCACTGCAGCAGTATAAGCAATTTGTTTACCTTCTATCTTGTTCTTTAAAAAAAAAGTAATATAAGATACACACGGATTTAAATTAAATGTGCGATTTGATTAAGGGACTTCATATTCAAGGTGAGAAACTCAAAAGCTACCAAGTATTTATTTAAAATTATGACGCGAGGTTTCCATGAAAATGCAAAACCAACTTCACAAACATTCCACTGGACTTTAATCTACGCACAACCACAACCACTTCTACTGCTGCATGGAAATGGCTGAAATCAACCCCGATTCTGCGGCTGTGGCCGTCCTTCAAACAAACTTGTTATTAAAGATCATTTAAGAAGCTTACGGGAGAACAATTGTCCATATCGCTGTGAATGGGGAGGGATTTGGCATTTCTCAAACATTTTTCTGACTACGTTCCAGCCAGCAGACAGCAGACTTTCCTCACAAAAGACGGCGCTAATCCCTCATTGCAATGAAATGTCTTTCCTCGTGGCACAATATCCCAGCGCCGTCTGCTAACTTTGACTAATGCACACGTATCACTTCGAGCCGGCGACTCTTCGTCAAAAGTGCCTTCAAGAAAAACTACCCACGAGAAAAAATTAAAAATCCATCTTCACCTGATTTCTGCGAGGGGACAGATGCTCTCTGGAATAAAAACCGGTGATTAGAATCTCGTGAAAGTAAAAGCTGCCGTGATCAGATTGGGATGACCAAAATAAAGGACACTAGATTTGTGAGCGGAAAAAGTGTTTTATAACTGCGGGGATTTCTGAAGCACATTTTCTCCAGTTCAGCTTTACCCAAATCTAAACGCCTCACGACTGGAGCTGCCGTGTGCTGGCAGCTCCAGAACAAGAACAGACTGAACAAGCTGGTCAGGAGGGCCACCTCTGGACTCTGTGGAGGAGGTGAGGGACAGGAGGGTGTTAGCCAAGCCCACCTCCATCATGGACAACACCTACCACCCACTGCACGGGGCTGTAGAAGAGCTGAGCAGCTCTTTCAGTGGGAGACCCTCAGTGCAAGGTCCTTCATCCCCACTGCTGTCAGACTGAACAACAAGACTGTAATGTGCTTTGCAAAAATACATGCAATCATCTGTATCTGCATCACTTTATCAACCAATTGCACTATGACTGAAAACCTGCTAATACTGACATTTCTTATTATAGTCTTTTTGTTTGTTTATTGTTTATCATTTTTGCCCCTTTAAAGTTATTGTATTCATTGTATATAAGATAACTCTATTTAATTGTTTCTGAGAGCTGAGTGTAACAAGTGAATGTCTCCATTGTGAGATCAATAAAGGGCTATATCTTATCTTATCTATAGGCCATTTGAAAGCTAAGACCTACAGAACTGATCTAAACCTTTTCACTGATCGCCTTTCACTTTTTTTTACATCATATTTGTTGTGCTTTTTTGTCACGTTTTTGATGCTTTTTCATCACTTTTTGTTGCGTTTTTGCTGGGGTTTTTTTTTTTGCATTTTTGTTACTTTTCATCCCTTTTTGCCACCTGTTTTGGTCACTTTTTGTTGTATTTTTTGCGTCTTTTCATCTGGTTTTTGCTGCCTTTTTGTCACTCTTTTGATGCTTTTAGATTTGGTTAAAGTCAAACTGGAGAAAATGTGCTCGGTTCAGGCGGAAATGTTGAACCAAACAAATTTCATCCGGTCCATTCCTTAAGTTTCACTCAGAGCCGTCGCAATGGGGTAGGCAAGGTAGGCAGCTGGAGGGGGCCCCCGATGTCTGTGGCATTATGGGACGTGAAGTTCTTTCCTTCTGACACTTCCTGTCACTGTAGCTTCTGCAGAGAGAAGCTTTTCAGCTCAGATCATCCATGAGCCAAGAAAGACTGACAGGACTGGCCCTTATATCAATAGAGCAAAACATTAGGAGGTTATAGAACATGAAGAGTTGGTCACTGCTTCTGTGCGAGCTAAAGTCCGCAAGCGTTGCTAAACCTCTTAATTTTGGATGGTTGTTCCTTGACAACAAAAATCCTTGTTGTACAATGTTTTTAAAATAGTTTGTGTTGTGAACCATTTTAATACCTTTCTTTTAATTCTACATAAATTGTATAGTTAAAGAAAAATACACTACTCTGCATATAAGAGAAGACAGTTCTTAAGAATGATAATAATATGAATAATTATACGTTTTTACCTTAATTCTGCCTTGTTGACAACAATAACGATGCCTCATTGAAGACACTGTGTCCTTTACTACGCTGTAGTGGCCACTCACGTAATTTATGACTCTTAAAATGCACCAGAATACAAGGAATCCCATCTGAATTTAAAACTATTTCCCGAGGGAGGGCTTGGGGCCTCACTTTACTGTTTTGCCCAGGGCCCCCAAATATCTTGAAACGGCCCTGGTTTTACTCCACAGAATGTCTAACTTCTGGCAGCTTCACTTTTTCTGTGCATTTTCAGGAAACACTTTTTGTCTTTTTTTAAAAATGGCTTAAAGGTTGCCCCTGGACAAACCTCCTGACGAGGAAATGTCAACTTCTGGACGTTCTGGGCTCATTTCGAACACCGAAACGTGGTGAAAATCAAAGGTAATAATTCGGCTCGGGAATGTGGCGTGAAGCGTCTGTCCGGGGTTCATCCGCGGGAAACTTTGTCAAATAAAAACGAACAACAACGCAATTTGCCCGAGCGAGAGCCGCGCGTCTTTATTTTTTATCAAGAGAACCGAGTGTCATTGTGGTGGAGGCAATTTCACTGGTAATTTTCTGGTGCACTGCCTGGATATAATTGCTGTCAAGAATGTCACAACAATTTAGCAGCGCGAGCTTTGAGGGACTATGAAAATGTCTAATGCAACTTTTTTTTATTTTATTTTTTTCAGTGCGAGCCCAGAGATCTGCATTCATTTCAACGTTTGCTTTAACGGTGGGGATATCGTCCGCGAGTTACTTTGTCGGCCTTGTAGTCGAGGTGTGATTATTGCCATTGTGCGTTTAAACCGATTAAAAAGAACGTGAACAATTGATCCGCATATTAAGGGAAAATATATATATAGTATCAACTGAGAGCAAATAAACATATACATGTGTTTCCAATGACATCACGCATAGTTCCGGCAGCCATTTTGAATACCAAAGTAGATTTTTTTTTTTTTTTTTTTACCAAAGTAGAATTATACTACAACATGTTACAATATCTCTACACAGTTCCTCATAATCATTGCTCAAGAAGATAACAGTAAAAACATGGCTCCAGAGACGCACGTTTATGTGACATAACCAACGAATGTGTCACAGACGTAGCAGCTCTGTCTGTCGAGCTACAGCAGGATTTACTGAAGATCTGCTTCACTCCTCAGACTAAATTAACACAGCAAAAGGGAAACAGAAAACCTTTCTCTGGGATTTTTACAGTTTGTCATGTCGACAGAGTCTCAGTCTGAGTCAGTGTTTAAGCTGCTCAAGACGTTAGCATGCTACCGGTTAGCAACTGTCAGTGGCTTCAACACGATAAACACATGTGTGGCTCAGGTCTATGAACACTGAGGAAATACTACAGTAACAGAGCTGAGCTAGTTAGTCTACATGTGTTTACATGCGTTGAAGCTAAATGCTAACCGGTAGAATGCTAACTTCTTGAGCAGCTTAAACACAGACTCACTGGTTTTCTTCTTAAGCAATGATTACGAGGACATAAAAACGCCACTGTCAATCAGTTGTCTTTCATTTTGAGTAGAGATATTGTTACATGTTATAGTACTGCATAATTCTACTTTGGTATTCAAAATGGACGCCATAACACCAAAAGTCACATGGCTGAAGGGCATGTATAATGTAGCAACTGTCTCAGATATACAAACCAATTACTGGAATGTTGGTTAATATATCAACTTGTTCATTTTCATTGATCATAATTACTGAAAAAATATATTTTATAAGTACAAAAGAAGGAAATACTCAACATCAATCCGGTGGTTTACAGACAATCGTCTTACCTCTTAACCCTCACCTGAACGAGTACATTTTCTGCAGCTTGGCATTACCCAAATCTAAAAGCTTCTTTACAAAAAATAGCGACAAAATGAGACGACAACGAGGATGAAAACGCAACAAAAAAAGAGCGAAAAAAAGCGACAGAAAAGTGATTAAAAAGCCTCAAAAGAGAAACGAAGATGCAACAAAAAAAGTGGCAATAAGGTGACGAAAGAAAAGTGAAGTTAAAGGTGCCGCATTTTGTATCAAGGCAGCTGCTCAATAGCGAGTGCAAGATGAGACTTTAAATGTTGTGGGCACGTTGCTCCTAATCTATGCAAATGACTGAAAGCTGTGTGAGCAGAAAATGACTTCTCGTTTTGCACATGAGCAAACAATTGGTAAATGACCCCAACGTTTTTATTTACATTTACACGTCATATCAAACGAATCCGGCTGCGAACGTGAGTACTTTTAATTAATAAATGTGTCTGAGCAAATTATGTATCAACACAAGACAATGGGGGGTCAGTACAAAGAGTTTTCCGGCTTCTTTTATATAAAATATATAAAAATGAGCCAGTCTTTTGAACGTCTCTTTTAAATAAACTCTCATTAAGAGCTCTAAATCCCATCACTAGTTCTACCCCTCCTGGAGCCGCCACCTTAACGTGGGGGAGGGTTTGAGCCCGAATGATCCTGGAGCTCTGTTGTCGGGGGCTTCGTGCCCCTGGTAGGGTCTCCCAGGGCAAACAGGTCCTAGGTGACGGGTCAGACAAAGAGCGGTTCAGAAGCCCCTTATGAGAGACCAACAGGCCCGGTTAGAACCATGAGGCCGTCCTTCTGTGGACCCAACACCTGCAGGGGGCGCCATAGGGGCTGGTGCAGCTCCAACAGCTGCTCCCACGACCCGGGAACGGACAAGTGGAAGAAAATGGATGGATGGAGTTTTAATCTAGTTTATTTCACTTTGGTTTTCAATGACGAGATACATGGAAATATTGAAAAAGGCCGCGCTGTTGAAGAACCGAGTGAGAAGTGGTTCATAAACAACAATTAAACGCATGCACCACCTTTGGCGTGTTTCATTATTGGATTTCGCCGTTAAGCTGCTCTTCACGTTACATCGATACAATTGACCTACATCCAGCGTCTATTTTTATTCAGAGACGGCGCTCGAGTGTCTGCCGCTTTGAAGCTTTACATAACACGTCTGGCACAAAAGAACTGGATCACCGTAAGTGCCGTCACGGTTCACGAGGTTTACCCGAGGAACGTGATCCTGGAGCTAAACACGGGTTGTTTTTTTTAAGTAACAGGATCGGCGCTACCCGTTTTTAGGAGTCCTCATGTTGTCGAGCAAGACGTTTCATCATCATTTTACAGAAAGGAACATTTTTCTCAATAAAATTAGACTCATATCATTTAAATTCACTGCTGAGGGAACAGGTCTTGCACTCGGTTTAGTCGTGGTTTAGACCTGGTTTAGGCTGATATTAGGTGACGGGCTAAAACTCCTGACTCCTGTACCAGAGCTTAAACAATTCAAATAATCTGAAGACACAATTTGTCAAATCATCAACGCCGCTTTATCGAATTACTGAATTACTGCCACGTTTTCTTTAGTTTGACCATTTTTTTTTTTATGTTCATTAGTTTCACTTCCTCTACGAGCCTCCACAGAGCTCCAGAGCCTGTCAATCATAGATTTAGGCTTCAGCCTTTTATTGCTGATGTACAAAAAAACAGTGTGATTAAAAATATTACACCTACCCCAACATTGACACATAGGTCATAGCAATTTTTAGAAAGAAAAAAAAACTCTTTGGAGCCAAGCTTTAAAGCAGTGCTAGTGAAGGTCCAAAGCTACATAGGGACCCTGTTTACCAAGTGTCTTTTGGAGTCGCCTCTGGCCACAAGGGGGTGGTATTACAGTAATGTCAGCTCCCCGCCATGAGGACCAAAGAGAAGCGCTTTCCTCGCCCACTGATTTTTCCCCACAAATGTCTGTGTTTAGAAGAAGAACCTTTATTTACAATACACTAAAGGAGTACAAAACAAATTTCACTTCAGTATCAGAAAAAAAAAAAATCAGGTATAGAGTCATTTTTTTCCCGACATCAAAACACACTTGGGGGTCATTTACCAAGTGTTTGCCCATGTGCAAAACAAGTAGCACGTGGAGCAGAACCATTTGCACAATTTCTCTCAAAGCTACAGTGAGGAAAATAGGTTTTTGAACACCCTGCTATTTTGCAAGTTCTCCCACTTAGATGGAGGGGTCTGAAATTGTCATTGTAGGTGCATGTCCACTGTGAGAGACATAATCTAAAAAAAAAATCCAGAAGTCACAATGTATGATTTTTTAACTATTTATTTGTACGATACAGCTGCAAATAAGTATTTGAACACCTGAGAAAATCAATGTTAATATTTGGTACAGTCGCCTTTGTTTGCAATTACAGAGGTCAAACGTTTCCTGTAGTTCTTCACCAGGTTTGCACACACTGCAGGAGGGATTTTGGCCCACTCCTCCACACAGATCTTCTCTAGATCAGTCAGGTTTCTGGGCTGGAGTTTGAGCTCCCTCCAAAGATTCTCTATTGGGTTTAGGTCTGGAGACTGGCTAGGCCACGCCAGAACCTTGATATGCTTCTTACAGAGCCACTCCTTGGTTCTCCTGGCTGTGTGCTTCGGGTCATTGTCATGTTGGAAGACCCAGCCTCGACCCATCTTCATAATAATAATAATGCCTTACACTTATATTGCGCTTTACAAGCCTGTATTACCAAGTTTCTCAAAGCGCTACACTGTCGTCATTATTCATTCACTCCATACTTGGTGGTGAGCTGCTGTTGCAGCCACAGCTGCCCTGGGGCAGCCCGTCTGCGCCATCGGCCCACCACCTGCCACTCACTCATACACCAGTGTACGCAGACACTGGAGGCAAGGAGGGTGAAGTGTCTTGCCCAAGGACACAACGACAATGTGCACCTTCAGGAGGCAGGATTCGAACCCCCGACCTTCCGATCATGAGACAACCCGCTCTACCATCTGCGCCACCGTCTTCAATGCTCTAACTGAGGGAAGGAGGTTATCCGGTCATCCTCTCCTTAATACAGTGTAGTCGCCCTGTCCCATGTGCAGAAAAACACCCCCAAAGCATGATGCTACCACCCCCATGCTTCACAGTAGGGATGGTGTTCTTGGGATGGTACTCATCATTCTTCTTCCTCCAAACACGTTTAGTGGAATTATGACAAACGTTACATTTTGGTCTCATCTGACCACATGACTTTCTCCCATGACTCCTCTGGATCATCCAAATGGTCATTGGCAAACTTAAGACGGGCCTTGACATGTGCTGGTTTAAGCAGGGGAACCTTCCGTGCCGTGCATGATTTCAAACCATGACGTCTTAGAGAGACCAACAGGCCCGTTTGGAACCATGAGGCCGTCCTCCCGTGGACCCACCACCTGCAGGAGGAGCCATAGGGGCTGGTGCTATGTGACTTGGGCAGCTCCAACAGCTGCCCCCACGACCCGGCAACGGACAAGTGGGAGAAAATGGATGGATGGATGGATGGACGTCTTAGTGTATTACCAACAGTAACCTTGGAAACGGTGGTCCCAGCTCTTTTCAGGTCATTGACCAGCTCCTCCCATGTAGTTCTGGGCTGATTTCTCACCTTTCTTAGGATCATTGAGACCCCACGAGGTGAGATCTTGCATGGAGCCCCAGTCCGAGGGAGATTGACAGTCATGTTTAGATTCTTCCATTTTCTAATGATTGCTCCAACAGTGGACCTTTTTTCACCAAGCTGCTTGGCAATTTCCCCGTAGCCCTTTCCAACCTTGTGGAGGTGTACAATTTTGTCTCTAGTGTCTTTGGACAGCTCTTTGGTCTTGGCCATGTTAGTAGTTGGATTCTTACTGATTGTATGGGGTGGACAGGTGTCTTTATGCAGCTAACCACCTCAAACAGGTGCATCTAAATTTAGGATAATTAATGGAGTGGAGGTGGACATTTTAAAGGCAGACTAACAGGTCTTTGAGGGTCAGAATTCTAGCTGATAGACAGGTGTTCAAATACTTATTTGCAGCTGTATCATACAAATAAATAGTTACAAAATCATACATTGTGATTTCTGGAATTTTTTTTTTAGATTATGCCTCTCACAGTGGACATGCACCTACGAGGACAATTTCAGACCCCTCCATGATTTCTAAGTGGGAGAACTTGCAAAATAGCAGGGTGTTCAAATACTTGTTTTCTCCATCTTGCACTGCACCTTATACTCTGAGTGAGTACATCAAGTGCACGTTTGTAGAGCTCAGAATAGAAGCAACCTGCGCGGCTACAGAGAACTATTGAAGAAAGTTAGTGGCAGCCGGGGATGAGAAATTAATTTCTTCGGTAAGATCGTCTTGGGAGTTTCATTTGGACGTCCCTGCTCAAGCTCGGCTGTGCCTGTCTTTAGTTGAATGAACTATTAAAAGAGTGCAGGGATTTGTACAGGCTTCAGAGACATATGTGGTTTAATTATGCGCCGTAAATGTCAGGCTGGATTCCATTATAATTATAGGTGGTCCAAACGCGCCATTACAGGAATCATACATTGAATTCTATTGGAGATTTGGAACAGGTTTAATAAAAGGTTTGGCAGCATTCTCAACCTCATTTTATGTTGTATGAAAACTAGGGCTTCTATCGACACTCACAGGGGAAAAAAAATCACTAAATTGTGCCAAAATAAGGCCTTGAATATCATCAAAAAGCATTGAATTGGATTCAAACTGGCACTTCATCTACGTTTCTTTGAAAATCATGACATCGCTCGACTAATTTGGCTGCACACGTTAATCAGAAATACAGATATCATGGTCCAAAACACATTCAGCTGCAGTTTGGGCTGAAATTGAACACAATTATGTACTCAAAAGTTTAATGTTGTTTCCTTTTTGCTTTGAAAAAATGTAAGCTCATTAATTCATTTGAAAAAAGAAACATGCACAGATTTTTGTGTGTGTTTGTTGCATTAAAATATAGTAGTTAGCCTCAAAATGGCTTTAAAAAGCGGCTCCTGCCTGTGTAAACCCTGGATTAATACTTAGGTTTTTCAATAAAACTAGATTTTTCATTGAGCATTAGTGTTAATTTATTTATTTTTTAACACAATGAGACTAAATTAGATACAAAATATTGAGACATTATGCAGGTGCTTAAAAAACATTTTCAGGTTTGTAACACATTTATTGAAGCATACTGTATGTTAGTGGTGCTAATAGCAATGGCGGAACGGTGGTGCTTCACAGCTAGAAGGTCCCAGGTTCGATCCCCGGGTGGACGGGGCCTTTCTGTGTGGAGTTTGCATATTCTCTCTGGTTTCCCCTACCATTAAAAACATGTACAATAGATACAGACATTTATTTGGAAACGCCCATAATATGGTAATGTTCGTAGCAGCCAAAAGGAAAACAAAGAAGAGAAGAATAACTTTCTTCTATTTTCCACCATTAAAATTGTCTTATTTATATAGCGCTTTTCTACCTTCTTCAGGCCCAAAGCGCTTTACATCAAGGAACCACTCACCCATTCACACTCTCATTCATACAACAATGTACACAGACACTAGAGGCAATGTGGGTGAAGTGTCTTGCCCAAGGACACGACGACAGTGGGCACCTTCAGGATCTAGAATTCGAACCCCCAACCTTACGATCATGAGACGACCCGCTCTCCTAACTGCGCCACCGTCGCCCCGACTTTAACAAATTATGAATATATTTTCCTACTAAATAAAGATACAGAGACATGGAGAGGAGCAAAGTGGTTCAACAGCCCATAAATACTTCAAAAAAAACGGACAATGCTAACCAGGAAGCTATGCTAGCGTCGTTAGCGAAGCAATGCTAACAAGTGCCATTTTTCGCTTCTACTGAACAAACTGCTGTGAAAAAACATCCATATGGACCCAGTTTTGGCTTGTCTTCCTTTGTGTGTCATAAATCTGTTCATAGTCCGCCAGAAAACACCTAAAAATAATTATGATTGCTTTGAGGGATTTTCTTATCCCTCGGCTTGGCAATACAATACAACCATATTAGCTTAACGCCAGTGAGTACGGCGTGAATGAATGAGTACAGTGTGGCGCTTTGAGAAACCTGGTAACACCGGCTTGAAAAGTGCAATACAAGTGTAAGTCATTATTAATAAAGGCTTTTTTAATGTTTATTTTTTTATTATTGTGTTAGCTTGTTGCTCCATAACGACCTCTCTGTCTCTCAAAGACCTACTTGCAGTGTTCATGTTTTTTGTGTGAAAATGAACCATTAATTAACCACGTAATAAGCTAACAATTGAAAACAATGTTGGCCTTCAGGAATTCTGCTACTTCGCTGACGTGCAAACGCTGACGAGGCCTCGACCCAGCGTGCCATCCGTCCACACTCCCCCCGGGTGAGATGTCAACCCTTAAAATTATTATTATAGCCTCTCAGACGGAGTGGCTGTGCGGAGCCTGGAGTAGTGGATCCGGCCCACGTAACGGGCGCGGGCTTTGACTCGATGCAGATTTGGAGCGAGGGTGGCAGTGACATGTGCGCAGACAGCTCTCCACTCTGCAGACGACTGTACGGCTCTGGGGGAGACGAGGAACAAGCCAAGGTTCTGTCAGCCGTAGTGTAAAACTCCATCTGAAAACGGAACGGCTCAATCGATGCTTGGGCTAGTGCGGGCGGGCGACACGGCAATACATTCATATCGCCTTTTCAGAGTCATTTTCAGAGAAATTTTTTACAGCCGAGGGCAACATTTTGAGCTTATCCGTATGTGCACATATCACACTTTGTAACAGGTAACGAAAGCTACCTTCTTCCAATGATAAATGTATCTTTCACTCTCTCAAGGCATGACGAAGACTGACCAAAAAAATGCCATTTCCATTTAGCACAGTTTAGCCCTACTTGGTTCAGGACGTTGTACGAGGCTTCACTTTACTCAGAACTTGTTTTGATTCCAGTACAGTGCGCAACACGAACTTCTACAACACATAGGAGGCTGCAAAGACAAAGCCAGGGGAGTCTGCAGACGTTAGGTGGACTATCTGGACTCTGGACTAATGCAGTGTTTCCCAACGAGGGGTATAAGGACCCTAGGGGGTATGTGAGCCCTAAGCAGGGGGTACTAAAAATAAGGTGAAACTGATCAGTATTTCAAAATCATTTTAAAAGAACATTTATTTTTTATGTTTTTCAGTAAAAGGTTAGAATCTTCAGACCTTTTGCTTTATTTTGAACATCGTAGAAAAGCTGAATCATCGGTTTAGGTAAAGTCGAGGACGTTTCGCTTTAGTCTCAGAATTTCTTCTTTGCTCTTTAGGTCAGAAAAAATACACTTTTACCCAAACTGGGGCGGTCTAAATAAGACCTAGGGTCCTCCCAGGAGGAGGAAACCAAAACTGCCAAACACCTTAGTGGTTTACAGTATCACTCAACTAGCAAGTCTTTGTTCGGTTCTACTGCTGAGTCACTGGGCGACCCATTTGCCTTAAGAGGATCGTTCACCTGATCTCATTAGGCCGCCCCCCATTTGACACTGGGTTTCTGTTGTCTCACAAGGATAGCTTCCTTAACTCCCCTTACGAACCATCTCTATATTTTGAACACAACTAAATGCTAATAAATCCAAGTTCAGTGGGTAATTTCCTAAATGATTACACTCCTGAGGCAAGGGGTACAAAATGAAACTCCTCAAAGGGTTCACGAAACAAAAAAGGTTGGGTACCACTGGACTAATGCATGAGACTCATCACCTTAACTGCAAGCTGAATCCTAACCACCGGTGGTTCTAGCCAATCCCGCGACAGTATTGCTGTGAATCACATTTGCCGACAACAGAAGCACTTTGATGGATACTAATTAACAACACGGCAACAACGGTAAAACACCCGGTGCTGCTGCAGACGTACACATTTACATAACATTTAAAAAAAACTTTATATTTGAAAAAAAAACATTGTCCGGCTCGAAGGACCAATTTGTCAGATACAAAAAGTTTAGACTGGCACCACAAAAACCACCTGGAGTCAACACTTACCATTTGAAGTTATTTATTCCTCCATGTTTACGTAAGTTGCCATGGTTCTGCAGGTTTAAACATACATTTCCGTAATACCAGTCAAAGATTAACTGTATTCTCAAATAATTAAATGCCGAGTTCATTCTCTCTTTGAACATGTAAGACCAGAGCCACCCCAGATTGATTTTGATGGATACAGTTTGTTTGTCACCTGCACCGTCATAGATAGTACAATGTTCAGTGAAATGTATTTTTTATTTATTTTTTTGTAACTGTCAACAAAAGCAAACTCCAAAAATATAGACAAAGGAATATAGATCATTGTCATAACAGAACCGTATTGTAATCCATAAATGTGTTAACTGCGGTGAATTGTATGATTGTATGCACCATTTTCAGATTCTCTCTTGCTGCAACAATGTGACCGGTTTAAGCAATCGTCCCCTTTATGATGAAAACATCTGTTGTGCATGACTGAATGGAGAATGAGCCCCACTCAACATGGCCGCCTCACATGAATATTTATGGAACCCACAGGAGGAATCTTAGAGCCACTGTGAACCTACTTAAAGCCGCTTGATAACAGGCCACAGCTAATTACACTCCTCATTAGAAAACAGAACACGAGTCAAGACGATGCCACGCCACCGCGGTAAACACAAGTCAATCTGTTAAAAGCCAATGAGCGAACTTCTAAAGACACTTTCAAAACAACTCCCAATTAGGGCTACGGCTAATTATTATCTTAGTAATCAGCTAGTCAGCGATTAGTCGACTGAATGATTATTTCTGTTGTGCATTTAAGAATTGTTTAAATACACATTTAACTAGACTGAACTTTATGGTACTCCAATCGGGTTTTATTTTATTGCCTGCTCCTTTTTCCATCATAGCGAACCACCAAGAATATACATTAGTGGACGTCCTGCATGATTGAGGCTTAAAACAATATTTTTGGTACCCCAGGTTTGATATTCTATTTTTAATCATTTGAAAAAAATGTCTATGCAAGGATTAGACAAGCACTGAGTTACAAGTTACAATGCACTGTTCATGGCATCCTGATGCACACACTTTGTGAACAGAACTGGTCAGGATGGTCCAACAGTGGGTCGGATTATAAGCTTTCAAAATGTGGAGGACAGTTTGGGCTTTTAATTATGGAAGTACACCCAGGAAGTACAGTGCAGCTTCAATAATAGAAGAAGAAATGACTAAAGTGAACAGGATTACTCAAAAATGTGTGAATGGAGTGAAATTCTACTCCAAGTATGTTTTTTTGATAAGGGAACAGCACTACAACATGGTTTAAAGTCTCTGCCAATGCGAAATCTGGACAGAGACAATTGATCATCTCAGACCCCAGCCATGTTCTGAACACTGAATACGTGCGGTTACCATCTGAGCAGTGGACCGTACTGGGTGCCACGCTTTAATAGGGTCTGAAACTAAATGAGGAGCTTAACTCATGAATTCAAACTGTCTAGTGGACGATTGTTTTCCACGTCTTTGTGAAATGTTCTGTGTCTGTATAGTGTGGATACGGAGCAGCTGCAAAACTAATTTTAGATACTTGGATCTGACAATTAAGTATCTCTCTCTCTCTCTCTCTGTCTATGCATAATATACAATATTGTTCCATATGAGAAAAATAACACTCTTTCCTGTTTACCCTTTCAATTGATATATTTTAATTGCTGGTTCATATGATCTTTCAGAGTTGTTTTCTACTTATGTGCAGTGGTCTAGTCACTTCCAGTCCCCAAAGGGTTGGACTCATCGTGCAGAATTATGGCTTACAAACATCCTTTATGGTTCCCTGGCTGATATTTTACATTTTACAATCTGAAATAATGTCTAAGGATAAGACAGTGATACTGAGATATAGGAGGCGCAGATGGGAGGAGGTCAGCAGTCAAAGTAAATGCTAAAAAAAAACACGGTGTTTTCTCTCTGACTCTCTCGCTGTAGTTTTAAGATCCGCTTTTGTTTACTCACCCACTTCACCGCAAAAACAAGCAGCCGCAGCTGACCTTTCCATTTCCAAGGCAATCATCCCTAAATCATTCCGCGGCTTTGTACCAAACATGCAAACAGTTTGATAGCGGCTGTAACGTTGTCTTTTAGAGCAATTACGGTAAAAGGTCAGCCTCATAACTGATCTGACATAACGCACTATCTCAACATAAACATCAGAGCTGAGGCAGTTCGTCAGCGGCAGAGGACGTGCTTTGGGTTTTACTCTGAAATGGCTATTTTATGCTGCATTTAGCTTCATTTCAGTTTCAAACATTAATGAGTCGGAGGAATATCGCTGGGCCTTAGACCGTGACTGTAAATGACACGCGCCTGTAATTACTCCTCGCAAATGTAGCGCATAAAATGAAATGGGAAGGATTATATATTCTGTGCGTCCAGGCATTTTGTTTGTAATTTAAATAAAATATGGTTTGATACAGTAATATTGGGCCCGGAGTGACAAAATACTGTTAGGACAGTGGCCAAAGCAATCCAGTTCAAAATTGCAATAATAGGAAAAGGTCATGTGACTAAACCCCATCCATACAGGTACAGTAGTATATTAGGGTTGGTGGTATTTTTGGAAACATCCTTATTAATTCCTTTTTTCTACCTACTTTATGTCCTTGTTTGTGCTTCTAACCATGTTGTTTGTTGTCCCATCCAGTTTCTTCTGCTTTATCTGGGGCCGGGTCACGGAGGGAGCAGTCTGAGCAGAGCACACCTCCTCCAGCTGTTCTGGGGGAACTCAAGGTGACACCAGGCCAGCTCAGAGACATAGTCCCTCCAGCGTGTCCAGGGTCTTCCACGAGGCCTCCTCCCAATAGGACATGTCTCGGAATCAGATGCCCGGGCCTCAGCTGCTCCTGTCGACGCGAAGGAGCAGCGACTCTACTCCGAGCTCCTCAACATAACTCATTTCGGCCGCTTATATCTTGTCCTTTCCGTCATTACCCAGATCTCATGACCATAGGTGACGGCAGGAACGTAGATCGACCGGTAAATTGAGAGCTTTGTTCCTTCATCAGAAATAAATGCTAGTGTCATGTGTTTTGTTTCATTCAAGCATCTTTGACTAATCTTGCATTTTCAGTGTGTAAATGGTAAAATGGTCCTTTGCTGTAAAGCGCTTTATAAATTGAGACCATTTACCAGTCACCCATTCACACTCTCTTTCACACACCAATGTACACAGACACTGGACTTTGTCTCCTTGGAAAGAGTTTAGAAACTCTGTTGTGTCTGATGTCATTCGGTACAACACACAACAAAGCACCTCTTTCAAATAGAACAGCCTGACGCTATTGCTTTCTGCCCTCTGCCGTATACACAGAAATAAAATGTTTAATCAAATGTACATGTGCTAAAATGTCCAACAGTAGCTTAACCCATATTATAGGACCTCGTACCATATACGAGTTTGTGACCATAATAATAAACGGATAATTAAATCCCGTCTTTATGTATGTCCTCTATTTAGTCAGACAAAACATTAGAAAAAAATTCTTATTTAAAATGTTGACCTGCACTAAAAATCCATCCCAAATATGCGCTGGAGATATTCTGTAGACATTATTTCCAGTTCTGCGACTTGAATTGCCAAAGCTAAGCGCCCAAAGCACTAGTGAGGCTTGTATCCCGGCTTGTAACGGCCCATGTGTTCTGTGTCTGGAGTCGTCCTCGTCCTCAGCGCCGTCAGTGAACCGTGACACGGGGCGTTACATAAGCCTCAGACTCATTCGCCTGAGCCGCCGTTTTTAAAGCTGTCAGGAAACATGCTCACTCACGGAATCGACAACAGCAACCGCAGCGTTATGTTTTCACAACAGAGCTGGGGATTGTGTCGGCAAAACTACGAGTATTAAGAAAAGAATGGAGATGATATTGGGGCTGGAACAATACACCATTTTAGAATATTTTGCGATACGTAATTACAGCAATTTTTTTAATCCTTTAATATAATGAATGGCCGTGCAGCGGCGACTGCTCTACAATCTATTTGCAGATTTTGCCTCCACTTAAGTGTTTGGAAGCATTTTTATTCTTGACCTTTTGTACCAGTTATGTTTATGCAGGTTTCAGTCTTAACACTTCACACAGATGGCATTTGGTTTATTACTTTTGGACACATGAGCCCAGGGCTGGAGTAGCAGAAAAAAAACCTTTGGGTCAAGACCTGTTGCAATGCAATAATCAAGGCCATTAACAATACAACAAACCCTTGAACTAAAACAGTATAAGCTAATAAACAAAAGGACAATAACTGCATTTGTAAAATTACTAAACAATCTTAAAATGTGCGTTGCGTTAATGAGGTTCCTCTCGTGACTGCGACACAGATAAACTTCACAAAACCAACCAAATGATCACACTGTAGATTTGGGTCATGAAATGGTAAAGTTAGGGAGATGTAGAGTGAGAACAGAAGGCCCCAAAAAGGCAAATACATTGTAAATCTTCTCAATGGCAACCAGAAGCTTTTTCCAAATCTGACGACGAGGGGCGGGAGGGCGAGTCACCTGACCACGCCCAACATGCACCGCTTTGCATCAGTGTGTCTGAAATATATAGGAATAAAGATCTGAGGTTCTGTGGGTCCTGAAGGGTGTTACAAAAATGAATGGCAAATACGATGTGGGGGGAATGAATAATTCTATATCCAAGAAACTGGTCCCATTGTTCATTATGAGAGACTATCTGGGAACCATAACTCAAGACAGCGCCAACAGGGGTTTCAAAAGGCGCCAGAGAGAACTAGTGGAGGAGTTACATCCAAATCAGAATCAGAATCACAATAGGTTTTATTGCCATTGTTTGAGAACAGGTTCACGTAGGATTTTTTCTTGATGTGTACGTGCAACATAAAACTTATAACACAGAATTTAGATACAAAATAGCTATAACACTTTAAACTATAAGGCTTTAGGGGACATGCATGAGGAATATCTGATTCTTAGTAGACTTTGCAGCCCGTTCACTCCTCTGGTCTAACCGGCCCTAAAGTACGTACCCGGTGTTCCCGATGGCCAGTCCAACCCTGCATGAGCCTTAGTCAAAAAAGGTCCAGTTCTATTTACTATCCTGGATGACTGAGACTTGACATCTTTGGCCTTGATGAAAGTGTTTGGATGAATTTCAAAACGTTGACCTTCTTGGCCACAAAAGGTTTAGCACAAGGACTCGTGTGTTCGGACTGTTTTCTTTTTCAAAATGTTTTAAGGTTAACCACAACACTGAATCTCCACATCAGCTGTTTTCCATGTAACGTATACAACAGCGACGCTAAACCCAGACACCTTAGCGTCAGTATTCACTTTTCAAGGCGCAAATATATTTACAGTCAGCTACTTCACTGGCTTCCGGGCGCCGTCTCCGAAGTGAATACAGCACATTTTGAATTCAGACCCCACAAAAGCCAAGGTCCCCACTCGCTCCGCTGACGGCGGGATAAGCTGCTGCACGTTTTGTCGAGGTGATTTTTCATCCGGCCGTCCCTGTAAAGCTCGGCGGATGCGGATCGATCTGAAAGAACTGAAGCCCGGTGGACGTCAGAGACCAGGCCTTCGACGCTTCCGCATCAAGGCCGCTCGCTGCCGCACGACACACTATTTGAAAGCAACAGAATCCAATTCAAATGAGGGACGGTGGAAAGATAAATGTTCAGTGGCTGCGGACTTCATTAAGTAGAAGTCTGACTCTAAAATGATATAAATCCACTTTTTCGCTTGGAGGGGAAAAGAACTTGCGATGTCACGTGAACGCGTCATGGAGCGAAGGATTATCGAGCACTGCTTTGACTTAATCCAAAAATGCAAAACCCCACTTGTCACTTAAAAAAGCATTAGTGTGATCAATCGTGTAACCGGTGTGTCGTTTTTGAATCCGTTCTGCGTCCTGATCAGTGCTCTCGCTCGCCTTTCATGAACAGTTCAAGAACCTGCCATTAGTTTGACAAAAGAGCTGCAAATGATCTCGACATAAACACAGCAATCGCCTCTATTGTTGGAATAAGACAGTGGAATAAACATCAGGTCGGTGGGGAGATAAACAACTTCAGGTCGGTGGGGAGTCCTTGCCCCAAGTGGAGGAGTTAAAGTATCTCGGGGTCGTGTTCTCAGTGAGGGACGGATGGAGCGTGAGGGAGGGAAGAGGGAGCTGAGTCTGAGGCAAAGCTCTCGATTTACCGATCGATCTACGTTCCCACCCTCACCTATGGTCATGAGATCTGGGTAATGACCGAAAGGACAAGATTGCGGATACAAGCGGCCGAAATGAGTTTCCTTCGCAGGGTGGCTGGGCCCTTCGAGATTGGGTGAGGAGCTCAGTTACCCGGGAGGAGCTCGGACTCGAGTCGCTACTCCTCCACGTCGAAAGGAGCCAGCTGAGGTGGCTAGGGCATCTGTTCCGGATGCCTCCTGGTTGCCTCCCTCGGGAGGTGCTCCAGGCATGTCCTATTGGGAGGAGGCCTCGTGGAAGACCCAGGACACGCTGGTGGGACTATGTCTCCGAGCTGGCCTGGTGTCGCCTCGGGGTCCCCCCAGAACAGCTGGAGGAGGTGTGCGTGGATCGGGAAGTCTGGGCATCTCTGCTGAGACTGCTGCCCCCGCGACCCGGCCCCGGATAAAGCGGAAGAAAATGGATGGATGGATGGATGGATAAACATCAGGCGGGAAGGCGTTAGAAAAGGTGTGGAGCTTCGATTTTTCTTACAGGCGTAACACAACAGCACAAACACCTGGTTCTCAAGGGTGTCCACGCCGGCCTTCTCACTCAGGCGTGTAGGATGGGGTGGTATTGATAAAAGTAAATATCTCAGTAGTTTTGGGGACCTTCTCATTAACGATGACAAAGCGATATTTTTGCAAACCATCAGAAATATGCAAAAATGTGCTGACAAACATCTACATTTACATTGCTTTGTAACTCAACAGACTACAAAAGGGCAGAACTCTTACCCCATTTGTTACCAATTTTTTCAATTTCTTTCTACCGGTTTCCCCCATTTATTTCCCAATTTTTTTCTAAATTTCTTCAAACTTTCCTAATTTATTCTCCAAATTTTCTCACATTTTAGCCTATTTTTTGAAAAAAATTCTCACATTTCCCCCATTCTCCCCCTCCCAATTTCTACCTATTTTGTCTTTTTTTCTCTCCCCATATTGTCCCAATGATATCCCTATTATTATTATTGTTTATTTTTTTATTATAACTTTGCATATCTTCCAAACAGCAATTTCGACATTACCTTGTGGACGATATATTGCCCGGCTCTAAGAGAGAGTTTCATGAAATGGGTTTCCATGGCTGAGCGGCTACAGCAAAGCCGTACATCACCGAGGGCAATGCACAGGCGTCAGACGCGGTGATGTAAAGCCCGCCGTCGCCGCCGCTGGACTCCAGAGCAGTGAAGACGCTTTGACTGCGGTGACGAATCACGCTTCACCCTCTGGCAACCTGAGGGATGAGGCTGGAGTTTCCACGGAGAAGACATTGAACTTTGTGCCAGTTTGAGTTTCAGGTGGATTTTGCAGGATTTACAAACACGGTCAAAAAAATCTTGAACATTTTTGCCAGGGTTTGTAAACTTTCAAGCACAGCTATCTCCAGAACTGAAGGGGACTTCCCTGGAAAGAGCTCAGGCAAAGCTTTAATGAGCCTTCCACAACTCCCTAGGCCTCAGGGGAGCGGAGACACATTGTGGTGATAATCGGTCAGTTTGCACAACTATTTTAAGTGTTAATGTTGTAGACTTTTTTGGAACCGTAAGAGATTTGTGTCTTACCTACTAAGCATGAATATACGGCACCCCACGAATCAGTCGACCTCTATTAGAGACATTTCTATGATTGAAACCTTTACTATTATAATAAATGTTTAGGCTCTTTTAAATTACATCATATTGATCGAACGGAGGAACCCGGCTGAACGGAGGAACCCTGCCTGCTGACAACACGGACTGGACGGTCTGTGATCTTGGCCCGTCTGCTGAGGGACTCCTTCGGCCCTGGGTCTCTATAGCCTGTCCGTCCATGGGAGTGGATCTCTCCTTCTGTGGTTCTCCTCAAGGTTTCTCGTTTCTCCCACCGGGTTTTTGAGTTTTTCCTTGCCGTGCTGGAGAGTCTAAGGACAGGGGACGCCCGAGCTGCTCGTCCCACCCACTGCTGACGCTTATTTGGACTTTATGTTTGCCTGGATATTTGATTCACCGGAACTTTACATTGTCTTATTTACTGCTCTGTTTTATTGCCTTAATGTTCGGTGCAGCCCTATGAGGCAACTCCTGTTGTGATATTGGGCTATACAAAACCATTGATTGATATTAAATTACTTAAAATATCGGCTTATATGTCAGCTATTGGCCAACTCCCTTTATATGGGTATTGGTAGCGGACCCCACAACTCCATATCGGTCGGGCCCTATTCAAAAGCCCCCAGGAGTGTCACAAGACAGATCCAGACGAGGCTCCTGCCGTGCACAAAGCGCTGTGCAAATGGCCACACTTACGTGGCATTTTCCGACCTTTGGAGTAAGACTTTCCGAGATCGTCAATCACCTCCAGTACGCCGGAGCTGCAGCTAAAGCCGCCGCCGCAGTGTGTATTCAAATAGAGTGATTGCACCTCCACGTCGTCCATGGCATTTCCAGCGCGCGGCCCACCTCCAAGCGAGCGTGGAAATAACTGTTCCTAATCCCGCCTTAGCTCCGCCTCGGCGCCCCGGCCGCCTCTCCGACAGGATTCGAAAACAAAAGAGCGGCGAAAATACCAGGAGGAGCACCTGAATGGTTTCAAATCAGCCCCACAAAAGGCGGGAGCGGGAGGGGACGGAGACACAGCCCGTGAGCCCCTTCAATGAGGAAGTTAAGACTCTTGAGTAGCTGCTCACTTCAGCCGACACAAAGCCTCCCATTCAGCGGCGGTAATAATGAACACGCTACAGTCAGGGTGCTGAAAAGGCTTAGAAACATATCAATGGAACTTTATTTTTTTTCCTTCAAGAATAACCTGAATCCTATGGTCGCAGTTGCTTTGATCTGATTTATAGGAAATATCTATCCAACGCATTTGGACGACAAATGTGTTCAAGGAGTGAAATTGTGAGCAGTGTTCTACAAAAAGAGCTACAGACTTTGGGAACTGCATTCAAGCCATGACTCTTTCAAGGTTTTGACAAAAGAGTGTTATCTTTGTGAAATGCGATCAGTCAGTGGTGACTCAGTGTCTTTCCAATCGAGGAAAACTGTCAGCCACAAAATTAACAAGTCTAATTCGCAGACGCGATCACAACACAACATGAAGACTTTGAATGAACGTGGACTGTTGTTGTGAACATGGGCTGCATGAAATGAGAAAGTAAACTGCGATCCATTCAATTTAGACAAAGCGCTGCCGTATACATGGAAATAGGGCTGCTCGATTTTGACAGAAAAACTAAATACGTTTTTTTGGACAAATATTGTGATTACAAGTCATTTTTTTATTTGTATATTTGATACACTTAAATGCTTAAAGTGAAGGAAGTTGTGTTACTTTTAGCCTCTCAAACGACATATTCTTGCTGAAATTGCGCCACATTAGAACAATACCAGGGTTGCCAGATTCTGAAAACCATTATATCGTACAAAGCTTCCAAACCTATCGTTTTTCAGCACAAACTATCGTACACTATAAATATGCCAATATCGCTGTAGCACCCGCGCAAAATATTGCTCATATTATCATCATCACCCATAACTACAACACCGCCCCACGCACGCTCCCATTTATTACATTACACACACACACGACCTGCTGACCAAAGAGGATGCGTCAGGGCAGAAGGAATGCAATAGTGGAACTGTAAAACTGATCCAGGGACAGTCTCTCCTTCTTACAGCAGATATTATGCCTTCGTGAATACGGAGGCTAAGTCTGACTCCAGATCAGAGCGAAAGCGAAGCGCTGCTGAGAGGGGACGGTGCATTTAACCAGACTTTATCTGGCGCTCTGAAATTATCCTACATTTAGAGCTGTTTTGAATTATTGATCGTACATCGTACAGGGGTCAAAATTATCATACAAATACGATAGTTACCGTACATCTGGCAACCCTGAACAATACACAAGAATCTACTTTCAAAAATATTTGGTCTCATGTGGACAGCGCCCTCTTCTGGAGAGGTTTCCCTGTCATTCAGAGTACCTCTGGGGGACAGCTAGGCAAATACATGTTGAATGGCCTTTATACCTGCTTTAGGCACTCAAAGCACTTTACATCAAGGATCCAGTCTCTCTTTCATACACACATGTGCGCAGACACTGGGGGCAAGGCGGGTGAAGTGTCTTGCCCAAGGACACAATGTGCATTTTTTGTTTGGATATTTCTTTGAAACATAGAGAATCCTCTTTTACTTGAAACACATGTGACACATAAAGTGCGACTTCAAAATTGCAATAACAATATTACAGTATTCGTACTCACAAACGGTTCAGGCTGCTGCCGTGGACATGAGATACTGATCCAACCCTGACGTCATGGGTTCAAGTCTCGGCTCTAATAGTTCGGTGAATGTCTCTCCTCACTCTAAACCCCGTACTTGCTTTTCCGTAAACTGGGGCAAGACACAACTTAAGTAATGGATAAATAAACACTAAATGACTGCACAATGTTAAAATACCATGTTCTCGCTGAAAAGGGGAAATGTCAGATGGAGGACCTCGGTGATTTTGCGATGTGCTGTATTGTGGCTTCTGTCAATAGATGGTGCCACTTTACTGTGAATATAGACGATAGAGATGTATAAACACATTCAAAAGACTGTCAAATAAAGCCTACGGGCCCCCCCCCCCCAAAAATCCTTAAACGAAACAAAAGGTCATTGTCCTGGTCCGCCGGCGCTGCTGGCTCGGATCGATCCGTGCACAGCTCTTCCCCGGCGAGGACACATCGACTGGTTCTAGGGTCTAATCTCCTGAAACGCTGCAGCGCTCCTCCTCGTCTTCAGAGACACGGGATTCGCGCTGCGCTAAAACAAACGGTGTCAGAAATCATTCAGCGCGGGCTCGGCTCTGTTTGAGGAGCCAGCGGGGGCCGCGCCGGGCTCACGGCAAATATTTTCGACAAACCAAAGTGTCTTATCTTTATCTGCAGCGACGGCAGGGGTTTGAAATTCTCCCGACTTGGAAAATGTCTTTCAGGAACGCCCTTAGGTCTTGCTACCCGGGGCAAAAGTTGAACAATGTTTTTTTTTCCACTGCAGCAACATTTACCACGAAATAGATTCCATTTTTATTTCTCAAATGTCCACAGACTGCGGCGGGATTGGCTGTAGAACTGTTGGTTTAAAGAAGCCGTAGATAAAATAAGCCCATTGCATCTGCGCACGCGTGGGTCAATCGGGTTCCTCGATTTCAGCTACCGAACGGCCCACGCCGCTTTTGAAATGTGCAGGTGGCGGCGCGTGATCAGTGAAGTTTATCGATCCGTAACCGTGAACCGTACGGCTCACGGGCTGCGGTTTAAAGAGTGCAAGTCTCAAGTGACGATTCTTGCACACATTGTGAAACCGAGGGAAACGGAACAGTAGCCGACCATGACGGACGGGGAACGTGTAGAGAGACAGAACCTGGGATCAGCACCTACACTGTCACCTGTGGAATCGTTTAAATCCATCCAGGAATTACAGAAAAGTTTCCAAATGGTGTTGGTGTTAAATAGAGGGGATAAATCGCTGCGTCATTATATAAAAATATAATTAATTTAACTTCAAATTTATGTGGGTAAAGGTCCGCACACACTACACGATTTTTCTAGTCTTAAAAGATTTTATATATAATGGACTGGATTTAGTGCGATTATAGAACGTCTGGGGGTTCACACTTAAGAGCGAACACACTACACGATTCTGACAAACAGCTGATGTTTGATAAGTCTGTGTCTCTACCGCTTCATTTCTCCTCCAGCTTCAAAAACTGACCCCAAATCCGCAGAGACAGGCCGTGTTTGTGAGCGTGGGAAAACATGTGCGTGTCCCTAATTGGTCAGGGGTGTCAACAGTGTCACAACATTGCAGTGCAAGGCTCCTACTGCTACAAAGCCTTCAACTTGGCTATAGTTCTGTCAAATGGAGATACAAGTCGACGACACGAAGAAGCATAAAAATCGTGTAGTGTGTGCGGACCTTTAGTGTATCTAGTCTGGCCACAATTAATAAAGATTTTGTTTCCTGTCAGAATCAGAATAGATTTTATTTGCCATTGTTTGAGAACAGGAATTTTTCTTGATGCGGACGTGCAACATAAAACTTATAACACAGAATTTAGATCAAATTAAGCTATAAAACTTTAAACTATAAGGCTTTAGGGGGCATGCATAAGGAATATTAATAAATAAGATACAAAGTAAAAAGTAAAATATGGTAAGACGACAACAACAGACTTCGAACAACAGTGGGATTATATTTACAGATGAGTATGAGTAAAAAGTAAAGTCCACCTCCTTACTGACAAAAATCCCTGTTTAGGCACTTTTGACAGCACCTCTTCGTATCATACAGTTTTTTAGTTCTTCTTTCCGTTTCTGTCTATCACCGTACGCAGTCCTGATTGTAATAATAGACTTAAAGCTAATATTGTAACAGGCTCCACGGCGACTACAACAACACTCAAACTGAATTAGTCTAATTCTTCAACTTTCCAGTGGTTGAAATGGTAAATGGTCTCAACTTATGTAGGGCTTTGCCACCGACACTCAAAGCGTATTACAGTAAGGAACCGGTCACCCCTTCACACTCTCATTCATACGCCAGTGTACGCAGACACTGGAGGCGAGGAGGGTGAACCCCTGACCTTCCGATCATGAGATGACCCGCTCTACCATCTGCGCCGGTCGCTACGATGGTCCCAATCATAGGCCTATCTACAAGAAACAAGAAACAAAAACTCTCACAGAGTGAATACAAAAGTGTCCCATTAAAGCCCATCATCCATCACCAAACACGGTTCAAAGCCATGTTGCACAGCAGAGACCAGTTCAAAAACCTGACCAGCATCTTTCTTTTCTTCATAAAGACATTTGAAGTGTGAAATGTCAATGCTGAGGTGCGCCAAAGAATGTTTAATAGCCTCAATAAGGAACAATTTGCCCACTTGTATAGTCCAGTGTGGTGTTCTGTATAAATAAACGTTCCTCTTCAATGGCAGTCCGGGAAACCTCTCAGGAGTATTGAACCCGGGACCTTCTCGCTGTGAAGCAAGACCGCCAGTGAAAACAACTAAATCAGGATTCAATTACAATTGCACAGCCCTAACACAATCACCAATTCTTTTCCTTTTCATTTAACAACTCTTGGGCAATACTCCAAACAAATCCAGGTAGATTTTTCATCAGGGAAAAAACTTTACGGAATGGTTAATTCATATTTTCCTCAACTGTTAGAGCACACTTGACAAATAAAGCACTAACTTACTTTGCGTCCCTGCCTTTCATTGAATCATGAGTTGTTTCTCATTCGGTTGGACAGGTTTAGACCAGGTTTGGGCTGACTTCACTGGTTTTCACAGGTTTGGCCTGGTTTAGACCAGATTTGGACTGGCTTAGACTGGATTTGTACTGGTTTGGATTATGTTTGGCCTGGTTTAGACCAGGTTTGGACTGGCTTAGACTGGATTTGTACTGGTTTTCACAGGTTTATCCTGGTTTAAAGCGGGTTTGGACTGGATTGGACCGGGGTTGAACTGGTTTAAACTAGTTTTAGGACTGGCTTAGATCAGATTTATCAGGTTTGGACTGGATTCGACTAGTTTTAGGACTGGCTTAGATCAGGTTTATCAGGTTTGGACTGGTTTAGATCAGGTTTTGATTGGTTTAAACCGGTTTTGAACTGGTTTAAACTAGTTTTAGGACTGGCTTTAGATCAGGTTTATCAGCTTTGGACTGGTTTAGATCAGGTTTGGGCTGGTTGAAACTGGGTTTGACTGATTTAGAGCAGATTGGTACTTTTACCATAAACGGCTTGCTCAACCGTTTGTTAGAGGTCTGTCATTTTAAAACTAAGAGGTCTATCAAAAGATTTTTTTATTATTATCCGTTATGTTTGTTCCCTGAATTCTTGAGAATCCACGGTCTTACAAATAAAAGAAAATCGATTGTTATGTCAAAAAAGCCACATAACTAAACCACAAGGGCTGTTTTGTTTGCAGCCTGAAAGAATCTCTCCCCCGCTCCGTCGTCCTGTCCTTACGCTTTCCCGAGTAGGTCAAGTTGAAGAGTAAACAGCACGTCCACTCCACGGGCCCCGCACAGGTCTAAAAGCACAGCCCACACTCGCACTGTAATCCTCGGGCGCCGGGAGGGACGGGGTCGACTTAACCCCCGGGAGACGCCAACGGTCCAGGCATTTCAGGTCAGGCAGCAGCGGGAATGGGCACCCGAAACAGTTTCTTATAACAATCCTGGCATTCTCCCACACACACACACACACACAACAACAACAACAACAACAACAACAACAACAACAACACGGAGAGTGGCTTAAAACGTGTCACTTTCTGAAAACAGGTCGGTTTCTAGCGCCGGAGTTTAAACGGGAGCCATTCCAGATCGAGAGCGACGAAGTGTGACAACATGTGAAGCGAGAAAAAAATAAGAAGTGTGGTCAGGAATTAGACGGAGTCGGTGGACACGCCCGATCAACGCGGCAACACCGGACCCCAGACGGAGAGAGGTCAATACGCAGACATTCTGATCCTCCCAAAATATTTATTCCCCCGCGGATTTTCTGCTCCTTCGCCCAATTTCATTTCTGGCTGAGAAGGCGTTAATCTGAGGGCCGAGTGGAGCCCGACGAATGCCTCACACTTCACAGACTCCGCGGCTGCTGTGGCTTCAGACGTTTATTTCCGTTCCCGTCGCACATGCAGACGTCACGTAATCAACCGGCATTCGAGAATTATACGGGAAATCGTAGCAACCGCGTTTTCAGTTTAGTGTCACCGGAAGGCTGGTGCTTAACAATCTTTTGGAGGTTATTTCAGAGGGATTTGTTGATGGCTAACTCCTACCCTGATTTATTTAGCTTTGAACCTCCAATAAACGAGGCGAAATTAAAATTTTTACAGATTTCTTTTTTTCCCCACTAACGAGTAGCTTATTCAAAAGCTGTCCAAAAATCCCCTCAGAGCCGATACTTGCAGTTAATATGTCTTTTTCTGGCTTTTATTGCAACATTTCAGCCGACCTTCATCAGGGTTAGAGACAAAAAGACCAGGCGGAAGGGGATAAGTGAGCGCTTTAGTTGTCATTGCGTTCAGGCGTTAGTCCTGAGCCGCTGCGACTGAGCATGCCGCCATTGTGGGCCAACCTGACCAGTTCCTTTTGTGGAGGAAGGGGAAACATAAAAGCCAGACAAAAAGAGTGAGACAGTGTGTAGGGGCTTTTCTTTATTTTCTAAGATAACCCCATAACCCTCCCCCCCCCCCCCAGACAATCTAAAGAACAATGCAGATTTCCACAGTTTTTCACGGGCAGTTAAAGACTGGCTTTTAGATCAACAGTCCTGCTCGCACTAAAAGTACCAGATGGGTACTTGGCCATCGGGTGTTACCCTCGCGGGTATCGTCTGATGGCCACCACACCATTAGTGTTAAAGCCATTGCATCTATGTGCTAATTATGAATAGCTACAAAATAATTATGAAAACTGTTGCACTTTGTTATTCTGCACTTTTCATCCACACTTTTTACTGTATATTGCACAAATATATATTGTCTACATTTTGTATTTTAATAGTATTTTTTTGATTGTATAAGGACTGCAGATGGAAATTAGCATTGTGCTAAATCTGGGGCAGCCATCTTTTTAATGTACCTGTCCGTTGTCCTTTTAAATAAATAACTAACTAACTAAAGTGTGTGTGTGAAGCATCATTCAACAATACAAGAAGAAGAAGAACATTGTCGAACATTGCAGTTTTTATCCGTCTCCGTACTTACTTCCTATACATGGCAGTGAAGATTAACGCCACCATTTTACCGTGACAACCCTGACAGTGTACAAAAATATCAAATCAAAGTATTGAATGAACGTATCGCGTATCCAATCGTCGAGTACCCGGTGATTCCTAAACCCAGTTCAGATTTCTGACACCCATCCTCCCGGGGATTATCCGGGGAAAAGACGGCGTGCGGACCGGTTGCGACGTCAGAAGTTTAAAGCGTCCTGTGAAAATGTGTCAGTTTTTAATAACCCGCGGTAGATGAGAGCGAGCGGCGCGGCGTCTGATGGGGAGTTGAAAGGGGAGGCTCGCTGTGATCTCCTGACAAACCGAGACACTGGCAAAGCTTCGCCGACGGAAACCGAAAGACGCGCCGACGCCAGCGCCAGCCGCAGTTCAAACAACGGTGGCTGTTTGGAGGAGGTCGGCCATGTTTTCTGACTTCTGAGTTGACGCGTAGAACAATGGTGGTTCATTAACATATTTTATGAATGATTAAATTATGAGTTTACTGGTAACTATTTGACGTCATTTTTCTCTTATTCTCCCATGATGGAAATTCCCAGCGATGATTCTTGACCGATTACAACAAAACTACAACTGAAGAAATTTACCAAAAGTAGAAGATAAAAGTGAATGTAAGGGAAATTATTTAAAGGACCGTCCTACTGATTTTAATTGAAAAACACTTGATACTAAAGGTATTTAAAAAGCCATTGCTGGTTGTTGTGAAAAACATCAATAATCGACATTATGGATTTGCTTTCCTGACTTGTATATCTGTGTATTTTCCGAAATGCCAAATGTGTACCTCTGTTAGCAAACGCCTTCCTGTGCTCTTTTGTATTGAGCGTGCTATCCCCATACACATGAATGGAGAAGCCAGGCCCTATATTAAAGTACGGCGAATGTCATTAGCTGCACTCCTCCATTGCCGTCTTCATCTCGTATCTGCACTCGGACCACTCTGATCATCTCTGAGTTTACAAGTTGTAATTACCACTTTGAGTGGCGTTCAATGGCAATTTTCCGAGTGGGAGGCCGGAAATTTACCAGTTACGAGTTGCCTGGAATGCACCTTTGTTCCGAACTGCAAAATCTAGGTGAAAGAAGCAGCTACACTGGAAAAAATGAAATCTTTTCTTAGACAAAAATGACTCAACCTCTTAGCCCCCGCCTTAACTGAGCACATTTTCTCCATTTCGACTTTACCTAAATCGAAAAGCTTCCTATAGCCTCATTTGAAAGCTAAGACCCGCAAAACTGATCTAAACTGATGTTTTTCCTTGCGTTGTTACCGCATTGTTGTCATATTTTGCTACATTTTCCTCTTTGTTTTTATTTTGTTTTTGTCACTTTTGTGCTGCTCTTATGTCACGTTTTTGTTGCTTTTTTATTTTGTTATTGTTGCTTTTGTTGTCATTGTTGTCACACTGTAGCTTTAGTTTTCCTCCTTGTTTTTTCCACCACTTTGACTATTTCATTGCCAATGGAACTACACAGGTTTGACTTTCAAATGTTGTTAGCCTTATTTTAAAGCGAATGAATGCTTGTTCCATTGGCAGTCTTATCTTAAAGCCGTCCAAACCTGTTCAAAATTAATTTAGCATTAATTGTCTTGATTCAAGCACATTTCAAGCAGATTTTCAAAGATAAGATGGCATTTGAAGACCAAACGGTAAGCTAACGTGGCTAATGCTATGCTAACAGCTGCAAGTGCTATCGATAGGGACAGTCACATCCTTCAACAACAGTTTGACCCTGTGAATGATTAAATCCCGTATGATATAGCTGCTCCGGAAGTCTGTCTGCTCTTTTCAGTGGAAAAACCAGGCGCTGTGGTCGGTTCACGTCGTGTTAGCATCAACATGCTAGCACAGAGTCGGAAAGCAAAAAAAAGCTCCTCATACAGCCATTACTTTCAACCATTAGGTATTTATAATCCAAAACTAGGGAGTTTGTAAGATTAGAAGAGGTGCCTAGCCTCTGAGAGATTAGTTGACCGTTGTATGGGTAGTCGGGTTTTTAATGAGCGTGGATTTGTCAGTGGGTCGGTGTTTGACGCTCCTTAATTTGACAGTCCTCGCTGAAAACAACATTGATTGTTCCAAGTTTTGAGTTGTTCAAATTTCAGTGCAAAAACCGGGAAACAAACAAACAATTAGCGACTGGAGGTGCAGCGCTTTTCCTCAGGTGTAAAAGAGACGCCGCGGAGTCATCAAAATAAACAGCAGGAGTTTAGTCAGACTCGGGAATAAAACCCAACAAACTTTAGTTATTGGACTTTTTAATGGGATTTTGCTTTGCACAAGTTCAATTAATATTTCCACAATTATGTTGGAAAAGTTCGCTCACAAATTTAGATTTTTGTTTAGTCGGTAAAGAAACTTGCTACATTGGTCTTTTGTCTTCATTCTCCGTCTACAATGGCATTTTGTGTGAATGATGGAATAAAAACCAGCAGATTTTGATGTTGCAAGTGAACATTTTCTGACCTTAATTCTGTTGTGGTAACGGGACCGATAGTAAACTTCATGTTTTTTGTTTCAAGCTTTTTTTAAACAGCTCACACCAGTGACGTTTCGGGTGGCCCTTCTTCAGACAATGTTGCTTGTTTCATGATTACAAATATATGCAATTTGACAGTTTTATTAGAGATATCCAATTGACACTTTGACTGCAGATTACTGAAACAAATGTATTGCAAGTTTTCTGTCATTTATTGTTTTCCTTTAAAAAAAAAAAAAAGATGGATAGACCTAGGTTTAAAAGTGGAAAAAAATTATAACGTCTGTTCATGCGCATGTGTATTGCCGCCTCCTTTGCCGCTTCAGTCTCCCAGAAAGAAACTGAGCATTATTGGATTATAGCATCATCTCAGTCGCCTTTCGCGCTACACGTGGACACCAAACATGTCAATATTTGTGAATGAATACGTGTGGGCAAGACGAGGGTCTGCTGCGATGCTGTACTCATTTTCTGAAAAACTATGGCATATTATAATGTCATAGAATAAGCAACGTAAAGGATGTGTTTAGTCTGTTTTACGACTCTGATGTTAAAACGAACATGTCAAAGGGAGAGAACTAAAAACATCAACATTGACCACAGCGTGACAAATGTGTCTTTTCCCTTGCCATGTTTTGCCTTAATTAGTTTTATATTTATCTTTCAAATATATTGGAGGAAAAGTAATGAGTCTAGCACTGCAGTAAAAACAGACCACCTCTGACTGTGAGCAAAAGCACCTTTAGTGGACTGGTGTGAGCGCAACCACTTGTGCTTGAACACCAGTAAGACGAAGGAGATCGACTTCAGGAGGAAGTCACTACTGCACACACCGTTGAACATCCAGGGGGAGGACATCGAGGTGGTGGACAGTTTCAAGTACCTGGGTTTTTACCTCAACAATGAGCTGGACTGGCCCCACAACACCAACGCTCTGTACTAGGGCCAAAGTGGCCTTCACCTTCTGAGGACACTGAGGTCCTTCGGAGTGAGCAGGCCTCTGCTCAGGACTTTTTAGGACTCTGTGGCGTCTGCTCTCCACTATGCTTTCGTGTGCTGGGCCCCGGGCCGCACAGAGCGGGACAAGAACAGACAAGCTGGTCAGGAGGGCCAGCTCCGTCCTGGGCTGCCCCCTGGTGGACAGGAGGTTATTAGCCAAGCTCACCTCCATCGTTGGACAACACCTCCCACCCACTGCACGGGACTGTATTGGAGCTGAGCAGCTCTTTCAGTGGAAGACTGAGACACCCTCAGTGCGAGAAGGAGCAGGTCCTTCATCCCCACTGCTGTCAGACTGAACAACAAGACTGTGAAGTAACATGTGCAATAATCCTGTATTTACATCATTTACCTGCGTCACTTTATCAACCACTATGACGTAAACCTGCATGCAAATACTGACTATAATTTGTTTTGTTATAGTCTGTTTACTTTATTATTATTTACTGTTTACACTTTTTGTCTCCACAAAGTCCTTGGTAGTCAGTGTATATAAGATAACACTATTTACTATTTAATAGTTTTTTTCACATTTCCTGCCTATTTGCCCGCCATAACTGTTTCTAAGAGCTGAATGTAACAAGTAAATGTCTCCATCGTGAGATCAATAAAGGCTTATCTTATCTTTAGGACGTTACAATGTCACATGAACCAAACCGATATCTATCTACACACTTTTGCTTCATTCTGTGAGAACCCAAAGTCCACATTCATCGCATTAAGCGTGTTATATGGGGCTTTGCAAACCCAGTTGTAAATTTATGGACCCGTTCTCCCGGCATCAGTCAATCTGTCAGTGTGACAGAGAGGAGCAGACAGTAAAAATCAATTGATGGAGCCACTGCAGTCTCCCCAGGTCTTGTCAGTTTAATGTGCAGAAGGATGACAGCGGTGGGGCAGTAACATCATCCAGCTATATGGCCGTCTACAGCGCCCTGGGGTAGAATGGTTACTCTGTAGTGTGCAGACAATAACGCAAGTCCACAAAAGTGAATAGGTGAATTTGTATTACATATCTTTGAGTGCCTTCCATTGGGGAGTGGTCTGTGCTCCTCTAATGACCCACACTGGTCACATGTCTGGCCAAAGCGCTGGTATGTTTAAGGTGAGACACGACAGGTAGATTTTTCACGCAGAGGTCAATGTACTGCCCCCTCAGGTCTTAGGCGTAACTGCAGTCTCTATATTAAGCTCGTGCATTACGGCACTTCAGACCCGAATTAACACCTTTCTGAGTGAGTGCAGGATTTTAGAGGCCGTTGTGGTGAAAGGGTCTGGGCTCATTCTCATTAAGACATTGCTGGAACAAGTACGGGGAGGAAAATACATCATTTTAACATTTTTAAACACTAGTCCTTTTGAACATCTTTGTTTAACATCCGTACGATGCTTATTTTGTGATGTTTTGTATCAGGATATCCTTCAACATCGCTTCGCAAAGCCGGTTTTCCATCGCGCGTTCATTCACAAATATTGACATATCTTACGTCCACGAGTCCAGCGATGGGTCACCGAGATGACGCTACAATCCAAATATGGTCATTTCCTTTCTGGGAGAACGCCACGGGCAAAATACGGCAGAAATATACTCGCGCATGCGTACAAGTTACAAGACTTTCAGGACGGATTTCTCAAAATGAGGTTTTTGTTCCACTTTAGTAGCTCCTACAGACTCGGAACTTTCCAGTCTTGGGCTTAACTATATATTAAAGTTTTTTTTCCACCCCTACTGGAGCCGCCACCTTAACGTGGTGGAGGGGTTTGACCTGAATGATCCTGGAGCTCTGTTGTCGGGGGCTTCGTGCCCCTGGTAGGGTCTCCCAGGGCAATCAGGTCCTGGGTGACGGGTCAGACAAAGAGCGGTTCAGAAGCCCCTTATGAGAGACCAACAGGCCCGGTTAGAACCATGAGGCCGTCCTTCTGTGGACCCAGCACCTGCAGGGGGCGCTATAGGGGCTGGTGCAGCTCCAACAGCTGCCCCCACGACCCGGCAACGGACATGTGGAAGAAAATGGATGGATGGATGGATTATTTAACACAAAAAAAACAAATTTTTCCCCATATGAATACAGTAGCTCAGTGGTTCCCAAAGTGGGGTCCGGGGCCTCAGAGGACCTGCAGGGGGCCCCCCAAAGCTTGTCTACAAAACAAGTACATGGATAATTTTTCTGTTCTACATTATACTACTTTAAACACGTATTTAACCTAAATCATGGCTAAATGTTGCTTTGTATGTTATTTTTTCTGCAAAATCATACAAATTCCCCAGAATATAGTAAATATATTATTATAAATTTCCAAAAAGAAAATGCCCAAATGTTTCCCCTGATCATTATTTGACAGTGATTTCAACATCTTTGTACAGACTACGGCATTGTGTGGACTCAGACAGCGCTGCCTCGGAAACACACCAGGTGCCACGTCACCTTGTTTCCTGTTGCCACGTCACCTTTGCGAGACTCGTGTTTGTTTCGCTGGAAGTCTCTTGGAATTTCAGTAACATTTTAAGAGTTGGTGAAATCAATCATTATGGCTAGCCGCACCGAGCAAGAGCTTCACCGTCTAAGACTGGACATAAAGCGATTGACGGAGGATATTAAAAAGAAAGAAGCGCTTGTTTCCGACCTCATGGAAATATCCCATAGACAATCACTCCATATTTCCTCTCTGACTGCTGCCCTCCAAGAGACAGTGCTCGGAGACCCGGCTACCTGTCCCTCACCCTCTAGCTCAACTCCCCACCCGCAAACCGTGCACAGAACAAAAACACTTGGATCTACCTGTTTGAGCCTCACGAACCGCTTCTCTGTATTGGCGGAGGACTCACCTACTCCAGCTGTTCCGGCAACGGCGCTCCCCAATCTGGACCCGGCGATGGATTTCCCGGCTCTCCAAGGGGGTGGCGCGGATCCCCGCTCGGCCCAGCCTCACAAACAGGGGGAAAAAACATCGGCCAGGCGTAATATCCTAAAAGAGGCGGTCCGGAGACGATCCAGTGGATCCTCGGGTATGGCTCCGGTCTTGTCGCTGTCCCCGACGCTGCACGCGCCCTCGCAGCTGCTGACGGTGTCGCGGTCTCATCAAGCCGCGACACCGCCGGTGGCCCCCCCGCGGTCAGCTCTCGCGTCACGGCCACAACATTCCGCGTCGCGAGAGGTATCCCCGCGGTCCTCTCCGGCGGAGCCACGGACACAACAACCCGCGGTGCAGCCGGTGATCCCGGACGAGGGCGCGCAACAACAGCAGCCAGGATCCACTCCTGTCGGGGCGGGACTTGAACCCATCGGTCAGCCCGCGGCCCTGGTCTCTCCTCCGTCCTCTCCACATGGTGATGTTTCCGAGTCCGCCCACCAGCCAAAGCCACTATTCCCCACCACAACACTCATAATAGGAGACTCCATTATCAGAAACGTCCGTTTTTATAACGCCGCAACCCACTGCTTCCCAGGTGCTACAGTTTCCAGGATAACACAAAAACTCCCAGGCATTTTTCAGTCCATGCACCCATCCGTCCATAGAGTGATCGTCCACGTGGGTACAAATGACGTATCGAAAAGACAATCGGAGCGTACAAAACTGGATTTTAAAGAACTCCTCAGCGTTCTGAGACCATGGATTTTTAAAGGTGTGTCTGTGTTCATCTCGGGCCCCCTCCCCACGCTGAATCGTGGCGATGAACATTTTAGCAGGACCTTCCATCTGAACTGCTGGCTTAAATCCGTATGTAGACCTCTAACCTCTTTTATTGACAATTTTAGCCTTTTTATGGACCGACCCTCTCATTTCCGAGTCGACGGCTTACATCTGAACTTGAGGGGCAGCCGTCTGCTCACAAAGAACATGTCCCTGGCAGTCCACTCCTCACCTGCGCGTGATTGACGGTTTGCCTCCAGTCAATCACGCGCAGGTGCAGCCTCCGCCAACACTCCCCCTCCTATCGTTTCCACGCCCCCCTCACAAACCATCCCTGTCATCACTAGCAGAGAGCGGACACAACACAACCCTCCATGCAATTATCCCGTTAATATGGACAGGAATTATCCTGTCCATATTAACGTTTTAAAACCCCTCCCCAAAGCCCCCCCACAGTCCACAGCTAATCCATCTCAAACCACAATAAACATGGCTCTTTTAAATGTCCGCTCTCTGCAGAAGAAGTCTTTTATTGTGAATGACCTGATTTTAGATAATAATCTTGATTGTTTGTTTTTAACTGAAACCTGGCTGGGTACAGATGCGACCGCGGTTCTTGCTGAGGCCTCCCCACCTAATTTTAGCAGCACCTTTTCAATAAGGAATGGGAAAAGGGGAGGTGGCACTGCTTCCATATGTACAAACACTATTGCCACCAAACCTATTTTATTTGATCCATTCCCCACTTTTGAGCACCATGCAGTTGTTTTTAGCAATCCCCCCATTTTATGTGTCACTATTTACAGACCCCCCAAAAAATGCCCTCTTTTTGTTAAGGAATTTTCTGAGTTTTTATCACTTTTACATAGCTCTTTTAATATGATTCTTTTAACTGGTGATTTTAATCTACACATAGATAATCTTTTAGACCCTGTTGCTAGGGATTTTTTAAATGTTCTTAATTATATGGATTTTACCCAACACGTCACACAGCCAACTCACGACAGAGGACACAGTCTGGACCTGGTCATCACGTATGGCCTGTCCACAGCTGTGTCTTCTGTCATTGACTTGGCTGTTTCTGACCATTACTGTGTGTTTTTTAATATCACCAGTTTTACCCAGCGGGAGACCTCGGTAAGAGCTGTGAGGAAACGTCATCTCACCCCTGAAGTGGCTGCAAATTTTATTGATGTTTTAGAGAAATATTCTCCTATTGTTCTACCTGCCCCCTGTGATTTTATTTTTGAAAATTTTAATAGCAAACTCAAGTCAGCGCTTGATTCTATCGCTCCTTTAAAATCCAAGAAACTCCCTACAAAACCAATTACTCCATGGAGGAATGAGGAAATTAAACAACTCAAAAGACAATGCAGGGTGGCAGAGAGAAAATGGAGAAAAAACAAAATTACCATAAACTACCAAATCTTCCGTGAACAACAATCAACCTACAATAACACAGTAAGAAACACAAGAAACAACTACTTCTCAAAAATTATCAACAATAATAAAAACAATCCCAAGGTACTCTTCTCTACAATAGAACATCTAATCAATCCTGATTTTAACAAGACCAATTTTACTCCAAGTGACTCCCTTTGCGAGGCGTTTGCAGACCACTTCAGGGGAAAGATAGACACTATCAGATGTAATATTTTATCTACTCAAAGTAACACGGTTTTAAATACATCTGGTTGTCTACTTGTTCCAGAGGAAACACTGCACAGTTTTGTCCAGGTTAATGCTGAGATGCTTGATAAAGTTTTCTCCTCAGTGAGGCCCACCACATGTCCTTTAGACCCGGTCCCAACCCCGTTTTTTAAAACTTTCTATGGATCTCTTAGAGACGAGCTTTTACACATGATGAATTGCTCCCTTCAGACGGGGGTCTTCCCTGCTGCCTTTAAGGGGGCGGTGGTGAGGCCTCTGCTGAAGAAGAGCAATTTGGACCGTAATGATTTTAACAACTTTAGACCGGTATCCAACTTACCATTTTTAAGCAAAATCTTAGAAAAACTTGTTTTTACCCAACTTAGCGACTTTATAAATGCACATGACGTCCTTGAGAAATTTCAGTCTGGCTTTAGGGTAAACCACAGCACCGAGACAGCCCTTTTAAAGATTTTAAACGATTTTAGATTAAATTATGATTCCAAAAGGTTGACAGTGTTGGTTCTACTGGATCTGAGCGCTGCCTTTGATACAGTCGACCATACTATTCTTTTAACTCGTTTAAAACACATCGGCCTCTCTGGTGCTGTCCACAAATGGTTTACATCCTACCTCACAGACAGGACATTCATGGTGAGTGTGGATACCTGCTCCTCCAAGGTCCATAATATTACATGTGGTGTGCCTCAAGGTTCGATTTTAGGCCCAGTGCTTTTTAACCTGTATATGCTCCCTCTTGGTGATGTCATCAGGAGACATGGAGTCAACTTTCATAGTTACGCTGACGATACACAGTTGTACATCTCCATGTCTCCTGAGGACACCAGGCCAATGGATGCACTTTTTAACTGCATTTTAGATATCAAATCCTGGATGGCAGAAAACTTTCTCCAGCTTAACCAGGACAAAACTGAAGTTTTAGTCATCGGTCCTCAGGCCCAGAGAGAGAAACTTTTACCCAAACTACAGTCATTGTCTTTTAATCCTTCCTCACAGGTGAAGAACCTGGGTGTGATTTTTGACTCTGAGCTGACTTTAATTCCACACATTAAGAATATCACAAAGATAGGTTTTTACCATCTAAAGAACATAGCCAGAGTCCGCCCCATTCTCTCTCGGGCCAACACGGAGACGCTAATGCATGCTTTTATCACCAGTCGTATCGACTACTGTAATGCCCTGCTTTCTGGTCTTCCCAAAAAGAGTATCTCAGGTTTACAACTTTTACAAAATTCAGCAGCTCGTGTCCTGACGAAGACCAGGAGGCGGGACCACATTACACCGGTTTTAGAGTCACTGCATTGGCTCCCCGTGTGTTTCAGGATCCATTTTAAAGTTCTTTTAATGGTTTTTAAATGTCTTAATGGTCTTGGTCCTTCTTATCTTTCAGAATTGATTTTACCATATGAGCCTTCGCGGTCCCTTCGCTCCTCTGGCAGGGGTCTCCTAGTTATTCCTAAAGTCAACAGAAAGACTCACGGCGAGGCGTCTTTCCAATACTATGGCCCTCGCCTCTGGAACGACCTGCCAGAGGAGCTCAGGACCGCAGAGAACGTTCATGTTTTTAAGAGCAGGCTCAAGACCCACCTTTTTAGTTTAGCTTTTAATTAATATTTACTTATATTAACCTTATTTACCGGTTTTAGTTCTATTATTTCTTTATTTTCCCTCTTTTATCCTGTGCTATTTCACGCACAGTTTTAGCTGTTTTTAATGTATCTCTTATTAAATATTTATTTATTTATTTTTATTTATTTTATTCATTTATTTTTTATGTTCTCCTAGTGGTTCCTCTGAGGGAGCCCTCTGCCCCGGGAGTGCTGGTTGGCTGTGGCCGTGCGGGCGCTCTCCTGGGGGTGCCTGGATGGAGGTAGGACGTCTCTCCTACACCTACTCCGGGCCCCCTGGGTTGGCGCTCTGTGGCTGTGGGCGATGGGCTGCTCCTGGTGCAGACGGCTCCTTGGATGATGTTTCCTCTTTCGGTCCATCTGTACCCAGCCTTACGTACTCAACTCTATGTCCATTTTTATTTAAGACTTTTAACTGCTGGGCTGTCTGTACGTCTGTGTGTCTGTGTGTGCGGGTGGTGGGTGGTGGGGTTGTAGTTATTTATGTATATTTACTGGTGGGGACGATTTTTATTATTTTTAATGATTTTTAAGCACTGTAAAGCACTTTGTGTTACATTTTGTATGAAAAGCGCTCTATAAATAAAGTTTGATTTGATTTGATTTTGATTTGATTTGATTAGATTCACATTATCCTTATGGCTGAAAGTCCTCTCTACTGACCAACATCACGCTCATGTTTTTGACGCTTTTGGACGCCTTAATGAGGAAATAATTGGACCATACGTCACATGAGCTGGAAGAGAGGACTTTGAACTTTGTGACAGTTTCTGTTTTTCACGTCAACTGGCCCAAGAATTACACAGAAATTAGCGATAAACTAAGACTATAAACCTGCATTTTGACAGTTACCATGGTTACCGCCGTGACATTTTCAGCTGCTCCGCCTCAATTTTAAACTATTGCTGGGTTGCAGGCGACATCACGGCGTTCTAAAGGCCAATACTATTATATGGAGGAAAAATTATTTAGTTTTTGAGGAAATGTTTGGTCTTGTACAGAGAGATCATGGACCCAGTGACTGATATTAATGATCATTATTGTAATTCATACATTTTCTTTTGAGCTACGACTTGTGAAAGTGTAATGTTGTTAATAGGAAAAACTGCCCCCTGACCCCCGCTGGGTCCGGTGACATCATCACAGTCTAGAACCTGCAACCCAGCAATAGGCTCTTTAGAATGTTGTGATGTCACTGAGGGCAGGAGCCAGTTGTTCCTGTTCACAACATTACACTTTCACAAGTCGTAGCTCAAAACAAAATGTATGAATTACAAAAATTATTATTAGTATCAGTCACTGGGTCCAAGAACTCTCTGTACAAGACCAAAAATGTCTCCATATTCCATCCGTATTGGTGTTTAGAACGCTGTGATGTCGCCTGAAATCCAGCAATTAGACTTCAAAATATCGGTACGTCCAACACTGGAAGGTCGGGAGTCTGTAGGAGCGACCACAGTGGAGATATTGTTGCAAGAGTGTGAAGATCTCACAGGAGGAGAGTTGCGGAGGCGTTGGTACTGCTGACATCATCAGTGACATCATCAGTGACATCATCAGTGACATCGGCTGGAGGCAGGAAGTGATCGAGAGAAATAAGATTAAACTAAAACTCACGATTTTAGGTGTAAAACTACAACTGAAAAATGTGGTCCTGATGTGGCTTAAGGAGCAAGAACAAGAGGAATGACATTTGAGACGATAAAATAAGGTTCAGATTTTTAGCATCTGAAAAACATTGAGATCAGAGGAATAGTGCCAAAACCAGACTTGGAGACACTCATCCATGCGTTTGTCTCCAGCAGGTTAGACGACTGTAACGGCTGCTCACTGGCCTTTCTAAACGAGCTGTTAGAGCCGCAGAACATCCAGAACGCTGCTGCTCGAGTCCTGACAAGAACCAGGAAACACCACCATATTAGTCCAGTGCGCCGGTCTCTGCACTGGCTTCCTGTCACTCAGAGAATAGAATTTAAAACAGCTCTGCTTGTGTACAAGTCGTTTCATGGTTTAGCACCAAAGTCCATCTCTGACATGTTAGAGCCGTATGAACCATCTCGGGCCCTGAGAACTTCAGGGAGGGGTCCCCTGGTGGTTCCCAGAGTCAGGACTAAACACGGTGAGGCTGCGTTTCAGTTTCATGCAGCTGAAATCTGGAACAGTCTTCATGAGGATGTGAGACAGGCCTCAACTCTGACAATGTTCAAATCCAGGCTGAAAACAGCTCTTTTTACCCGAGCAGATGAAAACTGAAAGTATTTTATCTGCACTCTTGCCTTTTACTGTCATTGATTAACTTTATGTTGATGTTTTAATGATTGATTTGATCTGTTTTCTTGTAACTTGATGCAACTGTGAAGCACTTTGAATTGCCTTGTGTATGAATTGTGCTCTACAAATAAGCTTGCCTTTATCTGATATTTCCAAAAAACAGTTGGACATTTGTTTACCGTTACTATGACAACAGCTATAATGGAAATAGACAGGAATCGAGCTCCCCGCCAGCGAAGCCCGTGAGATAGGCCTTTAAGTGTCTCCAGAGAGGGGACGATCTCCACGGTGCCATCTCGGTGCGAATCTCGAGCTCCACGGGACCTTCTCCTAGCGAGCGTAATCCGCCGCTACGCCTGCGAAGAGTCGACGCGGGGTAAAAAAAAATGGCAGCTTTGGTTTCGGTACTACGCTGCGCAGGCAAAAACAGAAGAAGACAGTTGGCTCGTTGTTGTTGTTTCTTTCCATTTGCATGCCCAACAAGCATCGCACAAGCGCATCAATAATTCATACGCCGTAACCGTCTCCCATAACCGCTGCTCTCCCGGGCGTTCCAATTTATGACGGGGAGGAGCGATTCTCCGCCGGCGCCGATGGATTATCGGGTTTGACATTGAGCAGCGTGCGCGAGAATCAATAGAAGAAAAAGCCCGGTAATTAATACTTAGTTTAAATATTTATTCACGGAAGGCCATAGGAGTTTCTCACTGTATCCGACGGAGAAAGTAATCCGGTACGACTCGGCTTCAGATGTAATTTCAAGGTCGAACTAACATGTGCAAAGGGAAATTGATTAGGAAAATAGGAAATGTGAATGTAGCGTTTAATTTAACAATGATTTGGGAGGACAGAAACCGTCAGCAAGTAACGAGGTCTTTCAGAGCTGCTGTATGACGAGGACTACAGGTAATTGTGCAGGACCCCACTACAACGTCTACTGCTATACTTCGATTGTTACTAATGGTTATAATACACAGCCCGACCGATAAATGTGAATAACAAAAGTGAATTTTCACACGTTTCCATCCAAGAGTTTTTGCTAATCGTGGCTTTGGTTACCTGGTTACAGCAGGCGGCTGCATGGCGCAATTGCAGCACTTACCCAGCAGAGGGCGCACTGTACGTTTTTGATGTCACTTGAAGTACGAGCTTTTACGTATCGTTTTTGGCCAAATTAATTTACCATGTCGGAATTAGCTGCTTGTTTTTACTCGTAATGCCATGAATACATGTTAATTTAGGCGACCTACACACTAAAGCAGGGGTGTCAAACGTACGGCCCGCGGGCCAGAACCGGCCCGCCAGTGGGTTCAGTCCGGCCCACGGGATAAATATGCATTATTAAAGAAGAATAAACTTCATTTTCTTTCAAATTTGCAGTTCTTATATTGTCCGCTAGGGGCGCTGTGTTTGAGTCAGTTCTATCGCTTTACCTGTTTTTTCTGTTGACTCTGGCGCCCTCTTCAGTGAAATGTCTTGAGAAAAGTGGACACAGAGTGTCGGATTTTTCAAGAAAAATTGACCTCTTCCTATATGTATACAGTGATCCTTGTTGAATGTTTTTACATTATTTTATCGATTGATATAATTGATAAATGTTGACATCTCTTTTGCAAGAAAAAAATAAGACTGTTGAAAAGAGGACCATTCACGGCCGAGTCCGTACTCGCCAGGAAAGACCCAGGTTTTTAAAAGTAAACAAACAGCTCATAAGCGAAAGACATCTGAGGGCTACGCATGTTTTTCCTTTGAAACACTGAAGAGGCACCAAGGCCAACAAGAGGCGCTACAGTAAACAAGAAAGGGATAAACAAGGAGGTATCCAGGCAAGACACAGCTAAGCCTTCACGTCACTGAAATCGGCCTGTTACTCATTGGCAACATGTCAGATACTGAGCCATAGGAGAACTGTGTGTGGAGTAACTTAAAGTATTTGCATATAAACTACAGTGAGCAAAGAAAAAACAACGCCGAATCCCCGCACGGCTTTGATACGGCCGCGCTTGATAGTAACTACGGGTTTTCCATTTGGATCCGAAATCGAAACAGCCTTCACAGCGAAGCCTTTCACGGAGATTCAGGGAGCGCTTCCAGCCGACAGGGCCCCGATGACACGCCGAGTTTTATTCCCAGCCCGTAGCGCGTTTTACGGCGTCCAAATGGATACGGTCCCGGGGGGAAGTAGCGGGAGCCAGATCTGAAGGAGCGGCTGAAATAAATCCGCGGGCTTTCGGGACATTATGGAGTGGAGCAGCGGGAACTTAGGGAGGTCTGGGGAAGAAGGGAGAGACGATTCGTATCCAAGCAATATGGAGTACAGAACTAGTGGTACTGGCAGCAGTCGTAGTACTTGGGCTTTTAGGATATTAAAAAGTGAAGCTACGGGAATACTGATGGAGGCCGTGAAAAAAGTCTGTATACAATCCTCATGTTAAGCGAGGATCATTAACGGAGCTAAAGTCCCACTCACTACAATGGGATTTTACTGAGTTGAACCTTTTTAAACATCTTAAACATTGCTTTTACTCTGGATTATCTTGACCAAGGCTTTCAGGACATACACTATCAAATCACTTTTTCCACACATGATAAAGATGTGTTGTTAATTCAAGGATATTAAGATAATAGTTATTGTTTGTCTACAGAACTATGTACAGTTTAGACCCGGAGGTAGCTTTGTTTTCATGTGCGATGTCACTACTTCCTGTACATTAAAAATAAAGACAAGAGTAAATTCAAATAAGTGTCAAGTGTGTTTCATAAAAATTACTTGAGATGGTGATGCTATTATGACATTAAGTGTTTGCGTCAAATTAACGTCAGTTTTAGTTTCAAGGCTAAAACGTCTATAGTATTCATCACATCCTGAGCAATGTGTGTTTAACATATTATTTATTTCAACCTGGCATGGCTAACTCCCCCTAGGAATAAAACGCCGACAGGAAACAGCTCGGGTCGTCACCGTAGGAAGTTAGCATTATATTGCTATGAAACGGGCCGTATACGATATAGAAATAACGAGGAGGAGCGTTGGATCCTAAAGTATTTTTTATTTATTGCACTTGGGGGTGGGGGCGCCCTTAAGCTTTTTGCTTCAGCCCACTCCTTTTGAGCAGAATGTATACTCCTCAAATAAACAAATAAACTACACTAAAACTAAAGTATGCGGACAGTTAGCAAGCCTGCTAATCCAGGCAACTTTGCTCAATGTATTTTTCCTATAGCTGTTAGCATAAGCCGTGGCAAATTATAAACAATCCAGATGTTTTCAGCTGTTGTCAACCATTAACCACATTTAGGTCAAAGCGTTGAACGCACAGACCTTTTGAGATTTTACTTTAGCTACAAGTTAGCATCTAAAGGTGTTCTCTGACCTAAATGCTAACTCAAATTCAGTCAAGTTTCTGCTTTTGTGGGGTCAGAGACACATCCAGTGGCCACTAAACATCCATCCATCCATTTTCTCCCACTTGTCCGTTGCCGGGTCGTGGGGGCAGCTGTTGGAGCTGCACCAGTCCCCTATGGCTCCTCCTGCAGGTGGTGGGTCCACGGGAGGACGGCCTCATGGTTCCAAACGGGCCTGTTGGTCTCTCATAGGGGGGCCACTAAACATCATCTCATAATATGTTGCCATGAAAAGGACAAAACACACCTTGCCATACTTTAGTATTGCGCCGTTTTCCCTGTTCCTGTTTATGGGGGATAGAACGCTCGATTTAAACGGGTCCGGGATCGGACGGATAACAAAATGTGTGCATTTGTGGGAACAGGCTCGGTTAGAGATAGTTAGAGATGCCTCCACGGATCAGAAATAAACTCTAAATAAAATGTTGTCCTTATCACCCGTCTCCCCCCCTGTTTTTACGTTTAATCATAGTGAAACGAATAGAAATATTTGAAGCCGGTATGTGGCTAGTAGTAACAGGTGCAGAAATAGGCGTAATCCATAGTCCGCGTGTAGGTGTGTGTAGGAGTCAGTGGAGGAGGAATAACTATGATGTTCTGTAATTGTATAGATTTTTATGCACAAATACCATTATACAATAGGTATTATATGGCAACAGAGCAGTGGAAGCAGAGTTTAGAGCAGCAGCAACAGACGGATGAATAACAACAGTAGTGGAAGTGGTTGTTTCCAGATGCTTGACTGAAATAATCGTTGAGTGGAGGAGGTCGGAGGAGGAGAAGCATGAACTAAATCCTGTATTATGTTTAGGGATCATTACGCAATATTAAAAAAAATAAAAAATAAAACAAAGCAGTGCAGTGATTCATGTGCACACACTATAGGCCCAATTAGGAAAGGTAAAGACAATGGATTAACAGAGCAGGATTAAACCCACACAGCAGGAGTTAAATCTGTGAACGCAGGAAGCAGATGACTAAATACATGGTTTATTATTGCAGAGAATCACTGGGTCCTTTACATACTCCAAAATAATGACATTTGGGAAAATTCACATTGGTACTTTATGCTTTATAACTAAGGAAACATATCCTGCAAATCAACTTTTTGAATTTTAACCCAAAGACAAACCTGGAGCGGTATCTCACTACATTCACGCAGTTTTGAGTAATCCTGTTTCATTTTGCCGTTTCTTCTTCTACTGTTTCAGGGCTTCGTTCTCTACTTCCTGGATACAATTGCGTCATAAAACCAAAAAACTGTCCTTAACGCAGGGCATTAAAAAGCCTTCAAAGTCATGAAATCAAAATCAAAGCCTTAATAAGCATGGCGAAAGGTTTTGGTTCTCGTAGGAAAGTGTGGTGGAGGAGGAGGATCAAGGAAGCAGACGGGTATTATACTTAAAAGGAACAGGCCGCCGTTTTTCCATACTGAGATCTGTTCTTACCTGAGCTTAGACGAGTTGATGGGTCTGGTCTTTGTGCGTGCGCTCAGTCACGCAAAAAGACCAAAGACGTTGTTAGCATTTGGCCTCCCCCAGCATATTCCTATAGCTCCTCCACGGGCACAAAGATCAGACAGGTACGTATCAACAGCTCAGGTAAGAACATATCTCAGTGTGGAAGAACGGTGGCCTGTTTCTTTAAAAAAGCCGCTGACTAGCATGCTAAAAATGCTAACCCCGAGCCTGCATCCGGCTATAGCGTCCGGTGGCGCTTTTCATCACAGCGCACACGAGAGAGAAGCACTTTTTTTGCTTCTCTCTCGTGTGAGACAAGAACTCGAGAGAGTGCTTCTGTTTTATAGAAGGAAACCACTGTTCAGATGTTGAGGCGTCACTAAAGCAAAACATTATCAACGCAACTGTTCAAAAAAAGCTTGCCTGTCAGAAACCAGCATTTCACCTATTTTTTACGGACGATTACTAAAGAACGGAAAGAGGTACGAACAAACTTTTTGTTTCAGATGAAAGTCTAATCTTTCTTCTGGTAGGTTTGACATAGGCCTAGAACTACATTTTCTGTGGGTCTTGAAAAAACTGTCAAAATCATGAAAAACCTCTGGCAGTCGGGGGCTCTCTGATTTGAAAATGGCTGGCAGTCAAAGCTGCAATTTTGGCTGAAATTGTGCACCATGTTGTGCTCCACAGTTGCATCCATTTTGCTAATGAACATCCAAATGTAAATTCTTAAGAAATGAAATATGCACAGATTTGGGCATTAAAACATTTTTTTTTATAGCCCGTAATTCTGCGCTTTATCAGTTCTGAGTCTTTACTCAAAGTGTGTTCATCAGGCCGAGCTGAAGCTGTGCAACCACGCCGTAAATCGAAACAGAACGTTTGTTTTTTAATCGGTTATTCCCACAGCTGCCAGCAGGAGGAGCCCCAGGCAAAGCTTCACCAGCTCTAGCGCCTGTATTTCATTGTTACCATTTAATTCTTACAGATACATAATTCCGTATTACAAACACTGAGGCACCAGGAAGCCGAGCGATGCCGGATTACTCAAATACGACTCTACTCCCGCCGCAGACTTTATCAAAAACCCAGCGCTAAATTTATGGACGTGCTCTTCTGGCATCAGTCAATATGTCAGTGTGACGGAGCAGAGTAGACAGTAAAAATCAATTGATGGCATCCTCTCCGCGCTCGGCTGGACCCACTTCATTTCTCCAAAGGTTTTGTCAGAATAATGTAGTGAACGATGACAGGCGGTGATTTAAATGAGTGGCACGAAGGGAAGTACCTGTATTTTTAAACATGCATTTGCTGATTGACAAACGAAACATGAAATGAACGATCGCGCGCGTCTTGTAGATTGATATAAAGATCAATACAAGTAAATGAAATAAAATACTAAAGTGGTGTTTTTATTGGTGGTTTTTAAGTTCCTTAACCAAAACTATTGTTATTGTTAGCATGTTAGCGTTCTACAGGAGTTTTTTGCGTTTTTTTGTGACACAGAAAAATATAACCTGGAATGTTCCGCAGTGTGGTTTTAACCATGATCCATTTTCTGAACTCCTCAGCATTGATGTTTAGGGTTAGTTTAGTTTATTGGTTTATTTAGTCGGGACAGTGGATGTTAATGAACAAGCCACACTGGATTGTAGCCTTGGGCTAATTTCCATCCGTCGTCCCCCATGCGCACTCTCAAACATACACTCATTCATCCTGGCCTATTGTACATGTTTTTAGTGGTAGGGGAAGCCGGAGTACCTGGACTAAACATTGACATATTTTTCTCTTTGTGGCATTACAAATATTGTATTTAGGAGTTTAAAGCATTGAATTCGACTCACTGCTGCATGAGTAAATGCCTAATCCGTTTAAATACAGCTAAAAACAAAATCTGCTTGCCATATACTAAGCAGTGAAGACAATTTGAGTGCTGAAACAATCTTGTAAAGTGGGAGTTTATAAAACACGGGTAAGCGGTGCCTCCTCATGACATCAGCACGTGGAACAGAGAGTTCCAGGTCTCGAGACGGAATAACAAACCGAATATGCAACAAAACAAACCTCCAGGTCGGTTTTAATAAATGCGGGAACATTTTAACAACCTGACATTTCATTCTGAACATTATGAAACCTTAAAGAACGGGTTTTCATTCCACCCTCTCAGACTCTTTTTCAGAAACATCCAAAAGTCAACGCCGCATATGGTGAACCTGGCTGTTCAGATTCCTGTCAAGCTCCATTATCCCGCTATATTTACCCGAGCGATCCACAAAGAGGCGTCGCCTATAGCGCGCCGTGATCCCGCACCCCGGCAACGGCGCCGCAATCCACGCTTTTAAATCGTACAGCAGGAAAATAAAGCTTATCTCGAAGAAATGTACAGAGAAGACCCGCAGAGGTTGTGGCGTCAGCAGCCGCAGCGCCACAGTGCCCCCTGTTGGCCGCCGGGGTAAAGCCGGGCCGTTTTCTGTTGAGATAAAAGTGTGTTTCATTCCTGCCCATCCCCCACGTCTTCAAACGCTGCAGTCACTACGGGCTCCGAGTGCACAACAGGGGCAGCGGGAGATGGATGGATGGAAAGAGAGAAGGAAGGAAAGAGAGAAAGATAGACAGATAGATAGATGGATAGATAAGGATGGATGGCAACATATGGCAGTACGGACACCACGTCTCGCAGCGCTTTAATGAGAATATGAATATTAATGAGGCTGTTTTACACTGGACAAGAACCGGTCCAGTATTGAACAGTTATTAATGCAGCGCTGCACATTTATGAACGTGTCGACACAGTTCAAATCGTTCTCAAACATGTTTTCATGCAGGGTTGTGTCACGGGGTTCATGCAGAGTTTGGTGCAAATGTTCATGAGTCGAGGGCCAGCGGATGATTCGGAGAAATATTACTGCACATAACAGAAATCAAAACTGCCCATTTTCTGCATGGAACCCAAATGTCTTTTGGTTCAGTAATATTTATACAAAGCAGAGCCTGGTCTGTCGGGGAGAAGCTTGGTCCACAATATTTTCTGAATATTTCTCTCAATGACAGACTCATTAACATTTGGTTGATAACTTTGACAATTTTATTTTTGCCTCCATTTTCCGTTCATTTTGAGCAAAGAAACACTAACTGGGTGCATGGCCGTTGGTTGGAATCCAAAAGTGGGTTATGGAACTCTTTTCAGTCTTTCCCAGAAACCATTTCTTTAAAAAATATCTACTTCAAATGTTATCATTTTTTATGGTTTATTTATTTATTAGTTTATTTGGTTGTGACAGGGCGTGTTAATGGAACTCATGCATGTAAACACGCCAGATTGTAGCCTGGTGCTAATTTCCATCCACACTCTCAAACACCCTCTTATTCATCCTGGCCTATTGTACATGTTTTTAGTGGTAGGGGAAACCGGAGTACCCGGAGGACACCGACCTACACTGTCACGGGGAGAACATGCAAACTCCACACAGAAAAGCCCCGCTGTGAAGCACACGCGCTAACCACTGTGCCACCGCGCTATTTAATCTGTTTAGGCTTATTTAAGGATTATTAAACAATCATTTGTGAAGAAAATACACAATTACATTATGTATAAAAAAATCTGTTTTGGGACGCGGCTCTTATGGTGATGGTGGGTCTCCACAACAGCTATAGACTGTATTACAAAACAACTCGTATCAGCCCCTATGACGTCATCATGTCAAAAGTGTATCGTCCCAGCCCATAATCTATATACAGTGAGGAAAATAAGTATTGGAACACCCTGCTATTTTGCAAGTTCTCCCACTTAGAAATCATGGAGGGGTCTGAAATTGTCATCGTAGGTGCATGTCCACTGTGAGAGACATAATCTCAATTTTCTTTTCCAGAAATCACAATGTATGATGTTTTTACTATTTATTTGTATGGCCATGTTAGTAGTTGGATTCTTACTGATTGTATGGGGTGGACAGGTGTCTTTATGCAGCTAACCACCTCAAACAGGTGCATCTAAATGTAGGATAATAAATGGAGTGGAGTTGGACATTTTAAAGGCAGACTAACAGGTCTTTGAGGGTCAGAATTCTAGCTGATAGACAGGTGTTCAAATACTTAATTGCAGCTGTATCATACAAATAAATAGTCACAAAATCATACATTGTGATTTCTGGATTTTTTTTTTTTTAGATTATGTCTCTCACAGTGGACATGCACCTACGATGACAATTTCAGACCCCTCCATGATTTCTAAGTGGGAGAACTTGCAAAATAGCAGGGTGTTCAAATACTTATTTTCCTCACTGTATATGTCATATTGATTATAGAGGCGCCAACGACTGGTTCGACTGTTAACAATCTTGCTTATTGTAACCATTTCTTCATCTACCACTACAAAAGGCGACAGTTACTGATTCAGCAACAACAACAACAACAACTGCTAATACAAATCTGCAACATTTTAATCTTTAAAAAAACTATTAGTTACAGACAAGGGGGCAATTACACTTCATCCCACTCCTTTTCTAGAAGATAAACTTAATATTAAAAAAAATTATTAGAAAGGCTTGAAATAACATGCAATTCCTTCTGATGTTGGCTAGAAAGTCCATCATCATCAAATGGGTGGGAGCTGTAGCCCCCTCTGTTCAGCTATGGAAAAATACAATTTCTGAGGTTGTAACTTTGGAGAGGTTGCGATATTGTCTGGCTGGGAAATCCCAAGCGTTTAAAAGATGGGATACAATCTTGGACTGTCTTAAAATGAAAAATGTGAAAGCGTGACATTACGGTGTAGACCAAGCAGAACCTGACTTCTTTGAATAATTGCTGTAATATGTAATTTAGCTATTTGCCTGTTTAATTGTTATTTTTATTGGCATGTGTATCTGTGCTGAGCTTTCACTTTTGTGCTGTTGTTTTTCCTTCTGTTTCATTCAAAAATGCTTAATAAACATAATATAAAAAATGATTAGAAAGGCTTGAAATAAATGATCTAATCTAGAATCTAATCTGCTGCTTCTTGTCCTAAGTAAGAATAAGGTTCATTCTCCAACATTTCTCCATCTCCAGCGCGCCAGTAGCTGCTGCTTTGTATTAAAGAGCGCGGGAGGAATCCGGGGCGGCGAGTCTCGGCCTGTTCGGAGCACGGATTAAACGTCGGGGTCGCGTGTGTTGACGCCGGGACGGACTTTTAAAAAGACGAGAAGAACAAGTCGCGACTGGACAAGGAGGAGGGAGAAAGTGCTGTAAATTACAGGGTTGCGCTCTTGTAAAAAAAAATACCTCGGAAAATGCCACACAGGCTGAGCAACGTGTCCGACACAGAGGCGGGAAAACATGCAGACTTTGGGTACAGATCACAATTACCTTGGTAGTGAAAAGTAAAAAGTATTTTATCGTTTCTTTCAAATGTAGTGGAGTAAAGGTAGGCAGAAGTACTACTCAAGCGATCCCGGTGTTGATCGAACAGCTGATACGAACAGAACGGCAGCTTCAGCGTTCTGTCCTCGGGCTGGAAACCCGGAGTTCAATATGTCACGGAAACATGTATTAATCTGACAGAAATATGCAGTGGGAGGAGCTTAACAAGTGCAGAGGAGGTAAAAGAGCTTAGGTTGAAAACACTGACCTAATTAGCTTCAAACTATGAAGTCCTGGGCGTTAAAGGAGTCACAATATGCGATAAAAAGTCTTTTCAGGCATGTTGTTCATCATCTGTACATGTATTTGAATTCTTTACTTTAATATATGGTTTTCATTAGAATGCGGTTTTCTTTACACATGACATTATTGTGAAGAGGGATTTTTTTTTATAATTAACCCCTAGCCTGATGGAGTTTTAAGGCGAGACACTGCAGGTGAATAGGGAATAAAATACATTTTGTGAATCATTTGAAACATCTGTGAGATTACTGACAAATAAATGTGAAAAAATGTATTGCAAGTTTTCTGTCATTTTATGTTTTCATGTGTTTTGCCTAAACAAATGCCATTACTTCTATTTTCAATGACAAATTCTAAATAATGGATAGACCCAGATTTAAATGTATGGTTTTAATGAAGCTTCAGCGCCAATTCAACCTTGAAGACCCGGTCAATCACTCGGCCGTTTCCCATCCGTGCTGCGACCCGCCTCCGCCCCTCCTCCGCCTCGGCTCTACTCGTCGTGTCGACCGGCAGTCTCCTCTTAACGCCACTAGTGTCCGGGCTCCGGGGGAAGACTCCGGCTGTCATCCATCATCGCCATGTATTCCATATCGTTAATGCAATCTTCCACCGGGGTCTGAGCCCCCATCATGATTCATGTTCCATAAAACGTCCTAACACGTTCTGTCTCTGAGTCTTTTCAGATTGAATTTTGTTTGCATATTAGTTACTATGATGAAGTGAAAAAAAATAAAAAATGTCGCCTTGGGGGTTCAAAGCTCAATAAATCAGGCTTGGAATTAAATATTGAAAAGTCCCTCTGAAAAAACCTTCACAATATTGTTAAGTAGAAGAGCTGAGGTCATTGCACGAGTGGAACCTTGGAGTTTTGTAACGAGTGCCAGAACATTTCTCCGGTCTTTGGTACAGGTGGCTTCCAGAAGGAAATGACCATATTTGGATTATATCTCCCTGACCCTTCAGGACACGTGGACGTAAAATATGTCATTTGTGAGTGAATGTGTGAGGAACAACCGGCTTCTTCAGGGATATCTCCGCCTCGCTCTCGAACAAAATGTCATGGAAGAACCATCGTACTCTGACATGAAAGCTAAGATGTTAAGGGAGCAAACCAGCTAAAAATCTCCACTTCGACCACGGCGTGAAAATCAATACATCACCAGCCGCGTCTCGCCTTAAAAACAAAATGGCCTCCAATATTATCGTTTATCGCGATGTATTCCAGTCACAAAATATCAAATCATGTTCCCAAAGTTTGGTTATTGTGACAAACCTAAAACACCCCAGTGCTTTATCGAGGTTAGGCTGTTCTTCTGTAACGTGTGACTGAAGTCGGATGTCATTATGAACCCCCCCCTGACACCGCGATGACTCGCCCCCGCCTCCCCGAGCCCCAGAAGCATCTACAGCCATCATTTTCAAACGGTAGGTCAGGGCACTAAAGTAGGTCACGCAAACATCAGCCTGCGACGGGATGGGGCAATAGTAACGAGTGCTGAAAATGAAATGATTTGAAAGGATTTTTGAGGCTCGTCACTAAAATATCTAAAGACCAGGTTATTCCCCGACTGAATTTCCGTCTTCCCCGATGGCACGGGCATATTCCAACATGACGATGCCAGGATTCATGGGGCTCACATTGTGAAAGAGTGGACCAGGGAGTATGAGACGGATTGGCCGCCACAGAGTCCAGATCTTGACCCCATTGAGAATCTTTTGGGTTGTGTTGGAGGAAAAAAATACCAAAAATGGACTCTCGCGGTTGAAAAAAGGCGAGTGAGGCAAAACAAAAGAAAGAATCTAAGGCAAAGTATAAAAGGGCATAAATAATGGCGGCGACTTCCCTCTGTTTCTGTGCTCCACATTGCTTTACTGGATACGTTTGAACATCTTTGCTGTGTTTTTGTGAGGTTCAGTGGATTTTTATTTTATTTTTTTTACTGCAGAGAGTCCAGGTTTTTTGAAGTAAACAAACAGCTAGTTTATGAGCTAAAAGACATTTGAGACCTACAAATGTCTTCTTCTGAAACACTGAAGAGGCACCAAGACCCCCCCACACCTGCAGTACAGTGGAGGCGTCACAAAAGGCGCTGCAGGAAAAAAAACTAGGGAGGTATCCGGGCAAGACTCACAGCTAAGCCACACAAATCTTCTCTCCCTACTATTGTTCCGGCTAATGTTCGTTCACTGGAGAATAAGACACATTATATTCGTCTGCTACGCTCTTCAGAAGATGGCGAAAGACTGTTGTGGAGCAGAGGGAGAGGAAGGAGGAAGTGGAGGAGCTGACCAGTGCAGGACACCACGCTTTGAAACAGGGACAACCCCAGGAGGCGCTTCACCGTGTCAGAGGAGACTGAAGGCAGTACTCCAGTTCCCCCCGACCTCCAAACACACGATGGTCAGGTCGGCTCAGGACTAACCCAGCACCTGAATGCAATGTTGTTGTAAATTTTTATTTATTTTTGTTTCATATTTATTTGACAGGGACATTGCACAACAAATGTGTTACACAGACCAGAGATAGCTACAAGCCCATTTTCATCTGTAGTCCCTGGGCAATTGTACAATGACAAATAAAGATGTGTCAGGCCCAGATTATGTGTGCAGCGGCCGATGTGACAAGATTAACGCTCGTGGTGCCCTTGGGTCATTTTGACCCGAAAGCCACTGGAGCCGCAGCCCATCCAAATGGCCCGAAAGCCACTGAAGGATTTTTGTAAAATGAAGCAGAAAAGATTATGAATGTGTGGTAATTTTCAAGATCTTTTTTGAAGTGTACATTTTTTGACATTAGGGTCTTTAAAGGGGGCAACATTGAAGGACGCCACGAGGGTTAAGTGTTAAAACCGACCCTACAACCTCTGATTATCAAAGCTAACGGCCTGAGAGGTGAGCTAAAACTCCAGTGGTATATGTGGGCCAGTTTAAATGGTAAAAGTCCCGGGCCGAAATGAGGTCCCTGCTGGATCGTGCAGACGCTTAATGAATCAACGCCACAGCGAATGAAGTCAAAGCTAAAGGCAGTCCAAGGAAATTTTAGAGCGCGTTGATTAGGGCTGAACGATTAATTACATTTGCAATTTTATCGCGATTTTACACAACGCAGCGAGATATGGCAGCAAAGTCCGCTCCGCCGCGTGCTTTTGTTTACGTCTCAGTCTAGTTACGGTGCGCGGTAGATTGTGGATGTACAGTGAAAACATCAGCGTTTATCCTGCAGCCCCCGCGAAGGACTATTGCTTTCTTCTCCGTTAGCATCACGTTAGCCGCAGCGCTAATCACGCCATTCCCTCGCTGCTACTACACGCTCTGATGATCACAGAAACTCCCTCAGCTCCGGATTGACACGTCTCCTCCACAGAGATATAGCCGGGTGGGCCTGTGCTGCTTGTAAAGAGTAAAGCCTGGTCCACACGGGACGATTTTAAAATTGTCGGCCAATTTTCCAAACCTGAGAGACCCCACACATGGCGATAAAAAATCACGGGTCTCACAGTTTTGATCGTACAGTGTGTGGTGCGCAGCCACACGGCAAAATCAACACATCACACACGAACCGATTTGCCTCCCGAGCGTTCCCAGATCAGACGGGAAATCTCGCGAAACCCCTCGAGATCACGCGTGACTTCAGAGTAAACAATCATGGCGGACGAAGAGGATGCAGTGGCGATAGTTTGTTTTTTCTGATTGGCTACACGCCACAGTCTACAGGTCGCGTGTCCGTTTGTCCCCGGGGGGGGGGGGGGGGGACACGAGGAGAAATCGGGCAAAAAAAAATCCCCGGTTTGAGATCGGAGCGGTTACGACGTCCTTCCGAGCAGACGAGAGCTTCTTAAATCACCACACACGGCAGGAATATCTGATCAGATTATTTTGCGATAATCGGAGCGTTTCTAAAATTGTCGGAATCGGGGCTAAAATCGGCCTAATTATCCTGCCGTGTGAACCAGGCTTAAAGCGTAGTTTGTGGCTCAGTTTAGGGAATGTTGTGGATAAAGAACTTATCTCAAAAGCATAATGACGGTTCATGACCATAAAGTATCCACGGAGGCCATGTGCCTTTATTTACCTTTACATCTCCCGCATATGCTCCGTAGGTACAGACGCGAGATATAAACACTAAACTGCTGTATGAAAAGGATTGGAAACTACAATCCGAGACTGGAGTCCGTGCCATGTCTTATTTTGCTGAGGTGCTGTTTAAACTGAAATGTCACTAAATGGCTGCGAGTCAAAGAGAAAGTAAAGCGTTTGTGTTTGGCCTCATGTCCCGTCTCCTTGTGTCAATGTTTTTCTCTTTCTTCATATTGTCCAAAGTTACATCCCCAAAACCAAAATGCTGCTCCTGATTCCACTGTGTTTGGGCGTGTGCTCCATCTGGCCTCTCTGTGTCCATCAATAACATCTGAAGCAACCACGAGTCGCAGCTCAGACTGGGATTAGATTGGCCCGAAATAATTAATAATAAACAGTTTATTTTGTATTAATTGGGAGTTGGAAAAGTTTTAGGAAATCAAACTAGTTAAAGCAGACGTTTGTTCTTAATTTTCCTGCACTTTAGTCTGGGTTACTTAGAGACTGTACTGTTAAGTTCAGACAGTTAAGAAGTGCAGCGCAAGTCAAATTAATCTAATATTGTTTATTATGAAACAGACTGATTTATTGCTTGTGTTAGGTGAAAAATACATGAGAGGATTTGCTACTTGCTATTGAAGAAAAAAATTGCAATTAGATTATTTTCCAAAATCGTCCAGCCCTGGCGTTGACGGGGCGGTGTGGAATCTAAACCTGCCCGAGCTCAGTTCCCGCAGCAGCTTTGTTGGACTGCCCCTTTCAAGCCTCCATTAGAGCGCCTTTCCCTGCCAAGGTTGCCACTCATGAATGTTGGGCGCTCTGACCGGGCACTAGGCCTGCTTGTTCATGCCAAGGAGCCATCTTTTTTCTTCCCCCCCTCCCCCGCCGTCTTTCGCCTTGACTTTGCCGTTTGCGTCGACGATCATGCCCCATAGCGACGCAGCTACGGTCCACAAAACGCTTAACCTTGGCCTGAACTTATGCCAAAACTCCGCTCCGGCGGGTACGCTGCTGGCAACACAAGAGAGCGCTTCAGCAGGCAGAGGTTAGCGCGCTCGCAAATGTAACGCTTACATTTAAATATTAAGAAAGCCACTTGGAGGAATTCTCAAGGTTGCCCCGTGTTCATCTGCATAACTGAACTCGCAGGGGTCGCGACCATTCGGTAAACAGAGGGGTGACCTGCTAATGCGGAGTTCGGCGCCGCGCTTAAATAGCGTTTTTCCAAAAAGAGGACTAGGGAGTAAGAATACAGCCATGCGAAAGGCCCCGGGAGAATATTTTTGTTAAAGTTAAACAAACTGTGGCCTGATTTATCACAAGGAGCTGAAGCTAAACTGCTATACGAGACTCATTTCCAGCTAGGGGTGTCACGATTTCAATTTCTTTAGTCACGATTATTGTGAGAGAAAATATTGCGATTTTACGATTATTCACGATTATCTATCGAATGAAAGGAAAGAACCGATATTTTTAGTTTTTGTCTTTAAAAAGCTTTTTAATACTTTTTTAATACTAGGCTCGGTTTTATGTTCTCAAATGTTACGCTGTGGCTTAATTATTTGTCAGATGTTTTGATGAACAGAGAATGAAACGTGTTTACAAAGTGACTAAGGAGACTCGTTTGAACCGCTGATTTCCACATGTGCGGTTTCACTTTCCTTTCAGTTGCTGAAGCAGAGCCGAGTAGGCAAGGCAAGTTTATTTTATTTGTAGAGCACAATTCATACACAAGGCAATTCACAGTGATTTGATCTGTTTTCTTGTAATTTTATGCAACTGTGAAGCAATCATTAAAACATCAACATAAAAATTTATCAATGACAGTAAAAGGCAAGAGTGCAGATAAAACACTTTGTTTTCATCTGCTCGGGTAAAAAGAGCTGTTTTCAGCCTGGATTTGAACATTGTCAGAGTTGAGGCCTGTCTCACATCCTCATGAAGACTGTTCCAGACTTTAGCTGCATGAAACTGAAACGCAGCCTCACCGTGTTTATTATTGACTCTGGTAAAAAGAGTTTACGTGCGGTTTATGGCGTGCAGCGGCTCGTGCGTCAGCGTGAAAAATGTCCGCGGTAAACCGTGGCTTCTAAAGTTCTTACGGATAACCTACCGCGTCCTTTTATAATCGCGGTAATCGTAAAACCGGTTAATCTTGACGTCCCTATTTCTAGCTCTCATTGACTCTTCTAAACACACCGATTCTACGCTGCCTGACCAAGAGGAAAAGTTGCCCCACAAAACAAAAAGGTCACATGCTGTAATGTTGTGTTGTGAAGCCTTTAGCTTTGCATTTAGTGGAATCGTTTCAAAAAGCTTCTGCAATGTCAAAGTTAATGCAAAACACGAGCGCTTCAGAGGGTGCTCTGTAAAGACTGGGCGCACCACTCTTTTTCTTATTCTTCAGTTAAGGTATACTTTGAAAATCCCCATAGAAATGTGTTCAATGGTCAGAAATACCTGGGTTAACATACTGTTCATGTTTTTAGTGATGGGGAGCACCCAGAGGAAACCTACACAGACATGAGGAGAACATGTACTAGAAACACAGTATCCGGGACCTCCTAGTTGCGAAGCACGAGCACCAACTTCATTTTTTTTTTTACCCAGATCTTGAATTGATGATGGGAGACTGTGACCACTGCGCAAACCATTCTCCAGCACATCCCAAAGATTCTCAATGGGGTTAAGATCTGGACTCTGTAGCGGCCAATCCATCCCTTTCACAATGTGAGCCCCACAAATCCTGGCATCGTCATCGATGTACGATGACAGTGGCGCAGGTGGTAGAGCGGGTCATCTCATGATCGGAAAGGTCAGGGGTTCGAATCCCGTGTCCTGAAGGTGCACACTGTCGCTGTGTCCTCGGGCAAGACACTTCACCCCCCTTGCCTCCAGTGTCTGCGTACACTGGTGTGTGAATGGGTGACTGGCTCCTTTGGGCCTAATTAAGGTAGAAAAAGCGCAATACAAGTTGAGACCATTTATCATGTCTAATATACCTGTGCCATCAGGGAAGAAGAAATCCATTAATGGAATAACCTGGTCATTCAGGATGTTCAGGTCGTCAGCTGATCTCATTCTTTGAGTGTTGCTGAACCTTGACCTGATCAACTGCAGCAACCCCTAAAATACTCCAGTAGTGTCGTGAGATTTTATTTGTAAAGTTTAACTCTGATCTCAAGTACCACCATTTAAAAATGACAATAAAAGCACATTTATAAAAAAAAAAAAAGAAAGAAAAAAGCTAAAGTAAATGTACGAGTTATAGAGGATTAGAGCTGGTAACAAACCCACGTGACCCGGGTCAAGCCAATAATATTGACAATGAGATGAAAATGCCAAACAATAGAGAAAATACAGAGGCGTTTCACCCCCCCCCCTCTTTTTATTGCACTCAGCTTCTCCCCAAATGACGTTATTGATCACGCTACAATTCAGAGCTCTGCTGGAAACGCTAAGCTCCGCAAGTCAGATTTATGTACATGCACGAGCTCGGGGTCATATATACTCATTTCACATGGCGGATGTAGCAGTTACCTAGCAACTAAACAGTTGTTTGCAGCTGCTACGAGTATTTTTAGCCTTTTAGCCACATTATATGACACACACGCACAGGGAAATTGCCGTTGATAAGCTGTTTTTATCATAACGCTCCCTCGTGAAAAACAACGTAGGAAAAACGGGCATGAACGCAGCTCATGTGGGGAAAGAGGGTTTAGGACAGTTAGGCCCGGCTCAGATTAAATCCGTTTTAAAGTCCGGTACGGCCTCCGCGATCTTCGAAAGTCATTAGAACCAATGTTGCAAACTCGCACTGATCCGCGAAGTTTGGGTCCGGTTACCGAGGCCTTCCGGCGGCAACGGAAAGAATCCGCAAGAAGGATATTTTTGCCGGAGCCCCAACGGATCAAGCTGACGGAAAAACAGGGAGTCAGGTCTCGTGAGGAAAGAAGATCCGGTGTATTTCAAAAGTAAAGTCACAGGACTCACTGTGAGTGGTAGTTTGGGGCAAACCAGGACTGGATCAGGACCGAACCCGGACCGTAGTTAATGTGAGCCGGGGGTTAGCAACACGGCTACTTCTGGAAACTTCCGTTTGTCTGTCCAATGTCATGTTCCTATAGCCGTTAGCCTTTAGCAATCAAACATCGCAAATTATGAACGATCCATGTTTTCAGCGGTTGTCGACCATCGACCACATTTAGGTCAAAGCGAAGTCAGAAATCATTAATGAATGGAGAGACTCTTGAGATTTTAGTTTGGATTTTAGGTTCAAACAGGCCTCTGAGCTAAAGGGCCTATCTTACCGGAAAGAGTCGTGGCAACATTCAGAGACCTGAATGGCAGTCTAGGCAACTCGGACTCATTCCACACATACGAAAGGCCCAATCTCACCGGCCTGGAGACTAGTTGAAGACGAGAGTCGCCGCCAGTCCCAGAGATGTCTCCGATACGTCCCCTGGCAATAAGGCAAGTCTCCAGGTAGTCTCGGGGAAAACGGAGTTAGATTTCAGCGGAGTCTCCGAGAGGTCTACGCAGTCTCAAGCAGTTGTGTCAATGTCGCGAATACTATTTTTTGTCCTCAACCTGTGAGACGTTTCTGTGACGTCCCTGCAATGTCTCCGAGACCTGTCAGATACCAAGGAGATCTCAAAGAGTCGTATGGAGTCTCTCTGGCATTTCAACCAAACCAGCTTTGTCTTAAGGCGAACACCAAATGTAAACAGTTCGCTTTGTTAGACGCTAGTGATTAAAGACACCTTTCTAACTCTTAACCAGGCCCGTTCCCATCCACATTTTCCACAGTGACGCTCGTGTTTGGGGAGCACAGAGCTGCCACGGAATGGGACTTCAACTAGTGAAACGGTGTCTCTTTGTTGCAGATGCCCAGTGAGAAGAAATGATGTGATTTCAGGATTAGGCTTATACTTTTGTTAAGCTACTGTCGGACAGAAATCACATCCGTGCTGTGGACAACTGCGGGTTAACGGATTATGAAACCAGCGCAGACTCCAAAACAACAGCAGCTCCTCTGGGACGTCTCCGCTGCAGTTCCCATGTGCCGCTGTGTACCCGCTCTATAATAAGACTTAAATGGCCCAGGGAAGGCACATAAACAAATGTGGTTTAGGAGCCGGCGTTTCTGCTTTCGAGGGGAAATGCAGCACTAGCTATTTGTTCTCTTTTTGCCTTCATGTACTCTTTTGTTGAATGTACATAGATTATTATTACAGGTAGGATAAACCCTCCCCTATAAACGGCAGCAAAAGGTTTCGTAGTCGGTCCCTACAGGATTTTGTCTGGGGGCATTTTTTGGGATTGTTGCTAAAATTGCTAATTTCACGAGCCATTTTTCTGCTTTAAACAATATATGTTTACATCAACATTAAACGTTTCTTTGCATTTTACATCAGTTTTAACCAAAGAGACTCTGGGGAATAGGAAAAGACTTATTTCAAAAAGTTGTATCATCTAAAAAACAGAAGCACGTGTGCCCGACGCCCCCGCCCTGTCCTCCACTCAGCTGTGGACAGTGGGAGGCGTAAACAGGCCTCAACTGTCTGTTGCTGTGACCGCCAGGCTCCGAGTCCATATAACTCTGGTCTGTTCTCAGTCTCATTCAGAGCTCTGTTTTATCAAAGGACGAATGTCATGTTAACTTTTCCTGTTACCCCTTTTAGCAGACAGGGGGAACAGGGGAACTCAGAGCGGCTCCAGGGCTGGAGTAACTAATTCAGTACTTTCGAGTTAAAAACCCATTTGTTGCTCATGTAGTGCAGGACTGCAAAGAGGAGGCGGCAGTTTCCTTGGGTAGTTGGCATTTAGTTTACACTGCTACAAAACAGATGTTACTGAACTTTTCACAGAGCTGGGCCGATGGGTGCAGCCACGATAACTTTTCAAAACACATGTTGCTTTAGAAAAATTTACTATTTTAACTGGATTTTTTGTTTGGATTCGATGTTGTCTCAATTAAGACGTTTCAACCGTCATCCAAATGTCACCATTGGAAGAACCCGGCTGAACGGAGGAACCCGGCTGAACGGAGGAACCCTGCCTACTGACAACAAGGACTGGACGGTCTGTGATCTTGGCCCGTCTGCTGAGGGACTCCTTCGGCCCTGGGTCTCTATAGCCTGTCCGTCCATGGGAGTGGATCTCTCCTTCTGTGGTTCTCCTCAAGGTTTCTCGTTTCTCCCACTGGGTTTTTGAGTTTTTCTTTGCCGTGCTGGAGAGTCTAAGGACAGGGGACGCCCGAGCTGCTCGTCACCACCCACTGCTGACGCTTATTTGGACTTTATGTTTGCCTGGATATTTGATTCGCCGGAACTTTACACTGTCTTATTTACTGCTCTGTTTTATTGCCTTAATGTTCAGCCATATGAGGTAACTCCTGTTGTGATATTGGGCTATACAAAACCATTGATTGATTGACCATCAGTTTGGTCTTTGAGACTGAGCACTGGTCTTACAGCTGTAGGTGATGACCCATTAGGCCACACCTGAGTCAGTCTGTGTTGCCAGATAAGATGGTATACCTCCCTTCCTACGTTCTCTTCTTCTATCCAAAGTCAATGTTTATTTTACACAGATTGAGCTTCAGCTCCGGATCAACAGCTGTGACTCCTAAGATAAAGATAAAAGCCTATCACCAAATAAAGATGCAGGGGCAGAGAAAATAAACTCAGACAGAGCGTGGAAGGAGCGCACAACGGTGCTCGCTGTAAAGTCAGACTGAGGCGGGTGAGAGGATGCGAGGAGCAGAGGCAGAAGTCCTTGCTAAGCCTCACTTCAGTATGAAGGACAACCCCGGACAAACTTCCTACGTGCAAATATAAGTAAAATGTCTATTTTATGTTATTTATATGTGATGTGTTCTAGCAGGAAGACTAGTTTTCAACCCTGGACGCTATTAGGACTTTTAGTTTTAGGTCATCAGGCAGAGCTCCACAGACTTGAGGCCAGAGGAAAACGAATTTTGGACGGACATACGAAATCCAGGGCATTTTTGCCGTGGTTCAAGAGAGCGCGAGTCCCAAAATATTCCTCCATAATAACACTTTTTGGAGCCTTCGCCGCAGCATCCGTAATTAACAGCATAATATCTGGACTCTTTACAAAGCTCCACTGCTGTCAAGGATTAACAAACCTAATCCCTGACAGTTCTCCAGGTTCAAACACAACTGTCTTTATTTATCCCGGACATTAGCGCCGCACAATGTTAATATTCACTCATTTGCATTTCCCTTGTGCACACATTGTATTAGGATAAGTGTCATGAATACCTCACAGTGCAGGAAGGTTTTATGTAAATGAGATCTAACACCAAATGGCGACTCAAAAATGTTTAGTTTCCAAAGGATTAGGACTATAGCGCCTAAACCAGATCTAAACTAGAACTAGACGTAGATTACTGTAAAAGATTAAAAGCTAAACCGTTACAAGAATCACATGTTTACAAAATCGTATCTCGTTTCCATGGGTTCTTAAATGGTAAATGGTCTCAGCTTATATAGCGCTTTCACAGCAAAGAACCACTCTCTCATTCATACGCTACTGTGGGCAAACATTCAAGGAGGGATTCGAACTAGAGCTGCAAGATTTATCGATATCGAATCGTAATCGAGGCTATGATCTGTATTTCTCTGTCTCTGGCATTTGAGTGATCGATGTCGCTGATCAGAAAGGTCGAGGTCCAAGTTTCCATAAACCAGATTCTTAAGTGTTTAGATAGACGTTATGTGATTCCATCCTGGACTTATTTTAATCACGTGGCTGTCCCCCAGAGGTACAGGTGCTCGTCATATAATTAGAATATCATGACTAAGTTCATTTATTTCTGTAATTCAACTTAAAATGTGAAACTAATACATGATATAGACTTGTGACATATGTCAAGCCTTTATTTGTTATAATTTTAATTAAGTATGGCTTACAGTCCATTTTCAAATGTACGACTTCCTTCATCATTTTAGCAGTTTATGCATTTAAAGCAGTACTAAGTAACTTGTTTACCTTAATAACCTTTCCATAGTCCCTCTGGGGGTAATACAAGTGTTAATGGGAATTAGCTAACAGGCTAACAGGCAAAGCTAATTGCACCTGTACTCTGAATGGCAGGGAAAGGTGGAATATGTTTGAAAGTAGATTATTGTGTATTGTTCCAATGCTGGGCAATTTGAGAAAGAATATGTTGTTTGACAGTTAAAAGGTAACACGACTTCCTTCATCATTTTAGCAGTTTATGCATTTAAAGCATCACAAAGTAACTCGTTTACCTTAATAAATCCTTTCCGTAGTCCCTCTGGGGGTAATACAAGTGTTAATGGGTGGATTGGGGGGTCTTTCATCTCCCCCTGGTGTCTCTGGCCAGAAAACCACAATTGCAACTTTCCTGCCACCGGGTCGGAGTCACCAATACACACTAAGAATCACAAAGAATTAGCTAATAGGCAAACAGGCAAAGCTAACTGTGGGCTAGCGCCACTTAAACAGTATTTACAGCCAAGTGAAAAAAATGATCTCCATAGTGTAATTGGATGAACAATATCCCTCTGTCCCTTTGTCTTTTCTGTCAGCGTAGCATTTACTCTCACGGACGATTAATGAGTAAAGAAACGACACCTGCAGTGGCGTGTATGGCCTCTAGGGGCACGAGTTCCTTAGTACTGCTTTAAATGTATCAAATATAAAAATAAAAAATCAAATTGCAATCGCAATATTTGTCTGAAAAACGCAATTAGGTTTTTTATCAAAAACGTGCGGCCCTAATTTGAACCCCCGACTATGGGATGACCATCATTCATCCCTATTGTACATGTTTTTAGTAGCAGGAAAACCAGAGTACCAGGAGGAAACCTATACGGGGAGAACATGCAAACTCCACACGGGGATTGAACCCGGGACCTTCTAGAATTCGCGCTAAAGAAAACATAAAAGCGGGATAAGAAAAGATAAAAGGAGAGTAAAGGTGCAACACCCCCCCCCCCCCCCCGTCATATTTAAGTAAGTAATGTACAGCATAAGTTTCAAATTGATATCTCTACATGTACTTTTCCCCCCATTCAACGGCAGCGTCACGTCTCGGCACTTGTCTGAAAAAGTGCATTCAGGCAATTTTCTAAAATTGTGCCCTGGCGCCAGGATTTGAGAAGCCAAAAAAAAAAAAGAAAATAAAATCGAATTCAAACAAAGCTTTCAGCGCCGTCCCGTTTCCAAATGGCGGCCCATTGTCGTGCCGAGTTATTGCCTTCGCGGCCGCAAAGAAAACCCGCGTTAGCTTATTAAGTCGCATCCCTCATTTGTCTGGCGTTACACAAAACAACACCTCATCGCTCGAGCCACAGCGGCCGAGACAAGAGAACAGGATCCGCTTCTATGGAAATCGCCCGCGGGGGTCTCGGTGGGGGCCAATTCGCCGCAGTGTAATACACGCTCAAGTGCCACGCCAAACGACAGATGACTTCTCCATTTTTTTATTTCTTTTTTTTTTGGGCCGAGGCCGATTCGTACCTTGCTTTGTATTGTAGGAAAGAATGGGAACACAAAATGCCTCATGATTACAAACTCAGCACCAGACGCCATTGTTTATCCGCTCGAAAGCGCACAATTGATATGCATGGATTCCGTTTTTATTCCTTGTTGAACCCCGCCATTGAACGTATGAATGGGCGCCAATTACGGGCCGCGATACCTCCCCCCCCCACCCCCCGACTCGGAAAGAAGATGATTAAGGCGTCAAACTGGGGAGGGAAAGGCGCAATCAAAAGCCCACTTGTTGTCTTTGGGTAAATGGAAGAAGAAGAAAAAAAAAGAAAAGGGGGGGGGGAGGGGGGATTTAACGGAGGGAATTGACGGCGCTTCCCGGGGAGAATCACAATGGCCCGAGCGGTTTTCGCATTAGAGAAGTCAGCCGCAAACACATAATAATTCCACTGGCAATTCGGAGACGTCTCCCCTGCTTAGTGCTGACAAGGCTGCCCACATTCGCCTGGAAATTACGCAAAAATATCGGGGCTTATTTAGTGCATCCACTTATAAAACGGCTTTAATGCGGACCCGCTGTCAATCTGGCGAGAACATTTTCAATTTCGACTTAGAAAACAAATATTTAGCCCCGTTCTGTCGGTTCAAGCATTGATCTGGAGGCTGACTTTCAAAAACGATCAGGACAACGGATTAACTATCGGCTATCTTTGACACTTAATTGAGCCTGTTTTTAATAAAGCTGACGATAGAGCTGATGTAACAAGTTAATTTCTCCATTGTGAGATCAATAAAGATAATTATCTTACCTTAATTTAATTATTTGATTAGAAGTTTACATCCTCCAGTCAAATGTTACTCCAATAAAAGTATAGGTTTATTAGTCTAATTATTGCTTATTGTACTGAGCTAAGCTGTAGGAAACATTAAAGCAGAACTAAGTAACTTGTTTACCTTAATCAATCCTTTCCGTAGTCCCTCTGGGGGTAATACAAGTGTTAATGGGATGATTGGGGGGGTCTTTCACACTTGCAACTCTCCCTGCATCGAGCCGGTGGCCCCAATACACACGAATGGAATCACAAAGAAGAAGCTAACAGGCTAACGGGCAAAGCTAACTGCGGGCTAGCGCCACTTAAACAGTATTTACAGCCAAGTTTGAGTGAAAAAAAATGATCTCCATTTGTCTTTTCTGTCAGCGTAGTATTTACTCTCACGGACGATTCATGAGTAAAAAACGCAATATGCTACGACACCTGCAGTGGCGCTTATGGCCTCTAGGGGCACGAGTTATTTAGTTTTTTTTTAAGGTTGCAGGCTGAAATGTAAAATATGCTAATAGTTCATTCATTTATTCATAATTAATTAATAATTATACATTAACTTAATTACCATTTGATATTGTCAAAATTACTGTATTACTGTATAAGACAATGCCGTGAGAGTAAAAAATGCACAAATGATCCTGCAGCGGATCCACTTTTGTACGTACAACTTGCTTCGAACATGAGCAAACACTTAAGTATTCAAAGCACAAAGTACAAATCACTCTAAATAAGTGTTAGGAATGATAATAGGACTGGACAAAAACATTAAAATCCCGCCCAAATTAAACACTTCACTGGAAAAAAATTCATCTAATCTTACAGAAATTACACAATATGTGCTTGAATTAACACATGTTATGCTGCGTTTGCGTAGGTTTGAACCAACTCGAAATAAGATTGTCAATGGAACAAGCATTATTTTGCTTATAATGAAAGAGATTAACTTGTACACTTGAAATAAGACTGAAAAGAGAGCATTTTAACAATAAATATGACATTGAAGTATTTCCTCTGCACTCTTCGCTTCATATGTAATTAATTAATGATTATATTTATGTTTTATGGATTAATTTGATCTGTCTAGTAATTCTATGTAACTGTGAAGTAGGGCAGGGCGATATGTAATTGACAACAGACAAATTACTTCAAAATCCCAGCCTTACGCCTATTGGGAAGATAAATTCAGAGATATTTTATTCTTTTGTTTTAGTGCCATGCTAATTTCGTTGCTAATATGATCCACTCAAACAATTTACTTCCGTCATTTCATTTGACTTTTTCGCCTCGTCTTGCCTATGTCTAGAAATGCCCAACTGTGTCGATGTTGATTCATTTTGCATGGAGACTACTTATTTCCACCTTAACGCGTCCTAATCGCACTGGTCACAAACGCCAACTGAAGATTTCCCTCTGAAGTCCTGCTAATCCCGGTGAAACATGAAGAGGCTAACACACCGTAACAGCCTACACTAAGACAAAGAGACATCTGTTTTGCCTTGGTGACCTCCCACACGTATCACAGTCGACGCTGTTGTTACAAGTCATTAGTGCGTCAAATTAAATCTATAGGAGCTGTCAAAGCGAGCCGCGTACACAGCACCAGCAGGAATACATAGTAACTTTCTCACATGGCGCCGACTAACTTTTGACGATAGATATGAGGAGAAAGAATGAAACGCAAGTCCGTGACAGATGCCGATTGCCCAGTGATCTTTCAGACAAAAAGAAGATGATTTAATGAGGATACAAGTTTTAAGGACATTTAAGGCCTTAATTTACGTCTCAAGACTGTGAGTGTGTTGAACGTTCTCCTGCCTCTTGATCAAGTCATGTTTGTGTTACCTGGTATCCAGTTTGTTTACCCATTTACCTCATCAACTATACAGTAGGTGCCCGATGGGGTTCCGCGCCCCGTTGCGTCTGCGTGTCCGGACCATAGTTGGCAGGCACAACCACTGACACTCCCGTTTTTCACATCCCCGTGTTTGGACACACGGCAACAAAATGATGCAGACCCAGAAAAACATGTTTATACATTTTTTATCTGCTATAACATTGGTGCTTCCATAAAACAATCACTAGCCCAACAATCAACGCACCGTTTGAAAACCCAAGAGCTATAACTCGCTGACCAATCATGAAGAATGGAATGAAAAGACCTTAGTGTCATAATAACCCAAGGCACGCCAAGTCTAAAGATGGGCAAACCAGGCCAATATTGCCGCGGTTCCATATAGCACGTTTCTATTCAGTGCAACTCGGTCACAGTCCTCGGCTTCTCACGTATCTACTCTCCTCAAAAGAGTAGATACTTAATCATGGACCGCAGTTATTGTGGGTTTTGCTCCCTGGATGCACACGCTTGAATACACATTATTGAAGGAAAAACAGAAACACTTTTGTGAGCCGCGATGAGAACACTGCGGATAAATGCTGCCTTTTGCTGGAGTTTATGAACTTATTCAGAGGTAAATACTAGGGCTGGGACGATACACTTTTGTTACGATCCGACATGTTTCACGATACTCAGGGGCCGATCCGATCCGTAATCCAATACAGCAAGTGATTATGATAAGTAATATGTTTACCTTAAAATGTGTGAAAAGAAAACAGTCTTGTTAAGATGTAAAAGTGAATCAACACAAAATGTAACAAAGCGCTGTTACCGGAAAACAAGAAGGTGTGTGATAAAAATGCCTCCAAACACAATTATTGAAAGCAAAAAGTATTGCGATCCAATCACATATTTTGTCCCAGCCCTAGTAAATACTAGAGAAAAGAAGCTGCTAAAGACAACAATGAAGGTAAGCTACATGCTAATGTTATGCGAACACCAGCTAAAGTTGTGCTAACAGCAGCTAAATGCTATAATCGGCAAAATGAACTGTTTCCACAGTGGTATGATGTTTTGAAATATTAAATCTCGTATGAACTGTTCTCAGTGTGTTCACGTCACATTTGTACCAATTCAGCTTTGGCAGAATTAGTCCTGGCCTGGGCAGTGGGGACGCTCACCTAACAGGGTAGACCAAGCACTGGTCTGGGTAGGGTCTGCCCGTGGAAACGGAGCTTAAAGGGATATTTCAGGATTTTTGACATTGGGCCTCATTTCCTAGTTATCCAGAGTGTTGTTGATGTCTGGAGATATTTATTTCTTAAATTCATGCAGTTCTTATATTTGAAGAGCTTAGTGGCACTAAGCTAATGCTAGGCTAACGCATTTCTACAGTATCAGCAACCCTGCATTAAAAACAGTCTGACCCGCTCCACAGCGCACCTGAGGTAAATCACGTATAACGCCAGACTAACGATATACATGTCTGTGTCGATAGAATAATTTTAATCATTTTGCATTTCAAATAACTTATATTTGAGCAGCATCAGCTTCGCGGTTGTAAGCTAACGCAGTGGCGGAGTGATCTGCGAGACAATAGTCCGTCAAAATGCGGTAATTCATGTGATACAAGGTCAGTTATATTTCAAAAATTATTCTATTAACACAGACATTTCTATCGTTAGTCTGGTGTTATAAATGATTTACCTCAGGTGCTCTGTGGAGCGGGTCAGACTGTTTTTAATGCAGGCTAACTGATACCATGGAAATGCTTTAGCCTAGCATTAGCCTAGCGTCACTAGACTCTTCAAATATAAGAACTGCATGAATTAAGAAAAAATATCTCCAGACATCAACAACACTCTGGATAACTAGGAAATGAGGCCCGATGTCAAAAATCCTGAAATATCCCTTTAAGAATGCTAAACCAGGACAAAACCAAGATTAAACTTACTCTGCCGGCACAAAGCATGAATGAAAATAGGCATCATGCAAATAAACAGGCACCATTGTTGTCGATTTAAAAAGGACGAGAAATAAAATGCTGAATTTAGACACGACTCAAACATTTGTGGATTCCCTGTTTGGAGAAGTCTTTCCAAAACATTTATTCATCCGTGTAGTCATACGCATTAGCCCGTGCCTTATGTATGAAGTTGTGAGATCAAATTCTAGCATGTGGTGAATGCAGCCTTTAAGCAGAAAAGACTAGAGCTGCAGGGGCTGAACAAACCACATCGCACTCAGAGTGAGAGAGAGAGAGGAGGGAAAATTCTACCCATCGCACTGAACATGCTCTATGCACCAAGCAACGGCACGTCCAAAACTGTGAATAGCAATGAATCCGCTGCCGTGCACCATTTCTGCCCCCAAGTGGCAGGAATGAGAAGAGAAAAAAAAAACATTATTTAGCTAAAAGTAATACGGGTTTGACAACGGCATATGGCGATAAGAAAAGCAGGCCGTCCCGATAGCAGCTGGAGAAAGTGCACACAGGCAAGGGGATCACGAAAAGCACGCGTGGCTCGCTAAAGCTAATATTTACCGAGGCTAGGAGATAGCGATGCAGTCTGCGCGGCGCTCTGGAAGTGAGGGGAGCGATGCCAATGGGCTAACGGGGTGAGAGTCCACAGCAAAGTCAACACGGGGCCGACGTTTTGGACGTTAGACTCGACATGTGAGGGGCTAAAGCTAACGTCGTGGAGCGGGTGACGAGCAATGCCGAGAACAAGTGGAAACAGGCTACTGAACGGGAAAAAAAATGGATTCTGTGGCTCTAAAGCACAAAGGCCAGAGCTGGTGAGGTGGTCTGGCTATAAGAACGTAATATCATCTTTACTAGAAGTCCTGATGAAGCTAACTGGACAAGTGATTCAACATGGAGCAACAAAAGCCGCAATCAGAACGCTTTATTGACATCTGTGAATCTAAGTTTTGGCGCTCAGACCAGAAGACATAGGTGTTATGATTAATTGATGTTAATACAGTATGTGTGCTGCAGGTTAGACGAGCAGTAGCGATGTCCTCCCCTGGAGCCTGGAATGGGAGGCAGCAAAAGGATGAACGACAGGGGAAACCACAACAGGCACAGGCGGTGACAGGGCGGAGGTGGGTCACAACACAGCTAATAAGGCACACTTGTTTATTTAAATTAGTTCATGTACTGTATATTGTGCCTGCTGTCTGGCAACCGGCCCTTTTGTTGTTGTTCTTGGTGTCTTATAAGCCCATTAGTAGTAATAGAAAACTTAGTAGTAGAAAATGTATCGTCCATTTGCAATGACCACCACAAACCGATTCAAACACTGACCACTTGTAAAGAACAGGCCTGAGCTCAAACCACGCCCCATCAACCTCAATGTTTAAATTATGGTAAAATCGCTACCTACGTTCTTTAATAGCCCTCTCTGAAAGACCAGCTGTACAGAATCCCAATTGGCTACTTATGCAAATGACAGGGAAAATGTCCATCCTCTTTGTTTGTTTAACTGTAAAATGGCTGCCTGCTCCTGTTTTTAGACGGGGCTGGGCACCTGTACCTTCGACCCGAGGGAAGCAGCTCATACTCTCTAAACGGAACGCTCTAATGAGTCTACCAGGTTGAACTACGCCCAGGCTTCATATGAAAAGGAGTATACTCGAAGATTAATCATTAATCATATCCGGTAGCACGTCGATCATATATATTATGGAAAACTAAAAGTACTGTATGTAAAGCTCCTTCTCGTCTTTGCCCCGAATAATGAATAATCATTTCAAACACAGATAAAAGACTTTGATTAGGATTCGAGCAGCTAATACTGAAGATAATGCCCAAAGTGTAGATCAGCTGAATTTCTAGGGAAAATCAGTGAGATATGCGCACGCTATAATGAATATCGCAATCATCATATGAGCCGTAATTATCTCTTACACAAGGTCACTGCGAAAGGCTAATTTGCTGCATGATATCACACCATATAATAGAAATGATCATCATCATTTACCAGGCTGCTATATTAATCAAAATCTCTGTATGGTCGCATGCATCTCCTCGTAAGAATGCAAATGTGGCTTTTATTAACTTAACATTGAAATCAGGAAGTGCTCCAACATGTTTCCTCAGTCCGTAAGTAGTCTGAACCAGAAAAACACCTGATCCAAATGCATTACTAAAGCCACAATGAAAATATCTCTAATTAAAGCCGCAGGTGAAAAGATAAAATTTTCATGCAGCGGTTGATTTTGCTAGTCTTGTACGACAATATTTTGATATTAATATTTAATTCCTGCCTGATTTATTGAGTTTTGAGCTCCAACAAGGCGAAAAATGAATTTGTACAGATTTTTTTCCCGCCCGCTAACAACTAGCTCATTTCAAAAACAAACAAGATACACAAAATCTCCTTGTAACTAATATCAACAAACTAAAACCATACATTTAAACAGGGCTCTGTAAATTATTCAGACTTGGCAATCAAAGAATGCGGCCACTTTTATGCAGAAAATGCCTAATTTGCAAATGACAACATCAAAGGTAGTTGATTTTGCATGAAACCCCTGTATTATGCAAAATTAACTTTTTAGAGCTTTTCACCATTTTACAAAAACTTGCGCCCTCGAGTTCCCCTGGGATCTTCACCAGTGGCTATTAGGGCTGGGTACTGTTAAACCATACCAGTGTGGCATCGAAAAATTCATCCTGTTACTTTCGACCCAATCAGGGATTAGGGTTATGATTAGGGTCTGGAACGGCAAATGTGATGTCAATTGTGTTTCACTCACACATATTTTTTAGAAACTAGAAGGTCTTGCCTTTCAAATGGAGGTATCTACACTGGCACATAGGCTGTAAGCTCTCCAGTCAGTACGCTTTTAGATTTGGATATGCATCATTGCGAACCCTAACCCTAAGGTAACAGGTTAAAAGTATCGAAAACAGGTACTGAAAATGTTTTTAGGCACTGAAAAAAAAAGTTATATCTTTAGAGGCCAAGTTTTGATGCTGCTGGTCCAGGCATTACAGGAAGGGACTTGTTTCAGCTCAAATACATGATACAAATTTAAAAGAAATAGTCTTTTATTTGATGTTGACTGATCCTCGAGGTCCTATGTATCCGAGAAATGCGTTCCTCACCGCTCGATCTCGTGCTAAACTTAATCCTTTCATTGCAGCGTATAAACGCTCGCTATACACGCCAAGCGGTGTATTTGTTTCTTTTTGTTGAAACAGCTGCGCAGCGAAGGGGAGCAAGAGGGAGGCTTTCGATCAATATTGCACTTTCTATATCCAACATAGTGTAAGATAGTGATGAAGACGTGTTTGAGATTATGACCAAATACCTGCAAAAAGCATAATACCCACTCTTTACATTTTACTGAATTACTTTCACTTATGTGCACTGAATTTGATTGTTCAGTGATTTCAGGTGGTTTGAATGTGGATGTAACCAAGGACAAGCATGCAAAATAACTTAGTGCTGTCCTTGAAATAATTGGTTTAACTCACAACAAAGGTCACACTCTAGATCTAGTTATTACAAAAGGTGTTAATATATCCAATGTGAATGTTTTTGATGTTGCTTTATCTGATCTTTTTGGGTGTTGTTCTTTGACCCTTCTATTCCACCAAACCAAGGGAACTTGCCATACATTTATTCTCTCATCTTTATGTCAGTAAAGTTTAAAATTCATATCTCAAAATGTGTTGTTTTTTTTTCACCTGCAGTGTTTCGCCGTGACAAAGGGAGACAAATCTTTATAATAATTTTCTGTCAAAAATCCCGCACACTCCGGTAATGGAAACAGGTGCGGGAGCAGACTTTTCCTTTCCCCACCGGCGCGGCGGCCACCTCCCCAGCTGTAATGAAGAACAATGGCTTTCTCCCTTTCTTCCTGAACCCCCACGCCCCTCCTCTCTTTACACCCTCCGTCTTCCCCCTCCCCCGGCCTCCCCTCGCGAGTCAACAACAGTAGCTGACAGATGACGAGGTCCGGGGCCGCATCTGGCCTCGGTGCACTTAGTGTAATCAAAGACAGGGGGGGGAAAAAAGAGAAAAGGCGCTTTACGGCCTGCTTGTTAGCCAGCCACCGACCGATGGGGATGTCAAGTGAGCGCACAACCCCTGATTCGGAGTCCCGGCGGAGGAAGAGGGACGGATGGAGGGAGGGGCGGGGGGAGAGGCGAGGGGGCGTGGGCCACAATCTGCCGTCCTCAAAGGAGCTCCTGGAACGGCTCCAAAGAGGCACTATTCGGGACAGTGCAGTGCAGCCTGCCAATGACTGCACGCTGTTTTACACGGAATGCCAAGCGACAGCCAGACAGTAACTATTGTGATTAAAGGAGAGCAATAGTGAATACGGCCAATAGGGATTTTACGATTTATGATTATTCTGAGGGAAAATATTTGTATTCATGGTCATCGAAATGAAAGAAAATACTGATACTAATCTAAATGTTCACAAAACAGAAAGACCTTATATGTAAATGTTTATATTTAAAATTGCCATGATTACTCCTCCTCTGTAACGCTACTGAGGGCGCTAACGTGACCGCTACATTATATTGCCCTGATGTGCCGTTGATCTTTGTCAGTAAACATCAGAACCACAATTTAGCATCTCCATGTAAATATTTGCTCCAACGTCCAATCTTTTGTTTTGTCTGTGTAGGCTCTCAGTCGTACAGAAGTTTTCCGTCTTCAACGAAGGTTCTTGAGTCGTCTTCTGTACTTCTGTAGCTGAAGTCTCGAACGTTGGTAAAATGGTAAATGGTCTCAACTTATATAGCGCTTTTCCACCTACATTAGGCACTCAAAGCGCTTTACAGCAGGGAGCCTCTCACCCATTCATACACCAATGTACGCAGCCACTGGAGGCAAGGTGGGTGAAGTGTCTTGCCCAAGGACACAACTACAGCGTGCACCTTCAGGAGGCGGGATTCTAACCCCTGACCTTCCAATCATGAGACGACCCACTCTACCATCTGCGCCACCATCGCCCCGTTTCGCCTCTCATCCAAAAGGCTTCGTCAGCGAACTAAGGTTCAGCTCACCTGTGGGTAAAAGGTGTTTACCCACAGGTGAGAGTCTTTATCTGGGCTGCGTGCTGAGCTGAACCTTAGTTCGCTGACGAAGCCTTTTGGATGAGAGGCGAAACGTTCGAGACTTCAACTACAGAGTACAGAAGACGACTCAAGAACCTTCATTGAAAACAATCTTTGTTTGAGCAGCAGCATTGGACGGCCCCAACTTCCATGTCCACTATCCACACACATTGTATAACAGGAGATGTATGTGTCCGTCCTGGCATTAGAATGGCTTCTTCAGGGGCTACACTGTGGAACTCTCTCCCGACTGCACTGAAACTGCAGACTAATATCGACATCTTTACCAGCGAGCTCAAACAGTGGCTGAAATCGGGCCAAACTTGTTCCCATGTGTAAAATTTGCCTTATCTTGTTTCATAATGTGTTTTATCTCTGTAACCTAAAAGCCCCCTAAGGACAGGTGTTGAAAATTAGCACATGTGCGATAACACTTTAAGCAATGCATCTGGTTCGTCCAATGTTAATTGCTATGTCCATATTAAATAAATAAATTAAATTAAATGAGACTAACATTACCATTGTTGGTATTGTTAAATTTTCTTTATATTGTTGGTAAACATTTTTTGTTGCGCCATGATATAATTTGTAGAAGTTTTTAAACAAGTGACAGTGAAGCTGAGTCTGTTGAGCTCCGAGTGGGGAACTGGGGGTGGGATTAAATAAGTTTTCTTCTTCCCACTCCCTTTCAGGTGGAAGTGGATTGTTTTTTTTCTTTTTTTTTCTGTATATTCTCTGTTGCCCTCTGCCTGAAATAAATAAATAAATGAAATGAAATGAACATCAGGTGCCCCGGTCGTCACCATGGCAGCACCATACAAAATAGGGTAGGGGTCCCATTGACTTTTTTGATTGGGTATCCCATGAAACAATTTTTCTGCCAAATTTACTCCACCTCCACACAACAGTTTCCCATAGACTCCCATTCATTTCCAATAACAAATATAGATACCAGAGATATTCCTCTGATCTGCTTTCAGTACATATACATTCATTTCAAATAAAACATGAAATATCAATGCTACGGTGCTCAGAAGCAGTTCTGCTAGCCACCTTGAAAAAAGCATGATATAGATAAGACTAAAATTGCACTAGAGTTACAGAGAATATATCGGCCTGAGCAGAAGCTTGTATTTTCCATCCCAGAAGTGCAGCCGGCTGATCCGGGGGCGACTGCTGACCGGCCGCAATGACAAACTGCTATTTCCTCTGCTACATTAGCATATTTCTGCTTCTTCCATTGTGCGGACATGACTTACGGTTGACTCATCCTTCATTGTTTTCGCTAAGTGCTCCTGGCAGCTGTTTGGCAACTACCGCGCTCACAACATTCATTCATTTTGCCGTCGCTGAATCCCCGTGAGGCAGCGCGGACGCAATGAGCTTAGCAACGCTACTTCGGGCCTGAGGCGGCGCACACCTCTGAGGAAGGCCATTCCCAAAGGGATCATTTTGAGCAGCTGGTATTGTTGGGCATTTAGATCAAGGCAGTAAACGTCGCGAGCTCACACTGTACACGAGGAAAGCCCACGACCCACCTGCTCACATCGAATTGAGAAACATCTGCAAGCTGCCGCCCAAACCCGTTCCTAGCTGCCCCTACTTGCAAACAATACTGTTTATTTTGTTGTTTTCCTGCTACAAAGAGTTAAGATAGACCTGCAATATGATCATGTCACTAAAAATCCTACATTGTTATTAATTCAGCAAAGCATACAATAATGGTACCACTGAAAGTTGACATTCTGACAAACTTCACTGCAGGTAATATAAAAAAGCACCTATATGTGTAAGGTTGCCATGTAATAGACCCACTGCCCTTTTATCTGGAGCACCCCATGAGCTAACATTTATACCGGTGCTATATCACATCTCCGCTGTTTTCCTCGGCTTATGGAGTCTGTGCGGAGATGGCATTTTAAAAGGCTTTATGGCTTTGCCGTTTGTAAAAGGCATGATGCGCCCGGGTTGTTCTGGGTCACTGCGCTGTCCTCCGTGTGATCCCCTCCAGTGGTTTCGCATCATGCACCTGCACATGGCTCCCTGCACATCGCTCTTAAACACGTAAACACGCGGCGATGCAGGCTGTCGCCGAGGAACACGGGCGCCGCTTCAGGCTCATTCTCAAAGCTCTTAGCACCTGAGAATATGTGTGGCTTTTCACGAAGGGATTAAAGGCTCGATGGTGACACGTCGGCCGAGTGGGACTCTCCGTTCACAGCGAGAAGGCTCTGGGTTCGATTCCCAGCCAGGCGGGCGTCTTCGATGTTGAGTTTTCGTTGTTCTCTCTGTGTTTGAGTTTTTCCCCATCAGAATCAGTATCTTTACATTGATACAACTGCCCTTGACACACTGATAATGATTCACGAGTGCTGGCTCTCATTCGTCCAAGAAATATTCTGTGCGAGTGGCTGTAATGGCTCCTGTACTCTTGATCACAGGTGCCTCTACGACACTCCAGGATCAATAGTTTTTTTTAGAGTTTCTGGTGAACGCATTGAAAACCTACCAGAGCCAATGTGATGGGAAATTAAGTAAAAATAAAGGACGCTGGGGCCCTAAAAGGTCAAATACACACACACAACGTTTTTTTCCCACATAAAAACTTGCATAAACCACCTTTAAAGAGGGGGTATTATGCTTTTTTCAATCACATAGCACCAGTCTATAGCACTGCAATGATGACGTAACCTTCTGTTGGTCTGTATACGCAGTAAATTAAAATAACTGCCTTGAATAAAATTGCTCTCTCAAAATGGCTGTGCTGAACGTCTTGAAATAGGCCTCTGTCTCTTTAAGAAGCTTTCCGACACGCCCCCTTCAGCACACTACTGTGGCATTTAAACAACAACACTGTGCGGGGAGGGGGCTCTGCTGAGCTGAGGAGCAGTGGTTGGTGGCTTGGCTGGTGACGAAAGGTCCAGAGGCGTCTCCAGGAGGTGGGGGCGTTCCTAGGAGGACTAAAATGGCCGCCGTCTAAGTTTTTACTGATTACTCAAAAATATGTGAATGAGCCAAGGCAACACTCCAGGCATGTGTTTAATGAGGGAACGACATAATAACATGATATAAAGCTTGAAAAAGTCGATTTGACATAATACCCCCCCTTTAAGTCGTCACCTGGTCTGGATTTGAGGACATTTTGCTTCAATTCGCAAAGGCTTCTTTTTGGCTCTTGTGGTCAAGCTTGTGTAACTATGGGAGCTATGTCTTTCTTTGTCATTGTCAAATCTGAATAATCAAAACATTTCTGAGTACTCCAATTAGGATCATTAGGTCTTCTAGTGATGATTCTAGAACATCCTGAATGACCAGGTTATTCCACCAATGGGTTTCTTCTTCCCCGACGGCACGGACATATTCCAAGATGACAATGAACGTAATCGTGAGGCTCACATTGTGAATGAGCGGTTCAGCGGGAGCATGAGATGGATCGGCCGCTGCAGAGTCCAGATCTGAACCCCATTAAAGAATCTTCGCGATGTGCTGGAGAAGGCTTTGTGCAGTCGTCACACGCTCCCGTCATCAATACAAGATCTCGGTGAAAAATCAATGCAACACTGGATAAACCAATTATCGTTAAAGCACTGGATACAAAGACAAGAAAGTTATGCGGCCCTACTCCGGAGGAAGCTTGAGAGCCACAAATTGAACACCACTGGAATATGCATGTGTAATGGCGCAGTCCATCGTCGGTATCGGCCTCCGAGGAGCATTAACAGAAAATGGCAGAGGTTTGAGGTTATTAACACGTCTTCCTGTGGTTAAGTCGAGTCCAGAGAAATGCACTTCTCTGCGGCGCGTCCAACTTGAACAGCGCTGCCTGACCAAAAACGCTCTGCACGGCATCAATAATTCACACGCATCAGTTAAAGGAGTCTAACAAATGCAATTATTACCGACATAAGAAAACTTTCAAAAGGAGGCTAAGTAGCCGAGCAGGAACAAAGAATTAACGCAATGACAAAACAAATTAAAGATACATGGGGCAAACTATCTAGGGAGAATAGGATTAAAGAATAGCATCGCCATAAATAGAGATGCTGCACATTCTTATTAAATCTATATTTTATAAAGCACGTGTGTAACCTGGAGAAAGGTTTTCTTTGATCCTTGAACCGGGACAGACATTGCTGCGATACCACCCCCTGGTGGCCAGTGGTGAGTCCAGAAAGCACTCGATAATATGGAATCCTATGGAGGCTTTACAGCAGCTGAAACTAAAAGCCTGGCTCCAAAGACCATTATTGTTTGCAAAGATAGAGGATCTTTCTGTGTCAAGTGGTTCTTCTTCTTGTCATTCTCCCTGAGGTTTTCTCTTTTCTCCCACGGGGTGTTTGAGTTTTCCCTTGCTGGGTAGGAGTGTCTAAGGAGGGACGCCTCAGGCACGTTTCCATCTGCTGCTGACAGCTTATTTCAAGGGGGTCTGAAGACTGGAGAGCTCCACTTCTCCAGAGGGAATGACGTCACCTCAATTTCCCCCCCACATTATTTATTTAAATGAATCTCAATAAGACACCTTTAGTAAACTTCACTATCCTTATGGTTAGGTTTAGGGTTAGTTTGGATTAGTTTAAAAGGATATTTCAGTATTCTTGACATAAGACTTTTTTTTTTTAATCCATACATATTTGTAGCCTAGCACGACTAAACTCTTCAAATGTAAGGACTGCATGAATAAAAAACAAATATATATCTCCAAAAATCAACAACACTCTGGAAAACTAGGAAATGAGGCCCTATGTCAAAAATCCTGAAATATCCCTTTAAGCTGGCATTGTCCTATGCTCTACTCCATCGGCTTCATTCAGACCCTTCCCGCGTATTTACCATTACATCTGTTTGGATATTATATTGTTTTCTTGATTAATTGTTCTAATGTTCGTGCAGCCTTGTGAGACATCTCCTGTTGTGATATTGGGCAATACAAAACTTTATTGAATGTTTTTTACAAAGGGAGGCCCCTAACTGCTAAGCCACACGTAATAAGCAGTTGGATAATCGTCTACTACTCCTTTAAGACGTTTGGTATGACGTAAATGCTTCACTGGATACTTCTGTTTTCCAACACTTTGGCAGGTTGCGACGTGAAGGGCCATCGAGAAGATTCCTCAAAACATTCAGCCTACTCGGTGGAAAAAGAAAAAAAACCGCAATGACCCGAACTTCTTTCAAACTTGCATGAAATCGGTGCTTACAGTCGGAGTTAAAAACTTCACTTTACGGGGGAAATCTGACATTTTGTGCTCGGTGGCAGGTGGAGGAGATTTTCTGTGTAGTTGCTTCCCATCCCGGTTGTCAGCCCTGCCTCCTCTCGCCATGTGGTGGTGGAAAACCCACTTGTAGTATCTCCGAGTGCCAAGTCATGCTTTATTCAGCGCGGCTCACTCCAACACCGGTCCGGGTTATGGGCGCGAGTTACTGGACTAGTCTGATTTCATCCGTTCTCCATCTCCCATCACTCCAACACGGCTTCACAAGTGCTGCCGGCTGCCTTTCAATCACACCCCTAACAAAGTCGAAGCCTGGAATTCCAATTTTTTATTTTCCTTGTCTGACTTTTCAGGTGATGTACGGTTTTTAACATGGGAAGTGAAGGCAGCGACTGGGGTTGCTTAGTAACTAAACTGTGCGGCATCGCCGACGCTGGATTCATATATTATACTGGTGGTGTATTTTTATCAACCGCCTTTAATTGTTAATTGCTTCGTGAGAAATCAGCGTTTGAAGTTTGTGCTGTAGATTAAAAGGACATAGTGACTAAAATAAGGTTATATTCAGGGCCGGGTGCCGTGCCAGTACTTTAACGATACTTGGTTTACGATGCCGATACCTGAACGATTAGTTTACATTTTTATCATTTACTTTAAGCTGAAACGAACAAGTAGTTTCCTATAATGCTGTCCCTAACCAAACCATTTTTTTTCGGATACCTACTTCCAATACTTTTAAATGTTTCAATACCAGTAGTACTGAAACTGATCTGAACCATTCCACACTGGTACCGCTTCATGGTTCCCAGCCAGAGATATGATTTACATTTTACAGCAGTGGCGCCACCAGGGGGTGGCCGTGGCCACCCCATTGGCCACCCCACTGGCCAGTGTTAATTGTAGTACTGTAGTATCAGTTATGAATATTTTCAGCCCAAATTCACAGCCAGCCAGGCAAGCCGTAAATACAATTGTGAAATTATGGCTGATAGTTTTGGTTTTGCCACCCCAAACTATCAGCCATAATTTCACAATTGGGGTGGTTTTGCCACCCCAAGAAATTGTTCACCCCTATGAACAATTTCTGGAGGCGCCACTGCGTGAGTAGCCAAAGTCGTCAAAAAAATGGCGGCATGGTGGCGCAGCAATTAGCGCTCCTGGATGACAGCTGGGAGGTCCCGGGTTCGATTCCCCCACCTTTCTGTGTGGAGTTTGCATGTTCTCTCCGTGTCTGTATAGGTTTCCTCCGGGTTCTCCAGTTTCCCCTACCACTAAAAACATGTACAATAGGCCAGAATAAAGTAAAGTATGAGTAAGTGGTTTTCATTTGAGAGTATTTTAAATACAGTTACTTTCCAAATATCAAGGGAATACGTCCCAGAACTCAATCATTACATTTTAGCACAACAACATTATTAAGAAATATTGAGCCGTTTTTCCTCCTGAAATATAATAAAGATTTAAAACGCCTTATGCCACAGTTCATACAAACACATGTGTCACATGATGCTGTATCTGCTGCTCCATTGGCCAAGACAGTTTTTGAGTTGCTAATTAATCAATGTGAAAGTATTCTAAAAGTATTCAGAGTATTCAGAATACAGTACTCTGATTAGACAAAGTAACGGAGTACATAACAAAATGAATGTTAAGGCAAGTATTCAATATTCAGTAACTAAATACAATTTCAGAGTATTCTCCCCAACACTGGTGGTGGTCAGAGGGGCCAATGGCACAGACTGGCAGCCTCGCTTCCGTCAGTCTACCACAATGGGCGGCTGTGGCTACAATATGACTCCAGTGCAGTCTTAAATATCAATAAAAAAAACATTAAATTGAGGGGCGACGGTGGCGCAGATGGTAGAGCGGGTCGTCTCATGATCGGAAGGTCTGGGGTTCGAATCCCGCCTCCTGAAGGTGCACATTGTCGTTGTGTCCTTGGGCAAGACACTTCACCCTCCTTGCCTCCAGTGTCTGCGTACACTGGTGTATGAATGAGAGAATGAATGGGCCCGCTATGAGAGACCAACAGGCCCGTTTGGAACCATGAGGCCGTCCTCCCGTGGACCCACCACCTGCAGGAGGAGCCATAGGGGACTGGTGCAATGTGACTTGGGCAGCTCCAACAGCTGCCCCCACGACCCGGCAACGGACAAGTGGGAGAAAATGGATGGATGGATGGAAAACATTAAATTGGATTCAAACGGATATTAAATCTACATTTCTACTATTTCCACTGCATACATTTATCAAAAATACAAAACATATGGTCCAAAAACAGTACACAATTGTTGGCGTATAAGTTTCCTGTAATTGTATTATTTCCTCGGTTGTTTGCAAGTCTTATAGGAAATAAAATATGCACCGATTTTTATTTTGCATTTGTGCCACTAAAAATCTAGTATTTAGACATTAAAAAGCACTAAATCTGACTTGCTGCCGCCTGCATAACCCCTGAATGACTCTTCAATGCGCCGCGGTTCGAACTCCCGTCTTCTCTCGAGTATTAATGCTAATCTGATTCAAAAATCTAATCTAATTTGCAAACACAGCGCCGAGAAATCCATCTTATTTTCTCCCAGTCTTTGAGGTCTACTTTCGCTGCGTCAGAAAAACCGTAACGTCGGGCCAAAAAAAAAAAAAACCCCACACCCGTAAAACGACGTGCGCGGCGTAATGGCTGTTTACAAGGTTGTTCTACCGCCTCGGCGTCATCGCGGTGTCGCCGCCGTATCATTACCGCGGCCGCATGTATGTTCTCCGCTTATTAAGTTCCCTCAGGCGACTGACGAGCCCGGTGCAAACGCGCCGCTCATCACTATCTGACGTCTAGATTGCATTTGCAGAAAAGCTTAGCCGCCGACACATAGATCATAATCTGCGTCGGTTCCCAATCCCTTTTCAAAGCTAATATCGTGTTTACATTCCGATCACACGCGCCACTGGTTGATAGCGGCGCGGGTTTTTACATCATAATCATCGCAGGGCGGCTCTGCGGAGGCGGGTGCAGACTCGGGTAACTTCTCATTATGTCGAAGGGTAGTTTGATCGCACCAGACTTTTCACTTGTACTTGAGGCACGGCGAGTTTATGTGTAGAGCACAATTCATACACAGGGCGATTCAAAGTGCTTCACAGTTGCATAAAATCACAAGAAAACAGATCAAATCAATCATTAAAACATCAACATAAAAATTAATCAATTACAGTAAAAGGCAAGAGTGCAGATAAAATACTTTCAGTTTTCATCTGCTCGGGTAAAAAGAGCTGTTTTCAGCCTGGATTTGAACATTGTCAGAGTTGAGGCCTGTCTCACATCCTCATGAAGACTGTTCCAGATTTTAGCTTTAGCCTCACCGTGTTTAGTCCTGACTCTGGGAACCACCAGGAGACCCCTCCCTGAAGTTCTCAGGGCCCGAGATGGTTCATACGGCTCTAACATGTCAGAGATGGACTTTGGGGCTAAACCATGAAAAGACTTGTACACAAGCAGAGCTGTTTTAAATTCTATTCTCTGAGTGACAGGAAGCCAGTGCAGAGACCGGAGCACTGGACTAATATGGTGGTATTTCCTGGTTCTTGTCAGGACTCGAGCAGCAGCGTTCTGGATGTTCTGCAGCTCTAACAGCTCGTTTAGAAAGGCCAGTGAGCAGCCGTTACAGTCGTCTAACCTGCTGGAGACAAACGCATGGATGAGTGTCTCCAAGTCTGGTTTTGACACTATTCCTCTGATCTTAATGTTTTTCAGATGGTAAAAAGCTGATGATGTTATTGCTTTAATGTGGCTGTTTAAGTTCAGGTCTGAGTCCATGATTACTCCTAGATTTCTAACCTGATGTTTTGGTTTTAGAGAGAGAGACTCAAGGTGACTGAGAACACTTTGTCTTTGTGTCTGTGGGCCAAAAACAATGATGAGAAGCCGAGTCATTTTCTGACCAATGTAGTTTAATAAGACTTAAAGGCACTGTTTTCTTTAATAATAATATCGCGATATGATAAAACATGATTTGCTAATTGCAAGGGCTGCGGTTTCATGTTAAAAGAAAAAAAACAACGTTGCGTGATCTGGCAACCCGATCTTGTAACGCGCTGTGGCTGTGCGAAGGACAGAAGCTACTGCTGCGCTACCTGTTGCACAACGGCCGGGCTCGTCAGGAGCTGACCCAGATGAACGTTTGGTATCAAAGAGGAGCAGCGCGTCAGTAGTGTGGAATTATTTTGGCTTTAAAAAAGAAGATGTTGCGCAAAGTCAGGTACTGTGTCGAGCATGTCTTACCAAGGTTGCTGCCTCACGAGGCAACACTACGAATCTATATCAACACTTGAAAAAATACCACAAAGCCTTGCACGATAGTTGCAAGTACACAAAGTACCAGCCGACAGGGATCACTGAGCGAACTGTTTGGAAGTGTTACTCCGTATGAACATAATTCAAAACGGCAGAATTAACTCTGGCAGTAACGGAGTTCATAGCGAAAGACATGATGCCCATTAGTGCAGGGACCGGGCCTGGGTTTACGGCTATGGAAAACAAAATGGACAAGCGATACCAACTACCCTCACACACATATTTTAGCCACGTTGCTGAACCTGAGCTATACCAAAGGTGCAGACAGAGAGTGGCAGCTGAGCTGTGGTCAAGCCGTACAACGGAGCCATATCAGAGTCTAACTCTGCATTATATTGACAAAGACTTCAATCTTAAAGCCTTCAAGCGTCCTACTTTCCCGATGACCACACGGGGGAAAACGTCGCAGCTGTCCTGAGAGAGGGGCCAGCTGGGAATGAAGAAAACCACGTCTACATAACGACGGACAACAATCGAATATGGAGATGGCAGCACGGCTTAATGAGTGGACCCGACTGCAGTGTTTTGGGCACCGATTACATCTCGCCATTGGTACGTACATCAGTGTGTGTGTGTGTGTGTGTGTGTGTGCGTGTGTGTGTGTGTGCGTGTGACAATGAAAGGTGGAGGGAGAGACTGGACGTGTGTATTTATTGCTGCTGTTAACTTTATCACACAAGCCAAATTGTATACATTACTCTACTTTTATCATTATTATTTTTATTACAGGACATGCCCTCAAAGATGACAGAGTGTCGAGAGCAATGGGACTGTGCAAAAAGGTGGTGGGACACGTCTCCCACAGTTGGAAGACGAAGGCAGCGATGACAGAAGCACAGAGGGAGCTTAAACTTCCTGAGCACAGCCTCATCACTGAATGTCCAACAAGATGGGGATCTAAAGAAATGATGATTGCCAGAGTGCTAGAGCAGCTCAAAGCCATTACCCATGTATTGTCAGGTGAACGATATGCACGCTCCCTCATCCCTACCTGGCAGGCTATTGAGGTGTCGGAGTCTGTTCACAAAGCACTGCATCCTCTCCTGGAGTTTACAGATGCGCTCTCTGGAGAGGAGTATGTGAGCATCTCCTACCTCAAACCAGTTCTTAACCTTCTGACTACATCGGTCCTGGCTGAAGACCAAGGGGACACTGACCTGATCAAAACCAAGGCCCTGGCTTACCTCAATGATAAGTACAATGATGACAGCATCCAGGAGCTTTTGGATGTTGCCTCCTTCCTGGACCCCAGGTTCAAAACCCAGTACATCACAGCAGACAACATTCCTACCATTAAAACCAGACTCAAGACTGAAATGCTGGAATCAGCGAGGCGTGCATATAACCAGGTAAGCAAATTTATGCAGCTAAGATGTCACAAACACACTTAATATTTAATTGTAATCTAACTTAATTTTTCATTTGGTAGGAGAAGAGAGCTCGGTCTGAAGCCACTCCGTCTTGGCAGCTTCTTCAAGACTGCTGTGGCCTCTTCAGCTCCTCCTATGCAATCTGAAGATGTCGCTGAAGCAGAGTTAAACAGTTACCTCATGACCCCTGCCATTGATGGAGAAGATGACCCATTAGCCTGGTGGAAGGTGCACAAGATCAACTTTCCACAACCCTGCAATATGGCCAGTATCTCTGTGTCCCTGCCACGAGTGCTCCTTCAGAGCGTCTTTTCAGCACCGGAGGGAATATAGTGACTTGCACTCGCTCGTCTCTAAAACCAGCAAAGGTTGACATGCTGGTTTTCCTTGCAAAAATCGGTAAGCTCACAGAAGAATCTGGCCGAGAGTGCCGTACTCATTTTGCACTTTAGTATGTGGTGTACTGCTGTTACTGAGTCAATACAATACTGTTCCTTTTTTTTTTTTCTAAAGATTTAATACGAACATACACTAGTTTATTTTGTGTTCATTGGGAGTTTGATTTCCCTAAAGCAGATTTTTGTTCTTACTTTTCCTGCACTTTAGTATGGGTGACGTTACTGACTGGATCAGTGAGTTTTCATTTATTTTTTTATATCTATCTCCATCTATAAAAAAAATATCTTTCATTTATTCATAGACTGTACTGTTAAGGTCAGACCGTTTTTAAGAAGTGCAGTCCACATTTTGAATAGGTCAAGTCAAGCCACAGTTTTGTTTTGTTTGCAATTTTTACTTTAAATAAATCTAAAATTGTTTATTATGAAACAGACAGATTTTTTCGCTTGTGTTGGGGGAAAAATACACGAGAAGAGGACCTTGCAACAATAATCGCATATTTAATCGCAATCGCAATATTGAAGAAAAAAAAATTACAATTCGATTATTTTCCCAAATCGTTCAGCCCTACTTCAATCACCTCCACCTGCAGAACCAGTTGGAGATGATTGAAAGTGTTTGCGCCTCCATATTTGGACTTCAGAGTCAAAAGGCTTCACTTCCTGCGCTGAGCCCGGTGGAGACGGGACAGGTTCAGAAACTCGAAGGTCCAGAGTTCAAACCTAGTCAACTATGCATTATTTGTCTTTGCAATGGCAGTGATCTCAGCTAAGTCAAATATAAATAACACAAACTGCGCTTGAACTTTTAATACGTTTTTGAACCCACAACTCTGCGGATGGAGCAATAATCAGCATATGTGCAGCAGCTCTAACCACTCGACTATTGGCTGCACACTGATTTATCTTTAAACAGATTTGGAAATTATTACTGTTTTTACTCTATCTTTTAATCTTTGGAACATTTGGACTTTATTCTTTATTGTGTGTGTGACGTCACGACTTCCGCTTCCGAGTCCCAGCAGACGGGCAAAATATGCGAGAAAAAAAACATAAAAATCTTGTAAAAACAACCATCAACATTTCTGAAACTCAGAGTTACCGAAGCTACTCATTTCTCAGACTCATTAGCCAAAAATGCCGCACCTACTCCTTTAAAAAGTCATATTTACTGAAGTCGCTACTTCCGGGTTTAGCGTTAGCATTTTTCTCCGCTAACCCGGATGTAGCGATTGTGGTAAATATTACTTTTATAGCAGTAGGTGCGGCATTTTTGGCTAATGGGCCTGATATACAAGTATGTTCAGTAACTCTGTTGAGTTTCAGACATATTGATGGTGGTATTAAAGAGTTTTTTGTAGTTTTGATTGCACATCTGCCGGACCAGGAAGTAGAGCTGTGACGTCACCGCTTAACAAACGTATACGCACAAGTGTGAAACATCAGAAAGAAATCAGATTACACCTTTATCAGATGCTGTTTACAAAATCTACTGTTACCATGGAGATCTGCCATGTTTGCAGCTAAAAACTGAATAAAAAGTGGAGGAAAACGCCGTGGAACAACTCCGTTAGCGGTTGAGTCACTAATGGTAAATCTAACATACTGTAGTGTTTTAATGTTGTGGCTGTTTCCAAATTGCCAGGATCCTCGGCGTCTCGACCACTTCAGACGTAATCATGACAGCGCCGCCGTGTGCTGTTCCAATAGGCAGCATCGCTGTTATTGTTTATTTCCGCGGTTTTCCCCGGATGTTTTGGTGACTGGCGGGCAAACCGCTGATTTTCCCGACCTTGAAGAGCTGTTCATTTAAACTGCCCACCGGTGCCTCGGCCGTGACGACGCGGCGATCTCCCTAATTCACTCGGACCACTCGCCCCCTCGCAGCTCGACTCCTCCGTTTGGCTCATTTACGAAGGAAGCCCCTGTGGATCCTCCACTGCCTCGGAGAGCTCGAATTACCCATGATGCACTGCAACACTCCCCTTTCTCCCAAAACTTTATTCGTTTGTACTCACTATGAAAAGTTTTGTTCCATGTTTGTGCAAAAAATAAGTGTAATAATAAAATCACTGGTAGAAGTTTGAAAGTTAAGATGTAATAGTTAATGAAAGGGTATTTATTGAGAAATTAGGCCTATGGTTGTTAACGTAAGTCTGCATTTGTAGCGATAAACTGAATTTAATTTCTTACAAATCCTTGAAGAAATATTATGTTCAAACAGTTTATAAACAGTATTTTTTGTAAGCATAATTTCATGTTTTCTCACATGATTTGACTCGTGACATGACGCAGCCGCTCGCTCTGAATTTTAGTAGTAGTAGTAGTTTATTCGGTCATTTTCATTTTCATTCTTTTAAACATAAAACAAGCATCTCCATATTTCGTGCTCAACATGACCGAAAGGGTTTAGGCTGAAGTAAAAAACGTATTGTGCCGAACCCAATTGAGCTCAATTGCGAGAGGAGACTCGGCTCCGTTTTGGATGAGCCCACCACCGAGGACGCCAACGAAGTGGACAAACGGAGGAAGGATCCCGGCAATTGAGAAACATACAGTAACTCCAGTATGTTACCTTTTCAAATCTCCATTAGTGTTTTTATTGTGCTAATCTCATGATTCTTAGCGATATGACATCACGACCCTGAACTCTATAATCTGAGAACGCCAGAAATCAGATTATGATGGCCTCTGTATTGCACTTGCCATCTAATTACAAATCATTTGTATAAATTTCATGAATTTTCGAGCATTTCTGACCCTGGAAAGTGCAAGATGTGAAACTCGTCTCCCGGTGAAGAATCGGGATATTACAGGCAGGTGTTTCTCTATAGCTGGAACTGTGCTTTCAAGTTTTGGTGACGGACTGGATTGATAGGGACTGTTTTTTGTATTTGCATGACCTGATAAAAGTACTACTTGTTGCTACTTATCAAAGAAATGCCACAGTGAAAGCTAAAAGCGAGGTTTTATTTGGTGACTTTCTGACCAGACGGTTTGCCTTCCACTTCTTTATTTACTACTCCACGCCGCGTATAAAGCCGCCGTTCCCCTGCCCACCTCTGCATCTCTGTTCCTCGGTTACATAAAAGCAGAAATGGAGGGGGGAAAGCGCAGGTTCTTTGGAGCGGCTGCAGATAGATTAGTGCAGCGCGGCTCATGCCTCAGCGGGCCTGTGGTCAGACTCTGCTGCATTAGCGCTCCACAATAACACCTGCCTGTTCCGGAACAATCCGCGTGGCCCTCGCACTGCGGTCCCACGCGCAGCGGGGCGTGTGTCAGCGCTACAGTAATGTACGGTGCAATATACAAGGAAGCCAAGGCAAAGGGTGGACCGTGTGCACAGAACAATAGGAGGACGTATAGGAAGTGTGAAGCTATTATTGGATTTTTTTTTGTCCCGTTTTCCGCGTGAATTGTGCCAAAATCAAGGCCTGAACCGAGTGCATTTTCTCCAGTTTGACTTCACCCAAATCTAAAAGCTTCTCGACTGAAGAGCAACAATGTAATATATTTATTTGATTTTCTTTGCACTCGTGAATTTGCAACATTACCACCTGTTTCTGTCATGTTTGGTTTGTTAATTCAAAAATAATCAACATGTTTAAAAAACAAAACAATGTAATGCCTCATGTGATCGATGTTTTGTCAAATTGTCACATTTTTGAAGTGTTTTTGACGTGTATTTGTCACTTTTTTGTTGCTTTTTGTCACTGCATTTCTGTCATGTGTTAGTGGTTTTTTTTTACAGCAGTACTAAGTAACTTGTTTACCTTTAATAAATCCTCTCCGTAGTCCGTCTGGGGGTAATACAAGTGTTAATGGGGTGACTGGGGGGTCTTTCATCTCCCCCTGGTGTCTCTGGCCAGAAAACCACAATTGCAAGTTCGCTGCCACCAGGTAGGAGCCACCAATACACACTAATGGAATCACGAAGAAGAAGCTAACAGGCTAACGGGCAAAGCTAACTGCGGGCTAGCGCCACTTAAACAGTATTTACAGCCAAGTTTGAGTGAAACAAATGATCTCCATTGTGTAATTGGATGAACAATATCCCTCAGTCCCTTTGTTTTTTCTGTCAGCGTAGTATTTACTCTCACGGACAATTAATGAGTAAAAAAACGCAGCATGCTACGACACCTGCAGTGGCGCTTATGGCCTCTAGGGGCATGAGATACTTAGTACTGCTTTAAGCTTTTATGTGCTCTGTTCAGGTGAGGGTTAATAGATTAAATGTCATTAAAAAGCATTACATTGGATTTGTCTTTCTTTAATGCCCCTCCATTTGAATTGATTAAGCGGTGTTAGCTCAATATAATAGACACTTTATCTGCCAACATCATCAGCTGGAGGCAGGAAACAGCGGAAAGAAGATTAAACTCAAACTAGCGAACATACAGTGCGTGTAAAGTTAGCAGTTTTCCCGAGGTGGATCGTCAGTTGTGTTTATGTGGAAAAGTGGGAATTTTGATGACACTGATTAGCGTCTATCTGAGCTAACCAGTTAAAGTTTGGTGTTAGCGTCTCAAAAGCTAAACTTTGGTTTGTTGGTTTTTAAATATACATACATTTTGCTAGCGTTAATGTCGGGCATTTCCCTCACAATGATGTAACTCAGGAGGACGACAACTGCTCACAGAAAACTCAAAGTAAAATGGTACATGGACTACATTGATTTATTTATTGTTATGAATTTTGTTTTAGCCTTTTAATATATATGTCTTCTCTAGAGCTTAGTAAATGTTTATGTATATATTTTAAATGGGCTGGGTGTGGGGTACTGGTTGTGGTTGCTTTTTTATTTATTTATTTTTTCTCGATTTTATTTATTTATTAATGTATTTTTTCTTCTCACTGTTGTTTTTTCCTTATTTGTTTATTATTCTTTTTAAATGTATTAAATGCAATAAAAAAATTCAAACATTTAATTACATAAAATCAAGCTTTACTTTTTGCCCATCCACGCAACACCATAATCAACTACGAAACGTGCAAGTCCAAACACGGAAGACTTTTGCCACAGTCAGAATCACGCCCGTGTTTGGATTCATATCTTTTTCTAATTCCGTATACCTTGCATCAGAGACAATAAAAGTCAAAATGTTGTTGTTAATAAAGCATTATTATTACCATTACCCTACTTTATCTTCGGCTTTACGCATCCTCACCATTCGTTTCGGCGCACCATGACAAAACGTCGAACTAAACGAGAGATAAAGCCATTACTTCTGGAACATGAAGTAAGTTTCGACGCTCATACTTGCAAATTGTGTATTCTGTTCAAGAAGAAAGCAGTGGGAGACGCCGGACACTTTCACACAGAATCCAAATCCATCTTAAGTTGTTATTGAGTGAAAAAGTTTCCGGCGCTTTAAGCCAAATTTGGCAGCGTAACATATTGAATTTTGAAACTGTTCCGGGAAAGGAAACGCTCGAATTCATCTTTCGAGTTTCAGAATGAGCCGTGTCAAAATGCCCGTGCTGTAGGACGTGCGGAATACGAATGTGTAAAAAAATGTGTTCGAGCAAACTTCAGGAAATGTTTAATGAAAGCAAGTCCCTGCCTGTCCATCTGCGCTCGCATCAGCGGGAGATTTTTATCAAGATGTTGCTAGACGAGAATATTGGTACATTAGCTCTGTGGTTCTGAAACGGGTTCTGCTGGTGGTATGTGCCTCTCAAGAGGTTCTCCAGGACCGTCTGTACAACTGGTCTGGGATAATCCTGCTTGGCGCCGTTGCTTCACAAGCTAGAAAGTCATAGGGCTCAAATCAGAGACGCAACGATCCAGCTTTTGTGCTTCCGATACCGATACTGGGGGTTTGAGTACCTGCAGATATCCAATATTAACCGATAGTGGCTGCTTCAAGTTAATGGTCTTTTCTCCAGTGTGAGATCAATAAAGTATTTTCTTTTCTTGCCAGCGAGACGTTACATGAATTAAATCTATTAATGAACAAGGATCCCTGGACCTTTCTACACTAAATATGTAAATATCTGCGCACTGCAGGTTTGTCCAACTGAGAACGAAACGAAACCACCGCCCAGTCAGAGTGTCAAAGCTAATCAGCGCTACTGTTAGCGAGAGGAACCCGAGCGCTTTAGCCACTGTCCAAATACAAGCGCGATAGTCCTGAGAACATTACTCAGTGCTTAGGACTATGTTACTGTTCAAAAGACAGAGAAATGCTGCAGCGGTTTGACAAACAGTCAACAAGTTTCCCAAAAAAGCTGCTTCACTCCGACGGCCGTGTGTACAGGACACAACATATGGCTACTCTACTTTAGCAGTAATACAGTATTATCGGAATCCATACATTTAATATACATTGTATTCTAACCAGATTTTATTTAACACTAAAGTGAGTTTTTGTCAGGAAATATTTAACCAGAATAATGCAGATGAAATATAAATATGATTGTTATTGGGATATTTCTCTATATTGACTATTTGAAGAAAAAAAAAACAGGCCTAGTTCAACCACAGAACCTGGTAAGTGTAAGTTATGTTAAAAGGTTGAGATGCACAGATGGATACAGTGTCCTACAATAGGTATAAGGTGTTAATATTGAATGAGAGACGTTAAATACAATTCAATTAAAATATGTAGTTGCTTACAGTTTTCTTTTTCTTGCCTACAGTATTTGCATTACACTCAATATTATCACTTATCGCGATATTTTCTGAGACGATATATCGTCCTCAATAAAAATTATCGTGGCAGGCTTAGTTTGGGCCTTCTGGCCACACGCATCCAGATAAATGACATTACTTTGGATACTTTTGTAAACGCTGTCTAAACGGAGAGGTGTGGACAGAAAATCTGGATAATTATTTCCTCCAAGCTGCGCGTATCCATGGCAACGTTATTAGTTTGACCAATAAATGAGCCCATGGAGATGGAACTTTGCATCATCCGTTCTGCAAACAATCTGTGGTGTGGCCAGAGATAGTTTTGCATACGGTTGTAGAAAGGTCTGCGTTTATGGAGATATCAGGATATATGTGGACATTGCATTACAGGCCATTTTATTTTATCATAATTTCTGTGCCAGATTAGATTAGTTTACGTTAGCATTAGCATACTGTTGTTAGCGAATAGAAACATGTTTGCAGAGGTTAAAACTCGGCGATTGGATTCTCAAAAGGAGGTCCAGCATGTTCATAATTAGATTTCGTTGTTGAGAGTTATATTTTTAAACGATGAGAGCCTAAACAGGTAACAGATATTTGGAATTGATGCCCAATATAGTATTTTTCCCAGTATCGGCCCAGATATCCGATACCAGTATCGGATCGGTGTATAGTTCAAATCGCAGACTGTGTGGGCCTTCCTGTGTAGGGTTTTTATGTTGCCCCGTGTCGGGTGCTCCCGTTCTCACAGGAACATCTGCTTTTAAACAAAAAAGGCCTCAACAATCCACGTCTAGAAAAATGAAACAGAAGAGGAGAGTTTAGCCACGTTTCAACTTCCTGAAAACGTTTGGAAGTTGTGGCTTTCCGCGTCGCTCTATTGCATTTCTAAAGTGAAAGTAACTCATCAACAGACCGTTATTGGACTAAATATAAATGTGATAAGCCTGACACAAGATCACCGATAAATGTTGAGACTATAGACCGTGAAACACATGTACGTAGCATCGTTATTCGCTGCGGGATCCTAATATGAAACGGGGACAGGCTCCTCGCTGTTCCATTGAAGCTTATTTGGACCTTTTTTTCCCATTTGCGATTTTATTCTTGCTAGCATTAAGGAGCTCCGGTTAGCCCGTGCTGAACGCTAAGAGTTAAGCCAACCCCACGTAGTCCATCATTATACGACAGTCTACAGTTCAGACCAGGCTGTGCTTATTCAGACATTCAGCCCAGGACCCGGTGAAACCTCTGAGTTCTGATTGCCACAATTGACAATCAGAAAAACCTATGGTTAGTTCAGCACGCCGGCTTTCCCCAAGTACAAAGACATGAAATATAACAAAGGAAATGAACGCAGGCGACTGAGGAACAGCGCCGACTTTTCAGAAGCAGAACATGGCTTTAGTTTCCTCTTAAGGGGAATGTAAATATACAAAGTGAACATGACTCGTGATAAACTAAGTACCTAGGCTGATTTTTTTGGCATTTCGCCCACCCCGAGGCGCCGCACTGCCGTCTCCCGCAGCTCCTGACAGATGTCCTTAGTGTCAGTGAGGGATAAGCCAAACGCAAAAGACACATTTCCCTTTGAGGACGATACAGAGCGGTCTTAAACCTTTACATCCTTTAGTTGTTTAGTCCATACGGGCCTAAATCAGACTTTGGAATCGTTGACTGTACATTCCATTATTTGTTCTGCTAGGCATACGTTGACCGTCACCAGCCAAAGGTCTGGCCCAACATTAACTGAAATTTTGAAAGTCATATTGACCAAAACTAATAGCGATAAAGATCATTACAAAGACACCTTATCCAATAAAAAGGTTCAAGAACTCGAAGAACTTTTCTTTGTGTCCAGTATATATATATATATCTTCTAAAAGATAATACTGAAATTGCTAATGTACAATAATGAGTTTATCTCCAATGTCGAGAAATGTGGGAAAAAATAAAATAAATGGGGAAGAAATAGGTGGGAATCGGGGCACACACACAAAAAAGGGGAAAAAATAAGGAGAAGGGGAAATATTTGGGGGGAAAAGTTTGGAAAAAATAGCAACATATGAGGGAAACATTGGGAAGAAATGTAGAAAAATGTAGGGACAAAACCAGGGAAGATATAGGGGAAAGATTGGGGGAAAGGGAAGAATTTGGGGATAATCAGCCTTTGCTCTGCCCGATCCCGTCAGACCTTGGAAGCTAAGCAGGAAGGGCCTGGTCAGTACTTGGATGGGAGACCGTTTGGTAACACCAGGAACCCTGGGGCGAATGCACTGAGTGAGTGGTTGTTCTGTTGTCTGCCTTTTGTAGTCTGTTCAGGACATTTATCTTTTTGAGCGACAAGATGCAGCCCGTTATTGCATTTTTCTGCTGATTTGCAAAATATTGTTTCATCATCGTTATCAAGAAAGTCCCCCAAAATACTCACATTAACTTTTGTCCCCCAGCCCTAATGTCCAACCTTTGCTCCTGCACCTTTTTCTGACCTTCTCCACATCGTCCGCCCCAATACAAGCCATCGCATCACATACCGTCCTGCACGTTAGTGTCAGGGTGAGCTAAATAACGAATCACTGCTGGCATAGTTCTTGGCACCATTACGTCGCACTATAGAAAGATCTACAGTTCATCCACACGCCGCGGTGGAAGAGGACAGATGTCGACTTAAAAATAACCATGAAAAGTCCATTTATAGGCATCCTGACAGGCCTAATATGCAAACTCAAGACCTACTATGCCTTTTAATTCCAGCTAATATATTAGATTTATTTAGAATTACTTGCTGTTGGGACACTTTCCAAACTTCCTGGAATTTCCCCCTCACTTGTAAGTCCAAACCCTGACGTGGCCCAGTGTTAATGACTCCTCTAATCCTCTTCTTCTTCTTCTTCTTCTTCTCTTGACACTTCTGCAGCCTGTTTTGCCAGAGTCATTGTTATTATTTTGAACATACATTGTATTGCTTTCGCAGCCGTGGTTTGAGGCGCCACTTTGTAGTTCAAACTTTGCAAACATCCGGAGTTTCTTTGATGTGAAGCAGCGCATCTGTCCTCGCTACGTACGGCGTTTCATACGAACGCCTTACAGCGGCTTTATTACGCTTTTATTTAGCGTTTGGAACCAGGCTCGAACCTCACACGCGATCTTTTCAGGAAAAACACAACGTGAACAATGAATAACCTTCTTCAAACATGAGCAGTGATGTAAGGGACTCAAGTTCATCCTCTAAAGCGGTGTTTCCCAACCAGGGGTTCGGGGAGCCTCTGTTACTTTAAGACTGTCAAACAATTCTTGCTCAAATTGCCTCACATTAGAACAATAAATATTTCATGTGGACAGCGCCCCCTTCTGGAGGAGTTCGGCTTCCACCTTTCCCCGACAGTCAGAGTACCTCTGGGGGACAGCCACGTGACTAAAATTAGGGATTTAATATTGGTATCGGATATCGAGGCCGATACTGAAAAAAATACAATATCGGGTATCGGCTACAAATATCCGATATTGAACCGATACCAGTATTGTCTCTCAACGCCTTAAAAACATAACTTTTACCACCGAAATCTAAGTGAATATGGGCATGCTGCACATCATTGGGAAACTAAGAACCCGGAGAATTCAATCGCTGAGTTAGTTTCCTCAGTTTGCTAAGAACTTATCAAGGCTGGGACAGAAACCAGATAGAAATAGAAATACCTAAAGTAGCCAAATAAAATAAAATCAACCACTGTTGAAGCCAAGTGTTTGTATTTTAGTTTGAGACATAACTGATCTAACATATCAGTAATCATCAGATCACTTCATGTTGTTGTTTATTATAATTAACCAATTATATTAGTGCAACCATTTACCCAAGGATATTTAGTGTAAAAATGTCCAGTGATTCTTTTTAAATGTTTATCCGAGAGTTCATCAATAAATATAATTTATTTGTATTTATTTATTGGTTTATTTGGTTGGGACAGTGCGTGTTAATGAACATACATGGGTCTCATGCATGTAAACCAGCCACACCGGATTGTAGCCTTGGGCTAATTTCCATCCGTCGTCCCCCATGCACACTCTCAAACACACTCTCATTCATCCTGACCTGTTGTACATGTTTATAGTGGTAGGGGAAACCGGAGGAAACCTACACAGACACGGAGAACATGCAACTCCACTGTGCTACAGTGTCGCCCAATTGTTAATTGATCCGTAATTTCATGATAATAAAATATGACTTGGAATCAATGGAGAATCAAATAATGCATCAGTTTTATATAGCACTTTTCTGGACACTCAAAGACGTTTTACATTGCATTATTCATTCACTCCATACTTGGTGGAGGTAAGCTACTATTGTAGCCACAGCTGCCCTGATGAAAGCAAGGCAACCAGTCTGCGCCATGGGCCCCTCCGACCACCACCAAATGGTAAATGGTCTCAACTTATATAGCGCTTTTCTACCTTCATTAGGCACTCAAAGCGCTTTACATCAAGGATCCACTCACCCATTCACACTCTCCAGTGTACACCAGCGTACGCAGACACTGGAGGCAAGGAGGGTGAAGTGTCTTGCCCAAGGACACAATGACAGTGTGCACCTTCAGGAGGCCGGATTCGAACCCCCGACCCTCTGATCATGAGACGACCCGCTCTACCATCCGCGCCACCGTCGCCCCGTCACCAACCACTCACTCACTCACTGTCTCACTCACTACATTCGCCCCAGGCTTCCTGGTGTTACCAAACGGTCTCCCATCCAAGTCCTGACCAGGCCCTTCCTGCTGAGCTTCACAGGTCTGACGGGATCGGGCAGAGCAAAGGCCGTTTGGCAATTCAATGTTTCACTCAGAGAAAGTTTTAAGAAAGTGGTATCGGTAAATATTGGCAGATACTCAAAACGCAGTATCGTTAGCGTTAGCAAAGAAGCTGGATCGGTGCATCTCCAACTAAAATAAGTCTGGGATGGAATTGCATGGCGTTTATCTAAACACTTTAGAATCGGCTGTATGTAAACTTTTATCTGTTAGAATAGAATAGAACTTTATTGTCTGTTCCAAAGAGCAGAAATCAAATCAATCAAAAAACACACAAACATCGTTACAAAATATCACATAAAAAGATCAACATAAAGTACAGTGCTACCGGAGTTTATTTAGTGCAGCGACTGCAGATGGGATGAATGATTTCTTGTAGCTATTTCTACGGGCCAGTGGGGTTCTGTATCTTCTGCCTGATGGCAGCAGGGAGAAGGAGTGATGCAAAGGGTGTGTGGCATCTTCAGTGATGAGAGTGGCTTTCCTCCGCACCGATCGCCTGTACAGTTCGCAGAGTGGGGTCTGAGGGGTTTGAGTGATCTTACTGGCGTGGTTTACTATTCTATTGAGTTTTGTTTTGTGTTTGACGGTGAGAAAGTTGAACCAGGAAGAGATGTTGTATGTAAGGATTCAATTAGTGAAATGTACACCAAAGATAAAATGTCTTTGTTAATATTAAAAGATCTCAACTGAACCTGAGATCAGAGGCTCCACAATCCTGATTGAACATCTATCACTCAAACGACAGAGACAGAAAAAAAACACTCACCCTCTTGAGGTTAAGTTAATGCAAAAGGAAAAACCTTGAGTGCAATTCAATAAACCTTGCAGCCCAAATATAGAACCATAAAACAGAACAATAATGTTAATTTATTCCATAAAACATTATTACTTTTAAGAAGTCGCTTCCTTTAATGCTGTCCCTGGACCAACATGCGTCAAAACTTGGTCTCCAATTATCTTGTTAGGATCATTTTTAGTTTGTCAATCATACTTAAAGTTACGCAGGCAAGAAGCTAACATTTAACAACAGACAGATTTCCATTTGGGTTATTTAATATTACAAACACCCTGAGGAGCACAATACAGACACAACCGAAGCTCTGACCACATTGTGCTGCTGTCACAACGTTTTCATCTGTCTGTCCCCGAGGAGAGATAAAGGTCACACAATGACGAGATCCGCTTGGACAAAGTGGTTCAATGACAAACACATTAACTATTAACTCTGATCATTTTACCACAAAACAAAGAATTAAGATACAGCCATAACATTTGTGTCTCACTCGAATCCAGGCTATAAACATTAAGCAATAGGAACATTCTTAACATTTTCCCATCATACATTTATTTTTTCGGTACCTGCTTTTCATGCTTCAGACCGACTTCTTGGTTTTACATTTGCGCTTTAGGTTTAAGTCAGTTTTTTCCAATTGCAACTTTTCTTCTGATAGTTTGAGCACCGAGCCGATGACGGTGGACGATGCAACAGAGAGAGCGGCAAAAAAACTCTCAATTTGGCCCAAATGAGTCTGAGTAAGACATGACTCAGACAATTATGCAAGTGCGCTGATGTAGATGTTTTTCAAAATCGCTCGTATGAACTTAACTCAATAAGTCAGATTTTCCCTTAAAAAGTTGAAGAGCGTTTTAGCACAACATACAACTAAATACCAATAAATCTGAGTTTAGTTGATCATTTTTAAAAATAAGGGGTACTTTTAGTAGACATGACAGACTCCAGGGGCACACAAGACAAGGGCACCGTTACTTACTTCATCACCTATACGAAAATACTAAAACATTTGTCATATAGAACCAGAAAAAATATATATCTATTATCTGAGCTGAAACAACCAAGTCCCTTTAATGCCGTCTGAAAAACTCGCGATTTGTGTTTAATTTGATGTCTTGTTGTAATTTGGTTTGGTCAAATATCGCAATAATTATCGCGATATTGCACCGCCGTATCGCAAGTTACTTCAATATCGTGCTGCCCTAAATGACATTAAAACATTTCGGTGCATTTTTTTTTTTTTCCGGTAAACAAATATTTTTCCGGTAAACATTTTTATACTTTTTTTTATGCAAAATGAAAAAGAAAAAGAAATCAGAAAGAAGGAAGAAGAAAAATAAATATGAAGAAGGAAGAAGGAAGAAAGAAGAAGAAATAAGAAGAAGAAGGAAGAAGAAAAAGAAGAAGACGGAAGAAGAAAAAGAAATAAGAAAAAGAAGGAAGAAGAAAAAGAAAGAAGAAAAAGAAGAAGACGGAAGAAGAAAAAGAAATAAGAAGGCAGAAGAAGGAAGAAAAGAAGAAAAAAGGAAAGAAGTTCCGCACGTTCACACCTTGAACCCGACTTCTTAGTTTCACATTTGTGCTTTAGGTTTAGTTTTCACGTAGAACATCTTTCTCCAGTTCCAACTTCCTTTCTAATTGTTTGAAGACAGAGCTGCAAAAACTCTCAATTCGGCCCCAAACAAAAAAGCCTCAGACAATTACACCAGCGCTGATGTAGATGTTTTCCAAAAACCGCTCAGCTCCGGCACGAACACAACTCAAAATGTTTCTGATTCTGGCGTTTGTATCGAGGTGCAGATGTAGCCGCCGCCGCCGCCGCCGCCACCGCCGCCATAATGTGACACGTCACATTTTGACAGTTAAATACGATCCTGAAATAATTCCCGGAGGAATAAAATGTTATCTCTTTCGGGGCAGGGGAGCCGCACGTGCCCTCTGGAAACATAAAAGGCAGTTCTGCTGGGCGCGCCGAGCCGTGAACACTTTCCCTCGTGAATCCATTCCGTTCGGGAGCGATTCTGTGCCGAAGTGTGCCAAAGTGTGCCGAAGTGTGCCGGGGTGGAACCATACAGCAAGGGCGCAGTTCGTAGTTCTTTTTTTTTTCCCCGCTGCGCTCCTTCTCATCAGAAGCCTTTAGAAAGAGGACAAGCTTGAGAGAGAGAGGAGGAGGCGGGGGGGGTCGGGGGAGAGGGAGAGGGGGGGGGGGGGGGGGGCGCATCCTGCAAAGCTTAGCACAAAGTCGGGCCGCTACAGTATGGGCCCCGAGTAAATAATTGATACGCTTTGTGCGAGTGTGCCCGGAGCTCTGTTGAGAAATCCGCGGAGCCGCTTCCCGCCGCACGGCCTCACGGACGCCGCCCGCCGGAATAGAACGGCTCAATCCGGGGAAATGTCAAATATCTGGACGGTTCGCGGCGCGCACTTGAAACGCGTCCCGGGGCATTAACATTTAAGAGAGTGCTGAAATATTTACTGATGAACTAATGGGCCACATGCATTTCTGGGCATGTTTGTGGGGGGTCTGCGCGAGGTTGGGGGACTTTTATAACGCCCCATAAAGATGAAATACGGCGTTCTCCGCAGAATGGGGCGCGGCGGGACAGACGTCGCCGTTTGAATGGTTGCAATGAGCGAACGGCGACGACTGCGGCGTTTAGGCCTCGCACACGAGGCGATAACCGGGCTGCATGTTGTGTGTAAGACCTTTCATTGTAGTTAAGAACTCAAACAGGCGCTGTGGTGATGGAGTGGACTTGGGCTCTTTCGCTCTGGAACAGTCTTCATGAGGACGTGAGACCGGCCTCAACTCTGACAATGTTCAAATCCAGGGTATTTTATCTTTTACTGTAATTGATTAACTTTAACTTTAACTTTTTGATGTTTGATTGATTGATTTGATCTGTTTTCTTCTAATTTTATGCAACTGTGAAGCACCTTGAATTGCCGTGTCTTATAAATATATAGTAAAAAACAATACTTAAACAATGTTGCAAAGTTAAATAATCATTTTTGATCCTGTATAAATAAATAATTCATGTTTTTCCATAATTTAAGTTAAAAAATATTATCGCTAAGACTACTTCCGGTTTCGCCGCGCTACTTCCGGTTTCGCGGTCCCGAGTCCAAACAGAAGCCATGCTACATGTCAGGAGCAGTCAGATCCGCATCAGCTGCCATGCACCCTAAAAACATTAATAAGGCATTAATAAGTTTGTACATTGTTGTGTCTCTATGTTTAGCTTTATATTTTCATATTTTAATGGTAGTTTATAGGATGAGTGCACTTTATTTTCAGCCGTTCGCTGACATTGTGCTGTACTATGTCTTACAGTTTTCACAGTCCAGTAAAGGAAATAATTCAACCTACTACAGTCTCCGAGGTTTCTTTGCTGGTGGTTTAGCTGCGTGTTTCATCAGACACTACAGTAATAATATATACTATAATTTAAAAAAAAACGGTTTACGCGCGATAACACTATGATGAAATGCAGGCGAACGAGCTGGTGAAAGTCTCCTCCTGCTGGCAGCTACAGGAATAATTTTCTTCAAAAATAACTTCCAGGTTGGCTCCAGCAGGGCGGCTCAGACTCGATCATGTTGGATTATGGACTTTAAAAATGAGGACAGGGGTTTGAACAATGGCGGGACTGTAATCAGGAAGTACAGAACGAGGCGCTGACGCCGTAGAAGAAGAAACACCTAATTTAACAGCTTTGTCCGAGGATTGACTCTAAACCGACTTTGCAGGACATGCCCACTGTAATAAACGTAACAATGTACCTGCGTAGATCTTTAAGCTTAATTTACTCTAAGAGGATTTTCTTTTTGATACCAGCCACCAAAAGTATTTTCATCCCTTTCAAAACACACGTTGATTGAAAAAGCTGTCGCGCATTTGTGTTGAATTCTGAACAGATGACTCGGAACTAAGTAACTTGTTTACCTTAATAAATCCTTCCCGTAGTCCCTCTGAGGGTAATATAAGTGTTAATGAGATGATTGGGGGGGGGGGGGGGGGTCTTTCATCTCCCCCGGGTGTCTCTAGCTAGACAACCAAACTTGCAACTTTCCCTGCCTCCGACCCGGCAGCCCCAATACACACTAATGGGAAACATCTCCTTCACTGCGGTTTGTTGATGAACATTTTGCCAGACGTTGTTATTTGGATTCCTCACGATCAATTAGGAGTGTGCCAATATATCGATTTTCCGATATATCGCGATATTTTGCGGGACGATACTTTTGATGACGTCATGCATATTAATGAGCAGCAGTGATCCACTGTTTTCACAGTCAATAGAGGCCAACAATGATCAAGAATTCAGTCAGGACAGCAGGGGGCAGCACTACAGTTTTAAGCACTTGGACCAAACACTGTCACACAAATAAATTACTTTAATGATAGTTTTTATAATTATAAAGAAGATTAATTTGGGTTTGATTTATTACTTTTTAAATAGGACAAGGTTTCTTGTTTATTTAAATGTAAATAAGTCGCTGACAGATCTATAGACCCATTTTCAGTGAGTAAGTCAAGGATCATTTATAAAAGTGGTACAAAGCACATGAAAAGGAATGTAAATGATGAATAATATGTAGTATGTTCAAATAAAGCTTAAAAGTAGCATCTTTTTTTTTAAATCGTGATGTATCATAGCTTATTTTTGTGCAATATATCGATTATCGTGAGATAATCGTTATCGTGAGCCATGTATCGCGTATCGTATCGAATCGTGAGGTACCCAGAGGTTCCCGCCCCCAGACACAATGTACAATATCCTTCTACGCTTGTCAATCACGGCCATCGGGAATTCGAAGAAATCGCCGCTAACCCCGATACGCGCCTCCGGCTATTTCAGTGTTACATCAGATGTTTTCAAATGTTTAAAATGAGCACAATTACATGAATTCTTAAAACACAAACAAAACAATCCTCCAGCATCACATCGGCCTCTCTGCTTCGCTAATTGGAGCGACTCCAACTTTCCCGCTTCCATAAATCGGTCCCGTCTTATCTGTTATATATTTGATTGGATGCAATTAGCCTATGTGTTCTTTGTGTTGGTTAATCCACAAAATGTCGACCAAAAGCAGGAATTAGGAGAGCTTACCGGGGCGAGCGCCGGCGGAGTGTGTGTGCGTCTTATCTTTTGGGGACAGATTGCTATTAGGCTAATGGACATTACATGCGGGCGGTTACGTAATTGTTTAGCGCCGTGTGGGGGGAGCCGTTCGTACGCGTTTATCAGCTGGCGTATGACGGAGACGCTAAATTGCCCGCTCCCCCTGACGGGCCCCCCCGACAGGCGAGGTGGCATTGTGATTCGGTTTCAATATCCAGACGCATAATTGAATGAAATGGGATTAGCGCCGTTCGGTGTAATCAGCCATATTGCACATGATGTATTGAAAGAGATTTATTTTTTTATTTTTTTTTGCCGTTGCTTTAATGTTATTAAGGCGAGACACTGCAGGTGAAAGGGGGGGGGGGAGCGAAATCACTCAAACTCCTGCTGGAGATTACTGATATAAATATTTCGGTGATTTAATCAGGGCTGGCAACGACACCAGTCTGGCATCGGGAAAAAAGTGAGTTTTTGTCACTTTTTGTAGCTTTTTTGTTGCTGTTGATTAGAGCTGGGTATCGTAAAAAAAAATGTAGATACTTCAACGATACTTTGAAGTCAAAATCTTCTTTCGCTAGTGATTAAGATTATTGTTCCGTCCCGTTTACATTACTGTCCCATGGTGTGGTCCAGTGCCTCCGAAAGAGACATCGAGAAGCTACAGTTTTGCACTGAGGTGCTCAAAATATACAAATATTCAAAGCATGCATCAAACTTTAGGCTGGACATTGGTGAAGAATAGATTACATTTTGCCCTTCTTTGCTTCTTTAAAAAGATTCTTGTGTTAAAACTCCCTAAGGTTTTATATGATGTACTTGTATTCAGTTCACTTGTATTCCTTCATGTAACACTCAAGAGGGTTGTTCAGAAGGATGAGATCCTGGAACTCTCTGCCTAAAGACATTTCTAACATTGCAGACATAAAGATTTTTAAAAGACTCTGTTGACACACTTCAACAAATGAAATATGTTGTAATTGTGTATTTATGTTGTTTTATATTGTAATCTGAGATCATTGTATGAAAATGTGATTTTATAATCTGGACCCCAGGAAGACTAGCCATTGTCAAGGGGATGGCTAATGGGGATCTTAATAAACAAACAAACAAACTTGGTTTTCGATACCAATACCTGAATGATACCTTTTTTCGATACTTATACTAAAATATTTGTCACGTGGAACCAGAAAACATAATGTGTGAAGAATGTGTGAAGATATGCACATTTACAATATCTTCAGTGTCAAGAAATGTGTGAAAAATGGGGAATAATTTTGGGGGGAAATTGGAAGAAATTGTGGCAAAAAGGGAGGGGAATTGGGAAAATAATAGTCATAAAATTAGCAAAAATGAGAGGGAAAAAACTGGAAAACAAGAAAAAAAAAGGGGGCAAAAATTAGAAAAAAATTTGTTAAAAATTGGAAAAAAAATGGGCAAACACTGGGCACTTTTTTTTTTTATTGTCATAAATTGGAGGAAAAATAATGTATTTGAGCTGAAACAACCAAGTCACTTCCTTTAATCCTGTACCTACACCAACTGCATCAAAACTTGGATCTAAAAATAGAAGATTATAAGGTTATGTTTTGGTATACCTGCTTTCAATACTTACATTGTTTCGATACCAGTAGTACCTAAACTTTAAACGGTGCCCGGCCCCAACTCTTGACACTTTTTTTTGGCGCGCTTTTATTAAATTGACTTTTTTTTGCCACATTTTTTTTTCTCTTTTGTGGCGTTTTCATCCATGTTTTCTTCCCATTTTTTTTTTTGCCGAATTTTGCACTTTTTTCAAGAAGCTTTTAGGATTGGGTAAAGCCAAACTGGAGACCATGAGATCGGTTCAGGTGGGGGTTACGGGGTTAAAGGAAGTGACTTGGTGGTTTCAGCTCAAATAAATGATTTTCCCCCCCTCAATTTTCCCCCATTTTTTCCCACACATTTCTTGACATTGGAGATGAATCCGATAGTCTAAATTTGCAGATCTTCCACACATTATTGTTCTGATTTCTGGTTCTAGACAACAAATATTTTAGTATCGCAAACTGTAAGTAAATTACCATAATTTTATTACAGAGTCACCTCGGTCGCCTTTGGTGCTACACGTGGATACCAAACATGTCAATATTTGTGAATGAGTGTGCGTGGGAAAGGCGAGGGAGTGTAAATACCTACAAAACGTTATAAAATAAGCTTTGCAAAGAGTGACTTCTGTCTTTTATTGCTCCGACATTAAAACTATAAGATGTTAAGGGAGAAAACAAGCTCCACGTCGATCACTGCGAGAAAAATCAATGAACTTCGAGGCCATAGAAGCTCTGTGTTGCACGGTGGATGCAGAATGGTTTATACAGGAAAAACAGAAAGTCAAATGTAATGCTCATTAATGCCCAAATACAATCATTTTAACGCAGCAGAAAAACAAACCCACGCATTTCCACAGATTTGCAAACATCACTTTGAACGGAGGCGTTACGAAAAAGTCGGAAGTTCAGAACTAATTGGACACAACAGTCAACCTCTGAGCAAAGCAGAGTAAATCCTGGAGAGCATTTTTGGGCCATAATCGCAGTATTTTGATGAACAAACGTTGAGCGACGCCATCCTCGAGGAAATGTCGATACTCCAATCCATTTTATTGCTTTTGAATCGCATTTTCTGGCACTTTTCCTTTGACGACGAGCGGGAGGTTGTCAGTGGGAGGAACAGTGGCAGCCGCACACGAACGAGCTTTACTCTGTAGGAACACTGAAAATACTAATCATTCGGTCTCGTAAATCTTCCCCAAAAGCACAGATATTTCAAACATTAAGGTCGTGACGATGCCGACGCCTGTGATTCAAAGAGTGGCATTGGCTTCTCCTGCTCCACCGCTTTATACATGTGCTCTTAAGTTAATCATAGCCATACTGGAACGAAGCCCATTGAAACCGACCGTACGCCTATTGCTCGGAAACACATCAGACAAATTGTTCTGTAAGCTCCACTATATCGTATCAATGAGCGTATTGTGCGTGATCCTGTAGCCTGGGGTCACGATACAAAAGGAACAAAAAAACACTTAGAATAAAATCACAGGCTTCCACGGCCCCTTCGCATTCACAATGTATAAAAGATATAATGTCCTGTATGGATTTGGAAACAAATTAGATACACAACTCGCGGATCTGAAGACAAATTCTATAAATCATGGCGCCCTTTCCTGGATTACAGCCCCCTGAGTGGCCCGCTGACCCCCCCCCCCCCCCCCCTCTCCTCCCCTACCCTTTTTATTTGTGTCCACTTATTCAATTCCTACTTTTTTTTAATAGACACACAAGTTTTATTTATTGTCCTTTTTATTTTGTTTTGTTTGGCGGCCAGTGATTTTCTGTTTAATAAGTATATGAGGTAAAAAACATTATGTTTATTGCACAATACATTGTTCAATTAAAAAGACCCTTGAGAAGAATTAACGGCTAGACTACAACTTACAAATGGATATTTTTTTAAGAAGATGGTCACGTGTGTCAAAAATCTTCCGTTGATGATGTATGTATATGTATGTGTGTATATATATGTATGTATATATGAGAACCCAGAGCTGTGGGAAGAACTTTTAATTAGGGGGTGCTGAGGAATAAAGTTTACCCCAAAACCACTTTTTCTGTGCATATTTCCTATTTAATAATATTGCCTGCAATTTGCAAACTACCCACTAGGGGGTGCTGCAGCGCCCTCAGCACCCTGGGTTCCCACGGCCTTGTGAGAACCCTCAATCTCCCGGGCCTCTGGTGGAGAACCTGAGCATGGAGGAATAAGATGTGTATGCGTGTATCAGTATATAGATAATTTAATGTATTTTTCATCCAAGTTGTACCCTACCATTTATTTCCTATTATTACCATTTTATGTACAGCTTTTCTATATGTCTGCATTATTATTTAGATTTTGAGTACAATCTCAGCATTCCATTTTGTTTGTTTAAATGTAAATTGCCTATGTTTCTGTGTTCAAAGGCAATAAAGTTTAAAAAAAAAAGAAAAAAGACCCTTGAAAGAAAGAATAAAATCACAGCCGCCAGACAAAGCATGGGATACAAGGACTTTCACGTCACCGGGTCCTGACCAGGACTGCAAAGAACTGAACCAGGGGTTAGAAACGTCAGCACTCAAGCCCCCCCCCCCCCCCCACAAGCCCAACACATCTGTGCTCTGAAAGTGCTGGAAATAGTGTCAGAGTGTCTGGTCACATATGGGATACTGGGATTTTGAGAAAGTGAAGGTTATGTTACTCTGGACCACGAGCGACAGGTTCGTGGTGGCGAGTAGATCATCACTGAGCTGTGTCTGATCGTAACAACTTCACCGCCAGTCTTTGACCTAAATATGAGGCGGATTTTCTTTTCCTGACAACTCCGAAGACGCCTCTTTGCCGTTCGCAGATTTGTATCTCGCCGAGGCTGAAATGTAATTACCGAGTACCCGTAGCCTGATACTTGCTGATCAGGGGTCCAGGGGGGAGGGTTAGGAACGGCCATGTAATGCAAGTTGTGTTTCACTCACACAGATCTGACACATGCTGTTAGAAACTAGAAGGTCTGGGCTTTCAAATGAGGGATTCCACTGACACACAGGCCGTAAGCTCTTCTGTCAATATGCTTTGGGATTTGCATCATTGCTAACCCTACGACGGCAGGTAACAGGTTAACAGCTATTGCATGAAAAATAAAACATATACATAGCCTATATAAAACATTAAAACCGCAAATCGAATCGCTATCAGTTTTGTTTTTGTTTTTTTTGGGTGAAAATCGTGCAGGATTACGCCAAGCTAATTTAGCTCTAAAGCCGGACCAGGCGTATCTAAGCCTGTGTCAGTCTACCCCACCAACAAATCCAGACCTAACTCGTGCTACCAAACCCGCAGACATCACACTCGAGCCGAGGTCCTTTGGGTGGCACAACACGGGCCACTGCCCTCCCCCCTTTCACCGCCAACACACGCGCGTGGCCATGTTTTCTATAGGCTACTCCTATACCGCCACATCCAAGCTAGCCCACCCTCCTCATCCCACCGCCTGTATCACACTGTGTCCACACTTGTCACGCTGGGACACCCTCAGCATCACACAGAATCCCGCGGCCCACTAACTCCCTGAAATAAAAAATAAATAAAAAAAAATAAACTGTCTCAAAGTCCCCCCCCCTCCCCTCCCTAATCCTTGGCAGAAAAGCCAGAAAGCCAGGCGTGAAAAGTCGTGTCGCAGTTCTCAGCCTGAGCCTTCTTTATCGGCGCGTCCCTTTCCTCGCTCTCCCGCGTCACGTTACTAAACCGGAGCGGCTCCCCTTTGATGTCTCGTTCACGCATGACGTCGCTTACCGCATTTAACCGAGCGCGACGTGCGGACTCCCCCGTCGGAAGACACGAATGGAGTGTAGTTTGCGGGCGGTGCGAAAGTGCGTAAAAAAAAATATATATATTAAATAAATAAAACTCGACTTCAAAATCCACCACATGGGCGACTACGGCGTCCGGACGTCAACGTTTGGCGTTCGGGAGACGCGGAATCGCCTTTATTTGCTCGGTGAGTTGCTCGGTGCGCCACGGAGCGGTCGTTGCGTCGGTGAGAGGCTTTATTGCTGAAGTGCCACAGTTTTGAACGGAGCTCGCTCGCTGTGGCGTAACCTCACAAAAGCTGCACGCTGCCACCGGTGCCTCTTCCCCCCCCCCCCCCCCCCCCCCCCCCCCTCCTCCTTCTGTTTAACGGCTCCGCTGCCCGCTTCCCTCCGTGATTTACAGCGGTCCGAGGGCGACAAAAGTAACCAAGCTAGCGGTCCCGAGCCGGAACGTATGCCCCGCGCACAATGACAGCGCACAACGGCCGAACACCACAATGCAAAATGGGTTTAAGAGTTGCGGATTTTTCCTCGCGCGATGCCCGCCGTAAGAGCGACACAATCCGTGCACAAACAGCCCCGTGAGCCAAACGCACACTTCCAGCCATCCATCCGCGTTTTATATATCCACCCATTGAACTTTACGGACAGTTCTCCCGACTTGGAAAAACAACAGCATCCATGGGCACCACATAGTAGTCCGCTTTTACGCAGAGAGCGAGCGGGGCAAAGGCGCTCTCTCCGCCGCCTCGAGACCGCGCAAAACCCGCGCGTGGGGGGGAAAGTGGAGTAGACATCCGGAGAGGAGCTCAAACGAAGGGTCGGGGTCCTACCTTTTTGAAGAGCCGCCTGAAAGAGGAATAAAAAGAGAATAGTCGCAAGAGATCCGATGCGAGCGTTCGCCATGTTGGACACCTGCTTCAGTATGGAGAGAGGAGAGAGACTGCTGCACCTAGAGCTGCCAACAGCGGCACTAATGAGATGCGGAGAGGGCGGGGCTTGCTCCCCATATTCACATCGGAGACGCACGAGCACACGGCGGGCGAGAGTCACGGCACCGCGATTTATGAGCTTTGTGGCACGCGTTGCATGGTTTACTATTACGCATGGGCGGTGCGCGCGGGTCGAGGCGTTAAAGTGGAAAAACATGCGATTTAAAAGATTGAAAAAAATAAATATATATGTATACAGGCTACATCACGTTTAACCTCTAAACCCCCACCTGGACCGAGCACATTTTTTGCCAGTTTGGCTTTACTCAAATCTAAAAGCTTCTTGAAAAAAGCGTTAAAACAACAACAAAAACAAGTCGAAAACAAGGATGAAAAAAAAAACCATCATAAAAGCAACAAAAAAGCCACAAAAAAGCAATAAAAACATGTCAAAAGTGACTAAAAATTTATTTAAAAAACGCCAAAAAGAGTAAAAAAAAAAAGCAATAACAAAAATCAAAAAAAGAGTTAAAAAAGCATAAAAAGTTACACAAAAAGTGAAAAAAAGTGAAAGTGACAACGCAGCAACAACGAAAGTCAAAATCTTAGGTCGATTTTGTAGGTCTTAGCTTTCAAATGAGCCGTCACACTGGCCTGTAAAGCTCCACTCCAGAAGCCTTTAGTTTTGGGTCAAGCCGAAACAGGCAAAATGTGCTTGGCGGCACTGTGGCACAGCGGTTAGCGCTCGTGCTTCACAGCTAGAAGGTCCGGGTTTGATTCCCACCTGGACGGGGCCTTTCTGTGTGGAGTTTGCATGTTCTCCCCGTGCCTGCGTAGGTTTCCTCCGGGTACTCCGGTTTCCCCTACCACTAAAAACATGTACAATAGGCCCAGGGACTGCAGGTGGAAAATAGCACAAGTGCTACAATTTCTGACGCTAATGTAGATTGTACACTGTCCCTGTTCAAATAAATAAATAAATATAATAAATAAGGGTTAAAAGGTTAAAAACTGCAAGAAATATTTTCACGATTCACTGTCTTTGTGTAAATCAAAAAAATGTTTAATTTTGTTTTAAAAATGTGATCGATCCATATCATTGATCAGTATTGGGGCTCCAGTCAGAACCGTTTCAGAGAATCAATAGGACTCACATTGTCAAAGTGTTGAGTGACGCGCGCCGGGCATGAAGCGCGTCCCTCTTCTCTCAAGGCTGTGCTGGAACATAATCCCCGGGTTATTATGTAAGTCGTGTTATGTAAAGATGCATTATAAAACAACCGAGCTATACTTAGAACTATTTTGGGGAACCAGAGTATTTCCCACATAACACTGTTACACAACACACACAACTATTTTTATTCTACTATAAGTCATACAATCATGACTACGGCATCGATACTTTGATGATATCACTTTGCACTGGCTATAGGTGAACGATCTCCGATCAGTTTTGTAGGTCTTAGCTTTCAAATCAGGCGCTATACCAGCCTCTCCAGTCAGGAAGGTTTTAGATTTGGGTTGTGCCGAACTGGAGAAAAGGCACTTGGTTAAGGCTCGCACATAACTTTGGGTCCGAAAGTGACAGACGTGGAGATTTAATGGGGTCGTGTAACAACGCGGTGAAAATGTTGAAATAATATTTACATCAGAAGTGGCCCTATGCCCCGCCTCCATGCCCCGCCTCGTGCCCTAAGGTCAGATCAGCTGCCCCGCCAGTCTCTGCCCCCCCCCCCCCCCCCCTTCCAGAGCCTCAGCCTCAGAGCCTCAAATTAGAAAATTTAAACAGAAAAGGGGCGTTGCCTGGAGGATTAAGGAGCGCTGGGAGGGGTGAGGGGTGGGAGGGGTCTGGGTCGGTGATTGACAGGCCTGAGTCATCTGACTTTTATTGACTTCAACTCGTAAACAAAGTCCAGGGCTGGAGTTCCGGCGACTACACAGTCGTACAATACAGTACAATAAACAATATACACTAAAATTACACACGATATCTAAAACCCACACTAACAAATATCCTGAGCTTAATTCAGCTAATCTAGCAGTAACAGCAACTAATGACTAAAACTACAATATTCAACAACAACGCTATAACACTACACAATTATCTATAATACAAAAAGCTATGCTAAAAATCGACCTAAATGCTACAACTAATCGCAAACCTAACAATCGAAGAAAATACTCTCTCGCGTTTCCTTCTCCAACTCGCTACGGGGGCGTGAGCGAGACTGGGACGCTTTTACAGCCCAGCGCGGCAGGGCATCTGACGTCAGGCTTCACGGCTGGGCAAATAGTGGCGCCAAATTCAAAAATCAAATGCAGTAAAGACAGATCGCCTGTAGATGGCGACGGTTTTAGGCGTAAAGTTGATCTTTGAACTAATTTGCAGTAAAGTGACAACATTCTGACCAGGACATGTGGACAACACTATTGGACACTCATTTATACAGTTTATCAGGAGGCTGAGTTTTCCTTTAAATCCCTCTTGAAAACTCACAACTACTAATGCTACTGACTGTTACTTGTAATGTGTGTTTTGATGTAAACTTATTTTGTATTTGATCCCTGGCCCTGTTCCAAACAAATGGAACGCTAAAGGATCCAAATATAGAGGAAAAAATCATTCAAAACTTTCTGAATTGGCATCAAGCTTTAATATTACAGGAGGGGAATTTGTCTTGGACTATTCACCCACATGCTGTAGTCAAACCAGTGCACATGGGACAACAGTCATAAACTATACCGACCACTAACAACATGTACAATAGGCCCGGATGAGTGAGAGTGTGGGACAGATGTAAATTAGCCCATCAGACGCGGCGTGTTTACATGCACGAGTCCCCTGTGTGTTCATTAACCAGCACCGTCCCGACTAAATAAACCGATACATAAGATAAATATTAAACAGCAGAAGACGAGCGACATTCAATTGAAGTGCAATAAAATGCATGTCAATTGTTCATTGTCGATACAGGATACGTCTCTCAAACGTTTAGCTTGGATTTCTGAGCCTAATCATGGCCGTTCATTCCCAGTCTTGCTCATAGTTTTAACGTTTTTATAGTTTATTATTTGTGTTATGTGTTTCATGTTGCACAATTGCACCGAAGAAAATTCCTCGCCTGTGAACTTGTTCATTGACGATGGCAATAAATACAATTCTGGTTCTGGTTCTGATTTGCAAACATTTCTGCGGACAGAGGAAAGAGAATTGGACAAAAAAATGGTGTTTCAGCCAAAACTGCAACTGAATGTTTTAGAGCTTTATTTTTGTATTTTTTATGTTGAGCAATGTCATATTTATATTAATTTATATTTAAGGGGCATATTTTATATTGAACTTATATTTAATGCCAGTTTGAAGCCAATTTAATGCTTTTAATTATATTTAAGGCCTTGATTTTGGCATAATTCATTTAATGACTTTTAAAAAGCCAGGACAAATGAGTTTCTAAATCTGTAAAGTTCGATAGCAGGGGGGCTCTGAACCTTCTTCCTGAAGGAACATCTCACAGTCAGAATGCAGAGCGTGTGACGTAGGGATGCAAGGTTCATCGATATCAAATGACAATCGAGGTTTTCACTACAGTAATAACCTAACCTCAAGAGGCTGAGGGTTTTCTTCTTCTTCTGTTTCTGGCATTTGAGGGATGGAGGTTTGCCGATCAGAATTGTGCAGCCTCTGATCTCAGGTTCAGCTGCAACAGGTAAAAGATCAGAGTTTCCATAAAGCAGATTCTAAAGTGTTTTGATAGACGCGATGTGATTCCACACACGTGGCTGTCCCCCAGAGGTACTCCTCTGAATGGCGGGGAAAGTTGGAAGCCGAATATTTGTGAAAGTAGATTATCGTGTATTGTTCTAATGTGGGGCAATTGGAGCAAGAATGTGTTATTTGACTAACGTCTAAAAGCCAAATCCTTCACTCAACATTGTAGCAGTTTATGCATTTAAACGCATCTAATATAATAATCGCAAATCAAATCTCAATTGCAATATTTGTCTGAAAAATTGTAATTCGTTTTGTGTCAAGAACTGGCCAGATGTTTGAAGATGTTCTGCAATGAGGGATGAAAAAGTAAAAAACTAAGCCCAATCTTGCTTAAAGCGATATTTCAAGATTTTTGACATAGGGCCTATAGTGCTAGGCTAGTGCTAAGCTAGTGCATGTCTATGGTAACTAGTAGCCTGCATTAAAAACAGTCTGACTCAAGCACAGTGCACCTGAGGAAAATCACTTATAACACCAGACTACCCATATAAATGTCTGTGTTGACTGAATAATTTTAAATATAACAATCTAGCATTTAAAATAACTTATATTTGAGCAGCATCAGCTTCCTGGTTGTAAGCTACGCAGCGGTGGAGTGATCTGCTCGGTTACCGGATCTACAGTAGTTTGTTTACCTGCGGCCGGCGCTACTACACGTGGAATTCACAAAGGAGCTTTCTACAAATCAGGTAACATTTAGACCCGATGATTTTAAAGAGGTTTTTAATGCAGGCTACTAGTTACCATAGACATGCACTAGCCTAGCGCCGCTAAACTCTTCAAATATAAGGACTGCATGAATAAAAAATGTTTATATCTCCAGAAATCAACAATACTCAAAAAGAGCCGTGACATTTTTTATTTTATTTACATCCTGATAATAGAAGTCAGTAAATACTCCTGATAAAAACCCACTTGAGCAAAAGTACTTTAACTTTGTGATTCCCCCTCTCCGTTCCTGACATCCAACCTCCTCCAGCAGACACCTGACAGCCGAGCGTCCTCTCCCTGATTTATTTATTTTTTTCTTAACCACTTACCGCGGCCTGTCAGACGAGTGGACCCGGTGTGCCGCGGCCGGGGGGAGGTGTTGCGAGCGCGGAGATGCACTCAAGGTCAGCTTTCATGTACCACTCACCTCTCGGTAACAGGAGACCCACTTTTTAGATATCGCGGTCCGAGTCTAGCCGGCTTCCTCGAGGAGTCGGATTCCAATGTTGTGTCTGTGATGTTTGCTTAGTCCGGACTTCAGGAAAGACAGGTCGGAAAGCGTGCGGAAACTCGAGCCCCGCCATCTCCCCGTCTCCTGCGAGAAGACGAGGGGGGGGGGAGCAGGTTTGCGATAAAGGTAATCTGAAGTGAGTGAGTGTGGCAATCAGGCAGGAATAATGTGGCCAAAATTAGGGAGCCAAATGACTAAATTATCTCCTCGGGCCAGGAAGCTATAAAAAGGGCAGCCTATCTAAATTTAGGGCTAATTCTCATTACCAGGCGCTGGAAATTTAGCGGCCAAAATTGCAGATGTCCCAGTCCTGTCCTCTTTACGTAAATTATCTTTTGATGGGTCACGAAAATGGATTTTAAGGGAAGCGAAGCGCACTTTGTCCCCTTTCATATATCCTGAAGTCACTGCCAATGTTGCACTTTCCATTTCCGAATTCCATTTCAGAATCTGCGATATTTTCTTTAACATTTTACCGCGACGTCACGTCTTCCGATGAGGAAGCAGAGGCCGGGGGACTCAGGGGGGACTCGCCCGTCACCCGAGCTGAAGTCACCGGGGTGGGTAGAAAGCTCCTCGGTGGTAAAGCTCCAGGGGTGGATGAGATTCGTCCTGAGCACCTTAAGTCTCTAGATCAGCCATTCCCAAACTCCGGAACATCGCGGCCCCCTTGTCGATCCGAAATTCTCTCAGCCCCCTTCCCCAATAGAAAATAATTTATCCTATTCATTGGAATTTTCTTATTGTTTTACAGCTGAAATTACATAAAAAAGCAACATCTAGCAATGGGTGGAGTTTAAAACAGCTTTCAAGTAATACATTTTAGCGAATAAATGCCTGGTCTTTGTCAAGGCATTACACTCACGGAAAACAACAGGAAGGGGAAAAAAAAAACTTGCTGCTAAACAGTAGTGGGATCTCAAGTATTAAAAAAAAAAGTGTAAAAATGTATTATGTGTGTGTATATGTAGATTAGGGGTGGGAACCTCTGGGTACCTCACGATTTGATACGATACACGGCTCATGATAACGGTTATCTCACAATACGCCGATACTGCGATAATCGATATATTGCACAAAAGAAAGCTATGATACATCACAATTTAAAAAAAAACATGCTACTTTGAACCTTTATTTTAACATACTACATATTATTCATCGTTTACATTTCTTTTCATGTGCTTTGTACCACTTTTATAAATGATCCCTGACTTACTCACTGAAAACGGGTCCATAGATCTGTCAGCGACTCATTTACATTTAAATAAACAAGAAACCACAGTCCTATTTAAAAAGTAATAAATCGACCCCAAATTAATCTTCTTTATGATTATAAAAACTATCATTAAAAGTAATTTATTTGTGTGACAGTGTTTGGTCCAAGTGCTTAAAACTGTAGTGCTGCCCCCTGCTGTCCTGACTGAATTCTGGATCATCGTTGGCCTCTATTGACTGTGAAAACAGTGGAGCACTGCTGCCTCATTAATATGCATGACGTTGCTCATTAATATGCATGACGTCCTCAAAAGTACCGATATCGTAATAAAGAGTATCTGTATCGTATCGTCCCGCAAAATATCGCGATATATCGGAAAATCGATATATTGTCACACTCCTAATGTAGACTAAAATTAGACTGAAGCTAAATTAAAGGGACAAGATGCAAGTTGGTCATGTTATACTCACTACTGCCACCTCAGGTCTTACGCGCAACTGCAGTCTCTATATTAAGCTCGTGCATGACGGCATTTCGGACCCGAATTAACCCCTTTTTGACAGTGCAGGATTTTAGAGGCAGTTGTGGCGAACAGGTCTGAGCTCATTCTACACATTAGGACATGGCTGGAACATGTACTTCATTTTAACATTTTTTAATTCCGTATAGTCCCTTTAGAAGTTGTTTATGAGACTAAAGCCATGACTAGAATGTCCAGATATTTTTGTTGACTAAAAAATGACTAAATAAAATGAAAAGAAGAGACCGAAAAACTTGTAATGACGGTTTGAAAGAACCTCATAATTGAAATTCACCGCCAAAAGACAATTTTAGTCGACTAAAACCAGATTAAAATTGAAGAGAATTATTTAGCTACATTTTGACTACAATTTTACGGCATTTCTGGATCGCCTCACAATCAAACACCGCGTCTCCTTTTTTACCTTCTTTGATTTCATTCACCTTCAAGCAGCACATCAACGAACCTCGCCTTTTTATCAGGCTTTTGAAATGCCCAAGTGCGTCTGAATGCGAGTGCGTAAATAGACATTTCAATGGTGATACTTTCCCTCTCGCTTGTGTACATTTACCGCCATTTCCTCCACCGCAGATATATATATATATATATATATATACACACACACACAAGCTCTGCAAAGGTAAGTGCTGAGAAAAGGACACCCGGCTGTCAGCGGAGTTCTCACGAGGAGGCTGGATGACTTGCACCTACAGCAGGGGCGGCTGGAATGTCAAGACGCCTGCTTCTCGAAGTCTTTGGCGGATGACAAGTGCGAGGATGTTACGGAGGAAGCACTATCTACTACAGAGATAAGACGAGGCGGAGCGGCGTGTCGGTTCCCCTATGGATGAGTTAGGTTGGCAGGAAAACGTTATAGAGGTGAGAGCATGGTCGAGAAATATCCAAACCCCCTTACTTCCATGGTTAATTAAGCTCATATATAATCCAGTTGTTTGGTTGTCGGGCCGTTGGAATAAGACACAGATTAGTTACAGGCCGTGAACAATGGCTGCAGGATTGAATCTTACAATCGTGAGATTTTGCGGCGCCGTCTTGGCATCGCAAAAACTTTTCATAAAGTAGTTGGATCAAGGTGGCGCCCCATTTAATATCCATCCATCCATTTTCTTCCACTTGTCCGTTGCCGGGTCGTGGGGGCAGCTGTTGGAGCTGCCCAAGTCACATAGCACCAGCCCCTATGGCTCCCCCTGCAGGTGGTGGGTCCACAGAAGCCATTTAATATCCAATATGTTCCAAATACTCTGCCAGCATGCCCGATACTCCAGCACTCCAACTAACTTAAAAAAGTGGGAAAGGGGGGAGTCGAGCGACGCGTAAACAAGCAGCAACCTCACCCCTCTCTTGGTACAAAAGAGTTTGTTCTTTTACTGCAGAGAGTCCGTACTGGCCGTAAAAGACCCAGATGTTTTAAAGCTAACAAACGGCTAGCTAATGAGCCCAAGGACATTTTAGATCTTCTAAGATCCGCCACACCTGCAGCACAGTGGAGGCGTCACAAAAGGCAAATGAGGAGAAGATGCTGAAAGACTGTTGTGGGGCGGAGGGAGCAGTGCAGGACACCATGCTCTGGAACAGGGACAAACCAAGGAGACTGAAGTAGTGATGGGTCGGTCGCGAACGAGTCGGGACAAAGATCCGGCTCTTTTAAGTGAACGATGAGAGTCGAGTCTCACCAGTGAGCCGGTTTTCTTTCTTTTTTTTTACGGTTGCATGTTTACCAAGCTCTACATACAACGCTGTCGGCAACATTAGATACGAATAGAGAAGGGCAAAGACTGAACGCGAAAAGAGCAGGAGAATGGGTTTGGGGAGAGAGGGAGAAAGGATAGGTGCAGCTCCGCGAGGAATGAACCTGATGATGTTTACACAAAGTCCAGATCGCTACAAACTCAAACTAATCCATAAATGTAGTCAGTACATCTCTAGCTTTCAGCCACTTCCTATTTGAGAAAGATCCGCCTCATATTTTTGGTTTTATGGTTAAAGTTACGGTGGGTTTGTGAAGTGAAAAATAAACAATGCGATCACGCACGGAGCGGCGATATACGTTGCAATGTCGGCCTTTTCCACATGTGTATGAGCGCATTATAAAAGCAACTAAAGCAGAAGTACGACAGGAGTCCAGGCTAGTGTACATATTATATGTACCAGCCTTAAAAGTGCGTTTGTTGCTATAATAAACAATGGATCCACCACCTGGAAAAGTCAACTTTGATTTCTGTCGACAAAACAACACCACTATAAACCAATATCACTTCATTATAACATCCATCCATTTTCTTCCACTTGTCCGTTGCCGGGTCGTGGGGGCAGCTGTTGGAGCTGCCCAAATCACATTGCTCCAGCCCCTATAGCGCCCCCTGCAGGTGGTGGGTCCACGGAAGGATTCTAACCTCATGGTTCTAACCGGGCCTGTTGGTCTCTCATAAGGGGCTTCTGAACCGCTCTTTGTCTGACCCGTCACCTAGGACCTGTTTGCCCTGGGAGACCCTACCAGGGGCACGAAGCCCCCGACAACAGAGCTCCAGGATCATTCGGGCGCTGAAACCCTGGGGGGGGGGGAGAAATATATTCTGTTCTTTTTAATTTCTTTCTTGATTATAGTTGTTTTGTGCAGGGAGTTGTCGAAAAGCTCATTTAACAAGCTAAGAATCAAAACCTTTCCTAAACTTAAACTATATTATGTAAAAACATGATGAGCAACATGAGCCGTTTGGGAGCCAAAAGAGCCGAAAATCCCATCACTAGACTGACGGCAGTGCTTCAGTTTCCCCGACCTCCAAAAACGTGCTGGTCAAGTCGACCCACAGCGGCTCAGGACTAGCCCAACACCTGAACGCAATTTGGTTATACAATTGTACAATGACCAATAAAGCACTTACTTAATGAATCTCTTAATGTGCCACCTGAACCGAGCACATTTTCTCCAGTCTGTCATTACCCACATCTAAAAGCTTCTTGAAAAAAAAAAAAATCAAAATAGCCACAGAAAAAACGAGACAAAAAGCCACAAGAAAGAGCAACATAAAAGTGATTACAACGCAAGGAAAAAGATCAGTTTTGTTGGCCTTAGCTTTCAAATGAGACGTTACACTGGCCTATAGCGCTCCGGTCAAGAAACTTTTAGACTTGGGTAAGGTCGGCCCAACTGGAGAAAATGCGCTCAGTTCAGGTGGGGGTTAAGAGGTTGAAAACATGTAAAGTTACAAAGAGAATTTGATATTTGTACGCCATATTTGTGACTCGGTAGTTGTATAGGAGGTTAGCATGGCGCCTTTACATTGGATCACGGTGGTCTCTACAACGCTCCAGGATCAATCGTTTTGTAGGTTTTCTGGTCAACTGTGAAAACCGTCCAAACTATTGATCCTGGAGCGTCCTAGAGGCCAATGGTGGAAAGTAAAGACACCCTGCTAACCAGTCATGCAGCCAGTGGGTCAAATAAAGCTAATTTTTTCACATAAAAACGTTCCATAATGCACCTAGCATAACATAACATTACACGCTGCGCCCGGCAATACAGATTAAATAATTCACACATACCACTGGATTAAATTATTCAAGAATATTGACGTTCTTACTTGCGCTTGCTTGAAAACTACCCCTTCACCTGCGGCTCGCCTGTGCTTTAAGCGAGGTTACAGATTGGGCCCAACGCCGGTAATTACGGGTTCATCCGCCGCCATCTTCACTCAGCGCCGCTCTCTGAAGCACGGCCTTAAATTGGGGGATAACCCGCGAGGATTACAAGCGTGTGCATTTTAAAGGTCCCCCTCGTGGACTGGAGTAGCTGCTTATTTGCCTAAGCCCCGGGCCGGCGCTGCCTATGAAGACCAAATTAGATTTTCGAAATGAAGGGATATGACTTATTTAATTGGCGCGTTGCTTTTTTTCCAAGCTGATTGGCCCCAGAAGGAATACGGCGGCTCGAATGGAAACGGCAAACTGTACGGGCAGAATGTGGGGATTAATCTCTGAACGTGCGAATAATTAAAGAGGGAGGAGGAGGACCTTTTTTTCTGACAGGTGCTACATGTTTCACAATAAAGATTCAGTTCACGGCGCACTATTTCAACACAGTCCGAGAAGACCGAAACACCAATTTGCTAGAATAATACAGTTTTAGAATACGACTGTAGAGATCTAAACTACAAAGTTAAAGGCCCTGTACTCAAACAGATCTTGTTAAAACGTAATTGGCTCGTTGCATGTGGTGGCTACGCTAGTTCCTCTGACCTGAAGTTGTGAGCGCTAGCACTTCCTGTCCGTAGAAATTTCCATTAGCATCTAATCCCCCACCGGAACCGAGCACGTTTCCTCCAGTCGAGAAGATGTTGATTTGTGTAAAGCCGAACTGGAGGAGACGCCTGTGTTTATCAAGACTGAGAAGCTAAAGGCTAACATTCATTTCATGCGTTATAAAAATAGAAATAGTGCCGCAAATGTTTACCAATCTGCATGAAAACAAAACTCTTGCCTATAGTTTTAATGTTATATAGGTATTCATTATTTTGTTATTGTTTTTATTGCATGATAGCCTTTAGCTTCAAGACAAACTATCTGACCTTTATAAACACAGGCGTCTCCTCCACTGAACTATTTACATCCTACATCAGGTTTTGAACACGCAGTAAGTGATCCTCTACCAGGAACTCACTGTCCGCCTTTTTTCGAGCGGGTCTGAGCTCATCTCCATAGGAATGAACACGGACAGGAAGTGCCGGTGCTCACAACTTAAGGTCAGGGGCACTAGCATAGCCATGTCATGCAACAAGCCAATTGTTGCTGAAATTCAAACTCCCTCATTCTTACGTCCCAATAGCGTCTTTCACAGTTAAAAATAGACTGTTGCAAAGCATGATGGGGTGTAGAGTGAGCCAAACAAATGCTCCTTTTGCATGGGTGTCTATGGCCTGAGTCGTTTCGATGGTCAGTCCAACATGTTTTGTTGGAGAAAACCTTCAAAACACCAAGGAACTAAGCACTATACAGTATGTCCGCCACATACTGTATAGTGCTTAGTTGCAGTGCTTTGGTTTGGCTGCAGTCTGTCATTAAGCTGGAGGAGGAGGAAGAAGCTGCGGCTGCTAAGCACTGCTGTTGGGGCTTGTGCAAATCGGTCTCTAGATATCCAGACCGGCTGTTGGTGGAAAAATTTTTCATCCCATTCCTAAAAGCCTGGTAAAACAAAAAACTAACAAGGTAAAGCAGTGGCAATATTTATGTGGACGAACGACTTGTAACTTGTGGAGCAGATAAAGGGTAGGACGTATATTATGGGCTATATGCACAGTAACATCAGCGCTGTCCTTCCGGGGTCGCCCAATTAGTCTGACAACCCATTAAATGTCCCATTAAGTGGCGGTTGAAAAATAAAATTAGGTTCAGGCAAGAGTCCACTGACCTTAAGGTTAGGGCCAGTGGTCGTATATGTCTCTCTAAGCCACAACACAACTGGGTTAGAGATGTTGGACTAATGGCATCTCTGCTCAATGGGACATTTTCGGAAGAGACGTCGGACCAATGGCATGGCACCGTCCTTCTTGTCCATTATCTTTTACATTCACGATTAGCAGAGTCTGAGATGTAACGACTTAACTGGAGAAAACCTCCATGTCTATAATCAATCAATTGGTTTTGTATAGCCCAATATCACAACAGGAGTTGCCTCATAGGGCTGTAACAAACATTAAGGCAATAAAACAGAGCAGTAAATAAGACAATGTAAAGTTCAGGCAAATATCCAGGCAAACAAAGTCCAAATAAGCGGCGCAGGTGTCCCCTGTCCTTAGACTCTCCAGCACGGCGAGGGAAAACTCAAAAACCCAGTGGGAGAAACGAGAAACCTTGAGAAGAACCACAGAAGGAGAGATCCACTCCCATGGACGGACAGGCTATAGAGACCCAGGGCCGAAGGAGTCCCTCAGCCTGTTAGTAGTTTACATTGTATGGAGTTGTTTACATGTTACATTGTCATCATTTAAGACTAGACTTTAGCTCCAACCTAAGTGACGGCGGCTCCGCTAAGTGACAATGAAATCGTGATGGCAATTATCTTTCCTCTGTTGATAAAATGTTTGCAAATCTTTAGAAATGTGCTGTTTTCTGAATGTGTGAAATAACAAAACCTCCTGGACAGAGCGTATTTTTGTCGGTACATTTCTTTAACCTAAAATGAAAATCCCGATCTCTGCAGATTCAAAGTGCCTTTTTTATTCAGTTTGCAACGAATTTCCCAGCACTACAGCGAACCAGAAGCAACACAACTTTATATATTCCTCCAGAGAGGCTTTCTCTAAATTCCTAATGGAGGCTAAAAAAGGCGCACAGGGGGACTTAACATTTCGCTCCAACCGCCTTTGACGTTACTCATTCGGAAAGCATGACCGAGAACTCTTGGCTGTCAGGGCAAGGTACAAGTTTTTTGGAAGCACAACACAAGGAATTTGAAAGACTTCAAAAGGAGGCTTGAAATCCAGTCAGAGGCACATCTCTCCTCCCTCCCACAACGATCGCAGTCACAACTCTCACCCCGATCCGAACACCCACTTGCACACAACTGTTGCCAAGAGAGAGAAAGGGGAACCGTTCCGGGGCCTACACCAAGTCTAATTAGTTCATCTTTTCAAGGAGAGAGCAGGCGCCGGGGGAGAGGGGGGCTTTGGAAGTCCGGATCGCTCAAGTTCGCCGGTGCAGAGTCGGGGCGAGGGATGAGACGTGGTGAGTGTCGGGGGTGAGGAGCAGTTGTATTATACAGTATTGTGTATTAGTATCGGGCAACGTTTGTAAAGTAACGAGTAGGGGTGTAACGGTTCAGCTCCGTCACGGTTCGGTGCAAGCGCGATATAAATAACTTGGCTCAGAAATCCTGAATGTTTATTATTGAGCAGTATTTATAATCAGCTCTGTGCACACGAGCGACATGTGACTTCCGAGTGCAATCTCTGGGAGGTCTCGGTTCTTCTTCTCTCGTTATTTTCCCAATAAGGATTTTTATGTCAGAGCTAAAGGCTATATTAAAAAAACACCGCAAAGAGATCGCGAATCCAAGCGGCCGAAATGAGTTTCCTTTGCAGGGTGGCTGGGGGTGAGGAGCTCAGTTACCCGGGAGGAGCTCGGAGTAGAGTCGCTGCTCCTTCACATCGAAAGGAGCCAGCTGAGGTGGCTAGGGCATCTGTTCCGGATGCCTCCTGGTCGCCTCCCTCGGGAGGTGCTCCAGGCATGTCCCACTGGGAGGAGGCCTCGTGGAAGGCCCAGGACACGCTGGTGGGACTATGTCTCCGAGCTGGCCTGGTGTCGCCTCGGGGTCCCCCCAGAACAGCTGGAGGAGGTGTGCGTGGATCGGGAAGTCTGGGCATCTCTGCTGAGACTGCTGCCCCCGCGACCCGGCCCCGGATTAAGCGGAAGAAACTGGATGGATGGACCACAAAGAGAGGCTAATTATTTTTTTTGCAGCTCGTTCAAAATCATGGTGCTATTTGAATTTTTATTTTGTGTTATTCGTTACCCCTCCTGGAACCGCCACCTTAACGTGGTGGAGGGGTTTGAGTGCCCGAATGATCCTGGAGCTCTGTTGTCGGGGGCTTCGTGCCCCTGGTAGGGTCTCCCAGGGCAAACAGGTCCTAGGTGACGGGTCAGACAAAGAGCGGTTCAGAAGCCCCTTATGAGAGACCAACAGGCCCGGGTAGAACCATGAGGCCGTCCTTCTGTGGACTCACCACCTGCAGGGGGCGCTATAGGGGCTGGTGCAACAGCTGCCCCCAGGACCCGGCAACGGACAAGTGGAAGAAGATGGATGGATGTTAACCGTTAGCTGCATGACATTAACACCGTGATGAACAGGAAGTTTCCCCATATGAATTCTTTATTTAATTTATTTATTGGTTTATTTGGTCGGATTTTAATTACCTAGATATTTGCATGTAAACACATCACGCCGGATTGTAGCCTTGGGCTAATTTCCATCCATCATTGAGGTGCTAAAATATGTTGGGAAAGTTAGGAATGAGTTTGGACCACAACTAACAATTTAATTTACCATTTTATTTTTTGTAAAAAAAAAATATATATATATATATATATATATAGCAGGTATTGGGCATTTAATTTTTCTCCAAGATCTTGTATTGCAAAGACTCTCATTGGGGTTCAGACCTGCCCTCTGCGACGGCCGATCCATCTCATGCTCCCTGAGCCACTCTTTCACAGTGTGAGCCGGATGAATCCTGGTACTGTCATCCTGGAAAATGCCCGTGCCATCAGGGAAGAAGAATAACCTGGTCGTTCCGCTGATCTCATTCTTTGGGCTCGTCGTGTGGCTGAACTTACACCTGACCAACTGCAGCAGCTCCAGACCAGTACAGTTAGTGAAATCCAGGAGGCCACTTGTTTTTTTTGTTCAGGCAGTGTAGGACCAATTACTTTTCGACACAGTAACGGTTAGTTTGGGTCATCGCCTCTCAGCCTCAGCTTCGCCTGCTCCCAGTGCGGCTCTTGTGCCTGGGCAGAAAAGAGAAGCCACTGTTCAACTTTACAGCAGCGAACGTTCTGTGAGTGGGTTTATGTCGTACAAGCATTCATTCACCCAGCGGCGTCGGAAGCGTTTGGAAAGTGGGGGGGACACATTTCAAAAATGGAGGGGGTCGACTTCTTAACATTAAGAACTACAGTGGGACACGGTCAGGACAATAACAGAGCAATGTTATTGCTTTAGCAGGACTACATCCAAATCGAGCGCTACTTCAAGAATACGTGAGAGACTCGATCAGCTCAGCAGCGCCTCCTCCTGGCAGCTGGGTGGACATATAGGGCGGATAACCAAACACCTGTGGAGCCGCTGTTCTCCTGTCCAGTCCTGGCTTCATGACGCTTTGTGAAAAAAACTCAGTGAATGAAGCTCTTATGAGACGGCGCGCTCGTGTTTGCATCCACATTTAGCTTCAGCCACACCCGTTAACTCCCGCCATCGCAAAGAAACATCTCAACGCTCGTATCTTCACATTTCCCACAAACGCAGATAAAATTTAGTCAAGGGGTAAAGGAAGCAAACATTTATCCGTCAAATGAATAATTCAGATGTTATCTGGTTAAGTTAGAGTCCAGACAGCGAGGTTTAACGGGCGTATTGACCGGTTGAACACTCGTGCTAGCCCGGTGCAGTTTCCCCAAACTCACGCTACATCAGTTTCATCACTCGCTTTACAAACACATCCAAAACTGATGTTCCTTACCTTAAAGTTACCGGTCAGGCCCTTTGTACCGATGAAGACACGCTGTCCACCTGCCGAGGACGCGAAAAGCCCTGCTCCTCCATGTGAGAATCCCTAAAAAACTCCGGAAACACGATGCACGAGTGTCCTTGTGCTTCGGTTTGGTCAAATCTGTCCGTCCGTCCAACAATAATCCTCAGTATTCTCACTTTAGCCGTTTTTCAGCGGTTTACAGAGACATGTTTACATTTCAGCCGCTCTGAGGTGAGGAGCCGCATGAACACAGCTACGCAAAGCGGAGCGTATGCGCCGCGGAGCGACGCGACACTGGCGCGGATAATGGGATAATGCCAATACATATGTTTTTAAATGTATGGAAAATAAGGCGCGGGTCATATTTAATTGTTTGGCCTCGGGGAGCCTATTGAAAAGGTCCAGTCTAAACTAGTAAATGTAAAGTCAATGAAAATTCACGTTGTGAAAGTGGGGGGGACCAATCAACCACTTTTCAAAAGTGGGGGGGACACGTCCCCCTCACAATGAATGGTTCCGACGCCCATGCATTCACCATAGTTTGCCTGTAATCTGTGGACTTCGCATACTCAGTGTTACGCCACATTTGTTGACGAACTCCGCAAAAAACGATTTATTCATCCTTAGCAAACCATCGGCTGTTTGCTTGTTAACAGCGCTACAAACGCCTCTTATTGTGGACTATTGCTGCAGTTTGTCAGTACAAATACACCGATTAAACTCAGAATCGCTTTATCTGCATGTAATATATAATATATTTTAGCTTCTACGGTGGCTCAGTTCGTGAAATGAAGCCTTCAACATCAGAAAACATGATCAGCAAATAAAGGCTATAGATGTTTATTAGTGCTACTCTTTAGTTTGATTGTATTTACTCAACGGAGAAAAAGATTAAGCACAGATCTTGACCTGACTCAGTAAAAACGGTTTAACATGTACTTTTTCTTTTCAAGAAGCTTTGAGATTTGGGTGATGCCAAACTGGAGAGAATGTGGTCAGTTCAGGTGGGGAAACAGTATTAGTTTGGTATCGGAAAAAAAGTTTAGGTACTACAGGCAACAACAAAAATAAAAGTATTGAAAGCAGGTACGAAAAAAAATAAAAGATGTTTAGAGTTTAGATGCTGTTGGTTCAGGGACAGCCTTAAAGGAAGTGATTATTTATTTTATTTTTTATTTTTTATTCCCCATTTTTCCGCCATTTTGCATTTCTTCCACACATTATTGTTTTGCTTTCTGGTTCTAGATGACAACAACTTTAGTATAAGTATGGGGAAAAAAGTATCGTTCAGGTATCGGTATCGTAAACCAAGTATCGTTAAAGCACCTGTATCGAAATAAATGCTTTACATTTTAGGTTAGTCCTTAGATACCTGAATCGTTTTGTAGATGGCACTTGAGGACTGAAGTTTGTGAACTGCTTTGTTAGAAAGTAAAAGATAGAGGATAGTCAGATGGGGCATTTTTTAAAGGACAGAAATGTCTCAATATTGCGCGTTAAAGCAGCCGTAGTAACAGTAGCAAAAAGTTTGTCTAATTAGTCCGTCTTCTCGGGGAGAGCGAGTGGGCGCTGAAGGACAGAGAAACCGGAGGAAAGTCGCTGTATAGTCGATGTTCACGGAACAAAGGCACAAGAAAGACACGGGGCAAGTGTCGAGGCGAACGCTGAATGGTTTCAAAACATCCCGGAAAGGATGGACGTGGCGAACAAAAGGTATTTTACATTTATGTCAACCACATTCAGATACTTCAATGAAGGTACTCGATTCATCTTCTGTACGCTGTAGTTGAAGTCTTCACAGTCATATACGTTTTGTCAGAGTCAAGGCTAATGTTCTGCAGTAGCAGTAGTTGAATGTACTTTTGAACATTAGTGTATAATGACGCCTCAATGCAAATGTCCCTGTGCAGTTACAAAATATTTTTCTTTTCAGTGGAATTGTAAATCTGGTTATGGTTAATATGGGAAATTCATACATTATAAAACAAACTCATTCAGCTGCTGCACCCGACTGTTCACATGTAAAATAAAAGCTGGAAAGTAGAAGTAATAGTAGTAGTCGTAGTAGTCGTAGTATAGTGATGGGAGTCGCCCTTCACAGCTCAGTAATAGCAGGAAATACGATGGGAACTTTTTGTGACTGTAGCAGTTGTGTCACTTTGTCCATTCAATACAATTTTCGACCAGAGTTTTTATTACAAACATATAACAACACACACACAGTAGTATACACAACCGTGGCAATAAAACTTGATTATATTCAGCATAATTTAGAGCACTTGTATTATGGACACTCGCGATATATATTGTATTGTGAAGTTGTTGGCAATACCCGGCCCTAGTTTTAGATCATGTGTAGTAGACGTAATAGAGAATGCAGCAGTTACTGGTGATTAGTGATGGAAGTGGTGGAAACCGACCCCCACCTCCACATGGTGCACCATGGACCCATTCTGATGAACGAGGCAGGAAGTGTCTTTGCAGATGGTGACTGACAGAGCTCTGGCTGTCGACTCCTGCAGGACACAAGCCAGTAAATCCTGACCTGCCCTGGGGCTGATTACTAGGGCTGGCACAAAAATATCGGCTCGGATCGCCGATAGCAGGAGCAGCCACTTTAAGATCTGTTAGGCCGAGCCCTGCAGTACGTATGACGGGTCGCTCCTCTCCTTCTTGGGTACCTGCCCACAAGTGAAGCCCATGTGTCCACCACCTACCACAGGTAAGTGTCTGGGAAACAACAGAGGGAGGTGGACTTTGAGGCATCTGAAATGGACGCCAGAGCCCCCTCAGCTGCTCCTCAACCTATTGAAGGAAACTCATTTCGGCCGCTTGTTTCCGCGATCTTGTCCTTTCTGTCATTCCCCAAATCTCATGACCAAAGGTGAGGGTGGGGCAAAGGTGAGGGTGGGGACTTAGATCGACCGGTAAATCGAGAGCTTTGCCTCCGACTCAGCTCCCTCCTCGCCACAGCGACCGCCGCACCGATCCGTCAATCACGCGCTCCAGCCGCCCCCCACTCAGAACAAGACCCCGAGATACTTGAACTCCTCCACTTGAAACAGAGTGGATGCAATTAGCTGATTGCAAAGTTAGCAGTTATGAGTGCCACCACTTTGATCAGTATCCTTGATAAATAACGTATTCTGCCTCCATTTGGTCCGTTATGGAGCAAACCTGGCAACACTGTGGTTTTTGTCTCGACAAACGTGTTCTGAAATACGCGCGAGTCCTGTATTAGTTTTGCAGTTTATTATTTATTGTTAAAATGTGCTGTGGGACCTCGCTTTTCAAACCAGATTCACAAACCTAATGCGTTGAGGTCTGTGTAAGTTCTCAGTCGTACATGAGTTGTCCATCTTCAATGAAGGTACTTGATTCATCTTCTGTACTCAGTAGTTGAAGTCTTCGAACGTTTCACCTCTCATCCAAAAGGCTTTGTCAGCGACAAAAGTCACACTCAGCCCCCAGCTGAATATATAGACCAACAGGGAGGAGTTAGGGTTGGCCCAAATTTTTATTTCCTGACAAAAATAGCTTCTTTGACTCCTCCTTCAAACCAACGTCCTCATCGTTGCGTTGAGATTCACTCGACATCAAATTTCAGTTCTGAGGCTCGAACGCAAAAATATTCCCAACGTCTCATCGACACAAAACCGGCGTGTTTTGGACATTTTCCAAACCAGGTCCCAGAGTGGAGAGATCTCAAAACGCCGTTTCCCTGACTCCATTGTAGATTGTTCTCCACAACGTCTCCCCAAACGATGACGTCACAGCGCCGCCGTTGTCCGTTATCCTTTATCTACTGACCCCGTCATGAGTTTTACTCCCCCCCCTCCGCCCCACCACGAGCCACTGGTGACACGGGGGAGTTAGTCTCAGTTCAGCCAGCATTTTAGGACTGACAGTTTTTCTGCTTTGAAGGAAAAAATTCACCCCCTCGTCTCTTCTGTTCATCGTGAATCCATTGAGAAGTTTTATATTTACCAGCAGAGTTTTGTTTATAATTCATAAAGTTTACATCTTTTTCTTTGTTAGCGCCACAGAGAAAATTTCTGAAATTATAACCGCTTTTATATTCGTGTGGATATAAGATTTCTATTGTGGTTGTCAAAATGCAGTTTTGTTTTGTTTTTGTTGTAAATATCTCGGTCATGGCTGGACCCGTCCCCATGAAACTAAATCTGTCGCAAAGGTCAGGGTCTTCTCTCTCGGCACATATGGATGAAGGTCACATGACTGTCCCATAAAGGTGTCCACAGGTGAGACACAATTCAAAAGCCTGAGATTGGGTACATGAAAAGACGTTCTGCAACAGGATGAATGTGGCAGGTTCAGGGATTTTTTTGTATTTGGAGATTTCTTTCCAAAAAACTGAATCTCATTGAGTTTTTCTCCAAATAAAATCATGCAACCGACCTGTCAGAAAATGAACTAATCAAATCATGCAGCCCAAACTACGCACATCATTCCAAACGATGCTTATACTCGAGTACCCACTTGAAGTTCACTTGAAGAACAGTGAGCTGACCGTGAGCCGTTCACATTTCCAAATCTATTTAACAAAATGGCGGTGCCCAGTCACTGCTGCTGCTGCTTGGGAGCACAATTGCAGTGACCCAGAAACAACCCATTGATCTTTGTTAGAAAGGTTGGACAATTTATTTTCCTCGGCTGCTCTAAAGTAAGAATTATTGAGCAACCCAAATATGCCCCTAACAATATGCAGGGTGCGCCATTGTTTAAACTTGGCAACAAGACACTGCACCAACTTTGGCCACGGAGCAGTTTTTAATTAACTATAGCGCTCTGTGTGAGTGTCTCGGGATTGCACTTTTAAAAGGAACTATAGCTTAATAAAAGTTGTAGCTGAAAGTAAATAACCAACACGTCAAACTTCAACTACAATGGAGCCGACATTAAACAAAAACTATGGTGGTGCAGCGGTTAGTGCTCGTGCTTCACAGCCCGAAGGTCCCGGGTTCAATCTCCAGCTGGTCGAACCCTTTCTGTGGAGGTTTCATGTTCTCCCCGTGTCTGTGTAGGTTTCCTCCGGGTACTCGGTTTTCCCCACCACTAAAAACATGTACAATAATAGAACTAGCCCATGACTATAATCTATTGTAGCCTGTTTACCTGCTGGAGTCTCGTGTGTTCATTAACATGCACCGTCCCGCCTGAACCCTCTCACCCATCCATTTTCTTCCTCTTTATCCAGGGCCGGGTCGCGGGGGCAGCAGTCTCAGCAGAGATGCCCAGACTTCTCGATCCACGCACACCTCCTCCAGCTGTTCTGGGGGGAGACCCCGAGGCGACACCAGGCCAGCTCGGAGACAAACCAAAAATGATTATTTATTTTAAGATAAAGGGGAATAATGCATATGAATGAACATTTAAACACATGTAAATATGCCAGATTATAGCCTCGGGCCAATTTTCATCTGCAGACCCTCAGGCAGGTTGATGTTTACAGAAAACATAAAAGCACAAACATGTACACAGACGGCTGAACACAGACAATAAACGTGAGGTTTCTAAACTAAAAAAAAAATACTTTTCTGTAAACTTCTTTGGACTCTGAACCGTTGGGGCTACGGTTACTGTGGTCCCTCATGCACTACTGCAGTAGGGAGTATTTAAAAAAACAGGCACTTTTTTACTCCAAATCCGAGTGCACCATAATGTATCTCCATCTGGTGCTGCAGGGCGAGAACAGTTGATCCATAATCTGCAAATGAGCCGACACGTGTAAAACCAGGAGATTTGGATGGTCAGGTTTCCCGTTTGCACATAAACACATCAGATCTGTTTATTGGATTATCCGATTAGTCCAGTTATCTCATTTCTCCGGCCTTGTAACGGCACCCACTACGACGTCATTGTAAAACCGATATCACTGATGTCACTGCCGTCGATCGACCGAAAACAATTCCTAGTCGTGAACCTGTTCATAACAATGGCAATGGTTTCTGAACGCAGACTGTAGGGGTGGGACCCTCTGGGTACCTCACGATTCGATACAATACACGATACATGGCTCACGATAACGATTATCTCACGATACGCCGATACTGCGATAATCGATATATTGCACAAAAATAAGCTATGATACATCACGATTTAAAAACAAAACAAAAACATGCTACTTTGAACATACATCATATTATTCATCATTTACATTCCTTTTCATGTGCTTTGTACCACTTTTATAAATGATCCCTGACTTACTCACTAAAAACAGGTCTATAGATCTGTCAGCAACTTATTTACATTTAAATAAACAAGAAAACGCAGTCCTATTTAAAAAGTAATAAATCAACCCCAAATTAATCTTCTTTATAATTATAAAAACTATCATTAAAAGTAATTCATTTGTGTGACAGTGTTTGGTCCAAGTGCTTAAAACTGCAGTGCTGCCCCCTGCTGTCCTGACTGAATTCTTGATCATTGTTGGCCTCTATTGACTGTGAAAACAGTGGAGCACCGCTGCCTCATTAGTATGCATGACGTTGCGCATTAATATGCATGACGTCATAAAAAGTATCATTATCGGAAATAAAAAGCATCGGTATCGCATCGTCCTGCAAAATATCGCGATATATCGGAAAATCGATATATTGTCACACTCCTACTGTAGACGAGACTTTTGCTCAGACGGGGGTCGCTCTGTGCCATCTTCAGCTTCAGTAAGAGGCTGGACAGACACCCATGACGGTGGTATCCACAGCAGTGGTCCCTCCCCAAGCTTTTCCTCCCACAGACCCTACCAGATTGTGGGGGGCCTTTCTTGTTTTGATCATGTTTCTGCGGCATGGAGTTTGCCCTGCGCTCTTTAATAGCGCGGGACACCGCAGTATCTTCTCTACCTGGAGATGCGTCTTATAGGGAACACTGTCCCGAGAGAGTCTCATTAAAAACAAACAGGTTTGATTTCAGCAGAGTCTCCACATTTTTTTTCTTTGAGTGACGTCATCCAATTAGGAGGGACTGTCCTCAGATAATTCCACGGCCAAACCCTCTGGTCACCAGATGTTCCCAATCGCTCCGCTATAAAAAGAGGAAGAGCTGGTCCTCACACACGGGTGGAAGAAACCAGCAATATGGTTTAATGGTTTTAAGATTTATTAGCCCATCACAATAAAGGCTTAAAAAAAAAAAAGGTAAATAGAGAATTATGATGTGGGAGGAGTGCCTTTTGAGTCTTACTTCCCCAAACACCAAAGAGCACCTTCCTCAAAAATAACTTGTCTGGTTTTTCCCAGTCCCTTTCTTTCCCTAAAATATAAATCCCCATAAAGTCGGTTCCCACGAGCGTATTATGAAAGCGACTCTAATGACCACTGAAACTACGACTAAACGCTGGCATGTTTTTTGTCAACTCTCCAAGCGAAACTTAAAAAACATTTCTCAAACACACGGCGACTTAAACGTAGCTCATCGTCGACCAACACCGGTTTCTTCTTCCCAAAGTTATCCCTCGCCGCACTTTCCCCTCGCTCCTCGCCCTCGCTGCCCGCCGGTTCTGACATCTTAAAATGCAACTTATTGCAACACGCCGTTACACAATATTTCATTTTCTTTCCAGCAACTCTGGCTCCCGAACGGGGGCGCGAAGGCCCGACAGTGGCCATGGCGGCGGCGGGACTGACACGGGGACACACACAGACTGACAGCCCATCACTCTCACATTCATTTAGAGACATCCATCTCGCAATCTCCTCGCTGGGGGGCACGGCGCGCGGTTAATTGCCCGCCATTGTCTTCATCGCCGAGGGAAGTGGGTTTCCAGCTTACTTTACACAATCAGACTTTTATCTGAAATATAGGACGAACGTTGCGTGATGCCTCCTCCTTCCCATCTGCATCCGATAAACGGTTAAATATCTTTTCAATTCTTCCATAATTCCCGCCGCCTGGAAATCCGACTCGAGTCCACGGGGACCAGATTAAATCCATAAAATTGAAAAGGGAAAACGGTGGCGCGCCCGCCCTGACAGGTTCATTTGATGTCTTCAATTTGAAGCCCAAACGCACGCAGGCGCTAAATAAAACACGAGAGCTGCAGCTGCAGGATTGTATTTTTAGACGGATGGTGGAAGAAGAAAAGAAAACGCGCCTCTTCGTTTTTTCATTAGTTCCTCCGAATGTTTGTGGGGAATTGTAACTTCAAATTTATTCAGACAATTAGTAACATGTAATAACAGATGACGGTTCCTCTGTCGTTGAAGTGTAGGACTTTCTTTTTTTTTTAACGAGGCTGTGGACATTTTTCTGGACGGTGGATTTATAAATACCCCGCTCCGTGTGGACAAGGCCTTCGTTTTCTTACCTGTTTAATACGTACCTGCTGTTCCTCCGTCTGCCCAGAGTCCACGTGTCCCGCCAGTCGGCCAGCGCCCGGCCTCCGCCGCCCGCTCCAGATTCGTGTGGAAAAATAAACTGTTAAACTCGCTTCAAACTCACTATAATGTGTCTGTGTGAGTTCTCAGTCGTTCAGGACAGTGTTAATTTCGTCGACTAAAATATTTAGTCTTAATTTTAGTCAAAGTGATATTTTTGACGTCTAAAATTGGACTAAAACTAAATAAAAAGTTTTTCATGCGACTAAAACTATGACTAAAATGTCCAGATATTTTAGTCGACTAAAATGAGACTAAATAAAAATGGAAAGGAGAGACTAAAATCATCCAAACTTCTACTGACCGTCTGAAAGAGCCTCATATCATGTAAATTCTCTGCCAAAGGAACAGCTCTGAGCTTTGTTCATGAGGAGCAGCTCCATGAAGCAGGACCTCCATTAAATATGATTATAATGAATATTATAAATACAAAGTCGACTAAATGTGTCTTAATTTTAGTCGACTAAATCTCGACTAAAATTGAAATTATTTTTTTGACTAAAACTCGACTAAAATTGAATTACATTTTCGTCAAAAGACTAAAACTAAATTAAAATATGTTGTCAAAATGAACACTGGTTCAGGAGTTGTCCATCTTCAATGAAGGTACTTGATTCATCTTCTGTAGTTGAGGTCTTTGAACGTTTCACCTCTCATCCAAAAGGCTTCGTCAGCGACAAAAGTCCCGCTCAGCCCCCAGCTGAATATATAGACCAACGGGGAGGAGTTAGGGTCGGCCCGGCTCCTCCCCTCTAATCACAGCTTCTCTCACCTGTGGGTAAACACCTTTGAAGTAGAGCGACTCTAACGATCTGCTCACCTCAGTATTGGTCAGTCCTGTCCTATTCATAGATGATCACTGCCCATCTATGAATAGGCATAAGTCAACGTCTCCGTGGACTGGCCCCGCCCTTTCGGTTTCTCCCGAAGGAGATTGGAGTAAAGTGATGGGAGATTAAATCTGAGCCCGCCATTTCGGTTCATGGAGGGATTTTTCTTCCCTGACAAAAATAGCTTCTTTAACTCCTCTTTCAAACCAACGTTCAATAAAAATAAATTATCATTGAATGTATTAAAAACAAAATTTATGGTATTCACAAATCGATGTATAGAAGCGGAGATCCAACTAAAAATCGAAAATATAATTGAAAGAGTCTATGAACATACCTTTCTGGGAGTAACTCTTGATCACAAGTTGAGCTGGAAAACCCATATCGCTAAGATTAGAGCCAAAATGGCCAAAAACGTGTCTTTAATGGGCAGAGCGAGACATTTCTTTGATAAGCAATCATTTCATATTATGTACAGTTCTCTTATACGACCTTACCTGACCTACTGCGTGGAAATCTGGGGGAACACGTATAAAAGCGATACAGATGTTTTATTTAAATTACTTAAGAATTATCCACAAAGTTGGATACAGGGAAACACCAACCCATTATTTGAACCGTCGCAGATTCTCAAACTCACAGAATTGGTGCAATTAAAAACGGCCCTTGTAATTTTCAAAGCCAGAAACGGTTTACTCCCAGCAAACATTCAAAATATGTTTTCAGACCGTGAAACTTAAGAAGGAAAAACACACAACACAAAAAAAAAGTATGTCTATTACACGAAATGGAGTCGACCTCTGGAACTCATTAAACGAGGATTTAAAACTGCGTTCAACTGTAGTACAATTTAAAATAATGTACAGGAAGCAAATACTGGGAAAGTATGTAGTAAATTAATCATCTGTTCCTGAAGCGTGAAATGTTTTCTTTTGTATTTTGATCCGATTATGAGAAGTTTGTAATGAATCTTATCATGTACTTATTATGTAATTTACAGCATGTGCACCTTCTACAGTATCTTATGCCAGTGCACACACAAGAACTAAGTTACTTTGGGACGGCTAAGAGGAGCCACTTGTTGATTTAATCTGCTACTAAGGGAATTCCATAGATTGGAATTTTTAAGCTTTAATCTCATGGTTAAAGCATAAATACACATTTGAAAATGATTTTGCCGTGAGCAGTAGTTTTAAGTGTGTAAGTCGACTGAAAGGAGGGGTAGGGCCTCATAAGTCATTACTAACTTCTTCCTACCCCCTTTGAGCAGCACTAATACTTATGTTGTTAAAACATTTCTGTATTTGACATGTGTATCATACCTGTATGCACCTGTTGCTCAAATAAATACATACTACTACTAACGTTCTTCTTTAGCTCAAATGTTGACCTCCCCGTCCTCAAAGGAGGGGTTGGAGGCTTTGAGGTGGAGGTGCACCGCCGACCGAGGGCCGCTTGTGCTTTCTCTTCGGTGTTGATTACTATGATGTGATAAATTGTAACACTTTTTGATGACTTTGTAAATACTTACTTCCTCGTCACGTGTAACTCATCTCTAAGCAGCTAAATCGTGATTATTGTTCAGTTAATGAAAACGTTCAGACTCCGTTTGGGCACGTACTGTATTGCACCATTATGACTGGGGCGCTGATGAACTTTTTTTAATGCAGCAAAGGAGCGAGGCAGAACAAAACAATTCCTGACTTGGAGTACTTGGCGCTTCAAAAGGAAAATAGATGTAATTTACAGTCAGCCGTAATAAAACCCATAGCGGCGTGAAATGGCACAATTCACACAAAAGACTCGTTAGATCTAATGTAGCAAATCCTAATTAAAAATCTTTCGGCTCTGATTTGTACGGCGAGGAGGAAAACACTACATAAAACTCATCTGTATCTCCTCCACATCTCGACGTTCCATTTTGAAGCCAAAGCGTTTACGACCGGCAACGGTTTCACGTAGATCTTCTTCATGGCGTCCTGATCTCCCGTCCCTGGGAGATCATTGTGTTACAGTACGTTCATTTTAAGGATCGACCCTACGACGGAGAAAAAAAAAAATCCCTGTATCGTGCGTGTATCTCACCGGCCCGGAGACTATTTGTTGACTCGAGTCACCATCGGTCACGGAGCCGTGTCCGCGTCGTCCCCCGGAGATAAGGCGGGCCGTGGTGAAAACAAACAGGTTTGATTTCTTGCCTGCCGTACGTTTCCCCCGTCCATTCCACGCAGGGGAATTAGTCTGGTAACCAGTGGCGGCTGGTGATGTAACCTCTAGGTGGGGGTGTTTTTCCTTTTTTTTTTTTTTACCATCAGATCTACGAAACGCATTTACCACCACTTGTCAGACTAAAATGAAGCACGTGACCACATACCAGCAAATACCCACGGGACAAGCTTTCCAGAGCATATTCCCAGAGCATCAGACCTACAACAAGGCCAAAGTTTACTCTATAGACACAGTCAGAGCCGTGGGAAGACATTTTAGTTAGGGGGTGCTGAGCAAAACAATATTTTTTCTGTGCATATTTCCTATTTATTGATATTGCCTGCATTTCGCAAACTATCCACCAGGGGGTGCTGCAGCGCCCGGAGCACCCTGGGTTCCCACGGCCTTGGACACAGTCGAACAGCTCCAGAACATAATTTAAACAACAGATTAACCTAACAAATGCATTTACCCAAAGCACAACGATATGAGAGAATAAAGGAGTGGTTTATGCCCGGCTAAAGTTCACAGCAGCTGAACCCGGACAGATGAACCGTGCTGTAAACATGGACTCACCCACGCTGACGAACATCACGTCCTCCTTCCGTCCGTTTAGCCTCATTAAAAGTCCATAAACACACGGCAGCTTCTTCATCTCATCTTGTGCCATCAGGAGTCGTCCAAAGAACTGAGAATATCCGAGTAATCCACCGGTATTATGAGCTAGTTCTTCATAGTGTTTAAAGGGACACATGCAAAATCCTCGACTCCTGCATCCATGATTAGTTTAATACCTGTGCTGTCCAGCTGCCTGCTCGCCCCTCCCCCCCACCACAGCAGGCATTACAAGCAGGTGGAACCAATGCCTCAGGTGAAACCAATGCCCCGATCAACTTGTCCCTACTGGCTCCAAAGACACAGAGGCTGTGTCCGAATGTCCACACTATTCCCTATATAGTGCACTATATAGTGGTCACGCCATTTTGTAGGGGTGTCCGAATGTCCAGAGAGAAAAAAGTAGTGCACTCAAAATTTCCCACAATGCATTCTGAAAAGTAGTGAGCATCAGCGGTCACTAAACGGGTCAATATAGCCCACAATGCATTGCGAGAGTCAGAGAAGAATGCCTGACAGCAACAGGTCTTTGAACTAAACAACACGACGGAATGAAATCAGCTGTTTCAATCGTGTGTTGCGTATTTATCAGGAATAAATGACTTAAATATAAACGGTTACGGTGAAAAATCCTAGCGTTAGCTGCTTACCTTTAGCTCGAGCTGTTAAATGGCCGATAGCTTCCTCTCAAATAATCCAAGCCATTCATGTAAAATCCATGTTAAATATATCTGACTCGTATTTATCCATAAATACTCCACTGTTTCATGAGTTTGGTTGATCTTTATCGCAGAAAAAAATTTTTTCCGGAGTTTAGCGAACTTTTAGCAGATGTAGTCGCTCATTCTGCTGGCGCATCGGACACCGGGCTCTGACCTGCTTTCTGCACGCTGGAGTGATTTTTTTTTTGTTATATGATAGCTTTAATTTTTATTTAAATGTCAAATAAAACGCCTGTAAAAGTGCCAAAACTGTCGTTCTGTTTCATAAAATAAACGTTTGTAACAATAAATAAATTCAGAAAAAAAAAAGAAAAAAAATCTGCACGCCGCAGCGCGCGTGACGTCACGCAGCTCGGAGAAAGTAGTGGGCTTCTGTCCGAATCGCCAACAGAATCAGTGGACTATATAGTCTACTATATAGTGCGGGCCTATGTAGTGAATGAGGGGTTAGGGAATAGTGTGGACATTCGGACACAGCCAGAGACTTCAGTCAGTGTGGGCTGGACCAACCTGAGAGGAGCCACAAGCTGAGTCTCTCCTCAAACCGAGCAGCAATTAAAAATAAAACCTTTGTACGAAATAGTGAAGGACGGCCGGTAACACATGATTAATTGACGTCTTTACATGTTGTGAAACTTGGTTGTAAATGCGGCCGGTTAAAAGGTTAGACTAAATTCATGATCATGTAAATTTGTATCTAAAGTTGTGCTCAAGAACATGTTTAAAAAGATAATGGGTAAAATCTCAAGTCAGGTGAATGTGATTGTATCGTTAAAATACAACATTTAAAGATATGATGCTAAAACTTTTAGTTGGATAAAAGTTATACTGAATGTATGTTGAAATGAGGATTAAAACATTGGTGAAAAGTTTATTTCATTGTTTACGTACATGTATATTTACACTTGCCTTTTATTCTGTGTTTTGAGGTTTTTCACCCACTACTGCATGGACAGAGACAAATAAAAGACCCAAAGACTGCTCATTGGAGTGAATCCCAGTTATTTCCCTTAAAGTAGAGCGGACATATCCCTGTCAAGTCGGTGTAGTGATGTAACGATTCACTCAAGCCCCGATTCGATTTGATTTCTGATTTTAAGTTCCCGAATTGATTTTTTCCGATTTAAATTTTTATTTATTTTTTTTAAGAAAAGAATATGACTCATGTATACCAATGTTTCTTTTGTTTTAACATGTGCATTGTTGTCCTTGTAACACATTGCAACTGTCTCAGTAAGAGAACTTTACAAAAAATTACAAGACATGAAAATGAACTATAATCATTTTGACAGAGTGCTTGTAAATTTACATGGAGGACAAATACATGACGGCTCCTGTAGGTGTTGGATTATTTGACAAACGGACATTTGATGAGGATTTCAGCAGAATCAGAGCAGGTTGGTCAGATGTTTGTCAGTTTACGATCTTTGGTAAACTTCTGTCAAAATGCTAAACTCTGCGTTAGCCGCTAACGCTAATCTCGTAGCCGCTAACTTTAGCTGCGTCTGTTGCTTCGATGCCTACACGTGTTTGTGTTTACATGGTGTGGCGTGTGTTGGAGGAGAGGCGGGGGAGGGGTGGAGCTTGTCTGGACAATCTGGACATCACCGGGGAGGATTTTGCTGCCATGTTGTCTGGAGATGTTGTGGAGACATCTCAGAGACGTCACGGTGATGTGATTCGGTGAAGGCACAGGCAAATCCTCTCCTCCGGTGAGATAGGCCCTTTAGGGAATGGGGCTTAACAGTCCAGCCCCTCAGGGGTCCCCAAAGGCAATTTTCCTTTCAAGATGTCTATAGACTTTTTAAAAGAAAAATATGAAGTTTTTCAAAGGATAAGCCACGAGGCAAAACCTTTGACTTTGACTTTTCACGCCGTGCACAAGAGCACAATAGTTAGCTAGTTTTCTCCGGGGTCAGCCCTATGTTCCCCGGTACCTATGTTCCCCGGTACCTATGTTCCCCCACTTCTATTGATTAAGATTAGGCACCAGCCCACTATCCTTAAGGTTAGTGGCTCGGGCAGGGTCAGGGTTAAGCTGATTGATATATGTATGACATTTCACTCTCATGACTTGTGATTTGTTGAAGTACCAACTCACCTACGGAAAAAAAACATTGCACCCAAAACTTCATTCATTTTTCTTAAAATTTGATTTTCATTCCACTCTTGCAACGACATCTCCACATTAGCGCCTCCTACAGACTCCTCTTGTAACTTAATATTTAAAGACTTTTTTCCCCGAAGGATTTTGTAATATCTTAATTCAAGCCTTATTTATTGAATTTCGAACCTCGACAAACAAGGCGACACATTTTAATCCATAGTCCTGTCTGAAGAAAATCTTAATACGTCAGCAAAATTGAACCTGACTACATAATTTTTTCAATTTCCTCTTTAAAAAATAGTCAGTTTTGATGCATAAAACACCTTATTTTCATAACGTGTCATACTGAACTAAAAGCTCAGAAAAGTTGCTTATGCATATGTTTCATTTACATTCTGTAGAGGCCGTTCCTCTGCTCTAAATGATAAATAATCCTGTTGTCTGGCCTTGTTGGGGCTGGGACAGACTGCTGAGCTCGGCACCTCTGAGGTCACTGGGACGACAGCAGAAATAGATAGGCTATGAGTTTCAATTTGAAGGATTCCACAGTCAGTGCTCCCTTTATCGGAAGAAGGGGGCGGCTGGCTTCGGTGCGGGCAATACTCCGCCGCTTTCACTGATTTCTCCGGCTTAAATTTATGGACAGTTCCCCCGACATGACCCAAAGCCATGCATGAAAGTGGAGAGAACACGCAATATTCTCACATTTTGGGCCGTGTTACGCGGGAAGAAAACCACCGACCGGGGAGACTGTTCGACCAAAGCCTCATCCAATTTACCGTCTTCTGTAAAAGGGAAAAAAAATACATTCAAGTGTGCTCAATTCTCTCTTGTGCAAAAATATGAATATAATCTAATTTTGCAATTTTCAGCAGCAAAGTCAGAACTTTTTGAAAGCGGTTGAGTGGGTACAGGCGTCCATACTTTCTTCTCCCGATTTCACAGGGAAGGAAATCCTGCAGATGGTCACACGCCTCATGGTTTTGTGCAGGGGTCGGCCTTTCCTGCATAGTATAGTAATAGCGCACGGTGACTTGGTAGCTAGGTAGTCAGAGTAGAGTAGCGTGTCACTGGCATCACTGGTTGCTGCTGTTTTGAGAGGGGACCTGATCCAAAACTGGTATCTGTCATGTGTCAACTGGCTTCTGGTCCGAGAGCTCCCCCATGTAGCTCGGACAAACTGGTGTCTCACATTATGACTGCCACTGGAATCTCGTGTTTATGATTGTTCAATGCAAAATCGAAATTCAAAGAAAAATATTACAACACCTGGAGCCTGTTCATATTGTTTACACAGAACGTTTAATCTATAGGCTCAGACCAGACGTAGGGTCTACGTTCCTAAAGTCTTTTGGACAGTTTCCCTTGACTGTGGAACTCTCTTCGACTGACTTATTTTATGAATTTATTTGACAGGCACATTGCAATTCAACATAGTTCAAAACAAGCTTGTAGTTGATGCTATACAAAAAGAGTTTATAGCTAGTGCTAATTTTGAACTCCAGTCCCTGGTTGGGCCTTTCTACACAACACCGTATAAATCATTGATATAAACACACTGTGCTATTTATAAATGGGTACATTTATGTTTCGATTTCAGACAAGACTTTGCTCAAGAAGTGAACATTTTAAACTCCGTTTAGAAGCAGACAGACCAAATCAAGTCTATGAATGAGGAAGTTAATGATGAAACCTCTGTCGCTGTTTTGTGTCTGTATAAATGTGGCTCAGATTGTTAAGACATTTGGAAGGTAGTTCTAGAAAGCATAAATCACTTAAGCTTTTAAAGCGTAGCAATTTATACTTCTTAAAACTGCAGACTGACATGAACAGCTTTAGCAGAAGTCTGAAACAGAGCTGTGCACTTGGTAACGCTGTATGAAATGTATATTGTTGATGTGTATAATGTTCACCTTTTTTATACATTGTGTTTGTTAAAGGTGTTGCAAAATGTTTTCCTATTACTCTTAAAACAATGCATTGGATGTGTCTAATGCTATTATTGTCTGTATCAAATAGATAATGCAGTGCCAGTGGTTTATTGGTAAAGCTTAAATAAATGGCCTAAACATCATATATTGCACTGGACACAGGGAGTGTATCGCTTTCTTTCTCATTCAAATTTCTTTCATTATTCCAACTTTTCATTTCAAGTTGGACTCTGATGGGAAATATAACCTCATATACACTGACTATAATTTATAAAGCTGCACTCCCTCACGGTGTCTCTACAGTCCACCGCGCTGCGTACGAAATCACAACACCCAACAGGTCTTCGATGCTAATCCTGCCCCACTAGGAGTGCCGTGGGAGGCCAGTGGGGAGCTGCCGACATGGTGTTTACCTGAGCCTGTAATGGGACAGTGCAGGGGTAATGTTATGCTCTGGCAGGAGGCAGCCAACACCTTAGTGAGTGGGTTCATTTGCAGCTGACTAGGTGCCCCTTAACCTCCCGCCACTGTCGTCAAACAACAACAACACAAGAAGAACAAGATGTGGAAATGGAGTCTGAGGCTCACACATGGTGCTGTAGTACTGGAGTCTGAGGCTCACACATGGTGCTGTAGTACTGGAGTCTGAGGCTCACACATGGTGTTGTAGTACTGGAGTCTGAGGCTCACACATGGTGCTGTAGTACTGGAGTCTGAGGCTCACACATGGTGTTGTAGTACTGGAGTCTGAGGCTCACACATGGTGCTGTAGTACTGGAGTCTGAGGCTCACACATGGTGCTGTAGTACTGGAGTCTGAGGCTCACACATGGTGCTGTAGTACTGGAGTCTGACGCTCACACATGGTGCTGTAGTACTGGAGTCTGAGGCTCACACATGGTGCTGTAGTACTGGAGTCTGAGGCTCACACATGGTGCTGTAGTACTGGAGTCTGAGGCTCACACATGGTGCTGTAGTACTGGAGTCTGAGGCTCACACATGGTGCCGTAGTACTGGAGTCTGAGGCTCACACATGGTCCTGTAGTACTGGAGTCTGAGGCTCACACATGGTGCTGTAGTACTGGAGTCTGAGGCCTACACATGGTCCTGTAGTACTGGAGTCTGAGGCTCACACATGGTGCTGTAGTACTGGAGTCTGAGGCTCACACATGGTGCTGTAGTACTGGAGTCTGAGGCTCACACATGGTGCTGTAGTACTGGAGTCTGAGGCTTACACATGGTGCTGTAGTACTGGAGTCTGAGGCTCACACATGGTGCTGTAGTACTGGAGTCTGAGGCTTACACATGGTGCTGTAGAACTGGAGTCTGAGGCTTACACATGGTGCTGTAGTACTGGAGTCTGAGGCTCACACATGGTGCTGTAGTACTGGAGTCTGAGGCTCACACATGGTGCTGTAGTACTGGAGTCTGAGGCTCACACATGGTGCTGTAGAACTGGAGTCTGAGGCTTACACATGGTGCTGTAGTACTGGAGTCTGAGGCTCACACATGGTGCTGTAGAACTGGAGTCTGAGGCTTACACATGGTGCTGTAGTACTGGAGTCTGAGGCTCACACATGGTGCTGTAGAACTGGAGTCTGAGGCTTACACATGGTGCTGTAGTACTGGAGTCTGAGGCTCACACATGGTGCCGTAGTACTGGAGTCTGAGGCTCACACATGGTGCCGTAGTACTGGAGTCTGAGGCTCACACATGGTGCTGTAGTACTGGAGTCTGAGGCTTACACATGGTGCTGTAGTACTGGAGTCTGAGGCTCACACATGGTGCTGTAGTACTGGAGTCTGAGGCTCACACATGGTGCCGTAGTACTGGAGTCTGAGGCTCACACATGGTGCTGTAGTACTGGAGTCTGAGGCTCACACATGGTGCTGTAGTACTGGAGTCTGAGGCCTACACATGGTGCTGTAGTACTGGAGTCTGAGGCCTACACATGGTGCTGTAGTACTGGAGTCTGAGGCCTACACATGGTGCTGTAGTACGCACTACCCAAGGGGGGGATACGCCCCTTTTCACCCAATTTCAGTTCGTGCTAGTGGCAGGCCGTGGTATTGCACAGCCTGAAGCTCAAAAAGCCCTTTTTGTCATAGACACTCATGTAAAAGGAGCGGCCTGTAAAATGGTCCACAGGGCATCTAGAGTTTCAGACTAAGGCTAATATATTTCTTAAAAATTACTATTTTTGGGACATATACTTTTTTTTTTCTAAAATATTTTTTTAAAAGTTTTCCAATGGTGTGACGTCACCAGGCCTGTGGACGTGCTCGTGCGCCATGACTCATGAACGAGCACAGGTCTTCTCCGTGTGGTCTCCGGGTCTGAGAGCCAAACCATTGATTCAAACATGAACGGGAATCTACGGGACTGTACTAAGATAAACGCTAAGAAGCACCTCAAGTAAATGTTTTTCTTTACTCAGTACTAAAATGTATTGCGAACCTACACATGGCGGGCGTGTGTTTTAATGTTAAAAATTAGGCTTATAGCTAACATGAACAACAACAACAATAAACTAATGAAGACGTGATAGTTTCCCGATTAGGCTTCACGCTTTTGAAAATAGCTTAAATGTTTGGCGGAAAGCAACGTAATGTAAAGTACAAAATAAATCGGTTTTAAGCGTAAGGTAAGGTGACCTCTTTATGATGGACAGTTCGTGAATCATAACCTTTAGTAAAGTTTGATCAGAAACGGCACAATATACATGGCTGACAACAGAATCATTGTTCATGTTGACAAACGCACTTGTGACTCAATTTTTCACTTCTTAACTTATGAACATGGCTACTTACATTAACTTATAGAACACTTTTGTAGCGCTCCTTCTTTGTATTCAGCCAAACAATTCTAGTAGTGAGTTTATATTAGCAAACAAAGTGAAGTAAAAACTCGATTTCTTTCATTTTTATCACAATAACCAGGCTGCCAGCACTTACGGAACTTCTTGGGAAAGTGGCCGAGCGTGAGTACAGTAGCGCGGCTACGTGCGTTCGAAGGGCCGCTGTAAGCTCCGGTACAAGAGCGGAGAAACTTGGCTTATTTGGCCCCGCACTGACAAACTGACCCCCCAGGTCATCTTATTCGCCTGAAATGGCCTTAAACATTCATTTTGTATTTAAAGAACAATGATATTAAGAGATTTGATACGGCGTAATAGCGTCCGCTCTGAGACTTCGTCATTGGGCTTCCTCGACAGCTGTGCGCGTTCACGCTGCTTCATAGATACCGATGACGCGTCATACGGGACCATGGGCCGTAATGGCGGACGAAACTGGAGTCATGCGCCACTGAGCACAACTATTGAAAGAGATAGGAGCTGAGACATCAGGCACTACCGCGGGAGATTCTCCACGGGTGATCGATGATGATGTTGTGCTGGTAAATGTGGAGGAGATGGGGTTAAAGAGACTGTCCATACAACAGACATAGTGGTAACGCCTCTAAAAAATAATGGATGAGCTGAAGGACCAAAAAGTTAAAGGAGAAACAAAACTGACTTTGTAGGTTTCCTCTACCACTAAAAACATGTGCAATAGGTGAAGCCTGGAACCACATCTGGAGATGGGTCCCCGGGTCACCCCAGACAGGGCCGTACGAGGGTAACAACCCAGCAGCAGGACAGCTAGGAACAGGAGGAGCACTGCCAGAGCCCTGCACAATTACTTCAGCAGGTGCATGTTTCTGCTCAAACGGTCAGAAGCAAACCCCATGAGGGGGAATGAGGGCTCGACGTTCATGAGTGGGACAGCGCTTACAGCCCAACACGGGCGAATTCGCCATCGGCACCCTGTGCTATTCATGGATAAGAGCAGGTTCACACTGAGCACATGTGACCGACGTGACAGAGTCTGGAGACGCCGTGGAGGACGTTTAGCTGCCTCCATGTGCTAGCCAGAGGTACTTTGACTGCCGTCCGGTACCGGAATGAGATCCTCTGTGAGACCATATGCTGGGGCAGCGGGTCCTGGGTTCCTTCTGATGCATGACAATGCCAGGCCTCACGCTGTGTCAGCGGTTCCTGCTGGTCTGCCCGTTCCCCAGATCTGAATCCAATTAGCGGCGGCATGGTAGCGCAGCGGTTAGCGCTCGTGCTTCACAGCTAGAAGGTCCCAGGTTCGATTCCCACCCGGACGGGGCCTTTCTGTGTGGAGTTTGCATGTTCTCCTCGTGTCTGCGTAGGTTTCCTCCGGTTGCCCCTACCACTAAAAACATGTACAATCGGTTCCCCTCTGGGGCCAGGACTCCACTGAAAAACAATCCTGGTTAAATAAAGGTCAAATAAAATTGAGCACATCTGGGACATCATGTCTCGTTCCATATACGACATGTTGCACCACAGACTGTCCAGGACCTTATTGATGCTTCAATCCAGGTCTGGGAGAAGGTCCCACACTTGGCCGTCTCATCAGGAGCATGCAGAGGCGTTGTAGGGAGTGATACAGGCCCGAGGAGACCCCCCCCCACACACACACACACACACACTACTGAGCTTCATTTTGACTTGTCTTGAGGAATTTCCTCTGAAGTTGGATCAGCCTGTATTGTGAGTTTCCACTTTTATTTTGAGTTGGACCCCATGGGATAATAATTTAATTTTACATTGATAATTGTTATGTTCTTTTGTTCTCAACACACTCCACTGTGATTAATAAAGATTTTCAACTGATTTTACGATATATTATCTTATGTTCCTTTTATTTTTTCGAGCAGTGTTTTCTCAGTTGTTAGTCCTGAATCCGCTCAGTGCCCGGTTCCTCCGCGGACTCCCCGAAATGGGCGTATTATGCAGTTCATTGACATTCACTCCAGTTGATGGTGATTTCCTATTCAGGCCTTTGATGCGGGCCAGATTTAAAAATTCTGTTTGTGCAGCGTCCATACCTTTGGTCTGTCGAGAGCTTGGCAGGATCGGAGACTGACAAGCCAAGCCATAGTCACCTCCCCCTGCACCGAGCCAGGGGAGGGGAGCGGCTCGCGCAGTTCAAAGCCCTGCGCCTCATCAGCCTCATCTTCACTTAGGACGAGGCCCGGGAGTTCACAGACATTAGAACTACTGAAGATACGAGTGGATCTGTCTTAAATGCTCAGTTAATTCACTTTGGAGCGCCATTTCTGAATGTAAATGGAGGGTGGGAAAGTTAAAATAATCCATCCCTTATTCTTAGCAAAGATCTGAACACATAAACGTGCATGATTTATATTTATTACACCAATACATCGTTTATTAAAAACTTAAAAAAAAAGTTCAACATAATGAGCATTTTACTCCAGCCTGATTTAGTAAACGACAACTGCTGTGTGAAGCACTCGGAGCCGATTACAGTCCTTAAAAAACGGGACATGTATTTTCCTTAACCTCTTACCCCCCACCTTAACCAAGTGCATTTTCTCCAATTCAGCTTTACCTAAATCTAACACTGGAGTTTACAGCCTATATAAGCCAGAAAAATGCCTCATTCACAGCTAGATGGTCCGGGTTGGATTCCCACCTTTCTGTGTGGAGTTTGTATGTTTTCCCCGCGTAGGTTTCCTCCAGGTACTCCCCCATATATAGGTAGTTTTTGTAACAAAAGCCGTATTTGCCAGAACAACGACTCTCCCCAGTGAAGTGGATGCTTTAAACACACTAATGCCCCGGTGTCACTGGTAATGGAGATGTTTACATTTACGACGTTACACGCGTTTACAGGTCGTAAACGAGACCAAATAAGTAGTAAGCGGACAGATTTTATTTTGAAATACACCGGATCTTCCTCTCACGAGACCTGACTTCCTGTTTGGCTCGTGTTTTTCGTCAGCTTGATCCGTTGGGGCTCCGGTCTCCGGCAAAAATAGACTTCTTGCGGATTCTTTCCGTTGCCGCCGGACGGCCTCGGTAGCCGGAGCCGGACTTCGCGGAGCAGTGTGAGTGTGGTGAGTGTGGCTACATTGGTTTGAATGACTTTCTAAGTTTGCGGACGCCGTACCGGACCTTAACCGGATTCAGTGCGAGCTGGACTAAGGAACACCATTTTTATCCCAAAATGGTTTTGCATATTTATTTCTTAGTGTGACTGATAAAGGGTTAACCCAATGCCTGAATCCTTCATCTTACAACTTTACAATGACAAATAAAGCACGCTCTTACTTTCTTCAATGTTACGTAATGTAGCTTTAAATAAAATCCCAGTAAAAAAAAAAACGGTACAAAATGACATCGTCCATAAATCCACCAACATCCCAGAAAGACAGAGGGACCTGGCGGAGGCTCACGGTGTGATGAATCTCTCTTTAACCCCCGTCTGAACAGAGCACATTTTCTCATCTGTGTAAGCGTTTTTTATTGTGTTTGTCGTCTCTTTTTTTTTGTATTTCTTTTTTTAATCATGTTTGTCATGTTTTGTTGCTTTTGTCTTGTATTATTGTTGCTTTTCCGGCATGTTTTTGTCACTTTTTTTGTCGCCCTTTCGTGGCCTTCTCATCACTTTTTAGTTAATGTTTTTGTCGCTATTTTTATTGTGTTATTGTTTTTGTCGTCATTTTGATACTTTTTCCAGAAGCTTATAGATTTGGGTAATGCCAAACTGGACAAGATGTGCTCGTTCTCGTGGGAGTTAAGAGGTTGGAGAGATGTTCTAACCCGAGCGTAGACGAGCTGATGCGTACCCGTCTGGTGTTTGTGCGAGCGCTCAGCCACGCAAATGTGGTTAGCATTAGCCTCTTCCAGCAAAGGCATAGCTCCAAACTGGAATGAAGTTAGAAGCGACCAAGCTGCTCCACGTTTCTCCTTTTTAAATTCAGTTATGCGTTTGTCTAGTTACACAAAATTAAACATTTTCCAAGCGGATAAAAAGGGGCACTATATTGTGAGGCGTAATAATACCTGGGGTACTTCGGCGTCCGTGCAGTAATATGGTCGTTTAATACCTTTAAAAAGGAACAGGCCACCGTTCTTCGATACTGTGATATCAGAATCAGAATCAAAATCAGAATAGGTTTTATTGCCATGGTTTGAGAACAGGATTCACAAACTACACATTTTTCTTGGTGCGACGTAGAACATATAACACAGAGTTAGGATAACAAATAAGCTAAAGAACTTTAAACTATAAGGCCTCCTGCCTGAGGAGAGAGGGGTGAATAGTCCGTGTCCAGGGTGAGACGGGTCAGCTGTGATCCGACCCCCACACGCCTCCGGGTCCTGGAGGTGAACAGGTCCTGGAGAGATGGAGCTCACAGCCAATCACCTTCTCTGCAGCAGCACAATGCGCTGCAGTCGGTGCTTGTCCCGTTCTGTGGCGCCGGGGAACCACACGGTGATGGAGGAGGTGAGGATGGACCACACGGTGATGGAGGAGGTGAGATGGACTCGATGATGGCTGTCCTCGATATGTAAGAGGATGGCCTCAGGTAAGAACTCGATATGTTCTTACCTGAGCTGTTGATACGCACCTGTCTGGTCTTTGTGGAAGAGCGTGGTCGCTTCTAACTCCACCCCCGTTTGGAGCTGTAGGAATATACTGGGAGAGGCCAAATGCTAACAACATCTTTGGTCTTTTTGCGTGACTGAGAAAAAGACCAGTTTGTGTGCGTCAGCTCGTCTAAGCTCAGGTAAGAACATCTCTCCGTATGGAAAAACAGTGTCCTGTTCCTTTGATGGCTGGACCTGTCCACAAGAAACAAAAACTGGCACAAAGTTCAACGTATTCTCTCGCAGCAACTAAAGTTTCATAACAGTGTCCAAGAGTGGAGACAATATTTAAAATGATTAAAGGATGTTCAGCCATAAGATGAATGTGGTAGGGTTCTGAATAATGATCAGGGAAAACATTTGGACATTTTCCTTTTGGACATTTTCCTTTTGGACATTTTCCTTTTGGACATTTTCCTTGTCTGTCTCTCGCGTTGAGTTGTATCGGCCGCTGCTCCGACTGAAACCATCTGGAGCAGGGGTGGCCACAGTGGGGCCGCCGGACCAATTAAGTTGGCCCGCCAGAGAGTGACCTACTTTTGCCCCGCATACTAACTCTCTCCCATTCATTCTCAATGGTAAATATGGATGCAGTACACTATTTTGGCCACCAGCGTCAAATTGGGGGCACTGTTTCACTCCTTTTGCAAAGTTAAGGAAACACTGTTGTGGCGTCTTGGTGTTTAGAGAGAGCGTCGTAGCATCAACTTTCCCAGTTTTCCAACTTTTATTGCAAAGGCCGTTGACGTCAACACAGGTACGTGTTAAAAAGAATTGATGCTGAACTGAGACTTTCAAAATGATCTCATATGGCATTTTCTTTGAGTTAACGAATGAGGGAAAGTCACTGTAGGTGCTGTAGATACAGGTGTTGTTTTTGTTGTTTACATTTTGTACTATATTGCTGCAATTCTACTAAAATAGTTCACAGTTAACATTTGTTTTAATGTAGCATGTTATTTACATAGATAGACCCACAAGCACTTTTTAATTTTGGCCCTCGGAGACAAAAAGTTTGGGCACCCCTGCTCTAGAGCGTCGTGAACTCCAGCGAAGATCAGAAGCTACATGCAAATCCTAAACCAGCGGCGTGTTCACGGCAGACGCGGATGTGAGCGCCGGCGTCTATTTCCGTTGAAGGCAATCACGGATTTGATCAACGAACTCTTCCCCGTGTCTGAAAGGAGCATATTGCGCGTTGCATATGTTGCGTATCCTTAATGAAGTACGCGACATATTTTTCCAGAGGCGCTCCACGATTTGGCAAGGCAACCCTAAATCCGCCCGCAAATACATATTCATGCTTTTTATTTATCTCACCCGTGGCACGTCGAGCAGCTTGTGCGGGATGAAACGAGGATCTCGCAGACATACGCTGAAGATGGAGTAAATAAAATATGAGAAGGAGCTTAGCGGCAAAAGACACAGTGAATGTGTAAAATAAATGTGCCGTCATTACTGTACATGTGTTTGCAAAATACAGAGTGGTTTATGAAGATGGGATTGAAAGCAGATGAAGTTTACCGTTTTAATTGGCACGGGTAGCGCAACAATTAGCGTTTAGCCTCACACCATACAAAAATGAGTCTTTCTCCCTCTAGTAGCCAAAGTCAGACCCCGCCCTGATCTGGGGTCGCTGCAGTCGGTCAGGTCTGGGCCCACATGATGAGCCCAAAGAAGGAGATCAGCCGACGACCTGAACATCCTGAATGATTGCATTTCTTCTTCCCTGATGACGCGGATGTATTCCAAGATGACAACGCCAGGATTCATGGGATTTCATTGTGAGAGAGTGGTTCAGGGAGCAGGAGATGGGTTCGGCCGCCACGGAGTCCAGATCTTCACCCCATTGAGAATCTTTGGGATGTGCTGGAGATGGTAGACATTGAGAGGGATGTCAAAGATTTTGGGTGTAAGCTAAATTGGTAGGTGCACATCATATATTCCAAAAACTAACATTTCTAAATTTATTGCTATATTAGGTCAAATTAAAACCTCTGTGAATCATGATGCACAGTATATTCTTAGAATATTCTTAGAGCTCGTGCTTCACAGCTAGAAGGTCCCGGGTTCGATTCCCACCTGGACGGGGCCTTTCTGTGTGGAGTTTGCATGTTCTCCCCGTGTCTGCGTAGGTTTCCTCCGGGTACTCCGGTTCCCCCTGAAGAGATAATATTTTTATACGATGTTTTGTTCCTTTGGCTATTTAGCAAACTAACCAAAAGTTTTCATTCAGTGCAGTATAAGGTGTGGTTTCCCCAAAAAAGTCCTTTGTTTCAGGGAAGATTGAGACACAGCAACCCCCACCCAGTCCACTGGCCACATGGTCAAAAAAGGGGTCAAAGTACGGAGAAGCTGAATGGACAGCTTTGGGGCAACCAATGAAAACGATGGAAAACTACATGTGGTCTTAGACTCATAAATCTTGTGGACAATGGAATGTGGAGTGCTGTGCTTCCCCAGGAAGAGTCAGTCTGACCATGGGAACGGCTGAAGGCAGACTCACGATGGATAGGAAAAACAGAATTCTGTATTAAGATGACATGTTAAGGGAATAAAACTTCTAATTTTAACTCCTTGATGTGTCATCAATTCCTGGTATTTAATTATTAGTTTATGTAGAGTAGTTTTTGACGACTCTCAACTCCTCCTCCAGTTTGAATACGCGGTGTTGTCAATTAAAGGTAATGTTAAATAGGGAAAAAGTAACCTCCGTCGTAGCGGTACTATTTTATGGTGTACAACGACAACACAGGAAAACGGCTGTTTTCTTTATGTGGTGACCCCGGGAGAACTGCAGGGGGTGCTGAAGAGCCGTCAAACGGAGACGCGACGAGGTTCGGTCTTCGTGAAAAAAAAACAACGATCGATCGGAGGCTGAATACCAGGTCCTTTCTTCCACATCATACAACAACAATTTCATGGACGTCCATCTAGATTACGGTAAGACTGCTTTTGACCTCTATTATTGTGTGAGTCTCAAAGTAAGTCTATTGGCATATTTTTCCAAATTTTAGATTACTTTTTAACGGAGTTGTCTGTTGTGTGGTGTAATCTGTGAATTGATGGTGGAATTAAGGTAAGAAACGTTATAATTTGATATCTTAGATACCACAAAAAAATAAAAAAGTGGGATAAATTGAAATTACGAGTAATTACCGGGCTGCGCGTTGGGGTTTTACCCCTGTAAAAGCTGAAATGCACGTAGGCAGAATCGCCCAAGGCCGTGGACGCACGGTCTGAAATAAAACGTTGAAATAATCGTAGACAGATTTGGGGTCTGTCTAAAAGACGGGTTGAAGGCCCTTAGAACGGGGATTCTATAAACAGGTTGACGGCCTTAGAAACGGGGTTTCTTAAAATTCTATAAACAGGTTGAAGGCCTGAGAAACGGGGTTTCTTGAATTCTATATATTAGCCTTTGTTAGCTTTCGTTGGCTTCGTTAGCTTAGTGCGCTAGCATACAGCATGGTTAGCTTAGTGCGTTAGCATACAGCATATTGTTGATAAACATGTACTAAACCCACACATGTGTTAAACCCAGCTCGGTGTGTGGACACTGAAGGCTGTTCTGTGTAGTAGTGTAGGATTTTCTTGAAGTGTGGTGCATGGTTTGTTTTCAATATGATCTGTTTGCTGTTGGTGTGCGAGGTTGCTAAGTTAGCTCTGAGAACAAAGGATTAGCTTTAGCATTTAGTTTTTTCCATGTGGTACTGTTATTTGACTGTTGTTTTGTAATACCGCAGTTTCTGGCCGCCATCGCTGCAGTGCAACCGTATGGCCTCTAGGTTTTCCTTGAAAGGCATCGGACTTTAGGCACATTATACTATTTAACGCGTGTTTTTATTTGTATACACTTATCTGATTTTGTTGATCGGAGGGGGAGAATACTAAATTGTTTTGGTTGTTCTTGTTAGTCTGTTTGGTTTTTGTTAACTGTTGTTTTGTTTGTGGAAATTATTGTGTCTTGTTGTCTCTTTGTGTAATGTTCTTTTTATTGTAGAGTGACTGAGTGTGTCCGGAGTGAAACTAAAAGTGCATTTGCTGTGTCTGCATTTGTGTAGACGCAGCAAAGGACTGATTAAACGGGAAGTGATGGACGCATTGGGAAAGTGGCCATTTTCCTTTGTGCCCAGACATCCGTGTAGGAGGGTAAGTGGAGAAATTGCTCCGCCCCTCATTGCAAAACAAAAAGTAGAAAAAAGAACATTTTTTGACCAAATTTCTTGTTTTAAAGGTTATTGTTTTAAAAGTTATTATTTTGTTTTGTTTTTAAAGAGGAACATTTCTGCTGGTGGTAGAGTTATGTCTCCACAGCATACATTTGAAGAACAAGTATCCAAAATTAGTGTGAGAAAAATGCTATTTTTTTAAGCCTGTGATTAACGGAGCATTTAGGGCTCTGAGAGATGTTGCTAAAAAAAAAAAAAAAAAAGTTAGAACCTCTCTCCACACGGTGGCGCCGTGGACTGAAAACTGAAGCAGAGAAGAACTGTCGTGGGTTTGGATACATTGATTGACAGTACGAACCACTATTAATTTAGAGTTTAAGTTGATCTTTATGCGCCGTTTTGGACGCATTACCAAAAGTTATGAAGGAGCAATTATGCAAAATTCGATTTATTGTTAAAGAAAACCAAATAAATTAATGAATACATTTTGAGAATATGGAGAACGCCCTTGAACAGAAGCGAGAGCAAAATTGAACTGAAAGAAATGAGTGCAACTTTTAAAGGTGCGGTTAATGAAAGTAATAATGAAAAAGAGTAATAATGACTTTACTTGAATGTGCAGTGACCTGTGGGTGTGGTGTTGGTAATTGTGGCCAAGGATTGTTTCAGACGAGATGACCAACAACGTTCGAGGAGATCGAGGCGTTTACAACAACGCTGATGGGAACCATGCTACTCTCATCACTGGCTGCTGCTGGGTTCAGTGGCATGGGACGGCAGAATTCATGTTACCTGTGGAGGTGAACGGACAGACTCTTGACGTGCTGGTGGATAAAGGTGAACGACACTCATCTGTGAACTATGAGACTGTGATCATTAACGGACACCATCTACTGGGTGGATACAGGAAGACCACCCACAACCTTTCACCAAGCCAGTGCCTAGTCAGCTCACAGGACTGAATCTGACACGCCAACTCAGGCTCCTGTTTCTCTCCTCGGATGTGCTTTGCTGATGGAAGAGAGCAACAGTTTTGTGCTCTCTGAATGGACTAACAGTGACTTTTCCCTGATTGGACAAACACCTTGCTGTCTGACAGTGGTTGCTGAATGCAGATATATCTACTGGGAAGAGCTGAAGGACTGTACAACTGACGTTTGACCTTGGATCCAACATTTACTTTGCCAAAGCCACCCACCCATTGATCACTGTACTTTAATATGATATGGAAAAGCTTTTAAGGCTAACCTTAGTGGACATGAATGGTCCTTTTAAAATAACAAAATTAATTAGGCAACCGAGGTGTGACTGCGAACTGTTTACACCCTATAGAACAATAATATGATGTGTTTATAACTCGTTTGCTCTCTCTCCTGGACAATAGGCTAAAGAATTTGTTCCATGACCAAAGCGTGAGTGAAACAAAAGATTGGTAAGAAATTGAAGTTTCTAAAATGTCCTGTACTCTCCATCCATGTATGCCTACTCTATAGACATTAATGCTAGACTTATGTCCGTTTTGGAACATCATTCCACGACACCATGATAGAGAATTATGTGTTTATGAACTGACTGAAAATATCTTAATGCACCAGATACAGATGGTCTTTAGGACCTACTGATGCTGGTTTATTTACTAAATTGAATCGATAATCTTTAAGTTACAATTAAATGCATTTGTCTGAATGTTTTAATACAAAATTTGAATTTGAAGCCTTAGAGGGCATTGACATGTGATAGAACTGTGAGAAAAAAAAAAAAAAAAAGCTGAAGTGAATTGGGTTTCGATCCTTTCTCTTGCTCTGCTCCTGGCGTCAATCCGTGAGCAGATCGAGAGGAAACTTTTATGAACTTGAAACAGGCCATTTTGGGGCCTGAGATCAGACTCCTCTTTGATTCCACGGGAGTCCAGTGGACACTGATCTTGAAAATGTATGTTATAATCCCTATTAAACCCATCTACACATTAGTTTATGTACTCAGGTTGGAGGTGACTGCTGATCTCACTTTGGGAGCTGCTGAGAGCTCCTTTCCCAGCCTGTCTGATGGTCCTCTGCCGCGATTGGACTGCACCAGTGCTGGTGTGATCTCTTTTGGGGACACTCCCAGGACCTCACAGGCTGTTCAGGTCGCAAACCAGACGAGTGGTGTCACACCTCTCACTCGCCCTGTCGACCCAATTCTTCCCACTTTCAACCTCCCTGGCCTGCACCTGACATTTGTTATTTTGCTATTGTTTTCTTTGTGTTATGTAGGTGCCGGAGGTATTTACCTCCAGTGCAATTTGAGTTGGTTTGTTGTGTTTCCTGTACAAGGATTGAGGTCTCACTTGTTTATGCATGTTACGTGACTCCTTTTTGGACTGAGTGTCCTCAGTCCAAGAGGGGGGGTTACTTATGTGGGGAAATTATTATAATTTGGTTTATTTTGGCATGAGAAGGAACTGATACACATATATCTAAATGACAAGACAAACGACAACATAAAGTGACGAATTGACAAATGTTATGGCCAACTAAGATTTCAGTTTCAGATAGGTGAATAAATTTATAATACTCTGTTTTTTACGTTTGCTGTGATTCTGAAGTGCACACAGAATCTGTGGTAAATGTGGGAAACAGAAGCTAAAAGAGAGTTTTTCTCTGTAGATTAATGAAACCTGAATTTCTGAATTTTCCAGATAAAATTGACCCTAGCATTCCAACAGATAGATTAAGTTAAATAGGTTTTTGAGTCCAGCCATAATTTGCAAGATTAGCTGGCATGGTCGTTCTAACGGTGAGCGGCCCTGATGAGAATTTTTGTTTTTGTAATTTTCGTCTGTTCTTTTGTGTTTCTGTTACAGATCTCTGTTGGTTCCTTGTCTCGGTGGGTGCTTGTGAGTGGTCGTAATTGTGAGTTTTTGACCCAAATTAATCAATCAAGTTTTATTTCTAAAGCGCCTTACAATAATCAAAGTTGACCAAAGCATAGTGATGTAGAAAATATAGCGGACGCGGAGGGAGCATGAACCGAGACAACGACCTGACAGAATCAATACGGGGAAGAATTCGAGAGCCCCTCCCGAGCGGAGGAGCTCCCGCTTTGGCCCCATCGGCCCCTCCTCCATATGTACAGAGCGGGGCGTTCGGCTCCACTTTTTACACCCAGTTAATAACCCTTCATGGACTGGTGGACGTGGCGGCTGCGAACTTGTTATCAGCGGAAGAGCATAAAAATGGCCATGCCCGGGTGCCCGCCTAAGTCTAACTCAGCGACCTTGCCTGAGCGGACTTACCATCGAGGGTCTACATTAAAAACACCAGGACCTGTTGGACGCTCCCAGATACTTAGGACCTTTTGAAGTGACTCAAAGGACTGCCACCGCAGTTAAGGTAGAGGGGCGTGACAACTGGTACCACTGGTCACACTTGAAGCCCTGTTCTGAGAAAACTGGCTTACATTGGACTCATACGCATCCCAGACGGTTGACACATCCTGACAAATATGGTAGTGGGTCTAACAGCCCCACTGAAGGGGGTGGGGGACACCAACCCCTACCCAGACGGTCACAAAGACATAAAAAAAGACTAACAAATATGGACTTAAGGCCTGGGTTTTAAAACCAGGACCTTTTAAGGTGTCCATACGGGGTGTGGGGCCTGACACTTGCTCTTTGCTTGCTCATCATACCAACAGTAATAAAAATAGACGATCCACATAGTTGTGAGGGACGGGTCAGAGGACACCCTATCAAAGAATTGAAATTGGCCCTCTACAAGGTATACAAAGACGTAGGTAAAACACCTGGAGAAAATCTGGCCATCTACTGCAACAATGCAGGTACAATGTTGGTGAAAATGAGAGAAGCAGTGTCGGACCAACACACCCTAGATTGGATCACCCATTGTACAAAAAAAAAAATGATAAAAACATGGGAAAACAAAGAAGGAACAAATTACGCTGTTTTGAAACCTGTGATTTATGATGTATCTAACATGTCTGTTTCCACAGAGGGAGATGGATCTAGGAAGCGACGGTCTTTCAATACGGGGGGGGGGGGGGGTCATACACCAGGAGAGAATAAATGGGTAAAATTAGCTAAGCACACGGCCATGATTACCAACTCAACCCTGCAGGTGGGAAACCGTACCCTCGGTCAATCATACGTACCTTTCTCTGATGACGGCGGCCGTAAGCCCCTGTTCGGAGATGGGAAAGGATTTATCGCCACGCTGATCCCTATGATCGGTGTGGCGTCCTCCATGCAGCGTCTAAATGAGGTATGGTGGATCCTGGAGGACCTAACTGAGGTAATAGGCGAGATCTTGGACCAAATGGAACGGAGTACAGAATTTAAGGCAGTGGCTGTTGTGGCTATGCAAAATAGAGTGGCGTTAGACGCCATGTACGCTGAACAGGGTGGTATGTGCGCAGCAGTTGGCCTTGACCACTGCTGTACATATATTCCCCGACGAAACTGGCAATTGGACAGCCATTAAAAATAAAGTAAAGGAACTCAAAGACTTCCTCGCGTCTCAAGAAGACCAGGGTCCTCAGTGGACCTGGCTAAATTGGTTGAATTCCGGTTCCTGGATCCATATCCTTCAAAAGGTGGGTATTCTTATAAATGTAATACTCTTGTTTTGTTGTGTTTTGTTTTGTTGTGTTGTGCCTCTCATTCGCAGCATGGTCTCCAGGGCTCTGGGTTCCACTGGGGGCATCTATACGATGGGTGATGCGTCCCAGGGGGACACAGAGCTCGGGACAAGGGAAACGCAAGAAGGGGGTGGTCCCAGCCTGTACTTGGAAAGAGTACGGCAGGCTTTGAAATATGAATGGAACGACCCCCAAAAAGGCTGTGATGGAGAAAATTGTGGTGGAGATAATATCTAAACAACACTGTTCGGTGTTGTTGCGCTTGCTGTGTTTTGTGTGCAGGAATGTTTATTTTTGTGTCAATCAGAGACGGTCCCAGGGGGACATAAAAGTTGACATGTACCATTGACACGGAATAAAAACCAGCTGAGTTCCGCCTGGAAAGATTAGTAAGCGGAAGTTACACATGGGAAGAGAGAGATGATTTTGAAACCACTCAGCGGCTGGTTGAGTATGCCCTACATAAAGTGAACATGTTTTTTTTTGGTGTTATAATATGTGAAATTGTACTGTGATTTTTGATACAGGCTGTACTTTTGTGAACTTGAAAATATTATGGTTTTGTTGACCTCCTTTTAGAGGTCAGAAAGGGGTCTGAAGAGATAATATTTTTATACGATGTTTTGTTCCTTTGGCTATTTAGCAAACTAACCAAAAGTTTTCATTCAGTGCAGTATAAGGTGTGGTTTCCCCAAAAAAGCCCTTTGTTTCAGGGAAGATTGAGACACAGCAACCCCCACCCAGTCCACTGGCCACATGGTCAAAAAAGGGGTCAAAGTACGGAGAAGCTGAATGGACAGCTTTGGGGCAACCAATGAAAACGATGGAAAACTACATGTGGTCTTAGACTCATAAATCTTGTGGACAATGGAATGTGGAGTGCTGTGCTTCCCCAGGAAGAGTCAGTCTGACCATGGGAACGGCTGAAGGCAGACTCACGATGGATAGGAAAAACAGAATTCTGTATTAAGATGACATGTTAAGGGAATAAAACTTCTAATTTTAACTCCTTGATGTGTCATCAATTCCTGGTATTTAATTATTAGTTTATGTAGAGTAGTTTTTGACGACTCTCAACTCCTCCTCCAGTTTGAATACGCGATGTTGTCAATTAAAGGTAATGTTAAATAGGGAAAAACTAACCTCCGTCGTAGCGGTACTATTTTATGGTGTACAACGACAACACAGGAAAACGGCTGTTTTCTTTACCCCTACCACTAAAAACATGTACAATAGGCCAGGATGAATGAGAGTGTGTTTGAGAGTGCACTTTGAATTGCCTTGTGTATGAATTGTGCTCTACAAATAAACTTGCCTTGCCTTACATGGGGGACAACGGACGCAAATTAGCCCAAGGCTACAATCCGGGGTGGCTTGTTTACATGCATGAGACATAACATGCACTGTCCCGACCAAATAAACCAATAAATAAATGTTTCCACAGCAGTCGTGATGTACAAGGCTCACAATCTCATGCTTCCTCACTGTTTAGAAGAGATATTTCAAACTAGAGACTCTACATACAACCTCAGAGGAACTGATCTGCTACAAAAACCCAATGGCGAAGAGTAATAAATACCAAGAGGAGGTGTTTCTCAGTCAAAGGAGTTGATCTACAAGATTTTATCTACAAGTTAAATATCATGGAATATAGTATATAACACTTGAATGAGGATCGTTAAATAAGAAGTTAACTGTGGACACATGACATACATTTTTATTCTTGAAGTTTTGGTTGACTACTACTACTACTGCTACTGCTACTACTACTACTACTACTACTACTACTACTACTACTACTACTACCTTGGAATGACTGCGCGCCTAGAGACTCCGAGTTGCCATTGGTCACAGAGACGTCTCCAGGTAGTCTCCGAGAGGTCTGCGTGGTCTCAAGCAGCTGAGGCAATGTTGCGACCACTATTTGTTCGACCTGTTGGATACAAAAGGAAAAGGTCTCGCAGACGTTGCCAGGTTCAGGACAACAAACAGTATTCGTGACACAACAGCTTGAGACAGCGTGGGGACCTGAAAAAGTCTCCATGAAAGTCCGCTGAAATCGAACTTGAGAGAGACATCTCTGTAACCAGCGGCAACTCTAGTCTCCAGGCCGGTGAGACAGGGCCTTTAGGGAGAGGAACGGACTTTACTGTCAGTGCAAAGCTAACAAGTAGCCTACAGTGGTTCACGGTCTATAAAAATGCTTTGTACTGTAAGTAGATGTCAACAAACCGGGTTCTTCAACTGCAAAAGAATCTGGTGCGGAGACTCGGAGGCTACGGAGATGTTGCCAGCGTGCACCGTCTTCTCCATCTCTTTTGGCCGGGCCGTGAAGGTCTCTGGTGCCCTCTGCCTGGGATGAAAGCAGCACTGATCAGCAGAAACTCGAGTCGGGCTGAGCCTCTCCGTCTGGTGGGATTTCCCGCAGATGCTGATGTTCACAGTTCACTCTCCGCTGTTTAACTATTGCGTGCACCGGCGCTCGGGTCTTGGGACGGATGAACAGCACAGTCCTAAAAGGAAAAAGAATTAAAATACTTGTAGAGTGAACATCCACTTTTTGGTTTCGGTTTCCAAAGCACATTATGGAGTGTTAGCAGCAGCAGTAGCTTCTAAATGATTTGAAGACGATATTTTTTACATTTCTGACTTTGAAATGGATGTCTTTTTTGATTAGACACAGTTTACATTAGTGAAATCAAAATATAGTCTCCAAACTAGCATCATTAGTCCAGATTTTAAATGGTTTTGCATCTTAAATGATTATAAATATGAATTACATTTTACAGAAGGGGAGTAGAGCCGCATTTTGTAATAACAGTTCAAAATGTAATAACATTTTCACTTCCTTGTGTAATAAAACTGCATTCTGTAATAAAGCGCCAGATTTTTTTTTTTACATTTTGCTTCAACTTATTATATAATGTGATCAAATGTGCAATAATACTTTGACTGCACATTATTAAAGCATTTGTATGCACTTACTTGATCATTTCTAAAACATGTACAAAGAATTCCTCATCATTTATAAGAAGTTAAATAGTGATTACCTTTATTGTTTAGTCAATTAATACATTTAGACTCAATTACACAACATGCCCAAACCGTTTTCCTAAACTGAACCATTTCTGACCAGGCCCCGACCTTAACCAGACTCACGGATGGAGCACATTGTCCCTGTAGTCTCTGTTTAGATGCTTATACATGTTAGTAAACTTTGTAAATGTCTTATAAATGATGAATTAAATATTTAACAATGCGTTACTAACTGATCGATTTGATTACAAAATGACTGAGAGTTTATTACAAAATGCGGTTTTATGACACCAAGTAAAAATGTTATTCGATTTTGAACAGTTATACATAATGTGGTGTTATTACAAAATGCGGGATTGTTGGTCGAGTTATTTTTGGGGTTGCGGCCTGAAGAGTTTGGGAACCCCTGGATTAGAGAACCGTTAATCCAGGAGCTTATTCCCGGCATCGGTGCCATTATGAGGACTCTAGGTTTCGGTAAACATCCCCATAGCTGGAGGTTGTGGGTCAACTGACTGAGATTAAGTGACTTACAGAAACCCTCCAAGGCGCCGGGACACAAGCCCCACATGGCAAGGCTTCCAGGAGCACCTTCTTGCTGTGAGGCGAGAGCCACACAGCCACTACGCAACGCCGACGGTCCATGTTATGAAATATTTTAACATATCCTTCGCAGTACTTGTAACTTAGCATGCGCGGGGCAGTGCCCGTCATTGGGAACGGAAACCACCTACGGGATGTTACGCTCTCCCCGGGAAAGTTTACAGCAAGCGATTCATGAGCAGAAATTGTCCGTCCAACCTCTGCTGCCGAAATAAGATGTCCCAACGCGGCGGCGAGACGCTGCATTAGAGAAGCAGAACTCGGAGGTTTCAAATGTGTTTAGGGTCCTCGATGTGGGGAACACGTAACTTAATCCTTTCTGCTTTCTACGGGGACGCGAGTAAAGCAGACAAATTATTCAGTTACTCTACAACAAAACAGTGAAATGGACCACAGTTCATTTGAATGTAAATATTAACCACATTTTTTTTTACATTTCGTTTTATTGTCGCTCTTTTGTTGCATTTTCATCGCTCAAACTCGGCATCAAAACCATGTGGAAACTGAAGCCTCTGCTGGAAAAAAGTGTCTCAGCGATGCAGAAAAAAAGTCAAATACATTTGTAAATGGGTTTTTGTTGGTTTTCTATCACCTGGATAAAGAATCAGACATAAGAACGACTTTAAATCTGTTCATTTGACTTTAAACCACGTAGTGAGGCTCGCCTCCAATGCACTGCCCCTGACGACCCGAGGGGGGCGCTGTCTCAGTACTACACATTTCTACAAAACATGTGGACTACAAATGAAAAAAAACAGTCTGTTTTATTATTCTGCAATTTAAACGTAAAAGTTTATACTGGAGTCAATAGGACAAACCTCACTACACGTCACTGAGAGCGACGGACATGAGAACAAAGAAACTAACTCTGATTCCTCTGATCTTAGAAATGTTTTTCCGTAAAAAGCTGCAGATGTTGTTGCTGAGATGTGGCGGTTTAAGTTCAGGTGTGAGTTCATGATTACTCCAAGATTTCTAACCTGATTTTTTGGGGTTTTGGAGAGAGAGCCTCAAGGTGCCTCTCTGTGTCTGTGGGCCAAAAAAACAACAACAATGATCTCAGGTTCTGTTGGAGTTTGCTGGAGAAAGTTGTTTTGCAGAAGCCAAACTAACTGGTCGTTTTATTGACGAACTGGCAGCGTGCCGAGGAAGAGTCAGGCTTCACGTGCTGCAGGCAACCAGGTGTGGATTGGATTCAGGCGTGCGAGTGTCAGGTTGAAGATGATGAACGTGGTATCCTCCCCTTTTGGATGCTTTTTGTAGTTTTTTGTTGCTCTCTTTTGTGACGTTCATATTGCGTTTTCGTCACTCTTTTGCTGCATTTTCATCCGCGTTTTCTTTGCTATTGTGACATTTTTTTGAACTGGAGAAAATGTGCTTGGTTCAGGTGGGGGTTAAGACGTTCAAAACAGGCTAACAAGGATTTTGGCCCAGTGGGTCATACAATGATTTAAAATGTTTTATATATATATAACTATCTCACTATGAGACCTACAAACCTGCATTTTTTAGCAAGATAGTAATTGTTTTTGGAATTGTCTACATGACTTCAGCATAAACCATGATTAAGGTAGTAGTGGGTGTATATGATCAGTACTTTAAACACTATGTGCATGAAAAACAGAGCAAAGTGAGGTTTTGTCTAAGATCAATGAACTGTCATGTCTAATTGCCAATAGTAAAATATAACAAGGTAGTGAGGAACTATTTCTTTAAGTAAAGAAATGTCAGCAGATTAATAAATAATATACAGATTTCATTATTTATGGAAAGATGAAAGAGGGGAAAAAAGGCTAGTACTAGCAACTGTAAATCAGCTGGGATTGTGCAACTGAGATGGTAGTAATTAAGGCTTTTGGGATAAATTACATGAAATAAGTAACCAGTGTACCTTCATCGGGTGTGTTGGTGTCCGTGGAATTGTTGAATAAGTTGTTGATTTGAGCCGAAGTCTCCCCCTGCGCTTAGTGAAGCGCCCTGGCTTTATGCAGAAGTCTGGACCCTCTAACTGCTTCATTCCACTGCTTCCTTTGGTCCGAGTCCGTCGGAAAAGCGTGGTAAGAGAGGTACGGTTGTTTTCTTGCCCCACGAGAGCAAACGGGAACAGAACAAAAGCAAACGCACCGAAACTGAGCCATTCTCTTCGCGGTCTAATGCTAAACTATATCCACCGGATGTTGCTGCGCGTTACTCCCGGTTAAAAATGCAGAAGTGTGAAAAAGGTCTATTGGATTACTTGAGTGCGTCCCTGCTCGTGTGCTGGCTTTGACACGCGTTTATCCTCATCCGCTCGCATTTGCTACGCTTCATACGCGCGGACGGCTTTGCTTACATTTTGAAGCACGTCTACATAGGGTTAACAGGGAAGTTGGTGGTGTGGTCGCGTTTGGTCTGTACTTCTGGCAGCCCTAGTGTTAATATTCCTCCAATTGATTCCTGCTCTGTTAAGATTTCTGCCTTTTATTTCCTGATTTACTAATCTACAATACAAGCTAGCTAGCACATAGTAATATCCCTTTTGGGTCTTACCAACTGCTCTCCGGGTACAGTCATGATGCAAAGCTTATAAGTGAAAAATGAAGATAATAAAGGGTGATTTTGTTACAAACAAAAGAGAAGCCCGCGGTTATAATACCTAGTAAAAACACTACGTTAAAAGTAGTAGCGACCTGCATCTGTGGTTTCTGTTCCACATTGTTTTTCTGGATACTTTTGTACGTCTTCGCTTTTTTTTTGCGGACGTTTGGTGGATTTGTTTACTTTGAGAATCTAAAATGGTCCTGAAGAAAGCAGCTTTTTAAAGGTAAACAAAATGCTAGCTTATCAGCTAAACCCATTTGAGATCTACACATGTCTTCTTCTGAGACACTGAAGAGACACCAAGAGCCCCCCCTGCAGCACAGAGGAGGCGTCACAAGAGGAGCTACAGGAAACAAAAAAGGACAAACGAGAGATGGTGAAAGACTGTTGTGATGCGGAGGGAGCGGAAGAAGGAAGAGGAAGGAGGAGTAGCTGACCAGTGCAGGACACCACGCTCTGAAACGGGGACAAACCCAGGAGGCGCGGCACCATTTCAGAGGATCAGAGGAGACAGAGGGCAGCCAGGTTTCTTCCGAGTGCTACAGTTTCCCCGACCTCCAAGGTCATGGGTCAGGTGGACACACAGTGGCAGCGCGGCTCAGCCACAGCAGCTCAGGACTAACACCTGAACACTATTTCGTTGTACGCTTGTACAATGACAATAAAGCACTTACTTACTTACTTAGTACTGTAGCACTAATCTACTTAAGTAAATTTCTTTGAAAAAGTTCCGTAAATGTAACTGATTTCCACACACCTCTGAGTGAAGCGTACTTATACCTTACTGAAATATATCAAACCCTGCCTTCTGTTTTCCCACTGCAGAAAACAATTACCGCGGGGATAAAAAAATATATATCTGCTTTTGCTGCCGCTCATATATACTATATTTTACCAGAAGGCATGAGCCAAATTGCAAACCGCGGCGAGAAAAAGCAAAACAACAGAATGCCTCTAATGAATTCACAACTTTACCCAGAGCTCACAGTCTGATGAGGCCCGGAGAATCGCCCGCTAATGTGTTTGTAGAAAAATATAGGAGAGAACGGCTTCATCTGGCAACGCGCGGTTACATAATGGAGCGACTTTGTGAAACCAATCGCCAAACTCCAGATGAATTAGTGCGGAGCCGCGTGTGCTCTCTGAACCGTGCTGCGCGTTTTATTATTTATAGCCAGGCCTGATTTGTGCTCGAGTGTTGGAAACTAATAGGAAGCCGCGCTCAAATATTTTCTCAGAACTTGTAAAATACAGTCGTAACATGCGGCAGTGGTGGGCAGTAATGTGAGCTCGCGAACTGATAACACCAATGGAGCTGTAATTTTCTTCATTCAGGAGTTTGAAATTGGACGTGACCTGCCTAATTAAGGATTAAAAACATTCTTTTGAGCACAGCAGAATGGATATTTTATGATTTTTACGTGATGTCAGGCTAGAAAATCCAGGAAATACAGATGGGAGCGCTCCAGCAGTGGAAGAGGAAACTACCGGACAGAATAACTTAAAGAGGAAGAATAATCTTTTTTTTTTACTTTGCTTATATATATATATATATATATATATATATATATATATATATATATATATATATAATCAGAGGTGGGTAGAGTAGCTGAAACATTTATTATAAGAGTATTAGTAGTAAGAGTATTTTACGCAAGTACAAGTAAAAAGTACTGACCCAAATCAATAAAAAAAAGCCTGATTTATGTTTCAGTTGTGACATTAATTATCCATCCATCCATTTTCTTCGTCTTTATCCGGGGCCGGGTCGCGGGGGCAGCAGTCTCAGCAGAGATGCCCAGACTTCCCGATCCACGCACACCTCCTCCAGATGTTCTGGGGGGACCCCGAGGCGACACCAGGCCAGCTCGGAGACATAGTCCCACCAGCGTGTCCTGGGCCTTCCACGAGGCCTCCTCCCAATAGGACATGCCTGGAGCACCTCCCGAGGGAGGCGACCAGGAGGCATCCGGAACAGATGCCCTAGCCACCTCAGCTGCTCCTTTCGACGTGGAGGAGTAGCGGCTCGAGTCCGAGCTCCTCCCGGGTAACTGAGCTCCTGACCCGATCTCGGAGGGTGCGCCCAGCCACCCTGGGAAGGAAACTCATTTCATTTGTATTCGTGATCTTGTCCTTTCGGTCATTACCCAGATCTCATGACCATAGGTGAGGGTGGGGACGTAGATCGATCGGTAAATCGAGAGCTTTGCCCCTGACTCCATCCATCCGTCCCTCACTCGTGAACATGACCCCGAGATACTTGACCTCCTCCACTTGGGGCAATTAATTATTACAGTCATTATGAGAAACAAAAATAGGGTGAAAATCCTATTATTGTATAATATACATATCTGAAGAAAAAGGGGCACGAAACACAAACTACATATATTTTAGGTTGACGTGAAGCTTTTGTAACTTTTTATTCACAGTGGCAAAAGTAACTTTAAAGTACAGAATGATACAACTACTCTAATAAGTACGGTTTCTTCAAAAAGTTACTCAAGTACATGCAGTGAATGTAACGGAGTACTACCAGCGTCTGGTTATCGTCTCAAACACTTCTTTATCACTGTCTTACACTTTGTGCGTTGGAAAAGCCAATATTTATCCAAAACAGCTGAAACCAAATATGCTGTAGTTTCACTTCCCGATTTTCACACAGTCTCACCCCCGCCTTCGCTGCCAAGAGAGGGAAAAAAGATGCACGTGTGGCTCCGAACACAAATCCAGGTCTGCTTTTGAGGAGAACAACATTGCAACATGGCAACATTTTGCACAATACCAAGCCTGTCAACATTTGAAGTTCAATATCTCGAGGCTGGAACATCTTGTTATAAACGATATTATTGAGAACCACTTGATTCCATTGGTTATCCGCCATTTATTGAACGATAAGTCGATATCGTAAGTACCGTGGCAGACCTAATATCTGTCCTTTTATAGATGGGTCTGTGCGTTTTCACCCACCTTGAACCGGGGGGGGGGGCACGGACAGCAGGGGCAGACATTTTGTTAATGCAAATGGGACCCGACAACTTTCGCCCAAGCCCAGAACAGAGAATGTTTTCATTGGTGAAACTGTTTTACTTTCTGAAGATAAAGCGAAAAGTTTTTTAACCTCGACACAAACATAACTTCGAATAATGTATGTGTCGAGAACAGTCGCTGCAGCAGATGGTGCGAGGCCGACGTCTGTGTTAAAGGACAGAGACTTTAAAGCAAAAAATAAATGCATTGGTGCCTACTGTCAAACATGCTAAACTGTCAGACTCTGTATCGGACTCTACAGCAGCTGAAGAGAACGGGCGACGCGTGACTTCTGAGTGGATCCTCAGGAGGTGCTGCTCTTCCTGTTCACTGGAGCAGTGGTTTCCAAACCTTTTGGAGCCGTGTACCCCCTGAAGCTTTGGGTGACGAGTCGCGTACCCCCCCACCCCCCCCTCCCCAGTTTGACGCGATTTGAAAACACTGGGAATATCACAGGTAATATTGTGTTTATTTCCTCCATTATTACAGTGAACTCAAGCAGGTTTTCCACATTCCGTATTGTTTTGCTCGTCTGGGTGATTAAGGCATTAAGAATATGTTAAAAAAAAAAAGAAATGACAATGCCACTTTTTTATATTTTTGGCAAACGAGGCTGTTCGTGTAAATGGGTAAAGCTGAGTGTTTTGCTTTGTCCCAGTGACCAGCTCATTCTGAACATTGTGATAAATTAGTTAGTTTGTTTGCTAATGGTATAACCTATAACCTATAAATTGTTAGCTAAGGTCTACTGCACAAAACTAGGCCTCTAGTAGGTTGAATGAGTTCATGTGCTGTGCAGTACAATAAGATAAGAGTCTGGGATGAACACGGCCCCAAATGTCAAGGTTATAAGACCATATTTGGTGTTGAACAAAACATCCTGGTCCACAAATGTATCTTATTGTTCATGGAATGAGAACTGCTTACGTACATTGGGATGGACTTAACTAAAATGTTATAAAGTTATCAGGAGGGAACTTATTCTTCGGACTTTCCCGCTGAACCTGCTTTGACCTGTTGCTGTGCGCTTGATGGAGCCTAAATAAACAACTCATGTGAACTTCATCACTGTCTGCGCTTTTGTATAAGAAGATGGTCTTGGACATACGATTTCTTACTTTTTAAATACTGACAACATCAGACGCTGCGCTCTGGCCCCGCCCCCTCAGTCATACTGTCAAACCACCGGAGCAGATTCAAATGCGCTGGTTTAGGCTTTTTTTTAAAGATAATGTATATGCAGGACATTACTATCTTTGCACGTGCGCTCGTCAATGTAAATGTATGTGTCAGATACAAAGCCACAGGTTTAGCGGCAGAGGAGACGCTTCTCCTTCTCCCCTCGGATCAGAATGTGAGGAAACCTCCTGTTGTAAGGGTTAGGCGTCACCGTCAGTCTGAGGCGCACAGGCTCCTGACAAATATTACAACTCGTTTGAACGTTGGCGCTGCTGTTGTAGCGAGGGCTAACGCTCAGCCTCAGCCGCGCCCCCAGCCTCCGCGGAGTTTTACGCACTCGGGTCCTCCTCTTGAGGTTCGGTTCTGGAGTCACACATTTAGGTCCAGAACAAGCTCATCCACGTCTGAATTACAAGACTCCTTCGCCTGGCGTTTCTCGTGCGGCGTTTTGATTGTGATGAACTTTTTTTTTTCTCCAAAATTTCTTTTGGAGAACCCCTGCACTGGAGGATAACTCGATGTTCATTCTGTGAGATCATGGCCTGGACCTCTATACTTTTACACAAACGTCCTCTTTTTCTAAGGCCGCTGCCGATCTTTGGGGATTTTTATTGGCCGATATGCTCGGCCGATATTTTTTACTGATATTTTTGGCAGATTTTTCCAAATGTCTGGTCTGTAATAATGTAAAAACATAAATACTTGGCCACTTCAGCAGTGAGCATATTTATTGTATTACTTAATAATTATATAATATATATAATGGTTAATAATTACTTGATTAAATCATCATTTCTGTCCGAGCTTTGATTCGTTGCCGTTAGCAATACAGTTAGCATACTGTTGCTAGCTGCAACATTTTGTGCAACGATCAAAAATACAATTACGTAGGTTAAAACTAACTCAGCGATGTGATTCTCCAGGTTCTCGTGCTTCTAAATGTCCATATTGACTGAGGTTTAGTGAAACTATTTAACAAACTTGTGATGTTTCTCTGTTCCCCTGAGGCCGAGGGAAGTCTCTGCCACTTTCAGTCCAGAGATATCGGCTTTTATCAGCACTAGATCGTCCGGTCGACCTCTACCCATGACGGGGCAGTTTGGAATATATAAGTGCAAAATACCCTGGTTTATCCTACAATGACGGAACATTAAGCGGGAACAGCAGACAATAAATAAAAAACGTTAGCATATTGGTTTTTAATGACTCTTTAGACTTTAAGGACAGACTACATATACTCTCTCTTTCCCACTGTGAGTTCAACACTGTCCGTGTCCCGAGAGAAAAAGAATATACTGATGGTCCCGCTCTGGTCCCAGCTGCAGTAGTGTCCTTAGGCAGGACACTTCACTTAAGTGTACGGACGTGATTTACTACAACATCAAAGGGCGGTATGAAACTGAGTGCTTAATTAAACCCACAGAACAGCTTGAACTGTCACTTTACAAATGCAAATCGAGGCCACTGTTGATCGCACTTCAAATATTTGACATTGACGGGCATAATTTACGGCCTTTTATAAGACGTGAGTAATGCATCTGCGGGGACTGATGAAATACTAAGTGTTTCCAGCGGTCGTTGAAGGAGAGCAAGAAATTTTTGGATTTGAATTGGTTTTATGGTCACTTCATAACACCACTTCAGTGTAATTATTGCTCGCAGTTATCTCCATGCGTTCTTCATCTTTTCATAAGACGTATGGCCCCACAAACACTCCACAGTTTCAAATACTACACATACCTTTTTCTGAAGTTGGTCATAAAATGTGGTTTGAACTTCGTCAAAATCATAAGAATGAGTAATCAGTGCCAAACATTTACATTTGATCATGTTTTTTATTGGCCATAACATGTAAACATCCACAGGACAGTGAGGACAAAGTAAGTGAACCCAGGAATCTGGCTGAAGTTTTGTAAAGAGGAACGGTCCAAGATTCATTAACAAGTCGAGAGAGAATCCACGATGGCAGGTCCAAAGGTCCAGGTTCCAGGGCGGTCGTAGCAGGAACAAGCCTCCACATTGCTCCTGGGCCTGTCAAAGCTAAAACCTTTAAAACAGCGTGGTTCGGATTATGATCCTCTCCTCTGAGTTGTCACTGGAGGAAACTGTTATTTTGGAAACAATAAAAGTCTCTGGAGCCGTGTTTTTAAGTTGTTTTTGACATGTGTAAAGTCCCCATAGGCTTCCATTATATAGTGTACCCTGAGGACCAAAGAGAAGCGCGTTCCTCACTGATTGGTTTCAAACCACTCGCGCAGCTTTGAGTAACTTTCGAATCTTCCCCAGAGGCTGTTCTTTGCACTTTCCATGCTTTCCTCACCTCTCCATCCACCGCTAGACTTAATCCTCTCATCGCAGGGCTCATCCTCTGTCTTAGCCGAGTGCATTGTCCCCAGTTCAGCTTCACCCAAATCTAAAAAGGTTGCAGCCTATAGGCCAGTGTAGCCAATGGCCGCTGGCTGCTCTGCTTTACGACCACAACACTAGGGGCCGCCATTGCTGTAGCACCTCCATTTAGCCGCTAGTCTCCCATTGGAATGCATTGCACTTTAGACAGTTTTTGTACAGTTAGATATTCCTCCAGTGAGTTATTTACAATGAAAGAAACCAGGCTGGTTTTCGTAGGTTACATTTTGGAAATCTCGCATAATTAATGAGGGCCGGACTTTAATCGACGGGCCGTTAGCATGAGCGCTAATGGCGCGGCTATGGCCGAACTCCACGCCCCTACAGTGACGATCCCGCCCTTTTGAGGAAACATGCTCCGTCACAGCCGAGGAGGAGGAGCCTGTAAATCCGCCACGATTTCCCCCTCGAACGTGCTGAGGAGTGAGGAATGACGGTCTATTAATAATATGTCTATGAGTGTAACGCCTCATTTGAAAGCTAAGACCTACAAAACTGATCGAAGCTTTTTCCTCACCCGTTTTTGCTGTGTTTTCATCCTCATTTGCCTACACATCTGTAAACACAATCCCGCTGTTGTTCAATGTCAAATTGTTGTTGTCTTACCATATGTCACTTTTATTTTATCTTATTTATTTAATATGTTTTATGCATGCCCTTATAGCTTTATAGTTTAAAGTTTTTTAGCTTTTTTTTATCCTAACTATATGTTTTATGTCGCACGTTTGCGCCGAGATAAATGCCTAGTTTGTGAACCTGTTCTCAAACCACGGCAATAAAACCCATTCTGATTCTGATTCTCATTTTTGTCGCTATTTTGATGTTTTTTCAAGAACATTTTGGCTCAAGTCCAACTGAAGAAAATGCGCTCGGTTCAGGCGGGGGTTAAGAGGTTAAAACAATCACCAAAGCTTCGCTATAGCCACACGAGCCGCACAAACCTTTTTTCCTCTCTTTGTTGAAAGAAAAAGCGTTTTCAACCAACAAAGTGTCAGTCAGTGATCGAGATGTGTTCGACATTGATCTCAAACACCGGCACAAAAGCGTAACTCCCGCTCTTAAAGCTCATTGTAATCTAATTCCACACTGTCATTCATCGCAAAAGATTCATCCTCCCACACGCTCTCGCTCAAAGTCCAATCTTAAACACGTTATCATTTACACGACGCGGCCCTCAAAAAAAAAAAAAAAAATCCATCTTCGTTTTCAGTCGAGTGCGGCGAAAGATGAGGCTCCAAACATCGAATCGATACGGAATGAGTCACATTAAGGTTGCGTCTGTTATTCCGCCCCGCGCTCGGTGAAAGCTGACACATTGAGCCGCGTGGAGGAGGCGTCCTTGACACCTGTCCTGCACCCGAACGCCGCGCTGAGCTCCGCACGCCGTCAAAACTGTTATTGAGAGAGAAGCGCCGCGCGAAGTCCTTGTCCGGAAAGCAAATGAGGTCAGATCGAGAAGAAAAGGGAGAACACGTTTTTGTCCGACAGCGCTCATGGCCGTGAACGCATCGAGTCTTCTGCGAAATGTTTCAGAGGCTTATTCTCTTTGTGCGGAGTTATGCACATGTTGGACGGTTTGCAAAGACTTTTCAGAGAGTACACTGTTGTGTAGCGCTGTTCGCACGGATTAGAATAACCTGGGGACGTCGGGAAAACTGATATTAAAGGGGGGAGTGTTGCCTCGGCTCATTCACATATTTTTGAGTAATCAGTAAAAACTTAGACGGCGGCCATTTTAGGTGTAGCTATGCCTCAGTCCTCCTAGGAACGCCCCCACCTCCTGGAGACGCCTCTGGACCTTTCGTCACCAGCCGAGCCACCAACCACTGCTCCTCAGCTCAGCAGAGCCCCCTCCCCGCACAGTGTTGTTGTTTCAATGCCACAGTAGTGTGCTGAAGGGGGCGTGTCGGAAAGCTTCTTAAAGAGACAGAGGCCTATTTCAAGACGTTCAGTGCGGCCATTTTGAGAGAGCAATTTTATTCAAGGCAGTTATTTTAATTCACTGCATATACAGACCAACAGAAGGTCACGTCATCATTGTAGTGCTATAGACTGGTGCTATGTGATTGAAAAAAGCGTAATACCCCCTCTTTAACTGACTTGAGGCGGCCAAGCGTTTATAGCGTTCATGTTGCCAGTGCTAACTAGCTAGCTTTGTTTATGAGCTTTACTTCCGCGAGAAATGACGTTTCTGGCGCACGCTACGACGAACAGCGTCAGTGTCCTGTCTGTGAGATGTTCCTTTTCTCTTAATCCATTTGCTCGGATACATCTTCCTCCACTTTGCACCAGACAAATCCAAACTTTCACCCATTTTTTTGATTGAATAAACATTAACATATTAGGCAGGGCAACTTTATTTGTACACAATGCATAACACATTCATAGGAACAATAAGAGAAGTATATTATACGAGTAAATCCTTGGCAAAGGTATTTTATCATGTTCATAAAGATACAAAATCAGAGCAACTGATTTTGTCGTGCATGAAAACACGCGTAAGGGATTCTATTAATTAGATTATCTTTATGATCGGAACCAGTTATCACAGGTTTACATTCAATCCGAACATGTTTTTTTTTCTTTCACTCAGAGCCTCCATGTTGGTCTGTCTAACGTTGCCATAACAACAGGGCTGTGCTAATTATTATTAGTATGTCCACTCAGTGCATTAGGGATCAGTGCAATAGGAATCAGTGCAATAGGGATCAGTGCAATAGGAATCAGTGCAATAGGGATCGGTGCAATAGGAATCGGTGTTCTAAGGTTAAAAATGGGACTCTGTGCAATAAGAAGTTTTGCAATACATAATTTCAAGTTATTTCCCGTTGTTTGTCCTACTCTGTCTCACATGTTCCTTGTCACGTATATTGTCTGTGTGTTTTTCATGTGTTCTGTTACATCCACCTGCCAGAGGGTCTGCAGATGGAAATCAGCCCAAGGCTATAATCTGGCATATTTACATTTGTTAAATGTTCATGAATATTTATTGTTCCTCTTTTATCTCTCAAATAAATAAACAACGTTTGTGTTGAAGTAATGCCTTGAAAGCACAATATTATTACTATATCCTAAATGTGGACATAAATATATTTAGTTTAAAAACATTTTGAATTGATGCTCTTATTTTGACTTCATTGCACTGGTTAAAAACTCTATGAAATCCGATATATTGATTTGCACTGGACTCCGCAGACGTCAGTAATATTTACTTTTACCTGAGGTTCCACGGTAAAGCGAATCCCTTGCTCTTGCTGCAGTAGTATTGTAATGTCTGACAAATCAAGTAAACACCAGAAGTGCCAGGTCCCAAATTACAGATGTATGTGCAGTAGTTTACAACCTTTTTACCGCATTTGCTACATTACTGGGACAGAAACGGCAGAGAGTTGACCCTGGACGGGGCCAACGCGATACTCCGACCCAAATACAGTTTTCTCAATCATTTTGACACGTTTTTGAAAACCTGGTCCTAGTCTGTCTTTTTATTCAAACATTTATCTCAACATGTCACTCAGTTGTCACATTATTTAGCACATTTCTCATGGCTTCACATCACTTTCAGACTTTTCACAGAACAACTCACACAGACATGAACTTTCAGTAAATTCACAGTGTTTGGTCAATACTATCGGACATGTTCACACGTGCAAAAAGACACTTTCAATATAGTAACTCTAGTAGCTCTCAGCAGCTAATGACAGTGAATTGAGGACAGATCGAGTGAATCGATTGGTGTTTCATAGTTTTCACTTTAAAGGAACAGGCCACCGTTTTTACACACTGAGATATGTTCTTACCTTAGACGAGTTCATTTGTACCGGTCTGGTCTCCAGACGTAATAATACCAGGAGTAATTCAGCATCCGCACAGTGAAGATATCACTGGATGCCGAATTGCTCCTGGCCTTACAATATAGTTCCCCTTTTCATCTGCTTAGAAAATCCACGTTTAATTTTGTGTAATTATACTTTATAGTGTAACACTTCACGTAGCCATATTTAAATAGGGAAAACGTGGAAGAGTTTGGTAGCTTCTATCCTCACCTCGTTTGGAGCTATAGAGGAGAAGAGGCTAAATGCTAACGGCTAAATGCGAACGCCGTCTGTGCTGTGTTTACGTTACTGAAGGCACACGTGGAGACCAGACAGGTACAGATGATCTCGTCAAAGCTCAGGTAAGAACATCTCTCAGTATGTAAAAAACGGTGGCCTACTCCTCTAAGTCATCATGGCTCTAGAAAACAAGCCACTTTTCTTTACTATAAATAGTAGTAACTGTAGGCACTTTGATCTATGCAACACATACAGTATACAACTGTAGTACAGTGCACAATGTGCCTTTGTGCACCAATGGAGATGTTTTGGGGGGCACAGTGGCACAGCGGTTAGCACTTGTGTTTCACAGAAGGTTTGATCCCGGGGCATGACGGTTCCTTTCTGTGCAGTTTGTTGTTCTCCTGCATAGGATACAATAGTCCAGGATGAATGATGCGTGTGAGTGAGTGAATGCTGGCGGTTGGAGAGTCCGTTGGCACAGATGTGTGGTCAGTCTGCCACAAAGGTTACCACCGAGAATGAGTGAAAGCAACAAGTACAGTGGTTTCTTCCTTTACATATTGCATGTACTTCCAAGGCCTCCAAGAACAGCTGATTAGTGACACTTCACTGCATGTTTGCAGGTTATACTTGAAAAGGTGAAATAATTCAACATCTCTAATCCTAGTGTCTAACTAAATGAACCTTGAAGTTATACGAGTAATAAGAACCGTACTAAGCTTATTGAATGTAGTGTTCCATCCTTCTATCTCAGCCGGTTCCATTATAGGCCTGGAGTTAGGTTTAGGAGGTCACCTTTCCATTCCTTCACATGTGTAAAATTCAAATCCTCACTGAACTAAACCACTGCAGTCACTGAGAGCAGGACTCAGAGTTTTGCCTGTTGTGCTAAATGAATGAATGAATGAGGATAAGAAGCACATGGGAACAGTTTGGGTACTCGGATGAAGATGAAACCTAAATAAAATGTACTTCCCATGCAATGTCAGCTGATGGAATAGTTTTAGCGTTTTGCTGTTTATATCTGCTCTGTGTGTGCAGGTTTCGACAATAAAGTCCTCATTTTTATATGACAAAGATTCCTTAGAGAGAAGTGCTTTGTGAATCTAGTCCTAATTATGGAAATAGTACGCAGTGTTTGGAGTAACGTGTGCGTCAGCAACAGCGTCCCATAAAAACAACAAATACTGCATCACTAAATGTTGAGTTTTACAGAAACATCTCGAGTAACCAGTTGTTCGTCAAACAAAAAACCTCCGACTTTGTTTACGACACTTGGCTTGCAGATATTCTGAACCAAACAAACGGCTAACAATGTTCCTGGTAAATTCTGGAATCATTGTGTGCAGCTGTCAGACTCTGCAGGGGCCCATTGTCAAAATAATTGTCAGCCCGGGAGCCGACTACAGCCGGGCCCGACCCGCTCAAGTCACATTACTCTGATTTATTGATGCAGATTCTGTCAGTTACATGGGGGCAATTTCAGATCTTGAATTTACAGATATTTCAGTGACTCAGTGTTTTCTCTATGCGACAACATAACATTTTACATTGACTTTAGTTTATTTGAGCAATTTACAATAGATTGCAAGGTTACCTCATTGCAGTATAATAAAAACTCAAAAGGAGTAGGCAAGAAGCAAGAACGCTTATTAGCGCCTACCCCCCATTCAAAGTCATTACTTTCATGCATTTCAGGTTAATTCAAGAAATACAAAACATAGGTTTCATGCAGCTAAAATCTGGAACAGTCTTCATGAGGATGTGAGACAGGCCTCAACTCTGACAATGTTCAAATCCAGGCTGAAAACAGCTCTTTTTACCCGAGCAGATGAAAACTGAAAGTATTTTATCTGCACTCTTGCCTTTTACTGTCATTGATTAATTTTTATGTTGATGTTTTATTGATTTGATCGGTTTTCTTGTAACTTTATGCAACTGTGAAGCACTTTGAATTGCCTTGTGTATGAATTGTGCTCTACAAATAAACTTGCCTTGCCTTTCAAAAGAAAAGGCCCAACAGAACACTGAGAATATAAAGAACTGAAACGCATGTGTCCGGCTGCAGGTAAATAATAATCTCGTGTTTTCATACAATATAACACTTTACATTTCAAATTCCAGAGTTATCCAGGCACATGTGCAACAGAAGCGTGAGTTAGTGAATGTTACAACCCGGCTCGGCTAGGGTTGTCGGACGTAACAAAAACCAAGATGTAAAATGGTGAATTAAAGTTATAATTTATTTTAAAAAGGAATGCAAATGTAAATTGAACAAAGCTCAAACAGAAGAAAACACAAAACCTAACTAATAACTAAAGTAAAGCAAAATCAGTCTCTAACTAAGTCACAAGGACTACGAGTGTCTCTACAAAATTCCTTATAGAAACACACACAAACAAAGAGACACAGCGCAAAGTGGCATGCTGTTCACATCAAATCCCAGCAGCCCCGAATGGCAGGGTGGCAGGTCCTTTAAAGGTGTGGCAGGTCCTTTAAAGGTGTGGCATCTCAGGTGGAATCCCAGGGTTGGCCAGACTCTGGGGCGGTGCACCAATCACAGGCAAGGGAAGCAGGATGACTATCAGCCGATCAGGAGCCAGGCTCAGAGACAGTCCAGCAATGGCTGAAGGGGACTTCCACAGCCACATGTAAATACAAAAACAAACAGAGGTTCAGCAGTACAAGACGACATCACACAGGGATATGGCCAACATGGAGGAGCTGGAGGCTCAGGGCCGTAACAGTGAATGACAAGTTTCATTTTCCATACATAGCCCTGTGGGTGAGCCCATCTATGAATCACAATATGTCCTTTCAACAGTTACAATTGTCCGCATTAACCTTACGTATAGCAGCGTTGATAAAGAAAAGCATTAATGTTTTACAAGAAGAAAATCACATCAGATTTACAAAACCTCCAAGTAAGAAGACATAGCACGAAAATAGAAATGTTTGCAATTTACCAGTAAATATAAACTCCCATTCGCATAAAAACCATAGCCAATCATTTCTTATAAACACTAGTCACCGTTGTATTTTAACCATTAATTTAGTTATTATTTAAGTATTACAGGCAGTCATTCCCCCCATCAGCAAGCCCTCACCCTGCTGCCCTAACTAGTTGTTGTTGTGAGGCGGTTCTGAGCCCTACACTGGGTGGTGCATTAAAAATGGTGCATTGTGAAGGGATTTGATGAATACTCTTATTTAAAGACGTTTGGATATTGTTTTGAAATAGTATCTTCACATGGGTGAAGTGTGCTATTTTGGGGGCTCTATTGGCCAGAAAACGGGACAACTGGTACAGAGACCGAGTAAAAGTGGAACAAGTCAATGGTTTTGGAGAAATCTATTGGGACGTGGGAGAAAGGACTCAAAACAGGGACTGTCCCGGAAAGAGTGGGACATCTGGTCACCCTTCCCATGCGAGATATAATGTGCTAAATGATGTTATCCTGGAGGCAGTGACCAAAAGTAACCTTCTGGTGCAGTGGCTTTGCTCAAATTTGATCATTAGCTGCATTTCTCCACTGTCTCCTGCCGTCTTCATCTCGTATCCAAACTCGGACCTCTCTGGTCATCTCTGGGTTTACAAGTTGTAATTACCAAGCCATTATGGTGGGAGTCGGGGTGTTTCCTGGTGGGCCGTGGTACTTTTAGGCCTCCAGAAAAAATAAACAATAATTATAATGGACTCTTACAGTTGTACTACTACAGGCCCAAAGGCTTTAACTGTGGCAGGAGCCTGGGCTGCTGTTTTAGACATGAATTAAGTTATTAATCGATCAAATAATGACCGAGGTGTTGAAATCAGAAAGAACATTCGCATTGTGCTTTGCATTCAGTGCTGAAAAAAGGAGATGCCATTGGACGCTGAACTGAACCAGAGCAGAGTTAAGCGTCTGTGTGAGTAAATAAGTGGACAGAAAATATGCAGCTGAGGCAAAAAAGAAAGAAATATATAAAAAGTGCATAAATATTTATGTTTTTCATTTGCATAACTCAAATAGTCTAGTGCGAACATTGGAAATTGGAACCTTTGTGGTTCCGAAATGTTAGGGGATGGCAACCATGTTTTTATGTTAATATAAGATGTTTCTTTTATCTGAAGTCTGTTCATTATTCGCATGGTGTCCCGAGTCTCACTCCCCCTTGCGAGTGCCTGTTTCAGATGGTGGGTCGTTGGTGTCGTGGTCTTCAGCCCTGTCCACGGTCGAACAGAGGAACCCCGCCTACAGGGACTGGATAGGAAGAACTGAAGCTCCAACAAGGACTGGACGTTCTGCGGCCTTGGCCCATCTACATAGGGACCCCCATCGGCCCTGGGTCTCTATAGCCTGTCCGTCCATGGGAGTGGATCTCTCCTTCTGTGGTTCTCCCCGAGGTTTTCTTTTTTTTGAGTTTTTCCTTGCTGTGTCGGAGAGTTTAAGGACAGGGGACGCCCACGGGCTCGTCACCACCCTCTGCCGACGTTTATATGGACATTATGTTTGCCTGGACACTTCATTTGGCTGAACTTTACATTGTCTCGTGTACTGTTTTGTTTCATTGCTTTACTGTTTGGTGCAGCCCTGTGAGGCGACTCCCATTGTGACATTGGGCTACACAAAACCATTTATTGACCGACTGACAGATTGTTGGGAACATATTTCAGAGACTGTTTACCGACAGATCTTATTTCTTCAACAAAAAACAAACAAGGGCGATTCCAACTAGACTAAAATCTAACTGTGGAGATGTGTCAGGCCCGGATTATCTTTGTAGCGGCACATGTGAAAAGAAAAAAGAACCGAACCTACAACCTTAAGTTTTCAAAGCTGATGCTCTACAAGTTATACATGGGCCGGCTTAACTAATAAAACCCCTGGGCCGAAACGATGTCCCAGCCCACCCCTGACCAGTAACCAGTTGCCTGGAACAACCATATTAAAAACTAAGCTATTCCTGTAGTCTGGAGAACGTTTTAGAAGCACAACAAGAATAAAATAACTCTGTCCTATTATTTGTGGACCTGAATGTTTGGCACTCAATTCCATAAAATGGACGACAAAATATCTACCGCTATTAAGCAAAATCTCCCGGTATTTCGGCCCCTTCTTTGAACTCACGGCTTCTTTTCCCTCTATTTAGAAGAGCCGTGATGAACCTGTCAAATGCAGAGAATACGTCGAGCGCTGTCAAGTAGCGATTTGGCATTCGGTTTGATCACGCGCCGAAGCGGCCTTGAAAAGAGTACATCTTTTTAGCCCGTGTTTAGCAATAAGCTGTCAGTCAAACTAATGGCTGCAGTGATTGCGTGTGACTTGCCATTGGCCTGTTATTCCGTTGCAAAGAGAGACGCCAAAACACATTTTATTATTCAACGCGAATGATGGCGGAATGATAATGCCCCCACTTTAAAGTCTGTGATCGTTACATAAGTTTTGTGGTATTACTCTTAGTTTGCTTAACTTTTCGAGGGAGCAAAATAGTTATTATATGAGTTTTGTTATGCAGAAATAAAGCTGTACCTTTTTTCCCAAGTAAACAATGTACTCCAGCTCTCGCAGTTTAGCACTCGGCTGTTCTCCGGGTTGCCTCCTTAAAACTAATTGGACAAAGGTCAGACCAAATTGGGAGAAACGTGCTAGTCTTTTTTTGTAGATAATAAGTCCAGAGATGATTCCGGTGTATACAAATAAACTAATGAGGGATAATTCTAAGGAGAGCCCTCCTTAATAACAGCGGTCCCCGAGCGGAGGGGCTAATTGGCGACGGATTCCGGGCTGCCACAATAAAAAAAAACCCGCTCGCTGTAACGCACGCGGCGCTTATTAGGTGTGCGAGTGCGAGCGTACGGCGCCGCGGGCTCATGGAGTGCGGTGTAGTGAGAAAGCGATACACTTCCACCGTTACCTTAATGTCGAGCGGACTCTGGTGGTGGGGGCCCTCGAGGGAAAGCGCGGCGATATGGGGCCCCGCTCGTAATAACCCAACACGGGAGGAACCTAAATAAAGGTCTAACGAGCCGGCGTCAGGCGTGTGTGAAACACCGTGTGAATGGAAGCAGGCGGGCGTTAAAACGAGCTGGGATCTCACCTCCAGGCAACACGGGTTTCTATCTCCGGTAAAAAGGAGTTTGATGCCGGTGTTTCCATGGCCCTCCCCCGTGGCGTACCTCGTGTGTTCGGTGCGGAGTAAACAGTGTGGTACAGCATAAAGTTGGTAACGCTAAGAAGGGGCTGTGCAAACTGTTTCCACCGAGGGCCATACAATGAGGAGGCCCTTGGATCGTCTGAGAGTCTGGTTGAACTGAACCTGGATCAGTTCCTCTAACCCGGCTCCACAAACCCAGTCATGGAGCTTTTGGATCAGTGGTGCTACAAAGCATGCTACCAGTAGATTAAGTTAACGCTGGGTTTCTCTTCGTGAGGCGTTCATGTGGAACAGGAGGAGTCAGAGCCAAGCAGCCAATCATGAAAGAGACACAGACACAGTTCATCTGAATATCAAAATCAATCACAAAACACCACGAGTCTGAACCGGGCTGCACATAAGAAGAAAGTTAACATTTGTTAACAATCTTTATTACAACTTTTATTTACTCGTACTCGTACTATTATGCGGTCGAGAATTAAGCCTTTTTCATGTCGTCATTTAAAAACGCTTCAGCCACATGTGTAGTAAAAGTTACAACATGATGTCCAATTTGGTTGGCAAAGAGTGAGACAGCGCCACACACACAGATACAGACCAACATACAGACAGATACAAGACAGATCTGTGCACAGCCAAAAGGGCTAGAAACCAGTTATACAAAATAAAAGCATTTGAAGCCCATCCACAAACAAAGACAATATGTAATATAACCACAAAGAGGCGATTATCGGCCCTCGTCGACTGCCCTGCCCAAAGCAAGGGGGCGCTTCGCGCCCTTTTGTCTCTCTCAATCTAAAATGACGGTATTGCTTCTGCCTTTATGTTTGTTTGTTTTAAACTTTTTTCCCTAAGGTCTCAGTTTTAGGATTTTTGGAATGCGCTAACGCGCCCTCTCGGTATCTGACAAAGTTTTTCTCAAAAACAATGCTGAGCACTCCGTGCTCAATTTTGGTTGACATTATGCAGAGAAAAATGAGTATGAATTTGTATCACACTACATCTGCAAACTGAAGCATATTTTTACATTTTACTTAGGGTTGAAAATACACAAAGGTTATCCAAGTACTTTGGATAAAACAGGAGTTTACTGGAACACCAGAAATAGCTAAGTAAGGATTAAAATCTATTTTAGTTTTAAGGACTTAAAAAACAACATAGTATTGGTACATATGCATAGGTTTGGGTCTTTCAAACTGATCTAATGTATCTGTACTTTTTTGACTTATATTAATGAAGTCTGTACAATACTTCAAATGGAAGAAGTTGTAACCTATCTGTACTGGACTGAACAGTTGGTGTTGGCATAGGAGAAATGAGGGCAGACCAAAGATCTGCTAGAGGGTGATTTTCCGTCGTGAGAAGGTGTCTTTTCTGTCTTTTCTGTCTTGCCAGGCTATTTGAGTCGAAATGAAAGTACACCAGACGATCTGCATATGCTGATGAAGCGTAGGTGACTCTTGGACACATTTGAATAAAGCCCACCACATCTCTATTTCGAGGTGTGATCTGAAGTTCCATATATCAGCCAACTTTATTGGAAGAATATCAACACTTAGTCATAGGCAGCTCCTTTTCTGACGATACTTTACCACCCTCACACTGTCGGACTGATTTACTTTCCCTTATCTCATTTAAAGTCACTCGCAAAACCATTTAATGACATTACATTATAGTCTGAGCACGATTTGAACAGCCTAACGTTTTTGCAGGTGAATAGGAGATATCAATTTGAGGAATTAAAAATGTATTGTATGTACAATTCTCATGCAAAAATAAGTCATTTTATGCATAAAAATTGCCGAAATTTTCAGTGACAAAAAGTAATGCAAGTAAGTAATGTGTAGCCAGGTTTGACTTTTGTTTAAACATTTTTTAATAAGCTGCTTACAAGTGGAAAAATCAGTAAAGATTCAAATGTCACCATCTTTTTGGCTGTTCAAGGCTCAATAATCAGGAATTAAATAATAAAAAGTTCCTCTGAAAAAAACTTCAAAATATTGTTAAGTCCAAGACTGGGACGTTTGGAGTCAGTTGGAGCTACTAACGTGAACGTTTACAACACACCCAATCTTGTATCTATGCCTGTTGTTGCTACTTACAACTATATCTGTACTACGTGCTACAGATAAATGAACAATCTCCACTTAATTTAGCATCAGCTCAAAAGCAAAAACACTGATAAAATATTATTTTCTATAATTGGAAATAAATTCAGGCGTTAAGGGGTTTTAATGCAGGGTTGCTGATACCATAGAAATGCGTAGCCTAGCTAGTGCTTAGGTTTTCACTGCTGATTGAGCCGTATCCATGGTTACATATACATTCCATTTCGAAAACCTACCAGAAACCCTAAAAAAATTAAATAAAACTGACCCTGAAGCATCATAGGAGGGCGCCGGGTGGTACAGCCACTGGGTCACTGTGGTAAAAAAAAAAAAAGAAAAAAAAAGTTGCATAGTGCAGCTTTAATCGTGCATGAACTCTGTAACCACTGAGCCTCATGTGTCACAATCGCACCAAAAATAAAACGAATATCCCGAATGCCTCCAGCGTTTTCAAACTTTCACAAACTTTTCTGCAACTCGACACATTCACGCCTGCGTTCTTCGGCGCGATATTTACCGGCGTCTTTCTGCCTGAATTTTTTTATTTTTTTTTGCCAGTTCACCCCTAAATGCGTTTAACGTCATCGCCGCAGACCCGGGATGTCGGGGAAAAGCGGTTCAGCGGCGGCGTGCCAACTGTCGGCGTGCCAAGGCGTCTCCCGCCGCCGTTCCCCCGTGGAAGGACCCGCCGCCGCGCTGCCAGGAGCTTTCCTTCCTCCCGGCAAGAAAAGGCACTTCGCCATCTCGAGAAGAGACAAATGACAAATCTTCAAAATCCCGCAGTGTTTTCCGTCTCACCCATCGCGTGGCAAGTGATACCTAACAAGAACAAAAGCCAGATCGGTTCCTCTGTAGCTCCGTGTGGCGGCTCTCGTGGCAACAGTGAAGAGCAGCGGGATTTGGTATAATGGCTGTCAAGAGATTTTTTGCTAAACTGTGCCACTGGCAATAATTTAAAATGGTGAGCTCTATATTCGCGTTGCGGCGGTAGCTCAGCCCGTGGAGACGCTCCCACACAAACCCATTTATTCTCCAATTTTTCACGGACGAGATTAAAATGTGTGTCTACACTGCGTTGTGTCTTCTGCGTCATTCTGGCTCAAAGTCTGCAATAGCAAATAGTACCGTCAATTCGGAACGATTCAGGGCACCTGAATATGAGCCACACCAACAAAAGTCATAAAGACCTTTTTTTAACATACCGGTGTGTATATATCATAGACTGTATAAAGAATAGACCGCTCCTCCTCACTCCTCCCCGTTTACCACAATGACCACGTTCGTGGGGGAAATCATGACGGATTTACAGGCTCCTCCTCTCCAGCTCTGACGAAGCATGTTCCTAAAAAGGGCATAAGGGCGGGATCTTGACTGTAGACCCCGCCCTGCTCGGCCCTCGCGGGGCGTGTAATGGGCGTGTATTTCTGTTGTAATCGCGCCCATGGCCAGGCAGCGACGTAAACGGCCTGTCAATCAAAGCCAGGCCCTCATTAATTATGCAAGATTTCTCAAATTTAAACTACGATAACCAGCCCGGTGCCCCAGATTGTTTTTAACCCAGCGTAATCACAGGAGGAATATCTAGCTCTAGCCACTTCTAAACCATTAGGCACCGGCATTAAAGTTGTTTTTAACGTGTCTAAAGTCCAATGCATTCCAATGGGGGAATAGCGGTCATATGGAGATACTACAGCAAAGGTGGAGCAATGGCGGCCTCCAGTGTCGTAGTCACAAAGCAGAGCAGTCAGCGGCCATTGGTATATATATATATATATATATATATATATATATATATATATATATATGTAAGCCGCAGCTGTTCCAAGTGCCTTTGAAGACCATCAGCGGGTCGTCTTGTGCACACTGTCGTTGTGTCCTTGGGCAAGACACTTCACCCACAACCCTCCATTTAGACGGCCCCCTACACTTTTTGACACCCCCTATCCGACAATAGTTAGGGTTATTCGAAATCTTCTGCCTTGTGTGAGTGGATTTAAGCGTAAATATAGGTCATTCTAGTAGGCCCATGTATTTTTAACAATTATCTTGTGTGTCGTAATGGCAGGACGTTGCACAAAAGGTAATGCGTCACCGCTCAGACAAAGGGGGGGGGGGACACAGATAAGAGGCTGACACATGACACAATATTCACAGTATGACCGGGAAACTGTATAAATTAGCCGCACCGTTGTAGAAGCCGCACGGTTCAAAGCATGGGGGAAAAGTAACGGCTCATAGTCCAGAAATTGCGGAATTAAAAATATATGAGTTCAAGTTCTCCAGAAAAGCAGGGGATTACACAACAATACATGGGCCAATAATTTATACAAGGCCTATTGGTTTTCCACTTCTCCTGTGGCCAAACAAAACAGAGGAAGGAAAAAAAAAAAACAGCAGATATTTATGACCCCGACCAGGAGGCTGCAAACTTTTGAACCCGAAGAGTCAATTCTTCACAACAACAACTATATTTCCCATCCGTGAAAGAGCCACATCCGCAGCGAACTTTCTCTTCCCTTTTTCTCGGGACAAAGTGTTTAATTACAAACTAAATACTAAATGTGAGGGGGCGTAGGGGGCACGTCTTCTCATGCGATGTCTGTAGTTTAATTTGATCAAAAGGTTTTACTCAAAAACGATCAAAATAGCTTTTTCCATTACTTAGTTTTAGGACAGGAGAGCGGTGTGTTCCTTCCATAGACTGCAAGCACAGCAGTGAGGGGAGGGGCCAAAGGGAAGGAGAGACAGACTCGCGTATCATAATATATATAATATATGTATATATTAAAGTCAATTCTAAGAAATTTGACAGGCTTGGTGGCATTATTAACCTTTTTACTTCAACAAAAAGCTTTTTCTCTCTCCCCCCCCCCTTTTTTTTTAGGGGGGGGGGCCTTGTCACTTTCACAATCCATTTTATTTCTATAGCGCGTTTTAACAACATGACATCTCAACATTAACGTCTTAACAGAGCGTATTTTCTCCAGTTTGGCTTTGGGGTTAAGAGGTTAATACAGTCCCAGCGCGGCGCACGTAATATCTGTGATTAACGCCGCTATTTTTATCTCTAATTATGGAGACGGAGAGCTCTGAGCGCTCATGCAGAGAACGTCACACCGCCATCTTTGGAAACTTTTTTTTCCCCCAAGTGCCAGTCGGTTTCCTGGTTATGGTAAAGTTAGGCGGCCAACAGAAGATTGAGGAAATTAACTAAATAAACGTATATAGGACAGAGCCAGATGTATGTTTTAATGGTTTCAATGTATGATATATTACTTACAAGGATTTTTTTTCAGAAAGGATTTTGGCTCTTTATAAGTGAAAAATAGTGAGGGGATTTATGGCTCTTTACTGGGAGCCGAGGCTTTGGGATCCGTTCATTCCAAAGAGCCGTTCAAAAGACTGGCTCTTTTTAATAACGCCAGCGAGAAAGCTCACAAATTCGAAGACGTGACCGATTTTTATTTAAATTATCTACAATTACAATGGGACTGATGTGTTTGTGAATAAAAAGGGCCACCTTCACTTGTGTCGCCTGCTCTATTGTTGGGCTGATTCTTGTGTTCGTTCGGGGGAGTTCTGGATCAAATGTATGAAAGAAAGTATCCGTCTGTTTTCACAATTGAGATCCTGTTTGGACCGTTCACCTTAAAGAGCCATTCAAAAGATTATTAATGTCACATAACTAGTTAAAAAATTATGCATTGTTTTTTTGGGTTCAAAGCTCAATAAATCCGACTGGGAATTAGATGGTAAAAAATCCCTCTGAAAAAAAAAACCTGAAGTCCAAGAATGGAAAGTGAGGAGTCTGTGAGAGCGACTAAACTGGAGAAGTTGTTGCAAGAGTGGAACGAAATCCTATTTTTTTTCATTGTAAAAGGTAAGTTTTGTCTTTTTTTTTAATACTCTGACATTAAAGCTAAGATGCTAAGTGAGAAAACTGGCTGCAACTCTCAACATTGACCAGTGCGTGAAAAATCTATGCTTTCACCTGCCGTGTCTTAAATTAGTATTAAATCAGAGAAAGGAAGAGAGTTTGGCTACATGTTTGGTGATATGGATCTAAAAAACACAGTCGGACGTTTACCAGTGTGCAGGCTGGCGTTCTGAATGCAGAATAGTGAGATGGCCTGAGTATGAAGGATTACTGAAGCAAAATACCCCTATAACACAATATAACACGGTGGACGAGTGGAGGTAAAAACACAGAGTGAGAAGCAGCCCTTTCTGAAGCCTCGCTGACGCACAGCAGTCCGTGTGAACGGCGTGAGGCGCCTGTGAAGGCCGTGACCTTATCGGACGGGACGGGGCGAAAATGGCACGCTAACCACGCGGGGAGCACATTCTTCAGCTGCATCGCGCCTTTCTCCGTCAAACGCAGGTATTGTCGAAGACGAGGACTCGGACTTCACGTGCGAATGTGGTGTGAAGGTGTGAGTGCTTTGCTCGGGAGGAAAGGGCAACAAGGTTTCCTGTTTCCATCAGAAATACACGGCCTGACCACATGGAGGCGCCGAACTGCTCTGGGGCTGCTGCAGCTGCTCAGGTCAAGGTTCATCAACACTGTGAGCCCAAAGACGACATGAACATCCTGTTAGATTTCTTCTTCCCTGATGGCACGGGCATATTCCAAGAAGACAATGCCGGGATTCATAACCTCAATCTTGATTTTTGATTTGATTGTATTTAAAGAGTAACCGCCGCTAAAACGTACAGCAGACGTACAATAGGCGTCCGTTTCTCCGTTCTGAACAGAGCAGACGTCAAACGGGAGGAATCTGATGGATTCTGTGGAAACCAAGAAACCTCGAGCTCAGCTGAAACTCCAGCTCAAACCCCGAGAAAACACAAGAAACAACTTTCCAGAGCAACTAAATGATGTAACGCAGGTCAAAGACTGGAGTAAATATTGGAGCAGCTTTAAAGCAAAGGCGATCGCTTAGAGATGCTCTCAGTATGAAAGAAACGGTTGGCTTTACTTGAAAAGTAAGACATTATAAGATTATGTGAAAAATAAAATCCAATTGTAACACTGTACATGTTTGAGGACTTGATTGGGGCTGTGGAAAAGTGTCAGTCTGACTGTACTCAGAAGAACCGGTTGTTTATGGAGCTTGGGTTAGACAACAGACCAATAAGAGTTGAAAAAAGTGTTTTAATTATGTAAAGGAAAATGATGTGGGATTTAAACCACAAATTAATGAAAGTTCAAATAATATATTTACCAAACAAAGGGCGACCACAAAAAAAACAAAACAAAAGGTTTCTGTCACTTAATGACTCTGTTTTCAGTATGGAGCCTTGACTAAGGATTACAAACGGAACTCTTTGAACAAAGACTTAGCGGCATAAACTGCTGAGGCAAGATGTTACATTTATCATGTAAACTGTCCGATATTTATTTGGCTTTAAAGTTAAGAAGCAACCCAAAACTAGCCGCTATCATAGCGAAGCTATGTATGTATGCAAATAGGCGGAAGCGACTCGGAAACTTGCAAAAAACAATAACTAAACAAGGTTACTATAAAATCACACAGGTTATAAAACAGACTCACCGCTGAGATGGATTGTATCAAAGCCTGGTTTGGAGGCATTAAGCCGAGGTAGAAGCCACTCAAGATCTCAGACCAGACGCCACGGTGTAGCTGCAGCACACAGTGGGAGGAGGGGGAGAGCGCAGTATGTTTGCAGAGTTGTTTGCAGCTTCAGTGAACGTTCGCTCAGTCAATGGTTGAGTGATTGTTTTGCTAGTTGATTGTTTTCCGTAGCCTGTAGTGGATCGTGGCCCGGTAATTACACCTGTTAAACCTACGTTTAATATTTACATCTTGTCTACATAGACATAACGCACAGATAAACTTTTCTTTCCTCATGCACGAGCTTAACATAGAGACTGCAGTTACGTGTAAGACCTGAGGTGGCAGTCGCGAGTAAAAAAAAAAGGCAATTTCCAGTTCTAGTTCCTCTATTTTTAGATATAATTGATCTGTAACATCCCGTTTGTAAGAAAAGGTAAGACTGGCTTTGAAACTGGAGAAAAGATTATCAATTAATATCGGATATCGGCAGATACTCAAACCCCCCAGTATCGGTATCGGAAGCACAAAAGCTGGATTAATATAATGAAAGAATAGAGTGAACATAGACCAAACAATACCTAAACTTTGCCACTCGCTGCAGTCCCTCCAAAGCCGCTGAGGTCCCGCGCCCTTGCTCTGCGTTTAGGAAACTGATACTTCCACTCCAGTGACCTGCCCCGTCCTGGCACATCACATTTACTATCGTTTTGATCAGCTCCACTCAGACGCGGGGCAGTTCTCCTGGAAGCAGGTGCAACATGCAGCTCTCTGAAAGTGCCAGCCGGGGCGCGCTGCCATGCTCCAGAGTCAGGCTTTTTCCATTTCGTTTTTTTTTTCCCTTTAAGTGATGCCTGAAAAGTGCCTCTGATCAGAATGAAAATGCTCGTGATAAAACGATACAGAGACAGCCACCCACGCTGCGTCAGGGTTTAGAGTTGCCTTTTTAATGCCACAAACACAGCAAATCTAGGCGTTTAGAGTCTCTGCAGAAGAATGAAGAAAAGATCAGATATTGGCACCTTTTAACTAAATATTTTATAAAATGGACAAAGAATTCACTGCAATTTAAGTAAGTAAGTAAGTGCTTTATTGTCATTGTACAAGTGTACAACGAAATAGTGTTCAGGTGTTAGTCCTGAGCCGCGCTGCCACTGTGTCGACCTGACCCACATGACCTTGGAGGTCGGGGGAACTGTAGCACTCGGAAGAAACCTGGCTGGCTGCCTCTGTCTCCTCTGGGTTTGTCCCTGTTTCAGAGCGTGGTGTCCCGCACTGGTCAGCTCCTCCTCCTTCCTCCTCCTCCTGCAGCTTCACAACAGTCGTTCACCAACTCCTCGTTTGCCTCTTGTGACGCCTCCTCTGTGCTGCAGCTGTGGGGCCTCTGGTGCCTCTCCAATGTCTCAGACGAAGAAATGTGTTAGCTGATAAGCTTTAAAAATCTGCTTACTTCAGGACCATTTTAGACTCTCAAAGTAAACAAATCCACCAAACAATGTGGAAAAGAAACCACAAATGCAGGTCGCAGAAAAAGGTGAACAATTAAGTTGTACCAGGAGAGAGGGAGGTTTTTTCCTGTTTTCACATCGCCATGACAACGCTTTTGTTTTTAGAATAACACATGCAGCTGAGTGTGTTTTATTTTTGAACGTTGGATGAATTTGTGGCATAATTAAATGTAATTAGTGTAGCTCCAGCTTTGGCCGAGTGAAACTGAAGACTTTTTAAAATATAAACTTTTAATGCAATCACAGTGAAATTTAATGCCACTAAACAAAAAACCAATTTGTTCTCATTTTATTAAATAAATTACATGTAAAAAAGAAAACAAATCTAAATGATAGGCTCATGAGGATGGAATTAGCTGCTGGTGAAAATAGTCAGTATAAGTAAAAGAATATAGTTGGACAGTTAATTTCAGGCATTTTAGGCCAAATTAGTTGGATGAAGTATTTTCTATAGAGTGGGCGTTGATCCAGTCAGTCTCGGACTAATGGTGGTTCCACTTATGTCGGAAGTCGGAAAATCCGACCAGGATAAAACGTTATCTTCGAGTTGTAGCGTTCCAGTCGTCCAGGTCGGAAACATCGGAGGTCGACACGTCCGTAAAAGCTACAACTTTGTTTCTCATGTTCGAGCATCATAAGCTTCTTCTTGGTGTTTCCATTAGTGTGTATTGGTAACTCCGACCCGGTGGCAGGCAAGTTGCAATTGTGGTTTTCTGGCCAGAGACACCAGAGGGAGATGAAAGGCCATTAACACTTGTAGTACCCCCCCCCCCCCCCCCCCCCCCTTAAGTAAAACCTGTGTTTTATACGGCAGGAAAATGTTGAGCAATGTCATGATTTTCCAATAAATTTGGTTTAATACCAGTTTGAATCCATTTGAGTGCTTTTTAAAGAGACGAAAAGCTTTAATTTTGGTCCAGTTCATGCTATAATGATCAGCGTTGGTGGTGAAGCTGTGTGGACTTTGAACAGGAGAAGGCTACAACCTGTGGAAATGACACCAAACCCCAGGATTTTAAAGGTGGACGAATAATTCACAGCTTTACAAAGTCAGCTCTGTCATATCATTGGCCTTTTCCCCTCCTTCAGTCATACAGTAGAATATTCACATGTCTAGTAATACATACAGTTCTATAGGAAGCACCGACTTGGATTTTTCAATAAGGAGAATTGCTGAAGCAAACACTCAGGATTTTACATTCTCTCAGTACGACCTACAGAACACTGAGATCGACATCGACCCGGAAAATAACTTTTTTTCTAGAGCTACCAATGACTGTCAATACTACACAGAGGATCTGTACAATAGTAAACTTAAGAACATTAAGGCATTCACTGTAATCCACTTCAATAGTCGAAGCCTTTATGCAAACTTTGACCACATCAAAAGCTTCTTAAAACAGTTTTCCACACCATTCAGTGTCATTCTAATCACAGAAACATGGATTAATAATGACAGAGAATTTGAGTTTTCTATTGATGGTTATGAATTTATAAGTATGAACAGAAAGAATAAGCATGGAGGGGGCGTAGCTATGTTTATAGACTCCAACTATAGTTATAAAGTAATGCAAAATAAGACAATGGTGGTGGATGATACACTTGAATGCCTTACTGTAGAGATTACAAGGCAAAAAAAGAAAAATATTATTGTGAGTTCTATTTACAGAACACCTGGCTCTGATATAGATGTTTTTTCTAAGTGGATGGAGGAGCACTTCTCAGGATTAAATCATAAAGTCATGTTTGTGGGGGGAGACCTCAACATCGATCTTTTAAACCCATATAAACATAAAAAGACGGACGAATTTATAAATACTTTATTCAGTATAGGTCTGTTTCCTCTAATAACCAAACCTAGTAGAATAACAACCAATAGTGCCACCTTGATTGATAACATTTTCTCAAATGAAATAGAAAGTGACACAGTCAGCGGGTTAATTATAAATGATATTAGTGATCACCTTCCAGTTTTCGTTATGTATAAAAATGGATATGTTAAAGATGAAGAGGAAAACAAGTATTGGTTTAGAAGGGTAAAAACAGAGAAAACTATTGATGCATTTAAAAAGGAGCTTTTAGCTCAAGACTGGAGTATTGTGTACAGAGAGAATGACACGAATATGGCATATGATGAGTTTACGCAAGTATTTCAAAAGGTATACGACAAAAACTGCCCAATGAAGAAATACTGTAAAAACAGAAAGTGTAAAGAAACACCATGGATGTCTAAAGGTTTACTAAATGCTTGCAAGAAAAAAAATAATCTTTACAAAAACTTTATAAATAACCAAACAAAAGAAGCTGAGGATAAATATAAGAAATATAAAAATAAATTGACAGGTATCATTAGAAAATGTAAACAGGATTATTATAATAAGTTGTTGGATAGTAATAAGAATAATATTAAAGGTTTATGGAACATCTTAAATAGTATAATTAGAAATAAACCAAGAACGATTAATTATCCAAAATATTTCAAAGATGAGGATAACACTTTAAATAATATGAATGAAGTCGTCGAAACATTTAATACATTCTTTGTAGATGTTGGACCGAACCTTGCTGCAAAAATTGCAAACGTTGAGAATTATAATTGTGATCTGATAGAAGCAAATCCTATGTCCCTGTTCCTCAAACCTGTGGAGGAAAAGGAGATACTGGACATTGTTAAAGGGTGTAAAAATAAAACTTCGACCGATTACCATGACATGGACATGAAAACTTTAAAAACTGTTATTGAAAGTATCTCTAAGCCGTTAACTTACATTTGTAACTTATCGTTGCAAACTGGACAATTTCCTGATGGTATGAAAGTAGCAAAAGTGATTCCTCTGTTCAAAGCAGGAGATAAACATCTCTTTACAAACTATAGGCCTGTTTCCCTTTTACCGCAATTCTCTAAAATCTTAGAAAAGGTTTTTAACTCTAGACTCGACAGCTTTATCGAAAAGTGTAATTTACTCTCGGAAAATCAGTTTGGTTTTAGGAACAATCACTCAACTTCGCACGCGCTCTTTGATATAACTGAAGAAATAACTAATGCTGTAGATAACAAGAAATATGCAATAGGGTTATTTATTGACCTGAGTAAAGCGTTTGATACAATAAACTATGATATATTAATTAATAAACTAGAACATTATGGGATTAGGGGGGTAGCTCTACAGTGGGTTACCAGTTACTTAAAAAATAGAAAACAATGTGTGAAAATCGGTGATTATCAGTCGAGTTGTCGACAAATTGTCTGTGGTTTACCTCAAGGTTCTATTCTGGGCCCAAAATTGTTTAATATGTATATTAATGATATTTGTAACACATCTGAAGTACTTAAATTTATCTTGTTTGCTGACGATACAAATATTTTTGCATCAGGAGACGACTTGCAACAGCTGTGTCGGATTGTTAACTTGGAACTCAAAAGTGTCAACAAGTGGTTCAAACAAAATAAATTATCTCTAAACCTGAGTAAAAGCAAAATGATGATATTTGGCAACTGTAATTCCAATGCTCAGGAAGCAATTCAGATAGAGGGTGTTGTTATCGAGCGAGTCCATGAAATCAAATTCCTTGGTGTGATTATTGATGACAGAATTACTTGGAAATCTCACATTAAATATATATCTACGAAAATTTCTAGAAGCATTTCAGTAATTGCAAAAGCAAAGCACATTTTAAACATCAAAGCTCTACATACCTTATACTGTTCTCTGATTTTGCCCTACTTATATTATTGTACTGTGGTTTGGGGTAGTACTTATAAAAACACAGTTAAACCAATAGTATTGTTGCAAAAAAGAGCTATCCGAGTAATTCATAAAGCTGGGTTTTTGGACCACACAAACTCATTATTTTTAAAATCAAAGATCATGAAGTTTTGTGACATTGTTGAGTTCCAAACTGTACAAATGTTATTCAAAGCAAGGTATAAATTGTTACCAAACCAAATACAAAGAAGGTTCCAAGAACGTACTGGTCGTTATGAATTACGTGATGAATTAAACTTTAGGATTCAGAAACATAGCACAACTTTGAAAAGTTTTAGCCCAACAGTTAATGGTGTACAATTGTGGAATAAACTGGAGATGGAATTGAAACGATGTCCAAACATCAACCTGTTCAAATATAAATACAAACAAATGACTTTTGAAATATACAGACAAGAAGAAATGCGTTGCCACTAAGGGGAGCAGTAGAATCAATTATGTGTATTTTTCCTCTATATTCAAGGAAGAGTGTTGCTGCTTGGAACGGTTGTCATTCTATTGCTCAAGTTCACAAACGGAGAATTAGGGTTGGCAGGTTATGGATCTGTTGAGAGGAATCCTCCCAACGGGCTCAAAACCTTGTCTTTTAATGCACCACTCAGCATAGGAACATAATCTACAAATCAGCTGTTAGGGCAGCTGTGTGGGGGTTTGTTGAAGGGGAGTTACTGCCCTCTTCAACTGGCTCACTCTCTGGCTTTTTAATGCACCACACTGTGCAGGGCTTTCATCATACTTCACATATAACTCAATTAAATAAATTATATAATAATGATGATGATAATTAAACCCAAATTAAAATTATACTGAGAATGGTAATGACAACTGGAAAGTATCAAGATCTCAGATTATAATAACTATTAATGTACCTTTATACCATAAAAAGTAACTCTGTAATCACGGGTAAAAATCTGCAAGCAATATATTAAGTAACAAAATTTTTTTTGACTTGCTTTGTATTAGACATCGTATATGAAACTAGATTGTTGTTGTAGCTGTGCGTTGTTCCAATTAATTATTTAAACAGTTAATATATTTTTTGTTGTTTGATGTAAGTTGGTCTGTACGAATGTAGCTGCTTGAAATGTTTTGAAATGTTCTTTTTTTATTTTATTGCACTTGGGGGTGGGGGCTCATAAGCTTTTTGCTTCAGCCCACTCCTTTTGAGCACAATGTGTATTGCTCAAATAAACAAATAAACTAAACTATTAAAATAATAATAACTTCAGTTTCCAGCACAACTTCAGCTTTGGGGCGAGTTCAAAAGCCACATACAGAGCTCCGAGATCATAAAACATGAATCGTGGAAATCCACTCACAGTGCACTCAGAAATCCTCTCATCTTCAGGTTTGATGCAGTCTATTATTTTTGAAACGCAAAGTTCATGAAGCACTCAAGCCTCTTTCATCCTGGTACAGTTTCCTTTTTATCTAATCAGGGTTGCCATGGTGACCTAGTCACACTATGATTTAGCAGATTTCCCGCCGTAGATAACCGTTCTGTTGCAACCAGCCACTGCAAACTGATGTCCCTTCACCGTTTGATCAAGCTGTGAGAAAAGAAAGTCATGGAGATCATTACTGACGAGACCTTGGATCATGGAAATGTAGATATGAGGAGCTCTTTTCCAAAACGATATAAATCCATTTAAATAGTTTTCAGGAAAAGTAAATTTTTTTACCTAGACCCACACATTTTGTGAATATTAAACTTAATCTGTTAAAATGTTTGTTTGTTTTTGGCTCAGTCTGAACACGTTGAACAATGATTATTAAATCAAACTATTTTGTTGATTATAAATTCAAAATTCATGTTTTTTTTTAAAACGCTATAAATCAATCAATTTGTTTCCATAAATTTTTGCTTTTTTAAATAACAAACAAGAGAACATGCAACATATAATCAGGGACTCTTCATACTATAAATGAATATAAATTAAAGGTCCTATATCATGCAAAATCGACTTGTTGGAGTTTTTAAGGCAAGGCAAGGCAAGTTTATTTGTAGAGCACAATTCATACACAAGGCAATTCAAAGTGCTTCACAGTTGCATAAAATTACAAGAAAACAGATCAAATCAATCATTAAAACATCCAACATAAAAATTTATCAATGACAGTAAAAGGCGAGAGTGCAGATAAAATACTTTCAGTTTTCATCTGCTCGGGTAAAAAGAGCTGTTTTCAGCCTGGATTTGAACATTGTCAGAGTTGAGGCCTGTCTCACATCCTCATGCAGACTGTTCCAGATTTTAGCTGCATGAAACTGAAACGCAGCCTCACCGTGTTTAGTCCTGACTCTGGGAACCACCAGGAGACCCCTCCCTGAAGTTCTCAGGGCCCGAGATGGTTCATACGGCTCTAACATGTCAGAGATGTACTTTGGTGCTAAACCATGAAACGACTTGAACACGAGCAGAGCCGTTTTAAATTCTATTCTCTGAGTGACAGGAAGCCAGTGCAGGGACCGGAGCACTGGACTAATATGGTGGTATTTCCTGGTTCTTGTCAGGACTCGAGCAGCAGCGTTCTGGATGTTCTGCAGCTCTAACAGCTCGTTTAGAAAGGCCAGTGAGCAGGCCATGTTGTGACCATGTTGTGATGCCATTTCCTTCTCAAAAACACCCCCAGAGTGTTTTTTGGCTTCATTCACGCAGTTCTAAGTAATTCTCCTGAATCCTGAGTCTGAATCTGAGTTGTGACTCCGATGTATTTTACAGCCTGATTTTAATTTATAAAACAACTTTTTCATTATTTCTGTTGTAAGAAAGAAAAAAAGGGAATTCCCCGACGCGTCTGTGCTGTCCCGGGAGAGTAAACAAACGCACCCCCGGAGGATCCGAACAGAAGTCCTGTTAGTGAAGAAGGAGCTCTTTCCAACCTACTCTGGACACGCCTGTTCTTTTTTCTTACCCAACGATAATGTCACGGATGTGCGTTTGGCTACGAGAGGAACAGGACTATTCAACCTTCATAAAGAAGAGTGCACTCGCCAGAAGTTGGAATTTATTTCCGGGATTCAGCGACGATATCAACCGACCTGATGGATGCTTAGAGAACCGTGGCCAGAATCAAAGTGGATTCACTTTTATCACCAACGCGAGTCCCATAACGTAAACACCCGATGATGGGGAGGCCAGGCTGAGCGGTGAGTCAATCAAAACGTGTTGTCACGACCGGTTAGCGTGTGTGTGTTAGCATGTGTGTTAGCGTGTGTGTTTGTGTGTGTTAGTTTGTGTGTTAGCGTGTGTTTGTGTGTTAGCGCAAATGCATGAAATAAATAAAAGCCAAATAAAATAAATAGTTAAGTAAACTAAATATTAAAAATAAAATACATTATTAATTATCATTGCAAACACTCTCCCAGCGGCTGGAACATTGACAGCTTTTATTTTGTAGGGACAACAGGAAGCGTTTCGCTGCCATTAGCGGAACCTTGACATCGATGTCAGTGCAGATTTATGTAGTTTAGTTTTTACCGCGGACTTGGATTATTTATTGTTATCTGGTGTAAAGGCGAGTTTAGACGGAGCGTTTGTGTTTGTGATCGATCATAAGACAGACCCGAGAGAAGACGAGACGCTCGCGCCGATCGGAGGAGTTATTTTTTATACACAATGGTGATTTTATTCAAATCGTGGGTCACACAACATTTGTTGCTTGCCCAGTTTCCAAAAATAGTCCCGGGAGGTTTGAAAAGTGGCTAAATCTGGGTCAAAGTGACGCTTGGATCAGCTCCACTCCGCAGCGTTCCCTCTCGGCCTGGGTTCGTCTGTTTACTTCCTGCACGTGAGTTATGATTTACACTACTGTTCTTTGTCCAGTCGGTGTTTTCTACGCCTCGGTGTCGGTCTCACCGACTCCTCAAGGCCTTCAAAACAGCCATGGCCTTGGATTGGTCATCAAGACGTAACCCCGTCTCACCTCTCACGATGTCGTAATGTAATTGATATGAGCCATATATTGATACAGCACTATCGGCATATTTACAGTGTACAATAGTTTGCGCTGAAATACAATCGTTTTGGAAGCTTTGTACGATATAATGGTTTTGAGAATCTGGCAACCCTGACGCCACCTCATCTCGTATTTTCCACTGGGAAACTGGGAAATGATTTTGATGCCCAAGTTCCTTTTGACCTTTCAACACCACAGAGAGCAGATTTAGGAATGGAGAGAGCAAATGTGGCTCTTCAGGCGAATAGCAAGTTTTTGTAAAAGGTTTGTAACCCATGTCTCTTGAACTGCCCGTGATCACCGCCCTCCGCTCGTGCATGTATTCTACTGCTAACAGAATGCTAACAGCCCATTGAGATGTATGGTCCTGTTGGCTACAATGAATGAATGAAGCTTCTGATTGTTTTGATTATGTTGCGCAGCCGTTTTGATGAATGTATTTATTATTTATTTTGGAAATAAGCTATTGTTGCTATTTTATTGTGATACTTATGGTTTTTCCTGACCTTGTTTTCAGGTTAGGTTTTTTCCACCCCATCCATCCATTTTCTTCCGCTTTATCCGGAGCCGGGTCGCGGGGGCAGCAGTCTCAGCAGAGATGCCCAGACTTCACGGTCCACCTACACCTCCTCCAGCTGTTCTGGGGGGACCCCGAGACGACACCAGGCCAGCTCGGAGACATAGTCCCACCAGCGTGTCCTGGGCCTTCCACGAGGCCTCCTCCCAGTGGGACATGCCTGGAGCACCTCCCGAGGGAGGCGACCAGGAGGCATCCGGAACAGATGCCCTAGCCACCTCAGCTCTGGCTCCTTTCGACGTGGAGGAGTACCCCGCCCAACGAATTCCTCTGCTAGAGGTGGCGAGCGAACCGAACCGGTAGGACCTTAAATCTTTTTGTTGCCTCCGCCGGACACCATTCTTTGGATTCTAGTTTTCTTTTGTTCCTTTGTTGAAACTGAACTGAACTGCGTTTTTCAAAAGGAGCATACACACTATGAACTTTGCGTTTTAGAAGAAACCTCTGAACTCTGAAAAAGAACAGAACTCTGACTCTGACCAGACGTCATAAAGGGTTTTGGTTCATGTGTTTCTTTGTCCCCCCACTTTATTGTAATTATTGTTGTGCACTTTAAACAATAATGTATTTATTTTTTACTTGAATGTCCTATGTATGTTTACCACTTTTGTTTCAATACAGGTCGCTTTAAAGCTTATTTCTGTACCTCGTATTCGTGTTCCTTAAACACCCCAAGCTCCCATAACGAATCAGTTTGTTCTGTCCAGTCATATCCATCCCGTTGCAATACGAGTCCTAACCTTTATGTTAATTAATCATTACAGGTTCATACCGTCTTCTTGGTTAGACTATCACTGTTTCGTTCTTTTAGTAACACAGAAGGTTTGTTTACCTGCTTTACTAGGGAAGTGAAGTGATCGAAACTAGCAAAGCAGGTAAACAAACCTTCCGTCAAAACAGTGATAGAATAGCAAGTTGGCGACCACCACGAGTTCCGCGGCTCAGACTGTTGCAGGAGTTCAGACGATGGTTTCTCTGTCTCCGCTGCTCTTCTCGTCCCTCCAAACAACGTTTACAGCGATCTCCCAGTCCGTCACGGGCCAGAGACCCATCGGTGCCTGTGCAGACCGGGAAAAATAAAAAACTGTTTTCCTCCACAGCAAATCTGGATTCAGCAGCTCCGAATCGTGGCGCGGGTTCGAGCGTCACTGGAACCTCGGTGTGTGTGTTCTCTCATAGGAGGTTCTAGCGTCTCGAGTCTTCCCTCACTCACTTTCCTCTCCATATTCAACCCCCCTGAACACCATCCTGTTCCGAGTGAGTGTGTGGAGAATCCTCCCAGAGCCCACCCAGCTCTAAAGCAAATGTTTGTTGCTATTGTGCAGAAACGTGTAGAAGTGGCGAAAGACTCCACAATTATCTCCTGTTCTGCTGACAGATACGGTTTCCCTGCGCTTCGAGAGCAGATCCCCCTGATGGGCACTTCCACTCTGTCTACGCACACAGAGGAGACGCTCGCTACAGAAAGCCCGTTACCGTTAGCCAATCCGTCAGACTCGCTGTCTCTGAGCAACAAACGAGCGGAGATTTCCGGCGAGCGCGGTTGTTGAAGAAACGCTTTGATGAAAAACCGCCGCGGATCTGAATAGAAACCTGGGAGCATTCGTGACACATGCTCACAGCTCGCGGTTCTCCAGAGCGGTGGGCGCGATCACAACGGGAGAAGCGTAGTGGCCAATTATCGACTGCTCTGTGGTTTTCAAGTGGAAATGGAGACGGAATCTTCAGTTTGCTGGCGAGGTTTTGTCGGCATTCTTTGTGATGTGGCCAAACGGTGATTTTTTTAGAAACAGCAAATAAAAATGGAAGGAATAGACATACAATACGAGCAATCGCTGTTATTCTTTACAACTATTGGTTGGCAACGGCTGATGCGTCCAGGCCTCCAACGCTGTTTTTATAAATGTACCGAACTGCGAAAGGGAAGTTTGTGAACACAGAGAGGCAAAAACAATCATTATTTATTTTAAACCACCACAGCCCCCGGACGGTTTGCTTAGTGCAGTGGAGCAACTTTTGTCCTGGTCAAAAGATGGAGCGCCAAACGTAGTATGAACGAATGCTGGTTTTGTACATTATGAAAAGTGGGATGTGTAATTCTAGTCACTCCTGGTCAAAATGTCTGTTGAACAACGCGAAGCAAAGGGGAAGATGAAATGATTTCCAAAAAGAATGAAGATATTCCTCTTGAGTATTTCTGCTTGTAAACACATGTATAGCAGCAAAGGGCGACGGTGGCGCAGATGGTAGAGCGGGTCGTCTCGTGATCGGAAGGTCGGGGGTTCGAATCCCGCCTCCTAAAGGTGCACATTGTCGTTGTGTCCTTGGGCAAGACACTTCACCCTCCTTGCCTCCAGTGTCTGCGTACCCTGGTGTATGAGTGAGTGGCAGGTGGTGGGCCGATGGCGCAGACTGGCTGCCCCAGGGCAGCTGTGGCTGCAACAGCAGCTCACCACCAAGTATGGAGTGAATGAATAATGACGACAGTGTAGCGCTTTGAGAAACTTGGTAATACAGGCTTGTAAAGCGCAATATAAGTGTAAGGCATTATTATTATTATTATTAGCAAAGAGACTCACGAAAGTCTCCCATCCTCTGAGCTCAATCCACACATTTTCAAAGATGTTTAAGTCACGAAAGTAAATACCGTATTTTCCGCTATAAGTGTGGCTGGGAGCGACTAGTATGTGTTTCTCCCCCCCCTTTTTATCCAAATATATAATTTCACATGCCACCAGAGGGCACTGCAGGCTAATTGAGCAGCAGAAAGAAAGTTTGGAGTGAGTGAAAAGTGGAGGATACTACAATGACGTAAACAAAACAAGCTAATCACGGGCTAAAAGCCAGAGCCACAGCTAGAGGAGCGAGTTTACAAATGAGAGCTTAAACAACGTGCTGTTGGGAGCGGCTTGTCAACAGTTACGCCTCCGTGTCAAGGCGACCGTTCAGAAGTGACACAGAGGATGAAGATTTCAATGGATTTAGTGATTTGGAGTGAGATCAAGAGCTTGCTATGTTCTTTATGCTACAGTTATCTGGACTGTTTATGTGACGTTAACAAACCAGACACCCATTTAGTTTGTTGTTTATGCTTCATGTAGCTAACCATCAATATGTTACGTTAGCATACCGCGTACGCCTATTCAGCCTGTTGTTTTTTTCATTAGGCAACGTTTGACTAGTGCGTCTTATACTCCGGAGCGACTTATAAATAAGTGTTTTTTGTTAAAGTCAGTATCGATGGCTCACATTAGCCCCGCGCTGCCCGGCTCCAGTTACCGAGGCCGGACGGCACAATGGAAAGAATCCGCCAGAAGTCTGGGCGGACGCTGCACCACTTTCTGGATTTCAGAATAAAATCAGATACTAATTTAAGTTAACTTAAGATGACTTGGCTAATGTAAACAATACGACAAAACCAATGGCCGAGGAAAGCCCTTCTCTTTGGTCCTCATGGCGGGGAGCTGACACTGCTGTAATACCACCCCCTGGTGACCAGGGGGGACTCCAAAATACACTTGGTAAATCAATCAATCAATCAATCAATCAATCAATCAATGGTTTTGTATAGCCCAATATCACAACAGGAGTTGCCTCATAGGGCTGTAACAAACATTAAGGCAATAAAACAGAGCAGTAAATAAGACAATGTAAAGTTCAGGGGAATCAAGTATCCAGGCAAACATAAAGTCCAAATAAGCGTCAGCAGTGGGTGGCCATGAGCGGCGCGGGTGTCCCCTAAACAGCATTTTTAATGAAGACTTTGACCTTTTCTTGGAATGAATCAAATTTTAAACCACGCTGGTTTTTGTACATTAGAAATAAAAAGCAATTATTATTCAAAAAGCGGAAGCCTAAGTCTATGATTGACAGGCTCTGGAGCTCGGTGGAGGCTCATGGCTGGTCCGCCCACCCTACGAGGGCGGGGCTTCCTGCCTTTTTGCCCCTTTAAAGAACAAGCTTCGTGGGAGGAGATTTCGCAGCCATGTTCATTTCACAGACCACTCGGGATCATAACTATGAATGGGGCTGAATGGAACCCTGGTTATCTCTTCTATAATATAACTATCGGCAAAACACGCATGTGGCCACGGAGGAGCAGCCAGAGGATCGGGAGGAGCACACGGACAATACGTTTCATCGTGGAGGAGGACAATGATCGCTGTACTTGGATCAGGTGGATTTCTGAGGGCAGAAATCCGGAGAGAAGCAGCATGGAGTGGACCAACTGGACTTCTAACTGCGGATTGTAAATTTGTCTTCTTTTATCGTGCGAAACCTCGTGAAGTCGTGGCCTCGTGAGGGCCTTGCACCGTAAACCAGGAAGTGCCTAACCAACAAACTTACATTGCGAAACAGACCTTTTTAAATACCTGTAAATCACCATTACTCTGTATTTGCATGATGACGATACTATTAGCTCCCTTCTGCCACGCAGTTATGAACACAGACAAGGCCAAAGGTATTTTAGGAAGCCACAGCAAAGCACCATTTGTCCTCTTTCCATCGATTATAAGCTGTACCTTCCCATTCGACCGGGAGTGCACACGAGCACGCTTCAGGCCTCAGTATATCAATCTCCTCTATGGCCCGCTCCGGTCAAGCCCTATCTGTTGTGCGCACATCTGCGGGCTGATCAATAGGACAAAGAGAGATTTCATTAAGTGAAGAGCTCAGGCAGGGACTTTGGCGGAGGTCTGATCCAAGAAGCTGTCGCGCTCTTGTAGTCCATTACGGGGGGGATTTAGGGACATTATTATGGGGTCAGGGGTCAAACTGTCGGCCGCCCGCGGTGCCGCCAGGGCCCGGCTTAATTTCGAAGCAGTTCAAGGCTGATTGCGCCCTTCCTTATTTATTTTGCGGAGTCGAGCTCAGCGGACCCAGTTTGGAAATGGTTTGGGATATAATTATATATTATCGTAACGTAGGCTGCAGCATTTCCACTTACTGTAGCGAGAGTTTAAAAACTATATCCACCTTATTCCTAGGCCCCATGAGCCTTTGCGTGAAAGATGTGGGCGATTTCCGGTAAGACCGGGGCCGCTGTTTGTTTGCATGGAGACCGTTCGTTGAATCCACTTTTTATGAGCTTTAGACAAAGCAGAGACAAAGCTACGAGCCATGATTAACTGCTCACAATAAACTTATGACTGAAAGAGTTTTCTGACCCGTGGACGTGTTGGCCAAGTTGTACCAATTAACCTCTGTGGATATCTTCTAATTCTGCGATCTTTCACAAAGACTTTACTCAGATGTGGTACTTTAGGCTCAGAGAATGGATTGTCAGCAGTCTTTTTGTTTCTCGTCGATTGGTCAAATATCCGTGGAGATCTTCACATTTTCAGATTAAACTGAGTGAAAGTCTGTTTACGCCGTTACATACGCCGCTCCACGTGGAAAAATGCCATGACTGTAGTTTAATTAGGTCAGAGGTTTTGCACAAAAAAACGAGCAGAAAAAGTTGGAATGCTCTTTGCATATCCAAGTATTCAGACCCAGTTCAGCTTGTGTGGCCTCACGGGGCTCGGGTCATCTCACTCGTACAGTGTGAGGTCAGTCAGTCGTGGGTTAAGTGTTTATTTACCTCCGTGGGCTAAGGCTTTCTTCATACATGTATGTGCGTCAGTAGCATGTAGCGTGTTCAAAATCAAACATGTCAGTTTAAGGCCAGTTTTAGCGTGTCCCAAACACGGCTTGTTCCAGAGCCACAAGTGTCACTTTCTCTGTTTTTTTAAATAACCCACGAACAGCGTAACGTGTCCCAGAGCTGCGCGAGGACGTCTGTTCAAATGTTACGGAGGCGAAAATCATCTTAAAATGTGAAAATAAATCGCTCTGTGAAACGAAAATTCCCCCCATCCTCGTTTCTACATGAGCCGCCCCAGGAATAAGGTGGATACAGCATCGAACAGGTGAAAAGAGTACCGTAATGTTTGGACTATAAGCCACTACTTTTTTCACACACTGTGAACCCTGCAGCCTATAGGGCTCTTCTATAAAAAAAAAACAATGGCGGTATTAAACAGTGTTTTTGCCTTGAATGACAGATTGCGTTCGATAAATTGAGTTTTTCTCGGATGTTCCATTTTGTCGGAACTACAGAGTTACTGATTAGAATCGACGACTGCAGATCTAAACAAACTGTGTGGATTTTGTTTTAAAGTTTAACGAAACTGTGCCGGACACGTCAGGCTCCAAATTCTACCATTTACTTTGCTTTAAACATAAAATAAATTGTTAATCAAATGTTTGATGACATGTGTTAAGCTAAGTCATGCTTTAGCTAAATCTAAAGCTGAATAAACTAGACAGAACGTCGCCTAAAAGCTTCTGAAACATTTTCTCGTCAGCTTTACGTTTAACTTGGATCATGATTATTTCCCGAAATGCGAAACATAAATGTGTGAAATTCAGCACAAAGTTCAGATGGATTATTGAAGCGTACGAGGCATTGTGAGTGCGAGGAAGCAGACAGAGCATCAGCTTGACTTGTGTGTCCGTGTCCATCGTTAACGCGCATGTTTCAAACGCCGGGCAGCAAATAAAGACGACTAAAACTAAGCTCGGTACATGAGGACAGCTCAAACTTTTCATCCATTTTGCATCCATAATGCGCCTCCTCAATAACAGCATTTATCACAAAATCAAGACCTCTACAAATGAAAACAAATCGCATAAATGTAGGCTGCCATTTTTTTAGTCACTTTTTATTTGACAACAATTGGCCCCATATTCACGTTGTAATGTCCGGATGAAATCAGGCGAAAAGTAACAAAGCGATCACGGCGATACGCGAGTCTCTCCACACAGTGTTTCCTTTGAACCAGGCCATTATAAAAGCAGCACAAACCGAAGGTCATGAGTCCTGACAAAGGTTTTTGCTTTAGTGTCGTTTGGAGCCTGAGCACAAGGCTGCAGCTCACGGACGGTAAGAACGCAGAGGGATAACTAACTAAATAGAAGTTATGAAATGATAAAAGATATACCAGGCGTAAACATTGTAATCCAATAAAAATAATGATACATGGGAATTATGTAGCGCTTTTAAAAGGACACAAAGACGCGTTACATGGGGGACGAAATACAGAAAAACAGACAAAGGACTGGAGAGTGGGGGGTCGGCCCGTCATTCGGACATCCCTCCATTTTGACATCCCGTCAATCCAACACTTTTTGACACCGCTATTAAGGTTAGAGCGAAGGTAAGGTTAGAGTTAGCTTGTAAACTCCACTATCCTTAAAGAGACTAGATCCGCGCACCTGGTTTCTTAGAAAATACAATTTGTCCTTAGAGACAGAACCCACAACAATGACATCACTCAACCATTTTTACTGCATATATTCTTTAAAAATACAAAAACTATGATCTAAAACACAATCTTGTTGCCTCAAAATAACCCTGTTTGATTGAATGTTTACGAATCTTACCAATTAAATATGCTAAGACCGTTTGCATTTGTGGCATTAAAAACAACATTAAATTTGACTTGCTGCCACCTGTATGCCCGGTTTTTATCAGCTGTTTGTAATTATTTCCGTTGGTAACAGAATTGTATAAATGCAATTTTGCTGAGAAATTATCCCATTTCATTTCTCCTGCTGTTATATTTATCCCCTGCTGTTCAAATAATGTAAGACCTACAGTCCTCATCATCTCGGGACAAGTTTTGCACACACATTACCTTCATAATATCATGCTGGAGCACCTTTGCTTGGCAGTTTCACCCAGGAGTTTATGAAGTTGACGCCTTCCCAAAAAAAAAGCATCCTCTGTTTAATTGTCTGTGGATGCATTTTTCAGAAGGACTTGATATTATCCTGGTTGGACCAGCCAAGTAAACGGTGCAGCGTAGTATAAAAATAAGAAAAACTTACCCTGTTTAGTCCAGGCGAGGCAGAGATTTCCCGGAATTAGCTACAACATCGTCTTTCCCTCACGTATTCATTCACAAATATTGACATATTTACATCCACGTGTCCTGATGGGGACCTGAGATGGCGCTATAATTCAAATATGGTCATTCCCTTTATGGGAGCCAGGAGAGGATGAAAGACGAGAAAGGAGAAATGTTCTCACGCATTCGCACACTAATTCCAGGCCCGATTTATTGAGCACAAAATCCAAGACGAAATTAGATTGATTTTTTTTTTTCACTCATGAATACATGCCTTTAATTAATGTGACCTTTGTTGTTATGGCAGCCATTTTGAATACCGAAGTGGAATTATGCAGTATAAACACGGCCCCAGAGACGCACGTTTACGTGAAGAAACCAGTGAGTCAGTGTTTAAGCTGTTCAAGACGTTAGCATGCAACCGGTTAGCCTTTAGCTTCAACAGCTCAGCTCTGAAGCACACTCCAAACCTTGGATACAACATGTGACAGAGGTCAGAGCTGAGCTGTTACTGTAGGATTTTCTCAGTGTTTATAGATGTGTTTATGTGTGCCACTGAGTTGCTAACCGGTAGCATGCTAACGTCTTGAGCAGCTTAAACACTGACTCAGCCTGAGACTCTGTTGACATGACAAACTGTAAAAATCACAGAGAAAGGATTCCTGTTCCCTCTTTGATGAGTTAATTTAGTCTTCAGAGTGAAGCAGATCTTTAGTAAATCCTGCTGTAGCTCGACAGACAGAGCGGCTTATATCACATAAACCTGCGTCTCTGGGGCCGTGTTTTTACTGTTTTCTTCTTGAGCAATGATTACGAGTAAATAAAAATGCCACTGTCAATCAGTCGTCTTTCATTTTCATCCTAAGTAGAGATATTGTTACATGTTGTAGTACTGCATAATTCTACTTCGGTATTCAAAATGGTGCCCGGAACTAAGTGTCATTTGAAACACATGTATAGTTTAATCAAAAACTAAACAAGATCCAAATTGTCTCCGAAAAAACCTTAGTAACAGAATAATACAATACATTTAAACCTGTGTATAGGTAATTTTGACAATGTTTACGCATACACTTGCAATATATATATTTATTTAAATCAGCAGAAGTTTCACATTTAAATCACTAAATTGATTTTGTTTCCTCATTCCCCTCTAAAGCTATAACTTTCGCATGGATCGTTTTCTCTGTTATGGCTCCGAGTGGTTGTTTACTATCCATCGCCATGCCAACGGGAGGACGCCATTGTTTCTCACTGGCCGCTCACCCGCTCGACCCACTGACCCGCATTCCACGGCTTCAGAGGAGTGGACCGGAGGAATGCGGGAGGAGCCGTGGAGCACAGGGACCGAAAAGGCTCAATGGACGCTCGCTCCGGCGGTTTCCTGCCCCGACCACCTCCCCACGTCACTGGAGGCAAGACGTGACTTTTATTGACCTGGAAATCGTCAATATTTGCCAACTGCAAACTGAACAGTGCCAACTACTGTCTGGAAGAGCGCATTATTAGACATTTAATCACAAAACATGATTAAATGTACTTTTTATTTTGAAGCCTTTAATGAAATGTAGTGTAGTGAAATGTAAATATTGGTCCCGATCTTCTGTTTCTGAACGCAGACTGGGGGCGCTCTGTGAAATCTGGAGCTCCATACCTGGCACAGTGAGCGGTGGGACAGGCTCCCATGATGACAATGCCTTGCACAGCAGTGGTCCCTGTCCAAGCTTAACCTCCTACAGACCGTTCCAGACTGGGATATTGTCCACTGCGGTGGGTGTGGGGAGCGCATAACAACTTCTCAATATACTTAATACGCAACAGAGCCGTGGGAACAGAGAATTGACAAGGTTACGTCACTCGCTGCGCCGCTATGTTCCATTAACATTAACATTAGCCAAAACTAACCATGGATGAAATAGTCGAGGATTTTGCCTCCGTGTTCTCGCGAGTTTATATTCATAACTCCTATTTGTGAGTTGGACTACAGCCGTCGTCACGTCCGCTTATTGATAATCGGTTTATTTCACTGACAGTCTGTGCTTGTTAGGCCCGTCCAAACTGCTCCCATTGCTCCGTGACCAGACTAACGTCCCTGCGTGGGATGGACAGGGCATAGTTATGACAGAGCCAGGCAAGTGCTGAGGGACTTATTTTGGTCAGGGGGAGCTGAGAGGCAAGATTGCCCCAAAAAAAAATGCTTTTTCTGTGGTTATTTCCTATTTAATAATATTGCTTGCAATACACAAACTAACCACAAGGGGGTTCTGCAGCACCCTCAGCATCCTGGGTTGACGTGGAGTTTTTTAAAAAGCGGAGGTTCACGAGCTGAAAATTCCATAAACCTTTTAGCCATGAGGGGGCAGTTGCCAATCGTAAGGCGTAGTAATACAGGAGCACTTCGACTACTGTGAAGTCCTCCTAAGGTATTATTACGCCTCACATATATAGTTCCCCTTTTTATCCACTTGGAAAATCGACATGTTTAATTTTGCGTAACTAGACTTGGATCGTGTGAAGGCTCACGTAATTGCATTTAAATAGGGAAAACATGGAACAGCTTGGTGACTTCTAACTTCACCCCAGTTTGGAGCTATACCTTTGCTGGGAGAGGCTAAACGCTAACAACATTAGCGTGACTGAGCGCACGCACAAGGACCAGACGGCTACGCATCAACTCGTCTAAGCTGAGGGAAGAACATATCTCAGTATGGAAAGCAGTGGCCTGTTCCTTTAAAGTAGAGACCTGTAAAATTGTCTCATGTAAAGAGCTTTGTGACCATGTCTGTGAAAGACGCTATCTGAATAAAGCTCTTCTTCTGAATAAATAAATAAATATTTTTTTTTGCTGCATTTGTCCATAAATGAATCTATATAAATCTATCTGCGCTTATTTTGTTCTTCCGTGTGGAGACTAGCCCCCTCTGCAGGTGGTTTGTATGCTTCAAAACACATAGAAGTTTTTGCTAAGATGTTAAGATGTCCTAAATACTTTAAAGTTTTGATGTTACATAACACAGGCCCTTTCTCTGATTTTTTTTCCACACTAAAGCCTGTCCTTTTTTTCCCCTCATGATCAAACCATGGCTCCTGCGTCTGACAGCTCCTATAACCTCTCTCCGCGGCTGTGGCCACATCTCCATTCTGCTGTCCAAATATTACACTGTCAACACCTACAGACGAGCCTCCTCCGCGCCAGAAAAACAAACAGGACGAGACAGCCGCACTCCACCTATATCGCCCCGGCCAGCTGTTCGGGCCCCGGCGCGCACATCTACTATTTATACAGCATATTTGCATAATCTGATTTGATAGGAGTGTGGAGAGCTGTTATGGGGAGCAGGTGTCAGTGCACATATTCAGGTCCCGATAAGGATCACTTACTTCGGTTGAAAATGAAGGTAAGCTTAGCCCCAGATAACAGCAAATTGGGTTATTTGCATGGATGTTGTGCTGTGTGTGCGGAGAGGGGTCCCGTCATTGTGGTAAATAGATGAATAAAAAGGTGAGGCGTAAAGCCACTCGAGTTTGTGCGGTCAGAATTGGTAAACAGGGGAGAGGATTGGGACGATGAGTGGGAGTGGAGAGGACACGAATGCAGTTTTGTGGCATTTCACCCAAACTTTACAAGAAATGGTTTGATTCAATTAGTTTTACCGTCAATTCTGTCACACGCAGAGAATGGAAATTGTGTCTCTCTCAAACCCCTGGTGCAAAACACAACACTAACTCTAGAGCAATATCAATATATATGCCAGGGAATCTGCAAGTGGCAGCAAGTCAAATTGAATGTCTCTTCAGGCCATTTAAATGGCCCAAAACAATATTTTTTTTATTACAAATGCAGACTTTATCATTCAGGCAAGTGCTGTTTCCACATTGAATCTGACACCAATAAAGCTACTAAGGGAGGCACAGATACATTTCTGAAGCCTTTAAAATGTGACACTTGATAGTGAACTTGTGCAAATGTTTTGTCTTTATCCAACTTAATGATTTTATTACTGCACATAACGTCCTTGAGAAATTCCAGTGTGACTTTAGGGTAAACCACAGCACCCTTTTAAAGATCTTAAATGATCTTAGGTTAAATGATGACTCACAGAAGGTCACAGTGTTGGTTCTACTGGATCTGAGCGCTGCCTTTGATACAGTCGACCATACTATTCTTTTAACTCGTTTAAAACACCTCTCTGGTGCTGTCCACAAATGGTTTACATCCTACCTCACAGACAGGACCTTCATGGTGAGTGTGGATACCTGCTCCTCTAAGGTCCATAACATTACATGTGGTGTCCCCCAGGGTTCGATTTTTAGGCTTTAGTCTTTAGTTTTCTTACAGAATATTATTATATCAAGTTGTTTTGTACAGCCCAATACGCCTCAGGGCTGCACCAAACATTCATTCATTTCAGACAACGGCACAAAGGTTTACAAAGTAGACAAATAAATCACATACTTCTGTCATAGAGTACGAACAACAGGTAATATATAACAACACGCAGGTATGATGTTCCAAATCTGCCGAAAAGGAAGTGGGAAGGAAAAAATGTATTTAATCCCAATTCCCATCAGTATTAACGCAATGAGCTTCACTGTTACTTTCTTCAGAAGTTGTTATACAATTGTTATAACATGGTGCCATAAGCAACAGAGAACTATTACATTGTCACAACAATATATACCAACAAAGGTGAAAGACAATTATAATATATACAATATACAGTCAACACTAAGGAAAGGAAAGAAATAACCAATGTAATGTCCAAACAAATGTAATGTCTACTGTAAATGGGCATTCAGCAGCAAATGAAAACATGCCCCGGGCGTGTAATGTGACAATCGCTGTTTAGCTGTGAGTAAAATATGATTAAAAACTTAATTTCTTGTCATGACTTCTTGGTGGTAACGGGACGCATTTCTGCTTTATATTCTTCACTTTCCTGTTCCCTCCCGTATTTTGGGTTTCTGTGCAAACGTCACCGTCTGCCACACTTCTCGGACCAAACCATTTCATCCCACCGCCATTTACCGTCAGCGTCTCACAAATAGAAGCAATTAGTGGCCGGTCCGTGAGCACCGGGACGGCAGGAACGCGGGGGCGGAAATGTGCCTTTATCGAACAATAACAGCCGTCCCACTGGACTTCGTGTTCGTCGCCAATGTGTGGAAGCCGGGAATTATGACTATTGCAATCGGACTTCAGAGCCAGGATTCAATTAGAAAAGGTAAAACATGCAAGGATCGTCTATTTAGGCCATTTTCAAGAAAGAATGAAAGGAATGCTGTAAATAAAATGCACTGGCAAATCCATATTTTTGTGGTGGTCGGCGCCTCACTCTGCAGCAGCGGGAGAGTAACTGTTAAACGGTAATGACATGCTTTTAAATTGAAGGAGAGATCCGTGGAACAAATCATTGACCAGTCGGGCCACAACTAGCAAATACATCCGGCACTGTAGTGTCCAAATGCTTCTACACTCAACAAAAATATAAACGCAACACCTTTGTTTCTGCTCCATTTTTCATGAGATGGACTTAAAGATCTAAAACTCATTCCAGATGCACAATATTACCATTTCTCTCAAACATTGTTCACAAATCAGTCCAAATGTGTGATAGTGAGCACTTCTGCTTTGCTGAGATAATCCATCCCACCTCACAGGTGTGGCACATCAAGATGCTGATCCGACATCATGATTAATGCACAGTTGTACCTTATACTGCCCACAACAAAAGGCCACCCTGAAATGTGCAGTTTTTTTGCTTTATTGGGGGTCTGGGGACTCAGAACCAGTCAGTATCTGGTGTGACCACCATTTGCATGGGGGTCTTGACTCCAGCTCGTCGCCGTAACAGGCTTGAGTGGGCAAATGCTCACATTCGATGGCGTCTGGCACGTTGGAGAGGTGTCTCTTCACGGATGAATCTCGGTTAGGGTTAGGGTTAGGTGAACATCACCACCTCATGTTTCAGCAAAAAAAATGCACGGCCCCATGTTGCAAGGATCTGTACACAATTCTTGGAAGCTGAAAATGTCCCAGTTCTTGCATGGCCGGCATACTCACCGGACATGCCCCCATTGAGCATGTTTGGGATGTGCTTGACCGGCGAATACGACAGCGTGGACCATTTCCCACTAATATCCAGCAACTTGGCACAGCCATTGAAGAGGAGTGGACCAACATTCCACAGGCCACAATTGACAATCTGATAAACTCTATGTGAAGAAGATGTGTTGCACTGCATGAGGCAAATGGTGGTCACACCAGATACTGCACATTTCAGGGTGGCCTTTTGTTGTGGGCAGTATAAGGTACACCTGTGTACTAATCATGATGTCAGATCAGCATCTTGATGTGGCACACCTGTGAGGTGGGATGGATTATCTCAGCAGAGCAGAAGTGCTCACTATCACACATTTGGACTGATTTGTGGGCAATGTTGGAGAGAAATGGTAATATTGTGTATCTGGAATGAATTTTAGATCTTTAAGTCCATCTCATGAAGAATGGAGCAGAAACAAAGGTGTTGCGTTTATATTTTTGTTGAGTGTATGTGGACAGCAACCCTTTACATTTTGGTCTCCTTTGGTTTATTATGGAATGAGCCACAACTCCCAGATTTTTTGTTGAAAAAAGGCTCTCATGCAATCACCTGTACAGGAGTTTTTAAGCAATGAGGTGTGAAAGAGGTGGAATTACCGACCGCCCATACACACAAGCCTTTTCTGCCCACAGTTGAGACCACGACGTCATCATTCCAATGCGGTGGTTCTCAAACTGTGGTACGCGTGTTCTTATTATGGGCCATCTGTAATTTTAGATAATTTCCTTCATGCTTAAAGAGCGGGTGTTCTGCTTTTTGCAGGTATTTGGTAATAATGTCTGACACTGTATCATACACTCTGTTGGTCTAAAACAGCTCAAACTAAAATAATTAGTTTACTCAGTAGGCCAGGATTGAGAATTGGAATAAGCGAGTTATGAATCTGTTGAGAGGACCCTCCCAACGGGCTCATAAACCTTGACTTTTAACGCACCACTAAGCATAGGAACATCATCTACAAATTCAGCCAGTTAGGTTAGCTGGGTGGGGGTTTGTTGATGGGGAGCTACTGCCCTCTTCAATGGACCTGGCTTTTTAACACACTACAGTATGCAGGGCTTACATATTGACATTTTACATAATCCTTTGAACAAAAACGAAACAAAACAAATTAAAGCCGCAAGCGGCATCGAGAGGCCCTCGCGGGTCTCGTGGGCCGGTTGACGCCGGTTGCCGCACGCCGCCGCAATAACCGGGAGGCGCTGCCGCGCCCTACGTGGTTATAATGTCGCTGCCACCCTCGGTGGAGTTTATAAAAGAGCAAAAATGCAAGAAATGGCGCCTTCGGCGCTGATTACTCTATTTTTCCCAAAATGGCCGACCACCTGTTGGTCGCCTAGCAACCATGTAATGGAGACCTCCCTTAGTGCCTCCATTGCCGCGCCATAACCCTACCGAGGGCGCCAACGTGGCCACACTACATTTTATTGGCCTGATGTGCCATTAATCTTTGTGAGTAAACATCAAAACGAGATTTTTCACGTCTCCATGTGAATGATGGCTCCAACCTGGAGAGGGCGCTAGCGCGCACCAAATCTTTTTTATTTCACAAGCAGCATCGGACGGCCCTGACGGGCCGTACATCAATGACTACTGTTCACAAGCTCCTCACAGAGGGCGCTAACGCACTGTAATCGTGTATAATGTGTGATATGCGGCTCAGTCCCATTGGAATAACATGGCGAGCCTCGGTCGTCTCTATGGCAACACCGTACAAAATACGGTATGGGTCTCATTGGCTTTTTGGATCGGGATGCCATCAGCTATTATTGTGCCGAATTTCATCCATTTCCGAGAAACTAATTTTTTTCCCATAATGCATTTTTTGTTCTCGGCCTAGAGGGGGCGCTATCGCGCCAAATCTCATTTTTTCACATTTGTTGTATCCGGGGGTGAAAGGTCAATAAAATGTATATTTCCGATTTTTAATCGGAGTTCGTTTGTGCAAATGGGAGCATTTTGTTGTTTTCGGTAAGTCGCAAAATTATTCGTAAAGATTGCGGCTTCGCCGCAAACAAACCATAAAACTTAGCCAAAAAATTTGGATAACTTTTGATGCCCCACATCTCGGGATGAGCTGGAGCGATTTTGGGCTCATTTGGTGAAACGCCCTAGGAGGAGTTCGTTAAAATGCGACGTCAGCGAAAACGCTGACTCAGCATTTTCCCGACTTCCTGTCAAAATGGCGGACTTCCGGTTTGTCTGGGGGCGTGGCCACAATAATATATTTTGTTTGTCCTCACAGGACGAAGGTCTGTACCAAATCTCGTCGCTCTACGACAAAGTTTATGTTGGCCCCCTCCCCATAGGAGCAATGTATTTTCACTTTTGTAGGTGGCGCTGTCGCGCCATTTTTTATTTCCCCAAAACGAAACACAAATTTTAATAAATTTTTCGCCGGATCTGAATTTTGGGCAAAGTTTGGTGAGTTTTCAACTATGTTCAGGGGGTCAAATTCCTGCTCAAAGAGCAGAAGAAAGAAGAAGAAGAAGAAGAAGAAGAAGAATTAAAGCCGCAAGCGGCATCGAGAGGCCCTCGCGGGACGCGGTGGCCGGTTGACGCCGGTTGCCGCACGCCGCCGCAATAACCGGGAGGCGCTGCCGCGCCCTACGTGGTTATAATGTCGCTGCCACCCTAGGTCGAGATTATAAAAGAGGCAAAGGCGAGAAATGGCGCCTTCGGCGCTGATTACTCGATTTTTCCCAAAATGGCCGACCACCTGTTGGTCGCCTAGCAACCATGTAATGGAGGCTCCCTTAGTGCCTCCATTGCCGCGCCATAACCCACCGAGTGCGCCAACGTGGCCACACTACATTTTATTGCCCTGATGAGCCATTAATCTTTGTGAGTAAACGTCAAAATGAGATTTTTAGCGTCTCCATGTGAATGATGGCTCCAACCTGCAGAGGGCGCTAGCGCGCCCCAAATCTTTTTTATTTCACAAGCAGCATCGGACGGCCTTGACGGGCCGTACTTCAATTACTACTGTCCACAAGCTCCTGACAGAGGGCGCTAGCGCGCTGTAATTGTGTATAATGTGATATTTGTGTGTCAGTCCTATTGGATTAACATGGGGAGCCTTGATCGTCTCCATGGCAACACCGTACAAAATACGGTATGGGTCTTATTGGCTTTTTGGATCGGGATGCCATCAGCTATTATTGTGCCGAATTTTATCAATTTCCGAGAAACTAATTTTTTTCCCATAATGCATTTTTTGTTCTCGGCCTAGAGGGGGCGCTATCGCGCCAAATCTCACTTTTTCACATTTGTTGTGTCCGGGGGTGAAAGGTCAATAAAATGTATATTTCCGATTTTTAATCGAAGTTCATTTGTGCAAATGGGAGCATTTTGTTGTTTTCGGTAAGTCACAAAATTCTTCGTAAAGATTGCGGCTTCGCCGCAAACAAACCGTAAAACGTAGCCAAAAAATTTGGATAACTTTTGATGCCCCACATCTCGGGATGAGCTGGAGCGATTTTGGGCTCATTTGGTGAAACGCCCTAGGAGGAGTTCGTTAAAATGCGACGTCAGCGAAAACGCTGACTCACCATTTTCCAGACTTCCTGTCAAAATGGCGGACTTCCGGTTTGTCAGGGGGCGTGGCCACAATAATGTTTTTTGGTTGTCGTCACATGACGAATGTCTGTACCGAATCCCGTCGCTCTATGACAAAGTTTATGTTGGCCCCCTCCCCATAGGCGCAATGTATTTTCACTTTTGTAGGTGGCGCTGTCGCGCCATTTTTTATTTCCCCAAAACGAAACACACATTTTAATTAATTTTTCACCGGACCTGAATTTTGGGCAAAGTTTGGTGAGTTTTTGACTATGTTCAGGGGGTCAAATTCCTGCTCAAAGAGCAGAAGAAAGAAAGAAGAATAAAGAAGAATAATAATATTTCTTGCAAAAACAATATAGTCGCTTTCGCGACTACAACATATTATGCATTTTTTTAAAGCTTTCGACTTCCCCCACACACCCGTGGGGCTCGGAGGTGGATGACGAGCGCTTCGCGCTCGTCATCCACCTCCGTATGACAGTTGGCCATATTCCCCCATTCATTTTGCTGCAATTATAAGTATAAGGGCCCACACCAGAGGTGTGGGCAGTCACTGTTTTACACGGTGAGTTTACGTTTGACATGGGGACAGCGCTTCGCGCTGTTTTCGTGCGCTCCGCGCACCTAGGTACAGTGCGCTGCGCGCACTGCGTTGCGATTACAATAGGCCCTTGCTACGGCAGGCCGCTCGGGCCTAATTAAAGCCGCAAGCGGCATCGAGAGGCCCTCGCGGGGGTTCGTTGGCCGGTTGACGCCGGTTGCCGCACGCCGCCGCAATAACCGGGAGGCGCTGCCGCGCCCTACGTGGTTATAATGTCGCTGCCACCCTAGGTCGAGATTATAAAAGAGCAAAGGCGAGAAATGGCGCCTTCGGCGCTGATTACTCGATTTTTCCCAAAATGGCCGACCACCTGTTGGTCGCCTAGCAACCATGTCATGGAGGCCTCCCTTAGTGCCTCCATTGCCGCGCCAGAACCCTACCGAGGGCGCCGACGTGGCCACACTACATTTTATTGGCCTGATGTGCCATTAATCTCTGTGAGTAAACGTCAAAACGAGATTTTTAGCGTCTCCATGTGAATGATGGCTCCAACCTGCAGAGGGCGCTAGCGCGCCCCAAATCTTTTTTATTTCACAAGCAGCATCGGACGGCCTTGACGGGCCGTACTTCAATAACTACTGTCCACAAGCTCCTCACAGAGGGCGCTAACGCGCTGTAATTGTGTATAATGTGAGATTTGTGTGTCAGTCCCATTAGATTAACATGGTGGGCCCCAGGCGTCACCATGGCAACACCGTACAAAATACGGTATGGGTCTCATTGGCTTTTTGGACCGGGATGCCATCAGCTATTTTTGTGCCGAATTTTATCTATTTCCGATAAACAAATTTTTTTCCCATAATAGATTTTTTCTTCTCGGCCTAGAGGGGGCGCTATCGCGCCAAATCTTACTTTTTCACATTGATTGTGTCCGGGGGTGAAAGGTCAATAAAATGTATATTTCCGATTTTTAATGGGAGTTCGTTTGTGCGAATGGGAGCATTTTGTTGTTTTCGATAAGTCGCAAAATTCTTCGTAAAGATTGCGGCTTCGCCGCAAACAAACCGTAAAACTTAGCCAAAAAATTTGGATAACTTTTGATGCCCCACATCTCGAGATGAACTGGAGCGATTTTGGGCTCATTTGGTGAAACGCCCTAGGAGGAGTTCGTTAAAAAGCGACGTCAGCGAAAACGCTGACTCAGCATTTTCCCGACTTCCTGTCAAAATGGCGGACTTCCGGTTTGTCAGGGGGTGTGGCCACAATAATGTTTTTTGGTTGTCGTCACATGACGAATGTCTGTACCAAATCTCGTCGCTCTACGACAAAGTTTATGTTGGCCCCCTCCCCATAGGCGCAATGTATTTTCAGTTTTGTAGGTGGCGCTGTCGCGCCATTTTTTATTTCCCCAAAATGAAACACACATTTTAATTAATTTTTCACCGGACCTGAATTTTGGGCAAAGTTTGGTGAGTTTTCAACTATGTTCAGGGGGTCAAATTCCTGCTCAAAGAGCAGAAGAAGAAGAAAGAATAAATAAATAAAGAATAATAATAATATTTTTTGCAAAAACAATATAGTCGCTTCGCGACTACAACATATTATACATTTTTGGAAAGCTTTCGACTTCCCCCACACACCCGTGGGGCTCGGAGGTGGATGACGAGCGCTTCGCGCTCGTCATCCACCTCCGTATGACAGTTGGCCATATACCCCCATTCATTTTCATGCAATTATAAGTATAAGGGCCCAATCCAGAGGTGTGGGCAGTCACTGTTTTACACGGTGAGTTTACGGTTGACATGGGGACAGCGCTTCGCGCTGTTTTCGTGCGCTCCGCGCACCTAGGTTCAGTGCGCTGCGCGCACTGCGTTGCGATTACAATAGGCCCTTGCTACGGCAGGCCGCTCGGGCCTAATTAAAGCCGCAAGCGGCATCGAGAGGCCCTCGCGGGGGTTCGTTGGCCGGTTGACGCCGGTTCCCGCACGCCGCCGCAATAACCGGGAGGCGCTGCCGCGCCCTACCTGCTTATAATGTCGCTGCCACCCTCGGTGGGGTTTATAAAAGAGCAAAGGCAAGAAATGGCGCCTTCGGCGCTGATTACTCTATTTTTCCCAAAATGGCCGACCTCCTGTCGGTTGCCTAGAAACCATGTAATGTACTTTTTTGTTCGGACAGTCCTGACGCACGCGTGTACCAATTTTATTTATTTATTGCCCTGATGTGCCATTAATCTTTGTGAGTAAACATCAAAACGAGATTTTTAGCGTCTCCATGTGAATGATGGCTCCAACCTGCAGAGGGCGCTAGCGCGCCCCAAATCTTTTTTATTTCACAAGCAGCATCAGACGTCCTTAACGGGCCGTACTTCAATGACACCTGTCCACAAGCTCCTCACAGAGGGCGCTAACGCACTGTAAATGTGTATAATGTGTGATATGCGGGTCAGTCCCATTGGAATAACATGGTGGACCCCGGGCGTCTCCATGGCAACACCGTACAAAATACGGTATGGGTCTCATTGGCTTTTTTGACCGGGATGCCATCAGCTATTATTGTGCCGAATTTTATCCATTTCCGAGAAACTAATTTTTTTTCCATAATGCATTTTTTCTTCTCGGCCTAGAGGGGGCGCTATCGCGCCAAATCTCACTTTTTCACATTTGTTGTGTCCGGGGGTGAAAGGTCAATAAAATGTATATTTCCGATTTTTAATCGGACTTCGTTTGTGCGAATGGGAGCATTTTGTTGTTTTTGATAAGTCGCAAAATTGTTCGTAAAGATTGCGGCTTCGCCGCAAACAAACCGTAAAACTTAGCCAAAAAATTTGGATAACTTTTGATGTCCCACATCTCGGGATGAGCTGGAGCGATTTTGGGCTCATTTGGTGAAACGCCCTAGGAGGAGTTCGTTAAAATGCGACGTCAGCGAAAACGCTGACTCACCATTTTTCTGACTTCCTGTCAAAATGGCGGACTTCCGGTTTGTCTGGGGGCGTGGCCACAATAATGTTTTTTGGTTGTCGTCACATGACGAATGTCTGTACCGAATCCCGTCGCTCTACGACAAAGTTTATGTTGGCCCCCTCCCCATAGGCGCAATGTATTTTCACTTTTGTAGGTGGCGCTGTCGCGCCATTTTTTATCTCCCCAATACGAAACACACATTTTAATTAATTTTTCACCGGACCTGAATTTTGGGCAAAGTTTGATGAGTTTTTGATTATGTTCAGGGGGTCAAATTCCTGCTCAAAGAGCAGAAGAAGAAGAAGAAAGAATTAAAGCCGCAAGCGGCATCGAGAGGCCCTCGCGGGGGTTCGTTGGCCGTTTAACGCCGGTTCCCGCACGCCGCCACAATAACCGGGAGGCGCTGCCGCGCCCTACGTGGTTATAATGTCGCTGCCACCCTAGGTCGAGATAATAAAAGAGCAAAGGCGAGAAATGGCGCCTTCGGCGCTGATTACTCGATTTTTCCCAAAATGGCCGACCACCTGTTGGTCGCCTAGCAACCATGTAATAGAGGCCTCCTTTAGTACCTCCATTGCCGCGCCATAACCCACCGAGGGTGCCGACGTGGCCACACTACATTTTATTGCCCTGATGTGCCATTAATCTCTGTGAATAAACATCAAAACGAGATTTTTCGTGTCTCCATGTGAATGATGGCTCCAACCTGCAGAGGGCGCTAGCGCGCCCCAAATCTGTTTCATTTCACAAGCAGCATCGGACGGCCCTGACGGGCCGTACTTCAATGACTACTGTCCACAAGCTCCTGACAGAGGGCGCTAACGCGCTGTAATTGTGTATAATGTGTGATATGCGGGTCAGTCCCATTGGAATAACATGGCGGTCCTCGGTCGTCTCCATGGCAACACCGTACAAAATACGGTATGGGTCTCATTGGCTTTTTGGATCGGGATGCCATCAGCTATTTTTGTGCCGAATTTTATCCATTTGCGAGAAACTAATTTTTTTCCCATAATGCATTTTTTCTTCTCAGCCTAGAGGGGGCGCTATCGCGCCAAATGTCACTTTTTCACATTGGTTGTGTCCGGGGGCGAAAGATCAATAAAATGTATATTTCCGATTTTTAATCAGAGTTAGTTTGTGCGAATGGGAGCAATTTGTTGTTTACGATAAGTTGAAAAATTCTTCGTAAAGATTGCGGCTTCGCCGCAAACAAACCGTAAAACGTAGCCAAAAAATTTGGATAACTTTTGATGCCCCACATCTCGAGATGAAGTGGAGCGATTTTGGGCTCATTTGGTGAAACGCCCTAGGAGGAGTTCGTTAAAATGCGACGTCAGCGAAAACGCTGACTCAGCATTTTCCGGACTCCCTGTCAAAATGGCGGACTTCCGGTTTGTCAGGGGGCGTGGCCACAATAATGTTTTTTTGTTGTCGTCACGTGACGAATGTCTGTACCGAATCTCGTCGCTCTACGACAAAGTTTATGTTGGCCCCCTCCCCATAGGCGCAATGTATTTTCACTTTTGTAGGTGGCGCTGTCGCGCCATTTTTTATTTCCCCAAAACGAAACACATATTTTAATTAATTTTTCACCGGATCTGAATTTTGGGCAAAGTTTGGTGAGTTTTTGATTATGTTCAGGGGGCCAAATTCCTGCTCAAAGAGCAGAAGAAGAAGAAGAAGAAAGAATAAATAAAGAAGAATAATTAAAGCCGCAAGCGGCATCGAGAGGCCCTCGCGGGTCTCGTTGGCTGGTTACTGAACGCTATCGCACGCCGCCGCAATAACCGGGAGGCGCTGCCGCGCCCTATGTGGTTATAATGTCGCTGCCACCCTAGGTCGAGATTATAAAAGAGCAAAGGCGAGAAATGGCGCCTTCGGCGCTGATTACTCGATTTTCCCCAAAATGGCCGACCACCTGTTGGTCGCCTAGCAACCATGTTAGTGCCTCCATTGCCGCGCCATAACCCTACCGAGGGCGCCAACGTGGCCACACTACATTTTATTGCCCTGATGTGCCATTAATCTTTGTGAGTAAACATCAAAACGAGATTTTTAGCGTCTCCATGTGAATGATGGCTCCAACCTGCAGAGGGCGCTAGCGCGCCCCAAATCTTTTTAAATTTCACAAGCAGCATCGGACGTCCTTGACGGGCCGTATATCAATCACTACTGTCCACAAGCTCCTTACAGGGGGCGCTAACGCGCTGTAATTGTGTATAATGTGAGATTTGTGTGTCAGTCCCATTAGATTAACATGGTGGGCCTCGGGCGTCACCATGGCAACACCGTACAAAATACGGTATGGGTCTCATTGGCTTTTTGGATCGGGATGCCATCAGCTATTTTTGTGCCGAATTTTATCTATTTCCGATAAAGTAATTTTTTTCCCATAATGCATTTTTTCTTCTCGGCCTAGAGGGGGCGCTATCGCGCCAAATGTCACTTTTTCACATTTGTTGTGTCCGGGGGTGAAAGGTCAACAAAATGTATATTTCCGATTTTTAATCGAAGTTCATTTGTGCAAATGGGAGCATTTTGTTGTTTTCGGTAAGTCGCAAAATTCTTCATAAAGATTGCGGCTTCGCCGCAAACAAACCGTAAAACTTAGCCAAAAAATTTGGATAACTTTTGATGCCCCACATCTGGAGATGAGCTGGAGCGATTTTGGGCTCATTTGGTGTAACGCCCTAGGAGGAGTTCGTTAAAATGTGACGTCAGCGAAAACGCTGACTCACCATTTTCCCGACTTCCTGTCAAAATGGCGGACTTCCGGTTTGTCAGGGGGCGTGGCCACAATAATGTTTTTTGGTTGTCGTCACGTGACGAATGTCTGTACCGAATCTCGTCGCTCTACGACAAAGTTTATGTTGGCCCCCTCCCCATAGGCGCAATGTATTTTCACTTTTGTAGGTGGCGCTGTCGCGCCATTTTTTATTTCCCCAAAACGAAACACACATTTTAATAAATTTTTCACCGGATCTGAATTTTGGGCAAAGTTTGGTGAGTTTTTGACTATGTTCAGGGGGTCAAATTCCTGCTCAAAGAGCAGAAGAAAGAAAGAAGAAGAAGAAGAAGAAAAAAAATTAAAGCCGCAAGCGGCATCGAGAGGCCCTCGCGGGACGCGGTGGCCGGTTGACGCCGGTTGCCGCACGCCGCCGCAATAACCGGGAGGCGCTGCCGCGCCCTACGTGGTTATAATGTCGCTGCCACCCTAGGTCGAGATAATAAAAGAGCAAAGGCGAGAAATGGCGCCTTCGGCGCTGATTACTCGATTTTTCCCAAAATGGCCGACCACCTGTTGGTCGCCTAGCAACCATGTAATAGAGGCCTCCTTTAGTACCTCCATTGCCGCGCCATAACCCACCGAGGGTGCCGACGTGGCCACACTACATTTTATTGCCCTGATGTGCCATTAATCTCTGTGAATAAACATCAAAACGAGATTTTTCGTGTCTCCATGTGAATGATGGCTCCAACCTGCAGAGGGCGCTAGCGCGCCCCAAATCTGTTTCATTTCACAAGCAGCATCGGACGGCCCTGACGGGCCGTACTTCAATGACTACTGTCCACAAGCTCCTGACAGAGGGCGCTAACGCGCTGTAATTGTGTATAATGTGTGATATGCGGGTCAGTCCCATTGGAATAACATGGCGGTCCTCGGTCGTCTCCATGGCAACACCGTACAAAATACGGTATGGGTCTCATTGGCTTTTTGGATCGGGATGCCATCAGCTATTTTTGTGCCGAATTTTATCCATTTGCGAGAAACTAATTTTTTTCCCATAATGCATTTTTTCTTCTCAGCCTAGAGGGGGCGCTATCGCGCCAAATGTCACTTTTTCACATTGGTTGTGTCCGGGGGCGAAAGATCAATAAAATGTATATTTCCGATTTTTAATCAGAGTTAGTTTGTGCGAATGGGAGCAATTTGTTGTTTACGATAAGTTGAAAAATTCTTCGTAAAGATTGCGGCTTCGCCGCAAACAAACCGTAAAACGTAGCCAAAAAATTTGGATAACTTTTGATGCCCCACATCTCGAGATGAAGTGGAGCGATTTTGGGCTCATTTGGTGAAACGCCCTAGGAGGAGTTCGTTAAAATGCGACGTCAGCGAAAACGCTGACTCAGCATTTTCCGGACTCCCTGTCAAAATGGCGGACTTCCGGTTTGTCAGGGGGCGTGGCCACAATAATGTTTTTTTGTTGTCGTCACGTGACGAATGTCTGTACCGAATCTCGTCGCTCTACGACAAAGTTTATGTTGGCCCCCTCCCCATAGGCGCAATGTATTTTCACTTTTGTAGGTGGCGCTGTCGCGCCATTTTTTATTTCCCCAAAACGAAACACATATTTTAATTAATTTTTCACCGGATCTGAATTTTGGGCAAAGTTTGGTGAGTTTTTGATTATGTTCAGGGGGCCAAATTCCTGCTCAAAGAGCAGAAGAAGAAGAAGAAGAAAGAATAAATAAAGAAGAATAATTAAAGCCGCAAGCGGCATCGAGAGGCCCTCGCGGGTCTCGTTGGCTGGTTACTGAACGCTATCGCACGCCGCCGCAATAACCGGGAGGCGCTGCCGCGCCCTATGTGGTTATAATGTCGCTGCCACCCTAGGTCGAGATTATAAAAGAGCAAAGGCGAGAAATGGCGCCTTCGGCGCTGATTACTCGATTTTCCCCAAAATGGCCGACCACCTGTTGGTCGCCTAGCAACCATGTTAGTGCCTCCATTGCCGCGCCATAACCCTACCGAGGGCGCCAACGTGGCCACACTACATTTTATTGCCCTGATGTGCCATTAATCTTTGTGAGTAAACATCAAAACGAGATTTTTAGCGTCTCCATGTGAATGATGGCTCCAACCTGCAGAGGGCGCTAGCGCGCCCCAAATCTTTTTAAATTTCACAAGCAGCATCGGACGTCCTTGACGGGCCGTATATCAATCACTACTGTCCACAAGCTCCTTACAGGGGGCGCTAACGCGCTGTAATTGTGTATAATGTGAGATTTGTGTGTCAGTCCCATTAGATTAACATGGTGGGCCTCGGGCGTCACCATGGCAACACCGTACAAAATACGGTATGGGTCTCATTGGCTTTTTGGATCGGGATGCCATCAGCTATTTTTGTGCCGAATTTTATCTATTTCCGATAAAGTAATTTTTTTCCCATAATGCATTTTTTCTTCTCGGCCTAGAGGGGGCGCTATCGCGCCAAATGTCACTTTTTCACATTTGTTGTGTCCGGGGGTGAAAGGTCAACAAAATGTATATTTCCGATTTTTAATCGAAGTTCATTTGTGCAAATGGGAGCATTTTGTTGTTTTCGGTAAGTCGCAAAATTCTTCATAAAGATTGCGGCTTCGCCGCAAACAAACCGTAAAACTTAGCCAAAAAATTTGGATAACTTTTGATGCCCCACATCTGGAGATGAGCTGGAGCGATTTTGGGCTCATTTGGTGTAACGCCCTAGGAGGAGTTCGTTAAAATGTGACGTCAGCGAAAACGCTGACTCACCATTTTCCCGACTTCCTGTCAAAATGGCGGACTTCCGGTTTGTCAGGGGGCGTGGCCACAATAATGTTTTTTGGTTGTCGTCACGTGACGAATGTCTGTACCGAATCTCGTCGCTCTACGACAAAGTTTATGTTGGCCCCCTCCCCATAGGCGCAATGTATTTTCACTTTTGTAGGTGGCGCTGTCGCGCCATTTTTTATTTCCCCAAAACGAAACACACATTTTAATAAATTTTTCACCGGATCTGAATTTTGGGCAAAGTTTGGTGAGTTTTTGACTATGTTCAGGGGGTCAAATTCCTGCTCAAAGAGCAGAAGAAAGAAAGAAGAAGAAGAAGAAGAAAAAAAATTAAAGCCGCAAGCGGCATCGAGAGGCCCTCGCGGGACGCGGTGGCCGGTTGACGCCGGTTGCCGCACGCCGCCGCAATAACCGGGAGGCGCTGCCGCGCCCTACCTGCTTATAATGTCGCTGCCACCCTAGGTCGAGATTATAAAAGAGCAAAGGCGAGAAATGGCGCCTTCGGCGCTGATTACTCGATTTTTCCCAAAATGGCCGACCACCTGTTGGTCGCCTAGCAACCATGTAATGGAGGCCTCCCTTAGTGACTCCATTGCCGCGCCGTAACCCACCGGGGGCGCCAACGTGGCCACACTACATTGTATTGCCCTGATGAGCCATTAATCTTTGAGTAAACATCAAAACGACATTTTTAGCGTCTTCATGTGAATGATGGCTCCAGCCTGCAGAGGGCGCTAGCGCGCCCCAAATCTTTTTTATTTCACAAGCAGCATCGGACGGGCCGTACTTCCATGACCACTGTCCACAAGCTCCTCACAGAGGGCGCTAACGCGCTGTAATGTGTATAATGTGTGATATGCGGGTCAGTCCCATTGGAATAACATGGCGAGCCTCGGTCGTCTCCATGGCAACACCGTACAAAATACGGTATGGGTCTCATTGGCTTTTTGGATCGGGATGCCATCAGCTAATATTGTGCCAAATTTTATTCATTTCCGAGAAACTAATTTTTTTCCCATAATGCATTTTTTGTTCTCGGCCTAGAGGGGGCGCTATCGCGCCAAATCTCACTTTTTCACATTTGTTGTGTCCGGGGGTGAAAGGTCAATAAAATGTATATTTCCGATTTTTAATCGGAGTTCGTTTGTGCAAATGGGAGCATTTTGTTGTTTTCGGTAAGTCGCAAAATTCTTCGTAAAGATTGCGGCTTCGCCGCAAACAAACCGTAAAACTTAGCCAAAAAATTTGGATAACTTTTGATGCCCCATATCTCGAGATGAGCTGGAGCGATTTGGAGCTCATTTGGTGAAACGCCCTAGGAGGAGTTCGTTAAAATGCGACGTCAGCGAAAACGCTGACTCACCATTTTCCCGACTTCCTGTCAAAATGGCGGACTTCCGGTTTGTCTGGGGGCGTGGCCACAATAATATATTTTGTTTGTCCTCACAGGACGAAGGTCTGTACCGAATCCCGTCGCTCTGCGACAAAGTTTATGTTGGCCCCCTCCCCATAGGCGCAATGTATTTTCACTTTTGTAGGTGGCGCTGTCGCGCCATTTTTTATTTCCCCAAAACGAAACACACATTTTAATAAATTTTTCGCCGGATCTGAATTTTGGGCAAAGTTTGGTGAGTTTTCAACTACGTTCAGGGGGTCAAATTCCTGCTCAAAGAGCAGAAGAAGAAAGAAGAAGAAGAAGAAGAATAAAGAAGAATAATAATATTTCTTGCAAAAACAATATAGTCGCTTTCGCGACTACAACATATTATGCATTTTTTTAAAGCTTTCGACTTCCCCGACGCACCGGTGGGGCTCGGAGGTGAATGACGAGCGCTTCGCGCTCGTCATCCACCTCCGTATGACAGTTGGCCATATACCCCCATTCATTTTGCTGCAATTATAAGTATAAGGGCCCACACCAGAGGTGTGGGCAGTCACTGTTTTACACGGTGAGTTTACGTTTGACATGGGGACAGCGCTTCGCGCTGTTTTCGTGCGCTCCGCGCACCTCAGTACAGTGCGCTGCGCGCACTGCGTTGCGATTACAATAGGCCCTTGCTACGGCAGGCCGCTCGGGCCTAATTAAAGCCGCTCGATGCCGCAAGCGGCATCGAGAGGCCCTCGCGGGGGTTCGTTGGCCGGTTGACGCCGGTTGTCGCACGCCGCCGCAATAACCGGGAGGCGCTGCCGTGCCCTACGTGGTTATAATGTCGCTGCCACCCTAGGTCGAGTTTATGAAAGAGGAGAAGGCAAGAAATGGCGCCTTCGGCGCGGATTACTCTATTTTTCCCAAAATGGCCGACCTCCTGTTGGTCGCCTAGCAACCATGTAATGGAGGCCTCCCTTAGTGCCTCCATTGCCGCGCCATAACCCACCGAGGGCGCCAACGTGGCCACACTACATTTTATTGCCCTGATGAGCCATTAATCTTTGTGAGTAAACGTCAAAACAAGATTTTTTGCGTCTCCATGTGAATAATGGCTCCAACCTGCAGAGGGCGCTAGCGCGCCCCAAATCTTTTTTATTTCACAAGCAGCATCGGACGGCCCTGACGGGCCGTACTTCAATGACTACTGTCCACAAGCTCCTGACAGATGGCGCTAACGCGCTGTAATTGTGTATGATGTGTGATATGCGGGTCAGTCCCATTGGAATAACATGGCGAGCCTTGGTCGTCTCCATGGCAACACCGTACAAAATACGGTATGGGTCTCATTGGCTTTTTTGACCGGGATGCTATCAGCTATTTTTGTGCCGAATTTTATCCATTTCCGAGAAACGAATTTTTTTCCCATAATGCATTTTTTGTTCTCGGCCTAGAGGGGGCGCTATCGCGCCAAATTTCACTTTTACACATTTGTTGTGTCCGGGGGCGAAAGATCAATAAAATGTATATTTCCGATTTTTAATCGGAGTTCGTTTGTGTGAATGGGAGCATTTTGTTGTTTTCGGTAAGTCGCAAAATTCTTCGTAAAGATTGCGGCTTCGCCGCAAACAAACCGTAAAACTTAGCCAAAAAATTTGGATAACTTTTGATGCCCCACATCTCGAGATGAACTGGAGCGATTTTGGGCTCATTTGGTGAAACGCCCTAGGAGGAGTTCGTTAAAATGCGACGTCAGCGAAAACGCTGACTCACCATTTTTCTGACTTCCTGTCAAAATGGCGGACTTCCGGTTTGTCTGGGGGCGTGGCCACAATAATGTTTTTTGGTTGTCGTCACATGACGAATGTCTGTACCGAATCCCGTCGCTCTACGACAAAGTTTATGTTGGCCCCCTCCCCATAGGCGCAATGTATTTTCACTTTTGTAGGTGGCGCTGTCGCGCCATTTTTTATTTCCCCAAAACGAAACACACATTTTAATTAATTTTTCGCCGGACCTGAATTTTGGGCAAAGTTTGGTGAGTTTTTGACTACGTTCAGGGGGTCAAATTCCTGCTCAAAGAGCAGAAGAAAGAAGAAGAAGAAGAATAAAGAAGAATAATAATATTTCCTGCAAAAACAATATAGTCGCTTTCGCGACAACATCATATTATACATTTTTGGAAAGCTTTCGACTTCCCCTACGCACCCGTGGGGCTCGGAGGTGAATGACGAGCGCTTCGCGCTCGTCATCCACCTCCGTATGACAGTTGGCCATATACCCCCATTCATTTTGCTGCAATTATAAGTATAAGGGCCCACACCAGAGGTGTGGGCAGTCACTGTTTTACACGGTGAGTTTACGTTTGACATGGGGACAGCGCTTCGCGCTGTTTTCGTGCGCTCCGCGCACCTAGGTTCAGTGCGCTGCGCGCACTGCGTTGCGATTACAATAGGCCCTTGCTACGGCAGGCCGCTCGGGCCTAATTAAAGCCGCAAGCGGCATCGAGAGGCCCTCGCGGGACGCGGTGGCCGGTTGACGCCGGTTGCCGCACGCCGCCGCAATAACCGGGAGGCGCTGCCGCGCCCTACGTTCATATAATGTCGCTGACACCCTAGGTCGAGATTATAAAAGAGCAAAGGCGAGAAATGGCGCCTTCGGCGCTGATTACTCGATTTTTCCCAAAATGGCCGACCACCTGTTGGTCGCCTAGCAACCATGTAATGGAGGCCTCCCTTAGTGACTCCATTGCCGTGCCATAACCCTACCGGGGGCGCCAACGTGGCCACACTACATTGTATTGCCCTGATGAGCCATTAATCTTTGAGTAAACATCAAAACGACATTTTTAGCGTCTTCATGTGAATGATGGCTCCAGCCTGCAGAGGGCGCTAGCGCGCCCCAAATCTTTTTTATTTCACAAGCAGCATCGGACGGGCCGTACTTCCATGACCACTGTCCACAAGCTCCTCACAGAGGGCGCTAACGCGCTGTAATGTGTATAATGTGTGATATGCGGGTCAGTCCCATTGGAATAACATGGCGAGCCTCGGTCGTCTCCATGGCAACACCGTACAAAATACGGTATGGGTCTCATTGGCTTTTTGGATCGGGATGCCATCAGCTAATATTGTGCCAAATTTTATTCATTTCCGAGAAACTAATTTTTTTCCCATAATGCATTTTTTGTTCTCGGCCTAGAGGGGGCGCTATCGCGCCAAATCTCACTTTTTCACATTTGTTGTGTCCGGGGGTGAAAGGTCAATAAAATGTATATTTCCGATTTTTAATCGGAGTTCGTTTGTGCAAATGGGAGCATTTTGTTGTTTTCGGTAAGTCGCAAAATTCTTCGTAAAGATTGCGGCTTCGCCGCAAACAAACCGTAAAACTTAGCCAAAAAATTTGGATAACTTTTGATGCCCCATATCTCGAGATGAGCTGGAGCGATTTGGAGCTCATTTGGTGAAACGCCCTAGGAGGAGTTCGTTAAAATGCGACGTCAGCGAAAACGCTGACTCACCATTTTCCCGACTTCCTGTCAAAATGGCGGACTTCCGGTTTGTCTGGGGGCGTGGCCACAATAATATATTTTGTTTGTCCTCACAGGACGAAGGTCTGTACCGAATCCCGTCGCTCTGCGACAAAGTTTATGTTGGCCCCCTCCCCATAGGCGCAATGTATTTTCACTTTTGTAGGTGGCGCTGTCGCGCCATTTTTTATTTCCCCAAAACGAAACACACATTTTAATTAATTTTTCGCCGGATCTGAATTTTGGGCAAAGTTTGGTGAGTTTTCAACTACGTTCAGGGGGTCAAATTCCTGCTCAAAGAGCAGAAGAAGAAAGAAGAAGAAGAAGAAGAATAAAGAAGAATTAAAGCCGCAAGCGGCATCGAGAGGCCCTCGCGGGTCTCGTGGGCCGGTTGACGCCGGTTCCCGCACGCCGCCGCAATAACCGAGAGGCGCTGCCGCGCCCTACGTGGTTATAATGTCGCTGTCACCCTAGGTCGAGATTATAAAAGAGCAAAGGCGAGAAATGGCGCCTTCGGCGCTGATTACTCGATTTTTCCCAAAATGGCCGACCACCTGTTGGTCGCCTAGCAACCATGTAATGGATGCCTCCCTTAGTGCCTCCATTGCCGCGCCATAACCCTACCGAGGGCGCCAACGTGGCCACACTACATTTTATTGCCCTGATGAGCCATTAATCTTTGTGAATAAACATCAAAACGAGATTTTTAGCGTCTCCATGTGAATGATGGCTCCAACCTGCAGAGGGCGCTAGCGCGCCCCGAATCTTTTTAATTTCACAAGCGGCATCGGACGGCCTTGACGGCCCGTACTTCAATCACTACTGTCCACAAGCTCCTGACAGAGGGCGCTAACGAGCTGTAATAGTGTATAATGTGTGATATGCGGGTCAGTCCCATTGGAATAACATGGCGAGCCTCGGTCGTCTCCATGGCAACACCGTACAAAATACGGTATGGGTCTCATTGGCTTTTTGGATCGGGATGCCATCAGCTATTATTGTGCCGAATTTTATCCATTTCCGAGAAACTAATTTTTTTCCCATAATGCATATTTTCTTCTCAGCCTAGAGGGGGCGCTATCGCGCCAAATCTCACTTTTTCACATTTGTTGTGTCCGGGGGTGAAAGGTCAATAAAATGTATATTTCCGATTTTTAATCGGAGTTCGTTTGTGCAAATGGGAGCATTTTGTTGTTTTCGGAAAGTCGCAAAAATCTTCGTAAAGATTGCGGCTTCGCCGCAAACAAACCGTAAAACTTAGCCAAAAAATTTGGATAACTTTTGATGCCCCACATCTCGAGATGAAGTGGAGCGATTTTGGGCTCATTTGGTGAAACGCCCTAGGAGGAGTTCGTTAAAATGCGACGTCAGCGAAAACGCTGACTCAGCATTTTCCCGACTTCCTGTCAAAATGGCGGACTTCCGGTTTGTCTGGGGGCGTGGCCACAATAATATATTTTGTTTGTCCTCACAGGACGAATGTCTGTACCGAATCCCGTCGCTCTGCGACAAAGTTTATGTTGGCCCCCTCCCCATAGGCGCAATGTATTTTCACTTTTGTAGGTGGCGCTGTCGCGCCATTTTTTATTTCCCCAAAACGAAACACACATTTTAATTAATTTTTCACCGGATCTGAATTTTGGGCAAAGTTTGGTGAGTTTTTGACTATGTTCAGGGGGTCAAATTCCTGCTCAAAGAGCAGAAGAAAGAAAGAAGAATAAAGAAGAATAATAATATTTCTTGCAAAAACAATATAGTCGCTTTCGCGACTACAACATATTATGCATTTTTTTAAAGCTTTCGACTTCCCCCACACACCCGTGGGGCTCGGAGGTGGATGACGAGCGCTTCGCGCTCGTCATCCACCTCCGTATGACAGTTGGCCATATTCCCCCATTCATTTTGCTGCAATTATAAGTATAAGGGCCCACACCAGAGGTGTGGGCAGTCACTGTATTACACGGTGAGTTTACGTTTGACATGGGGACAGCGCTTCGCGCTGTTTTCGTGCGCTCCGCGCACCTCAGTACAGTGCGCTGCGCGCACTGCGTTGCGATTACAATAGGCCCTTGCTACGGCAGGCCGCTCGGGCCTAATTAAAGCCGCAAGCGGCATCGAGAGGCCCTCGCGGGGGTTCGTTGGCCGGTTGACGCCGGTTGCCGCACGCCGCCGCAATAACCGGGAGGCGCTGCCGCGCCCTACGTGGTTTATAACGTCGCTGCCACCCTAGGTCGAGATTATAAAAGAGCAAAGGCGAGAAATGGCGCCTTCGGCGCTGATTACTCGATTTTTCCCAAAATGGCCGACCACCTGTTGGTCGCCTAGCAACCATGTAATGGATGCCTCCCTTAGTGCCTCCATTGCCGCGCCATAACCCTACCGAGGGCGCCAACGTGGCCACACTACATTTTATTGCCCTGATGAGCCATTAATCTTTGTGAGTAAACATCAAAACGAGATTTTTCGTGTCTCCATGTGAATGATGGCTCCAACCTGCAGAGGGCGCTAGCGCGCCCCAAATCTTTTTTAGTTCACAAGCAGCATCGTACGGCCCTGACGGGCCGTACTTCAATGACTACTGTCCAAAAGCTCCTGACAGAGGGCGCTAACGCGCTGTAATAGTGTATAATGTGTGATATGCGGGTCAGTCCCATTGGAATAACATGGTGGGCCTCGGTCGTCTCCATGGCAACACCGTACAAAATACGGTATGGGTCTCATTGGCTTTTTGGATCGGGATGCCATCAGCTATTACTGTGCCGAATTTTATCCATTTCCGAGAAACTAATTTTTTTTCCATAATGCATTTTTTCTTTTCAGCCTAGAGGGGGCGCTATCGCGCCAAATCTCACTTTTTCACATTTGTTGTGTCCGGGGGTCAAAGGCCAATAAAATGTATATTTCCGATTTTTAATCGGAGTTCGTTTGTGCAAATGGGAGCATTTTGTTGTTTTCGGAAAGTCGCAAAATTCTTCGTAAAGATTGCGGCTTCGCCGCAAACAAACCGTAAAACTTAGCCAAAAAATTTGGATAACTTTTGATGCCCCACATCTCGAGATGAGCTGGAGCGATTTTGGGCTCATTTGGTGAAACGCCCTCGGAGGAGTTCGTTAAAATGCATTGTCAGCGAAAACGCTGACTCAGCATTTTCCGGACTTCCTGTCAAAATGGCGGACTTCCGGTTTGTCAGGGGGCGTGGCCACAATAATGTTTTTTGGTTGTCGTCACGTGACGAATGTCTGTACCAAATCTCGTCGCTCTACGACAAAGTTTATGTTGGCCCCCTCCCCATAGGCGCAATGTATTTTCACTTTTGTAGGTGGCGCTGTCGCGCCATTTTTTATTTCCCCAAAACGAAACACACATTTTAATTAATTTTTCGCCGGACCTGAATTTTGGGCAAAGTTTGGTGAGTTTTTGACTACGTTCAGGGGGTCAAATTCCTGCTCAAAGAGCAGAAGAAAGAAGAAGAATAAAGAAGAATAATAATATTTCCTGCAAAAACAATATAGTCGCTTTCGCGACAACATCATATTATACATTTTTGGAAAGCTTTCGACTTCCCCTACGCACCCGTGGGGCTCGGAGGTGAATGACGAGCGCTTCGCGCTCGTCATCCACCTCCGTATGACAGTTGGCCATATACCCCCATTCATTTTGCTGCAATTATAAGTATAAGGGCCCACACCAGAGGTGTGGGCAGTCACTGTTTTACACGGTGAGTTTACGTTTGACATGGGGACAGCGCTTCGCGCTGTTTTCGTGCGCTCCGCGCACCTAGGTTCAGTGCGCTGCGCGCACTGCGTTGCGATTACAATAGGCCCTTGCTACGGCAGGCCGCTCGGGCCTAATAATAATATTTCTTGCAAAAACAATATAGTCGCTTTCGCGACTACAACATATTATGCATTTTTTTAAAGCTTTCGACTTCCCCGACGCACCGGTGGGGCTCGGAGGTGAATGACGAGCGCTTCGCGCTCGTCATCCACCTCCGTATGACAGTTGGCCATATACCCCCATTCATTTTGCTGCAATTATAAGTATAAGGGCCCACACCAGAGGTGTGGGCAGTCACTGTTTTACACGGTGAGTTTACGTTTGACATGGGGACAGCGCTTCGCGCTGTTTTCGTGCGCTCCGCGCACCTCAGTACAGTGCGCTGCGCGCACTGCGTTGCGATTACAATAGGCCCTTGCTACGGCAGGCCGCTCGGGCCTAATAAAGAAGAATAATAATATTTCTTGCAAAAACAATATAGTCGCTTTCGCGACTACAACATATTATACATTTTTTGAAAGCTCTCGAAGTCCCCTACGCACCCGTGGGGCTCGGAGGTGGATGACGAGCGCTTCGCGCTCGTCATCCACCTCCGTATGACAGTTGGCCATATACCCCCATTCATTTTGCAGCAATTATAAGTATAAGGACCCACACCAGAGGTGTGGGCAGTCACTGTTTTACACGGTGAGTTTACGTTTGACATGGGGACAGCGCTTCGCGCTGTTTTCGTGCGCTCCGCGCACCTAGGTTCAGTGCGCTGCGCGCACTGCGTTGCGATTACAATAGGCCCTTGCTACGGCAGGCCGCTCGGGCCTAAATAATAATAATATTTCCTGCAAAAACAATATAGTCGCTTTCGCGACTACAACATATTATACATTTTTTGAAAGCTTTTGACTTCCCCCACACACTCGTGGGGCTCGGAGGTGGATGACGAGCGCTTCGCGCTCGTCATCCACCTCCGTATGACAGTTGGCCATATACCCCCATTCATTTTGCTGCAATTACAAGTATAAGGGCCCACACCAGAGGTGTGGGCAGTCACTGTTTTACACGGTGAGTTTACGGTTGACATGGGGACAGCGCTTCGCGCTGTTTTCGTGCGCTCCGCGCACCTCGGTACAGTGCGCTGCGCGCACTGCGTTGCGATTACAATAGGCCCTTGCTACGGCAGGCCGCTCGGGCCTAATTAAAGCCGCAAGCGGCATCGAGAGGCCCTCGCGGGTCTCGTTGGCTGGTTACTGCACGCTATCGCACGCCGCCGCAATAACCGGGAGGCGCTGCCGCGCCCTACGTGGTTATAATGTCGCTGCCACCCTAGGTCGAGATTATAAAAGAGCAAAGGCGAGAAATGGCGCCTTCGGCGCTGATTGCTCTATTTTTCCCAAAATGGCCGACCTCCTGTTGGTCGCCTAGCAACCATGTAATGGAGGCCTTCCTTAGTGCCTCCATTGCCGCGCCATAACCCTACCGAGGGCGCCAACGTGGCCACACTACATTTTATTGCCCTGATGTGCCATTAATCTTTGTGAGTAAACATCAAAACGAGATTTTTCGTGTCTCCATGTGAATGATGGCTCCAACCTGCAGAGGGCGCTAGCGCGCCCCAAATCTTTTTTATTTCACAAGCAGCATCGGACGGCCCTGACGGGCCGTACTTCAATGACTACTGTCCACAAGCTCCTCACAGAGGGCGCTAACGAGCTGTAATTGTGTATAATGTGTGATATGCGGGTCAGTCCCATTGGAATAACATGGAGGGCCCCGGGCGTCACCATGGCAACACCGTACAAAATACGGTATGGGTCTCATTGGCTTTTTGGATCGGGATGCCATCAGCTATTATTGTGCCGAATTTTATCCATTTCCGAGAAACTAATTTTTTTCCCATAATGCATTTTTTGTTCTCGGCCTAGAGGGGGCGCTATCGCGCCAAATCTCTCTTTTTTACATTTGTTGTGTCCGGGGGTGAAAGGCCAATAAAATGTATATTTCCGATTTTTAATCGGAGTTCGTTTGTGTGAATGGGAGCATTTTGTTGTTTTCGGTAAGTCGCAAAATTCTTCGTAAAGATTGCGGCTTCGCCGCAAACAAACCGTAAAACTTAGCCAAAAAATTTGGATAACTTTTGATGCCCCACATCTCGAGATGAGCTGGAGCGATTTTGGGCTCATTTGGTGAAACGCCCTAGGAGGAGTTCGTTAAAATGCGACGTCAGCGAAAACGCTGACTCACCATTTTTCTGACTTCCTGTCAAAATGGCGGACTTCCGGTTTGTCAGGGGGCGTGGCCACAATAATGTTTTTTGGTTGTCGTCACATGACGAATGTCTGTACCGAATCCCGTCGCTCTGCGACAAAGTTTATGTTGGCCACCTCCCCATAGGCGCAATGTATTTTCACTTTTGTAGGTGGCGCTGTCGCGCCATTTTTTATTTCCCCAAAACGAAACACACATTTTAATTAATTTTTCACCGGATCTGAATTTTGGGCAAAGTTTGGTGAGTTTTTGATTATGTTCAGGGGGTCAAATTCCTGCTCAAAGAGCAGAAGAAGAAAGAAAGAATAATAATATTTCCTGCAAAAACAATATAGTCGCTTTCGCGACTACAACATATTATACATTTTTTTAAAGCTTTCGACTTCCCCCACACACCGGTGGGGCTCGGAGGTGAATGACGAGCGCTTCGCGCTCGTCATCCACCTCCGTATGACAGTTGGCCATATACCCCCATTAATTTTGCTGCAATTACAAGTATAAGGGCCCACACCAGAGGTGTGGGCAGTCACTGTTTTACACAGTGAGTTTACGTTTGACATGGGGACAGCGCTTCGCGCTGTTTTCGTGCGCTCCGCGCACCTAGGTTCAGTGCGCTGCGCGCACTGCGTTGCGATTACAATAGGCCCTTGCTACGGCAGGCCGCTCGGGCCTAATAAAGAAGAATAATAATATTTCTTGCAAAAACAATATAGTCGCTTTCGCGACAATATCATATTATACATTTTTTGAAAGCTTTCGACTTCCCCCACACACCCGTGGGGCTCGGAGGTGGATGACGAGCGCTTCGCGCTCGTCATCCACCTCCGTATGACAGTTGGCCATATACCCCCATTCATTTTGCAGCAATTATAAGTATAAGGGCCCACACCAGACGTGTGGGCAGTCACTGTTTTACACGGTGAGTTTACGTTTGACATGGGGACAGCGCTTCGCGCTGTTTTCGTGCGCTCCGCGCACCTCGGTACAGTGCGCTGCGCGCACTGCGTTGCGATTACAATAGGCCCTTGCTACGGCAGGCCGCTCGGGCCTAATTAAAGCCGCAAGCGGCATCGAGAGGCCCTCGCGGGACGCGGTGGCCGGTTGACGCATGCCGCCGCAATAACCGGGAGGCGCTGCCGCGCCCTACGTGGTTATAATGTCGCTGCCACCCTATAGGTCGAGATTATGAAAGCGCAAAGGCGAGAAATGGCGCCTTCGGCGCTGATTGCTCGATTTTTCCCAAAATGGTTGACCACCTGTTGGTCGCCTAGCAACCATGTAATGGAGGCCTTCCTTAGTGCCTCCATTGCCGCGCCATAACCCTACCGAGGGCGCCAACGTGGCCACACTACATTTTATTGCCCTGATGTGCCATTAATCTTTGTGAGTAAACATCAAAACGAGATTTTTCGTGTCTCCATGTGAATGATGGCTCCAACCTGCAGAGGGCGCTAGCGCGCCCCAAATCTTTTTTATTTCACAAGCAGCATCGGACGGCCTTGACGGGCCGTACTTCAATGACTACTGTCCACAAGCTCCTCACAGAGGGCGCTAACGCGCTGTAATTGTGTATAATGTGTGATATGCGGGTCAGTCCCATTGGAATAACATGGAGGGCCCCGGGCGTCACCATGGCAACACCGTACAAAATACGGTATGGGTCTCATTGGCTTTTTGGATCGGGATGCCATCAGCTATTATTGTGCCGAATTTTATCAATTTCCGAGAAACTAATTTTTTTCCCATAATGCATTTTTTGTTCTCGGCCTAGAGGGGGCGCTATCGCGCCAAATCTCTCTTTTTTACATTTGTTGTGTCCGGGGGTGAAAGGCCAATAAAATGTATATTTCCGATTTTTAATCGGAGTTCGTTTGTGTGAATGGGAGCATTTTGTTGTTTTCGGTAAGTCGCAAAATTCTTCGTAAAGATTGCGGCTTCGCCGCAAACAAACCGTAAAACTTAGCCAAAAAATTTGGATAACTTTTGATGCCCCACATCTCGAGATGAGCTGGAGCGATTTTGGGCTCATTTGGTGAAACGCCCTAGGAGGAGTTCGTTAAAATGCGACGTCAGCGAAATAGCTGACTCACCATTTTTCTGACTTCCTGTCAAAATGGCGGACTTCCGGTTTGTCAGGGGGCGTGGCCACAATAATGTTTTTTGGTTGTCGTCACATGACGAATGTCTGTACCGAATCCCGTCGCTCTACGACAAAGTTGATGTTGGCCCCCTCCCCATTGGCGCAATGTATTTTCACTTTTGTAGGTGGCGCTGTCGCGCCATTTTTTATTTCCCCAAAACGAAACACACATTTTAATTAATTTTTCACCGGATCTGAATTTTGGGCAAAGTTTGGTGAGTTTTCAACTATGTTCAGGGGGTCAAATTCCTGCTCAAAGAGCAGAAGAAAGAAAGAATAATAATATTTCCTGCAAAAACAATATAGTCGCTTTCGCGACAACATCATATTATACATTTTTGGAAAGCTTTCGACGTCCCCCACGCACCCGTGGGGCTCGGAGGTGGATGACGAGCGCTTCGCGCTCGTCATCCACCTCCGTATGACAGTTGGCCATATACCCCCATTAATTTTGCTGCAATTATAAGTATAAGGGCCCACACCAGAGGTGTGGGCAGTCACTGTTTTACACGGTGAGTTTACGCTTGACATGGGGACAGCGCTTCGCGCTGTTTTCGTGCGCTCCGCGCACCTAGGTTCAGTGCGCTGTGCGCACTGCGTTGCGATTACAATAGGCCCTTGCTACGGCAGGCCGCTCGGGCCTAATTAAAGCCGCAAGCGGCGATGTAGGCCCTCGCCCCTGGCGCCGCCCCCCCCCTTGCGACCGCCTCCTTTGCAACCGCCCCCGCTCTCGTCCAAACCTGCTCTCCCCTCGGCCTCACACACAACCTGTGTGCTCTCTGTCTACTAACTCTTGCTCTTTGCAGCAGGGGGCGCTATAGCATGGATCATTTTTGTGTTCATGTAAAAAGATTCAGGGCCATCTGGTGTATAAGTGATTATATTTAAAACTCAAAGGGACAAAGAATGCATAATAATTATGCTCTCAGGAACACGTTTACCCTGGCCACGCCCACATCTTACACAATATGATGCATTTGTAATATCATTTTTTGTTTAGTTTATTGTGTAGAATATACCGGCAAAGTGGGAGATAAATAATCCAGACTGCAATATTCAAGGTATAGATAGGTGGCTATAGTGTTGAGCACTGTGCAGTTATTGAGCTCTGTCTGTTCAGACCGTGAGTTGCCTTATGTCAGCCAAATATGATCCAGATTGGATAGAGCGCATGCCTGCGAGGAGTTGTCCAAGGTACGAGGAAAAATAATGTTTTTGTGGGGGCGCTATGTGAAAACTGTAAACGTTATAAAAAAAAGCTGGCTTTGTTTTGAATGAGGGTCTGACCATAGGCACCAATTCAGGTTCTTCCCAGTAGGTACCGATAATATATATAAAAATAAATAAAGGTCAAGGTTGGTATTGAACCAGCAATCTAACGGATGGGAAGCCTGCACTCTAATGGAGCTACAGAGACTCAGATAGGAACACAGTGAATCTTACATTAATCTTATGAAACACTTGCACTTGCACTGATCAGTTGACAGAAAACGTAATTAGAGTTCTGGAAATATTGACTGAAACATTTTGTAATCAGGGCTAATTCCCCTAAAAATAGGTCCAGCATGGCATTGGAGGAGAGAGGTCATTTATCCCCCTCTCTCCTCAGCAGGAGCAGTTGCTGCTGTTCCAGATATGAACCAAGTAACCCAAGCATAACTGTCAGGTAAATCTATATTAAAAAAAAAAAAAGAGTTAGAAAAGCGTCAAAATCATATTTGAACTGGCAACCTCATGTACTGGAGACCGGTAAACTATCATTGAGCTATAACCCTATACTGCAGTACACCCGATGGTGGCTACTTTTCTTTAAATCACAGATTTTGAAAATAGGTCCCAGCAAGGTCATTTCAGGAGATTTTTGCCCCACTATTGATTGTTTTAGACATTTAGTGTTGCCTCTATTGTTTCCCTACTGTCACCCCATGTCTTTCTGTGTAGTTGTGCTACAACTTTTCTTTCTTTGTTTTTAATGAGGGTGGGACCAAAGGCGTCGATTCATGTTCTTCCCAGTAGTTGCCGAGTCAAAAAAAATAAAAAATAAAAAAGAGTTAACGACGGAATCGATCAAGCAATCCCATGGTTGGGAACCCAGCACTTTACCCATGTAGCTACACAAGCACATTTATTTAACAGCCGAAATGTGCAATATCTTATGAAACGGCATGTGGTACAACGTGTGGGTCATTTTCCCGTTTTAATGAGGGTGGGAGCATAGCTGCCAATTCAGGTTCTTCCCAGTAGGTACTGCGTAAAAAAAAAGAAAAAAAAAAAGTCATGGTGGGGATTGAACCGGCAATAAGACGGTGGGAACCCTGCGCTCTACCAATGGAGCTACACAGGCTTATGTAAAAACACAGCGAATTTTAGATAAATCTTATGAAAGAACTCCCGATAGATGAAGGAATACTTTGGTGAGAGCCACATAGTACGAGGAACACGCAGAGACGGACAGGAAACAGTCTATCTGAACTTCCTGTGACTGTAAAGTCCAAAAAAGCTGAATTTGGAGGCAAACACGTCCAAATTAAAGCTTCTGTCTGTCACAGAGGGGTAGTATATCTACGTACGAGTCTAAAACTGTGGCTTCCATGAATAAAAGTGGAAGTTGGGAAAATTGACGAATTTCAGGGGAAACTCTGACAGAGGCCAACAGGCTGCCAGAAGAACAACTCTGGCTATTTCCACGGAGGATGGGCGGGCCACTTACAAGCCACTTAAAAGACAGCTTAAACCAGCAGGTGGCGCTATGCTGACACTTTGCTAAGGCTGTATAAGTGGAGTGGTTGCCTTGACCGTCACATGTTATACATTGTCGGAAAGCTCTGACTGAGGCGCATGTGACTGTCATGGTCATTGGTCACTGCTGAGTATACAGTGACCAACATGTGTAGATGAGGTAGAGCTTTATGGATTCATACGATAAGAGGCCTTATGTCAGCCAAATATGATCCAGATTGCATAGAGCGCATGCCTGCGAGGGGTTGTCCAATGTACGGGAAAAAAGCATGTTTTTTGTGGGGGCGCTACGTGAAAACTGTAAACGTTATCAAAAAAAGCTGGCTTGAAGTTGTAGCTCAATTTCTCTAGATTCTATTGAGCCATGTTTGAGCTTATTCTGCAGAGAAACCAAGGAGTAGTACATTGAAACATCTGGTGAGAGATTTCTTCTCCAGGATTTCAATCCAAGATGGCCGACTTCCTGTTGGTCAGAGGGCGGAGCTATAATTATGTTTTGTGACTCTCTCCATGCGCTCTATCGCTGGGCCAAAGGGGATTGGCCTACGCCAAAAATTCATGTCCCCAAAAGAATGGGGGTCAACTTTGAGGGGGCGCTGTGGAGCCATTTTGTTTTGGCCGTGTGCATGTCGCCCACTGACACGCAATTTTTGCCGACTCTGATCACTGTGCCAATTTCTGCGTGTACTTTTGCACAGGAAGGCACTGAAAAACAGGATCTTAGAGGCGTAACTATAATAATAATAATAATAATAATAATAATAATAATAATAATAACAAGAAACCGGGGGAGAACAATAGTCCCTTACCAGGACAAAGTCCTGGCTCGGGCCTAATAATAATATTTCTTGCAAAAACAATATAGTCGCTTTCGCGACTACAACATATTATACATTTTTGGAAAGCTTTCGAAGTCCCCCACGCACCCGTGGGGCTCGGAGGTGGATGACGAGCGCTTCGCGCTCGTCATCCACCTCCGTATGACAGTTGGCCATATACCCCCATTCATTTTGCAGCAATTATAAGTATAAGGGCCCACACCAGAGGTGTGGGCAGTCACTGTTTTACATGGTGAGTTTACGTTTGACATGGGGACAGCGCTTCGCGCTGTTTTCGTGCGCTCCGCGCACCTCGGTACAGTGCGCTGCGCGCACTGCGTTGCGATTACAATAGGCCCTTGCTACGGCAGGCCGCTCGGGCCTAATTATTATTATTTAAAAAAAAAAGAAATAAATAAAAAGGAAATTGCTAGCTATGTTTGGCAGTGGTAGCCATCTGTAAAAGGGAAAGAAAAAAATATATTAAAAAAAAATTATAAGAAAAAAAAATGTCACTTGCTTTGTGTTGGAGATTGTACATGAAATGAGACTGTTGTTGTAGTTGTGTTTCCTTTCGTTTGTGTTGGGTCACGGAGGGGTACGCTGTGTGTCTTTGTACTTTGTAACATGTTCCCTGTACTATATTGTGATTTGATTAATTGTTTTTATTTCAATGATGTCGGGGGTGGGCGCTTATAAGCTTTTGCTTCAGCCCACTCCTTTTGAGCAGAATTTTAACTGCTCAAATAAACTAAACTAAAAACTAAACAGGATGAATGATGTGTGTGTGAGTGTATGGTGGTGATCAAAGGGACCGTTGGCGCAGATGTGTGCGGTCGCGACAGCGCTTCAGTCAGTCTCCCCCGGGGAAACTGAAGCTACAGTGGGTGGGGGTGAATGTAAAATTGTCTCATGTAAAGCGCTTTGTGACCATGTCCGTGAAAGGCGCTATTATAAACAAAGCTCTTCTAGTTTCACTTCCTGACCCTCCATGCGAGCCACCATAAGCCACTCCCAAAAATACACCGCTGCAGTGATGCTATGGCAAGTGATTTTACTTCTGGAGGAGATTTCTGGGAGCTGCCGCAGCAGTGCTGAGATTCAAAGATTACTCAAAGATGCGCTTACAACTCAAGGTATGATTTTGATGAGAGACCAACAAGGTAAAAAGCTCAGAAAGTCCATTTCCCATAATACCCTTGTGGGGAAGCTGGCCAATGTGGTCAAGTAGGAGGCAGACTCAGAAACTCCCGTAGTTGCCGAAATTTATTTTTTCCACGTAAATGTGGCACAATCACCCACATGTACCCAGCTACCAGGTTCACCCGGACTGATTGCACATCCCCTGGTCCATGGGCAGAGCCACGTTTTTAAATATGGCTGCCTGATAGGACACACCCCTGTCCAGAACAGGTGGCAAGTATTAGCTTGATTGCAAAAATTATAACTATAAAACAATGAATACATAAACTTATAACCATCCATCCATTTTCTTCCACTTGTCCGTTGCCGGGTCGTGGGGGCAGCTGTTGGAGCTGCCCAAATCACATAGCACCAGTCCCCTATGGCTCCTCCTGCAGGTGGTGGGTCCACAGAAGGACGGCCTCATGGTTCCAAACGGGCCTGTTGGTCTCTCATAGGGGGCAAACTTAAAAAAAGGGACAAAGCAACCTAAAACCTACTTTGTCACAACCCCCCTTTAACTAACGCATTAGAGTGGATTATTTTTCTGGAAAGACATGATTTAGGTCTAATCTAGATCCTTTTTAGACTTGGGTTAGTCCTCATTTAATACACGTGACACATACTGGAAGTAACGGGACTTTTACTGCCAATACTTATTATAAAACAGCGGCTCCTGAATGGATTGAAAGTAGTAGACAAAGTGCTGACACAACCCAGGACAGACACAAACATGTTCACCACACGCTAGACCAGTGGTTCCTAACCTTTTTCATTGACATTTCTTTAGAAAACATGTACAACGCTGTTCTGAATGAACCGAATGAATCCCAATAAATCAATAATAAAGTCTAAGACCGCTTGAGAATCTTTATCTGTATCTTTACCTAAGGACAACTCAACTCCCAAACTCTATAGATTTATTCACAACTCAACTTCTCGATTTCTAGTTCGCCGCAACAGCGGAGGTCGCGCTTTTTAGACAAAATCCCTGGCGCTCTTTCACGCCGCGGCGACTCGGCCCACTCCTGTTACTGTGGAGAGCATTAGCGACAGAAGCGACAATTACTGCCCGGGACAAAGCGGGAGAGGAACAGAGTGGGCTGAAATCCTGCCTGAATCGAACGCCGTGAACAGCCACCGCCGCTTTGAGATACACTGGCACATTTTTTTTCAATTATTTCAGATCAAACTTTTGACAGCTTTGGCGTATTCGCATCTGAATGAGAAGGGTCAGTCTTTTGAGGACGAGGGCACGTTCCTGCTGGATAAAGAGCGACAGGAGTTTGAGCGAGAGGTGAAGGAGGCCAGATATGAGCGACTGGCCCTGAACAGACATGGAGGACACGTTTGGACCATAGAAATCACAGAAACGCTGTTCGCCATCTGAGCCCGTTCCTACAAATGCGTACTGCAGTAGCCACCCGGACCTGTTTGCATTAAGCTTTCTATCCCCATGCAAATCTATAGGGAAGCCAGGCCCTATAGTAAAGTATGGCCACATCAAAGCAATGACATCATCAGCTTTTTACCATCTGAAAAACATTAAGATCAGAGGAATAGAGTCAAAACCAGACTTGGAGACACTCATCCATGCGTTTGTCTCCAGCAGGTTAGACGACTGTAACGGCTGCTCACTGGCCTTTCTAAACGAGCCGTTAGAGCTGCAGAACATCCAGAACGCTGCTGCTCGAGTCCTGACAAGAACCAGGAAACACCACCATATTAGTCCAGTGCTCCGGTCTCTGCACTGGCTTCCTGTCACTCAGAGAATAGAATTTAAAACAGCTCTGCTTGTGTACAAGTCTTTTCATGGTTTAGCACCAAAGTCCATCTCTGACATGTTAGAGCCGTATGAACCATCTCGGGCCCTGAGAACTTCAGGGAGGGGTCCCCTGGTGGTTCCCAGAGTCAGGACTAAACACGGTGAGGCTGCGTTTCAGTTTCATGCAGCTAAAATCTGGAACAGTCTTCATGAGGATGTGAGACAGGCCTCAACTCTGACAATGTTCAAATCCAGGCTGAAAACAGCTCTTTTTACCCGAGCAGATGAAAACTGAAAGTATTTTATCTGCACTCTTGCCTTTTACTGTAATTAATTAACTTTATGTTGATTAACATAAAGTTAATCAACATAAAGTTGATTAACTTTATGTTGATTAACTTTATGTTGTGCCGCTGTGCCACCGTGGCACAGCGGTTAGCGCTCGTGCTTCACAGCTAGAAGGTCCGGGTTCGATTCCCACCTGGACGGGGCCTTTCTGTGTGGAGTTTGCATGTTCTCCCCGTGTCTGCGTAGGTTTCCTCCGGGTACTCCGGTTTCCCCTACCACTAAAAACATGTACAATAGGCCCAGGGACTACAGGTGGAAATTAGCACAAGTGCTATAACCTGGTACAATGCATCTCTCCTTTCTGAGGCTAATGTATATTGTACACTGTCCCTGTTCAAAAATAAATAAATAAATAAATGTTTTAATGATTGATTTGATCTGTTTTCTTGTAATTTTATGCAACTGTGAAGCACTTTGAATTGCCTTGTGTATGAATTGTGCTCTACAAATAAACTTGCCTTGCCAGGATTCACTGCAGTTATATCATTTCTGACCGACCCCACAAAAAGCAGAAAATCAACACTGTGATTTAGTATTTAGCTTAGAAGCCACTTTTATACTCTTATTCTGTGATTCCAAACCAGGGGTACAGGGACTCTGGTAGTTTTGATTTGAATACAGCACATCATCTTTTTATTACTAAATTGGACTTTTAGTTGATAACTTTTGATATAAACGATGTCGGGGGGCACTTAAAGTATACACGAAAGGTCCGATGTGTGCGAGACAAACAAAGGTTGGAAAACACTGCCTTAAGTTATAATCTTAAAAGGTCTGTACATTCATACGAGGCTTTGACCTCAGCTGAATGTGGTCAATGAGCTGACGACAGCTGAAAACATCTGGTTCGTTCCTAATTTGTGACGTCCTGGCCCCAGAAGGAAACCGGTTGTACATGTTTTTAGTTGTGAGTGAAACCAGAGTACCCGGAGTACATTGAACTTTCCAACAAAGAAGTTCCCTGGACTCGCCGGCTTGTTAACTGTCCACATGCGTTAGGACCGAACGCCGCCTCTCCATTTTATTTCTACTTTAAAAGCCTGACATCTCGTTCTTTTTGTAGGCTCATATTATTTTTGCCACATAAAGTATCCATCCATCCATCTTCTTCCACTTGTCCGTTGCCGGGTCGTGGGGGCAGCTGTTGGAGCTGCACCCGCCCCTATGGCGCCCCCTGCAGGTGGTGGGTCCACAGAAGGACGGCCTCATGGTTCTAACCGGGCCTGTTGGTCTCTCATAAGGGGCTTCTGAACCGCTCTTTGTCTGACCCGTCACCTAGGACCTGTTTGCCCTGGGAGACCCTACCAGGGGCACGAAGCCCCCGACCACAGAGCTCCAGGATCATTCGGGCACTCAAACCCCTCCACCACGTTAAGGTGGCGGCTCCAGGAGGGGGCCACATAAAGTAATGTGTGAAGAAGCTAAGCCTGACGCATGAAGTTTGTATTGTGACGTGTTGCTGTTGTATATGGTCAATCCATATATTCAATATGTGACAAAAAGGGTTCACCTATTTTGACTAAAGAGGTTAAAAATGAACTAACCTCAACCAAACATCTGGATTGTTCAGAATTTGAGATGTTTGATGGAAAATTGCTCACAGTGTAATGTATTGAACATTCTAACGGACTCTGAAAGGCTTCCACACACCCGCCGCATACGTTCGGATCAAACACAGCTTCTCCTTTTCATTATTTCTTTGATGCCTTTACCCGTTCCCAACGCGCTGCACAGAAGAAAAAAAGCGAGACAATAAAAGAACAAAGACTTCATTTAAGTTCCGCTTTGCAGTGCGAGCGAAGTGACTGATTTGTATCATCACTTTCTCCATTTGTTCCTGATGCTCTGAGACGCTCCATCACTAACTCTTCCTGTTGTCTTTATCACGCCACAAAGTCACCCCCCCCATCGCAGAGCCCCCCCCCACCATTTAAACCCGCGCAATCTGTTTAAAAGCCTCACAATAGCCTCGCAATATGAAAAGATAAAGTGCCCGTTTCTATAAATCCTATAAATCCCCACATCTCTGTTTTAAAACCTCCGGAGGTAATCTCGCTAATTGCCGTTCCTCGCCGCGAAACAATGAAATATCTCTTGGAGAAAAAAAAAAACGGGGAAATTCGACCTCTCCCCCCCCCCCCCCCCACCCCCGCGCCCGCGTTGCCAGGTTAGTGGCCCAAAACGCCCCGGGATTGTTGGATTACAATGCGGCCATTACCGTGAGTTTGACAAACGGTCGTCCCCCCTCGTTCGACCTCCGCTTTTTGCCCGGGCCCCGGATCGCAAAGTCTTTTTTTTTTTTTTGGGGGGGGGGGGGGGGGGGGGGGGCTAGTGTCCTCCTCGGCTTCTCCTGCTGACATCCCCGCGGTCGCTTGTCATTGATCACGAGCTGGGAGCACCCGAAGTTGCGCGGGTTTCATCATGCTTGCTCGCCGCGCTATCCCCAGCCATTATGCGCTACATAGAGAGAGATTTTATTATTATTTTTTTTCTTCCTCCTCTCTCTGTACGGGCGCCAGAGTCGGGAAGAGCTACTGGGTCTTGCGTTTTCAAACGGGACGCTCAGCCCGCTCGGTGCCTGTTGGCTGGCAGGACAGCTCGGTTTCTGCATTCGGGCGAGGTGAGGTTATTTTTAATGACATTGCGTTCAGGAATGCCCGGCAGACTCGGGACTGGGTTGCGTCAGTATTTCTGATGGGCGCGAGTGGCCGGGACAGATCGCTTAATATCGTTCCCTCGGCGCGGCGTAAAGTGTGATTTTGCCGTCGCTGTTCTCCATTTCGGATAATGGGAAGCATAATCTTACAGTTATGGCGTCAGAATTATTGCAGAAATACAGTTTTCGTATATAACAACGTCCGTTACATAAAGAACCGAGATGATGATTAGGAAAGTAACTGTAACACGGACAACTGTTAAGCTTTGGATTATTTATACGCATATATGTGTTATAATGAGTGTAGGTACATAACCGCGGCAGTAATGGCAGCAGCAGAACTCCTTCCTTTAGAAGAGTCTGAGGTATGAACGGATATACGAGACGATCGATTGCAAGCCTCAATCAGAATTTGGATGGAAAAATCTGGATATCATCCGGATTAGCGCAGCTCATTTTGTGTTTGTGGATTTTACATTTAATGAACAGGGTTAAGCCTCTGTGAAAAACAGTGTATTTAACATTTTCAATTAGCAAGGTTAATTCCAACATGACCTCTAGTTAGAGGTGGGAAATATACCAAAACACAATATTACACACATTTCTAAGAGTGTAATAAGTCAACTTCTTATAAAGAGCGTGATATCAAATATTGATGAGAAAATGTATTCACTTACAAGATTGCGAGATCGCCACTAAACAAACTGGCATTCTGTTTCATTTCATATGGAACTTCATCCAATTAACTTAAGTTTGTAACTAAAACGTTTTTGGTTTCGCATTCAGTCTTTCGTTGTACAACTGGTCGACTGTGTGAGAGGTTTTTGGGTCCGATCTCGAGGGTTTATCACGGGTTTGTCCAAAATTAACAATTCGATATCTCCATCATGGCGGCACATCCGGGTCTGAGCCAGATTTGTGACGTCCGTGAAAACACCCTATATTAAAAAAAAAAAAAACACACATGAGCGTGATGTTGGTCAGTAGAAAGGACTTACAGCCATAACAAATGATATAGCAGGTTTGTGAATCCAATCATTTCTGATGGAGAGCAGAGTAAGATAGTGTTTTTGAAAGAATCCCCAACATTTTGATACCATCATTATTCGGAATCGATTGGATTTACAAAGCTACCAATTCCATCCTATGGCTGAGAGTCCTTATGAACTGACCAACATCATGCAACTGGTATTAAATATTGTCTCCACTTTTGGACACCTGTAGGAGAAAACAATTGTGCCTTAAATGTATTCATGCTGATAGAGAAGACACTGAACATTGTGACTGTTTTTGTTTCATTTGGATTGCCAAAGTAATGACAAAGATATCAAACAAAAACCAAGACAAAACATCGGAGATTTGACAGTTACCATAGTTGCAGAAATAGAATTTTTTAGCTTAGACTCAAGTTTAAACGTTGGGCTCTCACGTGAACGCAACCTGTTGAGAAGTCTCGAAACAAAGACATTCAAACAGACTGCCTGATCAAAACACTGAAGTACCTGGATGTCACTGCAGTTGGTCAGGTCTAGGCTCAGCAACACTATGACCCCAAAGAATGAGAACAGGTTTTTCCATCAATGGATTCCTTCTTCCCTGATGGCACGGGCGTATTCCAAGATGACAATGCCAGGATTCATCGGGCTCACATTGGGAAAGAGTGATTCAGGGAGCAGGAGATGGATCGGCCGCCACAGAGTCCAGATCTGACCCCCATTGAGAATCTTTGGGATGTGCTGGACAAGGCTGTGTGCAGTGGTCACGCTCTCCCATCGGCAATACAAGACGTTGGTGAAAAGTCAACACAACACGAGCTCTTTTGACATTGCAGAAGCTTATTGAAACAACGCCACAGGGAAAGGGCTGTAATCGAAGCTAAAGGCGCTACAGCCAAAGCGTGAGGGACCTTCTTGTTTGGTGGTCCGGCTTCAGTCCAGTCGCAGCTCAAGGTGCTGCAAAACCAAACGTGTTCAAACCTGAAACACGGAGGTCAGTCCTCACAAAAGGAAACGTAATTAAAAAGGCACAATAGACACTCATTTAAAGCGTGGAATCAGAACTTAATCCCTCCAAGTCTCTGGACATTCAAACGTACCTGCTCGTTCCACTGTAGCCCATTCCCATTGTCTAGAAATCTGTCGTTTTCTTCCAGTTTCCCTTTCTTTCTTTTTTCACCACAGCAAACACATTTATGATGGATGTTCTTTCTGTTACGACAAAGGCTCGAGGGAGAACAGGTGCTGGGATTTCGGAAATTATTAATGTTAAAATCTTGTTGTAACTGCGAATACATCAACATTACAATCATTCGTAAAATCAACTTGAGCATCTTCATACATTTTCATGCGTGAAGGTTTGGATTCATTTATTTTTCAAAAAGTTTTCGCCTAATCGTCTTTTCTTAATCCTCAGATCTTTGTCTCATACCAAGAGTCGCCTGAATCAGATTACTGTACATCCCTGCCATTACTCTCCATTACGTGAAGAAGGCCGTTCCCCGGTGCAATAATGGCCGCGCTCGTGTTGTGGAGTTTGACTTACGAGCGGTTCCCATGGGAAAAGCCGCGGGGCAGGAATGCCATACATTTGTGCGGGAGCGCTGTATTATGCAGGGTGGGGCGAGGGCTCTGGGAAATATGCTAAACATCCAGTGAGGTCACACACACCCGCATCTATTTCCACCATCAGCCTGTAATGGGCTGAATATACGACTGGACACGCTCAGAGGTCGGGGTCAAACACAGGGCGTTTGAACAACACATATGGAAATGTCCAAGGTTGAGATTATGGTTGTGCTCAAACGACTAAACAATTTATCGACAACTAATCAATTATTGAAAGAGTTGACAACTATTAAAAAATCGATGAATGGTTTACTAGTTTACACCGCTGCCCTCAGCTATGTCTTTTGTAATGTTATTGTCAGTAGGTATAATAGTGAACCCGGCCCTCCCTCCCTCCCTGATGATAGACTCATGTGTGATCATTTGTGATCCCTGCACATGTCTGAGTTGACCCGGGGCGGGGGCAGTTGAGGGGTGTTCATCGTGGAGGCCTGAGACTTGTCTTTGCTTCTGCGAGAAAAAGTTTGCTTGCTGTTTTATAGGTGGTGCATGCAATGTGGGAATGCAACAATTCCGGCCCGGCAAAATGGGATAGCTGAGTGCAGCTTTAACATGAGCAAAAATTATGAAACAAATTTTTTTTTTTTTTTATGGAAAACTACTTTGATTTAAAGGTTTGGGTTTAGTGTTTCGTACATTGTAATTGTGTTAAATATTATCTCTGTGTCTCAGGGAGAATGAGCTTAAACCAGTTTGGAGGAAACCAACACAGAAGAACTCTCTTTCACTTCACTTCCTCAGTCCAAGCTCCTGTCCCCGATAAAGTCCCGGTCAGAGCCAGTGCAGCCCGGAGTCGTTAAAGCTGAGTGGCTGAACTCTGGAGGTTCTTAGCTTTCAAATGAGGAATGGCCTGTTCACACAAACTTGTGCTTGTGTTCATGTGCAGCTTTGAGCAAACCAAGCTCAGCTGTAGTGACTTTTTCTGTAAAGCACCAAGAGCCTCCCTCAAACATTCACTTTGTTTACTCCATCGACGCGTCCTCAAGCGGCTCCACTTTCGCTTATGTGGAGACAAAATGTGAAGAGATAAAATGTTCATGAGCCTTTTCACAGTCAAGCGATGACTCTCTGTAGCTTAGTCACAGATCTGCACTGTGTGGTGTGTCCACACTTAGACCCGCTGCTGTCACTCATCACTTTATTACACTTAATATCACTTTATACGCCGACACATCTGTAAACACAATCCCGCTGTTGTTCAATGTCAAATTGTTGTTTTCTTACCACACGTCACTTTTATTTGATCTTATTTATTTATTATATTTTTTATGGCCCTATAGCCTTATAGTTTAAAGTTCTTTAGCTTATTTTTTATCTTAATTCTGTGTTATATGATTTATGCCGCACGTTTGCACCGAGACAAATGTGTAGTTTGTGAACCTGTTCTCAAACCATGGCAATAAAACCTATTCTGATTCTGATTCTGATTCTAACCGGGCCTGTTGGTCTCTCATAAGGGGCTTCCGAACCGCTCTTTGTCTGACCCGTCACCTCGGACCTGTTTGCCCTGGGAAACCCTACCAGGGGCACAAAGCCCCCGACCACAGAGCTCCAGGATCATTCAGGCTCAAACCCTCCACCACGTTAAGGTGGCGGCTCCAGGAGGGGAGCCCACCTGAACCAAGCACATTTTCTCCAGTTTGGACTTACCCAAAAGCTTGTTGAAAATAGCGACAAAAACGTGTCGGAAAAGCAAAAATAACACAATAAACAAACGACAAAAACACGACTAAAAAGTGATGGAAAAGCCACGAAAGAGCAACAAACAAGCTACCAAAAGTGTGCCGGAAAAAGCAACAATAACACAATGAAAGAAGCAACAAAAACCTGACATGAATGCAACAAAAAAAGGACAAAAACGCTTCAAAAATGTGACACAAATGAGGCGTCACACCGGCCTATAGGCTGTAAACTCTCCAGTCGAGAAGCTTTTAGATTTGGGTAATGCCAAACTGGAAAAAAAATGCGCTCGGTTAAGGTGTGGGGTAAGAGGTTACATCATCATGTGACAAACTCTGAGAACATCGCTGAAAGTGAGCCGTCGAATCTGTCAGGTATGGAAAACACACACTGGTCTGATTAAAAAAGAAAAAAAAAGTATTATTTTGGAATATATTATATTTTAATATTTAATTTAACCAAAACAAGATCCAGTTTGAAACCCTCCTAGATGAATCCATGTGTTTGTCTCCAGCCGGTCAGACTGTAACAGCTGCAGTGCATCCAGAAGAGGAAATAGGACCATATTAGTCCAGTGCTCCATAAATCTTACTAGTGTATAAATACTATGTGGCTCTTTCATGCAGATTTGTTTAAAGTAGCCAGACTGATACCTTCTCTGTTCAATCAATCAATCACATTTTATTTGTATAGCGCCTTACAGCAGCCAGAAAGTGCCCAGGGCGCTTTCCAGTATAGAAATAAAAATACAATAGACGTCAATAAAAACACAAATGTACATGAAAACAGCAGTCGAGTCAGTGGCTATGTTTCGAAAGCTTGTCTGAAAAGTTACGTCTTCAACTGTGATTTAAAAACACTCAACTCAGTGATGCTTTGACGTTGTACCGGAAGTGCGTTCCACAGCTTTGGGCCTTGGACGGTAAATGACCGGCCTCCAAACCTTTTGTATTTGAAGTTGGGAGTGACCAGGGAGGTGTGTTCAGAGGAGCGCAGAGTTCTGGCTGGTTGGTAGACCGTTACTAAGTCGGCGAGGTAGGCCGGGGCCAGGCCATTGATGGCCTTGAACACAAACAGCAGGACCTTAAACTCCACACTGGGAGCCAGTGGAGAGGGAGGAGGACAGGGGTGATGTGTGAGTGTCTGGAGGTGTTGGAGAGAAGACGAGCTGCTGCGTTTTGTACCAGTTGAAGCCGGTTGAGGAGTGAGTGGTTAAGTCCAGTGTAGAGGGCGTTACAGTAATCTATCCTCGAGCTGATGAAGGCATGAATGGCTTCTTCAAGGTCAGCTCGGGAAAAGAATGGTTTGATCTTACTGAGTAGCCTTAGCTGGTAAAAGCTCGCTTTCACAACTGCACTTATCTGTTTGTCAAAGATCATACTGCTGTCAAAAATAACACCCAGGTTACGGATGGCGGGAGCAAACTGAGGTGTAGGACGACCAAAACTGGAGGAGCTGTTAGGTGAGTCCGGGGTGAACAGGATGTACTCAGTCTTTCCTTCATTCAGGTGAAGGAAGTTCTGGGAGTTCAAATAAAACCCTTTTTATTCAGATCATCGGGGTTCCACGTTCCTTCAGACACACAGGGACATTCTACACGTTTTTTGCTCAAAGGCCAATTCTGTCCTACATCCGAGCTAGATGTCGGTACAAAGTGAGGCCTGAAAGCGAAAATGTCTCCTATTGTAGAGGTCAGCGGGAGGACATAATACGGGACCGGTCCGCGCTACGGGACGGGGAACGGGCTACAAGTTGGAAATGCAAAGTGGCCATTCAATTTGGTCCGCGGCGCGACGAGGGGAGAATGAGAAATCCGCCGGTATTCAAATCAATCTCGGGCAGTTATTAAAATCACTGGATATCCCCGGGTCCAATTCGCATAAGGAATTAAATTAGAATAATAGAAGCGGGATATTACGCCTATTGCCGGACGGCGCCGTAAGAACAATCTCTCAATTTAGTCTGAAATTGCGCATATGGAGCGATTTAAACGCCGACACTGCGCTTCAGGTCCTGATGAGCTCAAACAATGATGAATGTACGGAGAGTGATATAGTTACGGGATATAAAACATGAGACACTGGTGAGGGATAGAGCGGTCCCCAAGTGCCCCCTTTAACTATGACTATACACGACATCAGTGGTTCACAAAGTGGGGGTCGCGAGATGGTTATGATGCAATATTTTGTACATTTCCGACATTGAATCCGATTTATTTTGGATTGAAAACTGTATATTTGAGTTAAATTAAGCCGAATGCCGTCTCCAAACTCACCTCATTGAACCAGATGAACCTTTTTCTGCACCTTTTATTATAAACGCTAATTGCATTGTTCCGAGTTGTTGGTTGAGTGATTAATTAAAAACAACTGCTCTAAATATCGGCTCAGTACCAGTGTTGGAAAGTAACAATGTAAAAAGTACAAATTATAGGTACTAAACGAGCTGTTAGAGCTGAAGAACATCCAGAACGCTGCTGCTCGAGTCCTGACAAGAACCAGGAAATACCACCATATTAGTCCAGTGCTCCGGTCTCTGCACTGGCTTCCTGTCACTCAGAGAATAGAATTTAAAACAGCTCTGCTCGTGTACAAGTCTTTTCATGGTTTAGCACCAAAGTCCATCTCTGACATGTTAGAGCCGTATGAACCATCTCGGGCCCTGAGAACTTCAGGGAGAGGTCTCCTGGTGGTTCCCAGAGTCACGACTAAACACAGTGAGGCTGCGTTTCAGTTTCATGCAGCTAAAATCTGGAACAGTCTTCATGAGGATGTGAGACAGGCCTCAACTCTGACAATGTTCAAATCCAGGCTGAAAACAGCTCTTTTTACCCGAGTAATTTTATGCAACTGTGAAAGCACTTTGAATTGCCTTGTGTATGAATTGTGCTCTACAAATAAACTTGCCTTGCCTACTTTTACTTCATTTAAGTACATTTTATGATGAATATTTTTTACTTTTACTTCACTGCATTTTGGGCCTGTATCTGTACTTTCTACTCCACTACATTTTGAAATAAAAGCATTTTATTTTCTAGTTTACGCTTGGTTTAGTGGTTTACTCCTTTGAAACTTGTTTAGAAATTATTCTGAAATGAAGTCTTTCTAACAAAGGAAATACTTCATCCAGTGGTCTCCTTGGTTGGACCCACCACTGCAAGCTCTGGCTGATTCCGAAACCCTTATATTATAGCCTCTAAGTCCTAACCCTCGCTCCTGATCCTTAACCTTTCATGGGGTCAACTGTTAGATCCCTATGCAGTTAGTGAACTAGAGCTTCAGCAGCATTTGCCCAATTCGACCGTCCTTACCCAGGGGAAGGGGAAGTGACATCACCAACAGCTGTTCTTCTTCTTCTTTAAGGATATTGGCAGGCAAACAAAAGCGCATGTCACCACCTACTGTATTGCACATACAACAACATAGTGTCCAAATGAAGACATTTAAGGAGAAAAAATAAATAATATGAATCCAAATGAGCCGTCACATTTTCATTTAGCCTTATTTTATCTCAACAGCTGTTTCATAAAGCTACAGTATGCAAAGTAGCCATGTGGCTTAAGTTTCTACTAAATGAAAGCACAAACTGCCGTCATTTAGGCCATTTACGGAGGCAGCTTTTTAAAACACTGACATGTGACTGGGCTGTGATGACTCTAACATGAAGCCTAGGCGGTAATTCAGCCTGGTAGACGAACACGGCATCATCAAACTTCAGCCAATGATCGCTCCCGAAAGGTCCACACCTCCACATCAGCGTCAGAGCCGCACCTCCGTAGCAGCCAATCACCGCCGTCGGTCTCGCTTTTAAGCGTCAGGAATCAGTACCTGTTTGCTTCCCAGCTGCGCTGCGACACTTCCGTGTCCCCGCGTGTTGCCTGGGGCTCCCGGTGCTCACCTGCTCTCTCTGTGGCGACGATTCTCCGGGCGCCATCATTGCCGAGGCCGGGCCGCTCGGCTCTTCCTCGTGGCTCGCTACGGTGCCCCAAGCGCGTGGTCGCGGGTTTCCTGCCGTTCGTTTTCTCCTCGATAGCGTGTCCCTGAACGCTGCTTCGCCGGACCGACGCACACTGCTATGACGCGTCCGGTTCTCGCGTGGTTCCCTCTTGTGGTTCTCCCGGACCTGCTTTCTCCTCGATGGCGTTTCCCGACGCTCGCTCCCCTGGACCCCAGTGCCTGCCCCTGATGCTGCCGGGGCGGGCAACCTAGGTGAGCGTATGCACCCGCACCCGCACTCGCACGTACGCGCGCTCATGAGCTTGTCTCATGATCTTGGGCAGTAATTCACGCGCTGTTCGCAACGCGGACCGGTAGTCTATTTCTGCTCGCTTTTGTACTCTATTCAGCGCACTTGTTCAGCATTATACTGCACCGTTGTCGTCCGCAAACTCCACCGCAGGGGCTCTTGTTTCGTTACTTTGCCGTATTTTGTCGATCACCTCGCTCTCGTTACTGTCGTGGCGGTTTTCTGCACGCAACTACGCAAAGTGCGTAGGAACCCCGCAGCGCAGGGCCCTGCACTCAGTCGTACTACGGCGTTTCGCTGATTGCACAATGCTTGTTACGGGGCCAGGCTCTCTTGACGCACGCGCTCATTCTCCGCCTACTTGCTGCATCTTAGTGTGTTTCACGTGGCCGTCTGCTGACGTGGATGAGGGGGAGAGACCTACAGTTTCTCCGTCCCCTCCAGGCACGAGTGCTACTCCCCTGTCTCCGTCTGTCTGTCTCCGTTGCTCGCCTCCCCCCTGCGTGGGCCACGGCTTCGTCATGTGTCCCGGGCGCTGCTCAGGTTCCTCTGCTCGGACTTGGGGCTGCATCGCCACACATTTACACTGTCATGTCTAGCGGAGTATCGGGACAGTGGTGTATAGACCAGAGTGGGCGTCCACGCGTTTTTTTCCAAGAGGAGCTGACTCCACATGGTTCTCATGAGCGCAGTTACTATGGTTTTCAACGTGCGCGGTCCGAGGCCCCGTCCATACGAAGTCAGGCGAGGACCAAACGCAAAGATGTTATCAATCAGTGAATCGTCCATACGAGTCTGGCGTCTTGGGGTCCTGTAAACGAACATTTTCAAACTTGGTCCCAGAGCGAAGATTCAAAACGCGTTACATGGCTGTTTCAACGTCTCTGTAACTTTCACTTAAACGATAACATCATAGTACCAGAGAGGTGTCTGTTATTCTTAATCTACTGACCTTGAAATGAGTTTCATTTACGGATAATGATTGTACTTACTTCACCGTAATCACAAGTCACGGGTGACAGTAGGGAACCGCGGCTGCGTCAGCCCGTGTTTTTGGACCGACAGTCAGTCGGTCACTGACAGGGTTGTCTGCTTTAGTCGTTACGTTTGCAGAGAAACTCGCCTCTCCTGTAAATCTTAAATCTCAATCCGTTTCGTTTTCCCTGGTTACATTCCACGAAGTTACTGCGCATGCGCCCTCTACATTCTGTCCTATTACCTGTGTTGGCGTTGCAGCGCCACACACAGGCTGGCAGATGAATAACGCAGTTTTCACAGACTGAATCCAGACACGTGGACGTACGCACTTACTAAGCTGGCTTCATGCTTACAAAGCAGCTTCTGAAGTATAAGCGCTTTGTCTCCGTATGGATAAAGAAACGACTTGGACAATGTGGCTGTCTTCTGCTCGCCGGTCTTTCGGGACCGAAACGGCTCGTGTTTTGGGGGAGTACTATCTCTAGGCTCCACCAAGCGCTAATTTCAACTATCGATTTTACCCAGCACAGACTAATCTCGAGCATGGAAGCTATTCCTCTTCCATCATGACAACGCTTCTGCATCGTTTTTATCGGGTCCCAAAGCGGGCACTCATCGCCCAGCATTCGCGCCAAACATGTCTTCAGCAGCTACGCTAATTCATAGCAGCTATGCACAAATAACTGGTGGTGGTTCGTTCGTCATAACATGTTCTATGTCATCAAGGTTCCGCAACTACGGCACGTCTCAAACGCCATTACAGCACTCCTTCTCTACGCTCTATGCCTACGGCACGGCGCGCTACGCCATTACCTCACGGCGCTCGACGCAATTACGGCTCAGCCTCTCCACGGCACAGCGCTCCACACCGCACAGCCTCTCACGGCTCGGCAGCCTTACGGCGCAGCCTCTCTACGCCGCACGGCACGGCTCTCTCCGGCTCAGTGTTACGGCTCGGCCTCTATACGCCACACGGCAAGCTCCACGCCACACGGCACGGCCTCGGCTTGGCCTCCGTGCACCACGGAACGGTCGCTGTACACCACTACGGCAGCCCCTCTACGGCACAGCGCATACGCCACTACGCCAAGACCTCTCTACGCCACACGGCGCTGCCTCTCGACGATAGAGAGGGCTCTCTTTGCTACTACGGCACGGCTCTCTACGGCTTGGCCTTCCACGGCTCGGCTTTCTCATGCCACTACGGCACCGCCTCTCTACGCCTCACGGCCTTCTACAGCTCGGCCGCACCGCGGCTCGGCCTCTCTACGCCACTATGGCACAGCCTCTCTACGGCGCAGCTCTCTACGCCGCACGGCCTCTCTACGGCTCGGCAGCCTCACGGCACGGCCTCTCTACGCCACTACGGCACAGCCTCTCTACGGCGCACGGCACGGCGCTCTCCGGCTCGGCCTCTACGGCTCGGCGTCTCTACGCTACTACGGCAGCTCTCTACGCCACTACGGCACGGCTTCTCTACGGCTCGGCCTCTACGGCACGGTCGCCGTACGCCTACGGCACGACCTCTCCACGCTACACGGCGCTGCCTCTCGACGAATAGAGAGGCTCTCTTTGCTACTACGGTACCGCTCCCCACGGCTCGGCTTCCCTACGGCACCGCCCCTCTACGGCACGGCCTCTCATACGCCACACGGCACGGCCTCCCATACGCCTCTACGGCACGGCCTCTCTACGCCACTACGGCACCACGTCTCACAGGCGCTCATCTCTCCGAGTAAGCTTTAGCTTCGCTGGCTTTAAAACATTCATGCTCTACGTTTCCCTTTACATTTGGCTCGACCCCGGCGTCCTCTTTTTGGGGGAAGACATCCTAACTACAAGCTGTTTAACTACACGTTTTGTACATCGATGTCTAACGCCGGGGTCTGATCGCCAAAACTAATACTTGTCAATTATCTCCCTAATCTCTGCTTAGTCTGTGTGAGTCTATTCAGGTTGAAATGTATTTTGTCACTTTTATAAAGTTCGGCTTGTGCAGAATCTCTTATATAATTGTTTTAATTAATTGTGCACCTGTCAATCAACAGTGGTTGCGCATGAAGAATCACTCGAGGGTGGGGCGAGGGGCGCGGTGGCTTATGGGACGGCACATGGCTCCTAATCGCCAGAGAGGTAGCATCAGAAATCCCTATGCTAAATGATGATAGTTAGCATGGAGGCTCCCTTTCCTAACTCCTTCCTAACCGACAGCCCAATTCGGAGGCTTCTTGTCATGGCGGACGCTGACGCAGATCCAGTTTGACTTCTTACCAATTTAAAGAGGGGGTATTATGCTTTTTTCAATCACATAGCACCAGTCTATAGCACTACAATGATGACGTAACCTTCTGTTGGTCTGTATATGCAGTAAATTAAAATAACTGCCTTGAATAAAATTGCTCTCTCAAAATGGCTGCAACACTCCAGGCATGTGTTTAATGAGGGAATGACATAATAACATGATATAAAGCTTGAAAAAGTCGATTTTATATAATACCCCCCCTTTAACGGTTTCGGAATCAGCCTATATGCTCCGAGCTCTGAACTGAACCAGATGAACTCTCGCACATCGGCCTCACCGTCTGCTCTGGTGTCAAGACCCAGCTCTAGACCTTCGACCAGCTCCTCCACATATGATCTCCCATAGAGTTGTTCTGTGTTGCTCAGGGCCTGGAATTGGATCTTGTTGGACGTTAGGACTGAAAATCAGTTTCTCCTGAGCCAAGTCACATTTGTTTTGCTTAAATGAATAGATACAGAATCAGTGTGTACTAAGTAGCGTTCTCCTCTAGTTCAGAAACGCACAAAACATGTAGGAGTTTTCACAAGTACAGTACGGCGTGACGTGGTTCTGAATGGAGGGGTTTAAAGTGCGGCGCTCGGGCTGCGGGCTCCGGTCGGTAAACGGGCTTTGAATACCAAGCGACCTGTAGCATAAATATTAATGCTAAGTAATACGGTATGATTGCATATATGTGGAGTGCCTACAGGTTTCCGTGGTAACCCATATGCACTTGAACCGCACCAGTGTGTCCTCATCAGCCGGCCGGCGCTCTGATGTGCTCCTCAAGTCCAAGGGCAAGTGATGTGTTTGATTAGCATGTGCCTCGAGAGCCGCCTTCCACAGGAACGAGTTTCTATAGGATCTGCTGCGGCTTTCAGTGATCGGGTTCAACCGGGTTTGTCTTCTCCCTTATCCCCACTTTCCCGTATGTTTATCATGTACATGTATCCTCTTACCTGCCTGAACCGAGCACATTTTCTCCAGTTCGGCTTTATCCAAATCTGAAAGCCTCTCAACTGAAGAGCAACAGTGTAAGATCTGCAAAATTAATCTGAACTTTTATGGCATGTTGTCACATTTTTGTGGCGTTTTCATCCTCATTTTTGTCGCTATTTGGATGCTTTTTTTTTCACTTTTAAATGTAGGTAACGCTAATCTGGAGAAACTGTGTTTGGTTCAGGTGGGGGCTAAGAAGTTAACGGAAGTGTGAGCTACTTTGTGACTAAATGTCAATTACCATTTACAGCAAATTGTGTCGGGACCCACTATCGTTCTAAAATACCAAGCCGTGGCCCAAATAAGAATTTTATTTAGTACATAAATAATGTACTGTATTTTCCTTAAAATTACAGTTAAATGAGCTTTAAAGTGCATATGACAGGTTTTAATGCTTTTGTAAACATGACTTATTTCGATGAATAACATCTGTTGTATGTAATAATTATATAAATATATAACATTTTATTTCAGTGAACCTGCATTAATGAAGACATGTTGGGCAGAAAAGTGAATCTAATTTTGAAGTTAATGACAGGGAGTTCCATAGATAAAGGTGAAGTTCTATAGCAGTTTGACTCAACCATTTCCCACTGATACAGACGGCATCTCATCATATATGATGAGATGCTTCGCCAAGGGGGAAAATAGTCTTTTGGGAAACACACATACAAATAAAGTTGAGTCTAAATCTGGTCCATATAGATGTTTAATCACAGCCGATTGTTCAACAGATGCGAAAAAACGGCAGTCATAGCTAGCGCTAGCTAGTGTTAGCATTAGCACGATGCTACTATGAAGCATCATGTTAGCATTCTCCGTTATTTATATAATTATGGGCTGTTGAACCACTTTGCTCCTCCCCATGTCTTTGTATCTTTATTTAGTAGAAAACTGTATTAATAATTCAGCATTCAGCTGTCCCCCGCTGGGGGCAGGAGCCAGTTTTTCCTATTAACAGCATAACACTTTCACAAGTCATAGCTCAAAAGAAAACGTACAAAAATTATAATTAATATCAGTCACTGGGTCCATAATCTCTCTGTACAAGACCAAAAATGTACTAAAAAACAAAATAATTTTTCCTCCATAAAATTGTATTGGCCTTTAGAATGCTGTGATGTGACCTGCAACCCAGCAATAGGCATAACGTGGTTAACATGGACACGGCGTCATACAAGGAGACATGGCTTCACCGAGGGGGAAGGAAGTATGTTTTGGGAAACAAAATGTTTCAAAATTTTTAGCCGTTTTCTTGTGGAATATAAACGTATTTATCACACACAAATAAAGTCGGGTCTAAATCGGGCCCATATAGATGTTTTTTTTCACAGCAGATTGTTCAGTAGAAGCTAAAAACGGCAGTCATAGCTAGCGTTAGCATGTAGCATGATGCTAACCGTTATTTATGCATTTATGGGCTGTTGAACCACTTTGCTCCTCTCCATGTCTTTGTCTCTTTATTTAGTATAAAACTATATTCATAATTATGCATTTGTTAAAGTAGTTTCTGAATAAATAGAGAAAGTTTAGGGTTTTCTCCACATCTCTTAACTGTTTTCAAACATGACTTACTGTCTGGATCTGTCACTTCCGGTCAGTAACAAATAAGGAAGTGCAACAATAAACATCACAAAAATGGTAAAGAAAGCTGGGTAATTTTTAAATATAATTGTGCTAACTATGTTTTAGCAATAAATGTGTTGAATGTGTCGTACGCACTTTCCAATTATCCTATAAATCTAAAATAACAAACTTGAGAATGAGTCTTTGCATTTTCAGCAGATAAATATATAAAATAAAGGTTTCTGTTTTTTGTTTCTAGATGACAAATATTTTACTCTAGGTTTCGGAAAAAGCATCGTTCAGGTATTGGCGTCGTAAAAGTGTAACGGTACCCGGCGCTAGTCAAAGTTCAGTGAAGCTTATTTTGGACACGTCTGCCGCCCATATCAAAGTATCAAACCAGCAGCAGGCCCCAGACACTCCAGTCCAAGAGTTCATAAGTAATCTTCTGAGTCCTTAACACACACACACACACACACACACACACACACACACACACACACACACACACACTTAAGCAAATGCTGAAAACACTCCAGACTCTACTTTGCCCAAACTCGGTGCACTTCTCTCCGGTCCACGCGGGTCCCGGTGGGAGTCACGGAGAGCGGTGCCGAGCTGATCCCAAAACACGGCTCATTTGGTCTTTTTTTTGTTTTTTTTAGACGAGGGCGACTGACCCCGTGTAGTCCAGCCTGAAGCACTTTGCACAAACTTTCCTCCGCCTCCCAAAAACTCTCACAGACTCGAGAGGAAACAGTCTGAAGAGTCGGGACGCTGGTAGCTGCCGGTTCCGGTCAACTTTCGTCAACACGTCTAACCTTTTCACAAAGTGCAACAACAACAGAAAAAAAAAAGACGAGAAGACGTAGACTAGAAAATATACTCGTTCATCTACTTACACTAAAGTCTGTACATTGAAATATTCATTGGCCGGAGATTTAATGTGAAATTAACTATTGGAAATGGATTTCTTAGAAGAAAAACGTCTCAGTTTCCTCGTCCCTGGAAGATGCACATTATCCATCCATCCATCCATCCATTTTCTCCCACTTGTCCGTTGCCGGGTCGTGGGGGCAGCTATTGGAGCTGCCCAAGTCACATTGCACCAGTCCCCTATGGCTCCTCCTGCAGGTGGTGGGTCCACGGAAGGACGGCCTCATGGTTCCAAACGGGCCTGTTGGTCTCTTATAGGGGGCCCATTCACTCTCTCATTCATAATTCATATTCATCTGAAGACGGCGGCTGTCTGACCCCGAACACCTCGCCTCCCCAAAGCATGAAAACTGCTCACCAGAATGTTGAGAAGAATCGCCAAACATTTTGCAACAGTCATCACACAGGCTGCATCTGCACTTACAGTGGAAAATCAGGCATAATTACGGCTTTAAAACATCAGTTTGGGTTCCAGAGCACTTATATTTTACATTTTATCATAGTAAATAATGTCTCTGTAAAGATACTCTGTAAACGACAGTGACTGGAGCTCCCTCTGCTGGGAGCCGTGGGAATGAGCTTCAGTGAGCAGTGTGGTTTGCAGCCTGTATTTACGATTGCACATTTCCCTGACTACTTGAGTGCTTCCTGGGAGCTGATGTGACAAGTGAATTTCTCCATTGTGAGATCAATACTGTCCTATCTTATCTTTACAAGCCTGTTCTCAAAGTGCCACACTGTGGGTATCGTACATTCACTCCATACTCGGCTACAATTGCAGCCGCACCACCATTACGAACTCACACAGGCAAAACAAAATCATTCTAGCCTCTTGTACACGAGAACTGAAGCTCCAACAAGAACGACCATCTGCTGAGGGACTCCCGTCGGCCCGGGGTCTCTAGAGCCCGTCCATGGGACTGGATCTCTCCTTCTATGGTTCTCCCCGAGGTTTCTTTTTTCTCCCACTGGGTTTTTGAGCCCCGTCCGCCTGGGGATTGAACCCGGGACCTTCTAGCACGAGCGTGAACCGCTGAGCCACCGCAGAACACACTTTTTACCAAGGCAGGTGCTAAATAGCGAGCTGATAAATAGTATATAGCCATAAAAAGCATATAGCTATTTTGTGGCATGTTGCACCAAATTTGCAAGGTGCATTATGCAACTTTTTATGTGAAAAATAAAAGATATTGATATTTGTGCGTATTTGACCTTGTAGTTATCCAGCGTCGTGCCTTTACTTCCAGGATCAATTGTCTGGAAGGTTTTCACCGCTGACGGACCCTCTCACCAGAAAACCTACAAAACAATTGATCCTGGAGCGTCCTACAGACCACTGTGATGGAAAGTAAAGGCGCCATGCTGACCCCTCATATGGAGAGTGTTAAGGTTTTACTGAATGGACCCCAAAGCAGAGACGGGAGCAGGTGGAAAGTTCAAGCAGGTTTATTAACAAACAGAAACTCGAGCAGGCGATGAAGGCAGGGAACTGGCCAACTGGAGCCGGATCTCTCTCAACGTGGTCCGGACCTGGGCAACGAGGAGCAGAAGGTAAGAGCAGAGCAGGTGAGTAACAAGAGTTGTTCAAAACACACCAACAAGACGGGACAATCCAGCAGTGTGGTGCTGAGACCACCAGGCTGATATACTCCATGTTGATTGCCCAAATCAGGTACAGGTGTACTTGTCTGTAGCACCAGGAGTTGTCAGCCACACCCCTTGCCTCACACTGCCTGCTGAAAAACAAAAAATGGGCGGGGGAAAACACAAACACAAACTGGACCCTAACAGAGAGGCAACTTCATTCATACAGCGCATTTCACACACAAGGCAGCTCAATGCAACTTTCTTTTTTTTTGCATAGAAAAGTTGCATAATGATATAATGGGCTATAAAAAAGGAGCTTTGTACAGGCTGCAGGTGGTTTATGTGAGATGATTGTCAGCTGTAGTACCAGTAGTTCTCAGTCGAAGATGTGGAGGCGCTGGTATCTTTTCACAAGTGTTATGTTTTGTATTATTGTTTTTATTGTGTCCCTCTGTCTCTTTGGACCCCGAGTTGGTAATAAAGCTGAATTGAAATTGAAACTATATTACAGTTTTAGGGTCCGAAATGTGGTATGTAAATGAGAGAATGCTGCATGACTGAAACATAAGTGAATCACTCTATGACTCTAATGACCCCCTTCGAGCGCCGAGCGGCCCAGGCCCGGCCCGGTGTTGGACTGTGGGCTTTCAAAATGTGCGGAAAAGTTTGGTGTTTTTCCTCACGAAGCTACAGTATATAACACAGGAAGTTCAGAACACAACTCCTCAAGGCGAAAAACAACCGCGGGTATGTCTTTGACGAGGGGGGGAGTTATAACATGGTTTAAAGCCGCACAAAGTTGATTTGCACGATACGGCTCCTTCCTTGAAAACACTCTGGGATGTATATCTCGTGTCTAAGCCCTGATTTTTCACAGGAAATTAAACTCCACAGTGGACTGGACATCAGGAATGCGCCGCGGTCTCCCCGCACCGCTCCGGAGGGTACGTACTACTGCGTACTACTGCAAACTACTGCGTACTACTGCGTACTACTGCAAACTACTGCGTACTACTGCACGCTATGCTAAAACTGACTGTTCTGAGCTCCGGGCCGTGTTGCACATGTAATCCTGCACAGTCTCATCTCCAAGCGCTCAAACGGGTCATTGGAGCCGTGTAAAGTTCACTTTTGGAAACCTTTCGCTCTGATATTTAACCTTTGACCCACTGAGGCGGTTTCAAACGGGTTAAAGGCGTTCGGTGTCCGTGCGCTTTTATTCCGTCGTCGCCGGGGGCTAATTCCTCCCCCGGAAACCAGCCCGTAGAACGTGGGATTTTCACACCCGTTTGATATTGCCAAATGAATTTTGGATAATACCGTAATTATTGTAAACAAAGCCCTCGATGGGGGTGGGCTAATTATTCAGAAAACAAAGAATTGACTCCCCTTTGGCTTAGACATCTGAACCACGCAATTAGTATTTTTGCAGACGCTTCCCAAACCAAAAGTTCATTCGGAAAACTAAACAGCGCTGAAAAATGAAGAGATAATAGCTAATTGCCATTTGTTTATTTATTTATTTCAGTTTACAGTTCATTTGGAGTCCAGGGCATTAAGACGACTTTAATATGAACGGCTGTTTTCACACATTGCATGCACATTATAGATGTAGGGTTACCGGTTTAAGCTCAGCTCTGTCCGGCTTCATTTCTCTCTTTAGGAGGAGAAAAACTGACCCCAGATCAGCAAAGAGGGGCCTCGGTTTGTGAGTGTGCAGTGGGAAAAACATTTCTGACATTGAATTTGATGTATTTAAAAAAAATATATCAAAATGCAACGGTGCGACGGTGGCGCAGATGGTAGAGTGGGTCGTCTCATGATCGGAAGGTCGGGGGTTCGAATCCCACCTCCTGAAGGTGCACACTGTCGTTGTGTCCTTGGGCAAGACACTTCACCCTCCTTGCCTCCAGTGTCTGCGTACACTGGTGTATGGATGAGAGTGTGAATGGGCCCCCTATGAGAGACCAACAGGCCCGTTTGGAACCGTTTGGAACCATGAGGCCGTCCTCCCGTGGACCCACCACCTGCAGGAGGAGCCATAGGGGACTGGTGCAATGTGACTTGGGCAGCTCCAACAGCTGCCCCCACGACCCGGCAACGGACAAGTGGGAGAAAATGGATGGATGGATGGATATATCAAAATGCAGTATCCAAAGTAACATCGTTAAACCTGATGTTACTTATGATAAATGCTAATCACATTTTACAACAGGGGGCCTTTAGTTGTTGGTTGTGATTTTGGGTAAGAAAAAGAACAGGCGGTGTCCAGAGCAGGTTAGAAAGAGCTCCTTCTGCACAGACGCCCGGGGGGTGCGTTTGTTTTCCCCACAGGGGCAGTGCGGACGCGTCAGGCACTTTTTTTTTTTCTTACAACAGAAGTAATGAAAAAGCTGTTTCATAAATTAAAATCAGGCCGTAAGGCTTTACATTACAGACGTCGGGCACTTCCTGTTTGACGAGTCATTCGTTTTCCGGGAGAGGGCGGAGCAGCTGCTCAGAGGATTACTTAGAACTGCGTGAATGAAGCCAAAACCGCTCCGGAGGTGTTTTTGATCAGGCACAACAACATGGTTAAAAGCTCCAACAAGTCCATTTTAAATGATTTAGGACCTTTAAGCTTTTTATTATATTTTCGCCATATCGTGCTCACCTCAAAAGGAGAAGCCGTTATTTGATCATAAGCGGAGGATTTGAGTTTCCTGATTTCTCATAGAAACACCATATCCAGCCATAACCAGATTATGGCTAATAACCTGAATACTTAAGTGCACGTGGTCACACTCTGTTTTCCCATTAATATATATTCTTTTAGGTTGTGAAACATTACATACCAAAGCGAAGATGTGAAATAAAAAGACAGTGCACAACAACCCTCCTTCAGTCTTATGTAACGCCCAGAGGGAAACGCCTGAAAGGTGGAACTGCAGGACCTGGATTACAGATTCTACCTGAAGCGGCGGGTGATATACGTCGGCGTTGCCCGCAGGCACTCGCCGCTCATCAGAAATACAAGCCCTAAAGCGCTGTTGTTATTGACAGATGACATTTTGAAAGAAGGGGAAGAAAAATCGACATCAAACGCCGGCTCCGGAGCGATGTGCGCGGAATGAAAGACGGCGGAGCAGATCAGAGCTCCGGTGCATCTGCATCCAGCCTCTGCGCGACGGAGATTTTGTTGTGAAGAGCCCCTAGCAACGCAGTTAGCAACTCGCTCTGGTACACGGAGCGAAATTAGAGAGGTTTTTTTTATTTATTTTTATTAAGTCTGCGAGAACAAAGCGCGGCCCGGAGGATTTCGCAGATAGCCCAAACATGAATCCAAACGAGCGCTAATGCCGCCCCGTTGTGTTTCCAAAATGACTGTGAAGCAACGGGTTTTTCCGGCAAAGCGGCTCCAGTGCTGCCCTTTAAAAAAACATCCGGGCACCTCAGTCAACTGTAATGACCTAAAGGGCCCATTATTGCACCCCTCTGAGTGGAGTTTTGGTTCATTCTCGCACATTTATGAATCGCGTCCCCGGGAGTGGAAACAAACACAAGCCGATGTTTTGCTTTGATTACAGCCGACCGAAGCGATCATTAGTGTTCGGGATCACTGGGATGTTTGTGCATCAGTGTTTGGCGTGTTTGCGGAGCGGCTAAACCGTTGCTCATGTGGTGCAGCGTCCGGGGACTAGTGGCGGGATTCACGGCTCTTTACTGGGAGCCGAGTCTTTTGAATCCATTCGTTTCAAAGAGCCGTTCAAAAGACTGGCTCTTTTTAAAAGTGTGAGATATCAGTTTGTCTGCTTATAACACCTATGAAATGTTCTCTATGGACTACGTGCAAGCAGGAGAGGTAGAATGAGTTTATGTGTTGTGTAGTACATCCAAATAAGGGTCCTTTGGTTTAGGATGAGCACAGGCCTGTACCTTAGTGGTTTATGTTTGGTGGTTGAGTAAACAGCCTAGTCCTCAGCTGTATCTTCCCATCCTTAGACATAAGACAAATGTTTACGTACGTTGGGATGGGCTTAAGCTAAGGGGTATAAAGTATCTAGGAATGTAACTAGACTTGCCCTTTGAGTTTCTGCTGAACTGTTTTCTGTACCACTCTGGACTTCCATTTTGAGCATCTGATGAGCCGTTTCTGTATTGCTGCTGAGGCCTGAATAAACAACTCCTGTGAACGCCATCGCTCTCTCTGCGCTGTCTTTGTAACAACAAGGTCCTGGACATACGTTTCTTACTTTTAATTATCTACAAAAGGAACAGGCCACCGTTTTTCCATACTGAGATCTGTTCTTACCTGAGGGTTGAAGCGTACCTGTCTGGCCTCAGTCACGCAAAACGACCAAATTTGTTGTTAGCATTTTGCCTCTCCCAGCATATTCCAATGGCTCCAAACGGGGGTGAAGTTGGAAGCGACCACGCTCTTCCATGGGCACAAAGACCAGACAGGTACGCATCAACTCAGCGGTTAGCACTAGTGCTTCACAGCTAGATGGTCTGGGTTCGATTCCTACCAGGGACGGGGCCTTTCTGTGTGGAGTTTGCATGTTCTCCCCGTGTCTGCGTAGGTTTCCCCTACCACTAAAACCATGTACAATAGGTCAGGATGAATGAGAGTGTGTTTGAGAGTGTGCATGGGGGACGACGGATGGAAATTAGCCCAAGGCTACAATCCGGTGTGGCTTGTTAATTAACTTAACACTGTCCCGACCAAATCAACAAATATAAAAAGTAAAAACTCGTCTGAGCTCAGGTAAGAACATATCTCAGTATGGAAAAACGGTGGCCTGTTCCTTTAATGTGAGAAGCCAGATAACTCACAATATCTGTGTTAGGGAGAAAAACTCTGACTTTAGGTTTGCCTTGACGGTAAGACACTAGTTGTGTTTATCCCGCCTTCAACCTGGAGTGTCGGCCAGAACGCCTCTTTAAAGCCAGGACAACTTGTGATAAGCATGGAGCAGGAGATTGGATTTATATTTTCTGTAACACAGTAAAATAGAACAGCACATATTACAGTTCATGTCACCAAGTTACAATCTGATACACAATAGTACTTCGGTTAAATAACTCAGAGCGAAAGACGGCAGAACAGATAGTCAACAGTACCTAGAAAGGCCTGCAGTGGCAGTTAGCTTAGGCTATGATATAGATCAACTCTAAGCACTAACAAATCACATCAAACGAAGAGGCACCACATAAAGAAAACAAAACAACAACTTACGTGGTCACAGACGCACACTTTCTGAAAATTCACACTTTGTAAGGATTACAATGGCACCAGACGGCTGAAGACACCTCGAAGCCAGTTAGGATTCGTTTACAGGTTGCCGTTGCTGTTATATTTACACAGTTAAACCACTTTGTTCCTTGTCTCTGGATGTATTTTCTACCAAATAAAGACACATATTTAAGCATTTGTTAAAATAGCTGTGGAGTAATAGGCGAAAGAGTTCGAGTCTCGCCCTTGAACGTGACCATTTATGGACGTTCCCAAAGAGGCCGTTTGTTTCTATAGTGAACCTAATAAATAAAGTGCTTCACTGATCGCCCAGTCCGGTACAGATTACAGCCCTGTATAGACTGCATGACGTTAGCGAGCGCTTATTATGAGGTGCTGAAGCGTGACATGGAGTGGAAGTGCGTGTTTTGTCTGTCCTCTCACACGTCGGATCCATCAGGCCCAAAAGTAGTGTCTCCCGGTCCCGACGGCCAGTCCAGCACCGACCAAATTGCATTGCACCTAGAATATTACAGAAAGTTACCGGTCATCGCTTGCATCCTAATGAGCGCTGGAAGTAATGGGCTTCTATATCTCATATTTTCATGGAATGAGAAGCCAATTTCATAACAGCCTGGAGGAACATGCATTTGTAAGCTGCGTGCTCCATCTTATTAACAGTGCGTGGTGTCCAGCCGAGAGCTGCCTGGTGCATTGTGGCCGCCGAGCCGTGCGCGCCGCGTGCGACGATGACCCCATGATTTATTACCAAGAGGCCAGAAAATATGAACACATACTCTGGAAATAGCAGCGCTGAGGCCGGCATTATTCACTGCCACGATGCAGGAGTTGGTGGACTACTTTTTTACTGCTCCTATTTCTACTATGACTACAACTGTTAGCGAGCCCTTTCCTCAGAAGCTGCTGATTCGCAGACCTTTCTGATCTGACTGGGGCATCGACGGACAACAGCTCAGAGAGATACCCAGGAGCAGGTCCATGGAGACATTTAAACACAAGCATAAAGTTCTTAAAGTCAATCCTGAAGCTGACAGGCAGCCCGTGGAGGGAGGCCAGCACAGGGGTGATAGGCCCCCGCCTCCTCGTCCCTGTCAGTGAGCGCACAGCCGTATTCTGGACTTGTTGTAGGCGTTTGAGTGAGGATTTGTCTGGTTACAATAGTCAAGACGCGATGATATAAACATATGAATAATTCGTTCAAAATCGCTGTGACGAGCTTTCACTTTACTCAGAATTCTAAGCTGGAAGAAGCTGTTTTTTTTATCACAGAATTGATTTGTTTGGCTAATTTGAAGGAACTATCAAAAACTACCCCAAGGTTTCTGGCAGAGGCTCGAAGGTGAGGAGCCAGAGAACCTCACGCGGGTCATTTGCAGATTTGCCGTTGCGTTACGGAAACACACATTTTGAGAAAACAGGTTTGTAAGGCAAGTTTATTTGTAGAGCACAATTCATACACAAGGAAATTCAAAGTGCTTCACAGTTACATAAAATTACAAGAAAACAGATCAAATCAATCAATAAAACATCAACATAAAAATGAATCAATGACAGTAAAAGGCAAGAGTGCAGATAAAATACTTTCAGTTTTCATCTGCTCGGGTAAAAAGAGCTGTTTTCAGCCTGGATTTGAACATTGTCAGAGTTGAGGCCTGTCTCACATCCTCATGAAGACTGTTCCAGATTTTAGCTGCATGAAACTGAAACGCAGCCTCAGCGTGTTTAGTCCTGACTCTGGGAACCACCAGGAGACCCCTCCCTGAAGTTCTCAGGGCCCGAGATGGTTCATACGGCTCTAACATGTCAGAGATGGACTTTGGTGCTAAACCATGAAACGACTTGTACACAAGCAGAGCTGTTTTAAATTCTATTCTCTGAGTGACAGGAAGCCAGTGCAGAGACCGGAGCACTGGACTAATATGGTGGTATTTCCTGGTTCTTGTCAGGACTCGAGCAGCAGCGTTCTGGATGTTCTGCAGCTCTAACAGCTCGTTTAGAAAGGCCAGTGAGCAGCCGTTACAGTCGTCTAACCTGCTGGAGACAAACGCATGGATGAGTGTCTCTAAGTCTGGTTTTGACACTATTCCTCTGATCTTAATGTTTTTCAGATGGAAAAAAGCTGATGGTGTTATTGCTTTAATGTGTCTGCGTTATTGGCCAAAGTTCCCCCTGCAAGCTTTTGTAGTTGGTATCCTCCACAAAGGAAATATTGTGTTTGGATGACGTAGCGTTGTTCAGGAGGTTGAGATTCCACGGAAGTTGAGAGCACTTTGAAATGTGTACAGATCGTTCTCTACAAATAACCTTGCCATAAAACCACAGTGATTACACACATTATTGACATTAGGCACTTGGTTATGATATCAAATAAACAGGTGGGGTTTAGCTATGCAGTTTTCCCAATCACACTTATAAAATGTTCACAAAAGATCTCCAGAAGTATTTTTCAAAAGCCTAGACAATGCGTAAGATATAGCCTCCCAGCTGATGCAAAAGTGTCCGGAAGTGTTTTAGAAATCCACAGCGGAAAGTTGATGCATCTGACATTTTGTCGCCGGGGACAGTCTGAGTGGTGTTTTGCTCGGAGCCCAATTCCTCAGCACCACTAAACTCCTCCACAGTGGCCGCCCGGAGAGAGGAGACGATCACAAAGCTCCATTTTCCACTTTAGACACGAGCGACATCAGCGCCGCCGCTACATCTCCGCGAGGACTAAAACCCAGCGTACCGTTCCCCAACAGGAGCCACGCTGTTCTCCCAAATGAGGACATATTGGATGCATGCTAAATGTCTGGGATTCTTCATTTGGGCCGCAGACAGCTGTACCGGCGCAGCACGGCTGAGGCGTGTGCTCGCAGTCGAGCTACTATACCAACAGAAAGGGGGTTGTGTGGGATGGTAAAGATTTTCAGTGTTTTGTTTGTCTTACTGCCGGGAGACTGGGTTCCCCGTGGAATTTCTTCTTAAAACGTCGGAATGCCTGGATTTAGCAGCTGCTGCCTTAATAGGGAAAAGCAGAAGTGGTTTGGGGCTTTGAGTTTAACAGACTTTTAAGGTGAACGCCAGATATACTTCATTCAGAGCTGTGTGTGCATGTGGCACACGGGAGTTCTGCACCCAGAACAGTACAGTACGACTTTTAAGAACTTTCAGTATTTTTTTTTTGGCAGTGGCTATTGCTGGGTCGCAGGTTCTAGAATGTGATGATGTCACAGGTCCCAATTACAAAAACGATCATTAATATCAGTCACTGGGTCCGTGATCTCTCTGTAAATTACCAAACATTTCCTCAAAAACTAAATAATTGTACCTCTATATAATAATATAGGCCTTTAAGTGATGTCACCTGAAACCCAGCAATAGAAACGTTCGATGGCCACAAACTCTTTGCTATTTGCTTTCTGTTTATAATGAAGCACAAAAAGCACTTTTCATGCCCATGGACGAAGTGCTTTACACGATTTATGGGACAAAATACAGTACAAGGGCAAAAAAGAAAAAAAAACAGATTGTTCAGATTATTTGACAAATTTGACTTGACACTGTCAAATAAACCTGATCCTAACAATTGTCCTAATTGTATCCCTGTTCCTGAACTTGCTGTTACCCCTGATCAGGGAGTTATGAGGAACGGCAAATGTGATGTAACTTTAGTTTCACTTACACAGATCTTACACATACCTTTAGAAACTAGACATTCTTGGCTTTCAAATGAGGTACCACACTGGCATGTAGGCTGTAACCTCTCCTGTCCATACACTTTGAGATTTGGATTTGCATAACTGGATAAAATAACCCTAAATCTGACCCTAATTCAATGTTATGAACAAAATCTGCCATATTTGTTGTGGGGCTGAACTTAACTTACTTTGTCGCTTGGTTGATTTAATGGAGAAAACTTTGAATAAACCTTCAACAACTGTTTCCGTGTCCCGGGACATTTCTGTAAAACCTGTTTTTAAACTTTAAACGGTAGATAGTAGATGATAGAAAGTAGACACAGTACAGTAAAAACAAGATCCACTCGGAAAATAAATCTTAGCAAACATGTTGACAATATAAAACCCCACATTTAAACATTATTCAGATTTCAGAAGTTTCCGGTCTGGTTTTAGTCCTGTGTTATCTCTGTGACATTTATTTGCATACGCACAGTTCTTCAAAAGTCTACATTCTCCAGTCCGCGACACTGAGTGGAGCCGACAGCAGAGAAGTTCAAAAACTCTCATCAACAGCTCGACCTTTAGGAAAAGTCAGTTCAGAGGGCGAATCAAACACCGGCAAAGGCCAAGCGAGCAGCAGGACTCCACAGATACAGAGTCTACGTGCACAGGCCGGGGCGAGACACGGACACGGCACTTTGGGCTTGGACTGAGTTTGTTTTTGTAACTTCTATGGAACGGAAATGTGGAAGTATCTGTAAAGTGCTTTTCACACGACACAAGTCACCCGAGATACTGGGCAGTGATCATCTATGAATAGGACATGACTCACCGATACTGGGGTGAGCAGGTCGTTGGAGACGCTCTACTTCAAAGGTGTTTACCCACAGGTGAGAGTAGCTGTGATTAGAGGGGAGGAGCCGGGCCAACCCTAACTCCTCCCCGTTGGTCTATATATTCAGCTGCGTGCAGATTGTGACCTTTGTCGCTGACGAAGCCTTTTGGATGAGAGGCGAAACGTTCGAAGACTTCAACTACTGAGTACAGAAGATGAATCAAGTACCTTCATTGAGGATGGACAACTCCTGAACGACTGAGAACTTACACAGACAAGTCACCCGAAGTTTCACGCAGTGTCGGGGATTTGTTCTTCATTCACTCCACACATGTAGCTTCAGTTTGCCCTGGGGCAGACTGAAGCTGAACTGAAACCGTGCACGTGTTACGGTCACGCCACATCAGAGGTTTTATGAACCAAAAAGTCTCTGTCATTTATGGAATGCTGTAAAAGAGATTTTTGATCTCAATTAGTTTTTTTCCTGGTTAAATAAAGGGTTTGATGAATGAATTCATATTTATAACTTTGACAGGAAATTTTGAAGGCCATCCGTCATTTTGACAGATTGAATATCAAGCCGTAATTAAAATAACGACACAGCGCTGCTCTATTATGTGTGAAGCAAATACACATTTCCAACGTGACACACGCTCACATCCGAACTGAGAGCACAGTAACTTAAATCTGCAAAGGACAGAACGAGGCGTGGTGGGCCACGGATACGGCACCTGAAGAGCAGGATTCAAAGACGCACATGTGCTGCTGAAGATTGCACCGTTTGCAGTGAACGGTTCGCCCACTATTTCTTAAACATTATGCTAAAATTGAGAAAATGCAAATAATAAGCTCCCATTGGCTTTAATAACAGTGAAATATGAGCCATAATATTGAGGAGCAGAGGATGCTCTGAATATGTCGTCCAACTTTGAGACTTTCACGCACGAGTTTGAACACATTTGAAAACCATTCCTCTTTACAAAACTGCTGCAGTTCAGTGAGATTCAGGCGGTGTACTTACTTATTCCACGCTGTCCTGTGAATGTTTACATGTTATGGTCAATAAAAATATGATCAAATGTAAATGTTTGGGTGGTATTAGTTTAAGCAGACACTGTTTACTCATTCTTATGATTTTGATGAAGCTCAGACCACATTTATGAGGCAAGGTGGGTGAAGTGCCTATGGACGCGGCCATCTTCCGGTTACAAGACCTTCACCATCTGAGCCACTGTCGCCCCAAACTAGTCTGCTTACTAAATGAAAACATAAATAATAGCCATCTTTCCATGGGAGCAGAATGGCAGGGGTTAACTATGACAGATTTATATTTCCTTCTACGTTTAGGTGCCATGTGTCGTTTTTTTTTCCAACCTCCTCCCCTCCCCACGACAAGCTTCACTGCGAAGCGTCATCTAGAAATAAGTAAAACATTCTTGGAATAAGGAAATTTGTCCTCGATTTGAGCATCTCCTGAGAAACACGGCCATGGGGGAAGTTATAAATAACAATCTTATTTCAAAGAACTCAAAATTAGTCACTCAAAGCAAGTGAAGTTGCTTTGCGCGTCTTCCTTTTGTGCCACTATTTTCCATATTCTATTTTTTAACCAATAAACCAAATCCAATAACATTCCTGCATACGTATCGGGCTCCCACAGACTGACACTTCTATATTGTCTCATATTTGGACGGAGACATGAAAAGTGTGTTCCTCCGACAGCGCTCAGGTGGATAATGTAATATCCTTCATGCTGTCTGGACCCGTCAGTGTCACGCTGAGTGTTAGATGGAGAAGCCCCGGCCGTCGATAGAGTGGACGCGGTGATATATATATGTGTAATGTGCTGCACTTGGGGAGAGCGTAATAGAGAGCTCATACGGTATAACGTTCCACCGGACGAGACAGAGGGCAGCGTAATACAAGCACGACCCTCGGAAAGCAGCGGCGTAAGCGAGAGTCGCCCGAGACGCCGTCGTTTGAGCGAAACACAGAGTCCGATCGCTTTGTAAAACGAGAAGCGTGGATGAAGGTAGAAGATGTTTGTGTCAATTCAATTCAATTCAAGTTTATTTGTATAGCACATTTGAAACAACTGCGGTTGACCAAAGTGCTTCACAGTAATAGCAGGTCACATAGAAATAAAATACAAGTAAACGATAACATGCCAAGATACACTCGACTAGCTCGTATTGAAGGCCAGGGAGAAGAGCTGTGTTTTCAGCCTGGATTTGAACTGTCCCACAGACTGAGAGGACCTGAGAGACAAAGGAAGACTATTCCATAGTCGGGGCGCTGCCACAGAGAAGGCTCCATCACCTCTTGTTTTTTTCCTAGTTTTAGGAACATCTGATAGGAGCTGGTCAGCCGACCTCAAAGCTCTGGATGGAGTATAGAGTCGCAAGAGATCACTCAAATAGGGCCCAAGGAGTGGAGACATTTAAAAACAATCAACAAAACTTTAAATTGAACACGAAAGCTGACAGGGAGCCAGTGTAAGAGCACAGAACAGGAGTGATGTGCTCACGCCTCTTTGTATTGGTCAGGAGGCCCTGCAGCATCACTCTGCAGGCGCTGCAGGGGGCGCTGGTCCAGTCCAATATACAAGGCATTACAATAATCCAGGCGCGATGTTACAAATGCATGGGTAGCTTTTTCAAAATCACATCGAGGAAGGTAGGACTTAATTTTGGCCAAAGTCTAGGGCTGAAAGAAGCCGGACTTGATGACAGAGTTGATATGTTTGTCAAATTTAAACAAAGTGTCAGGGGTTTTCCATCGTAGTACAGGTTTTTACCATTGTCAGTAGGGCCGGGTACAGTTAAATGATACCGGTATGGCATCGGGACAAATGTTTATGTACTACTGGTATAAAAAAATAAATATATATCATTAGATCTATGTTTTGATGCTGTTGGTCGAGGGAGAGTTTTTGCCCCATGTAGAGGTTTGAAATCTTGAGATATGCGATGGCTTACACTACTACTAGCACTCCAAGCATTTAGTTCCATTTGCAGTGTAGATTCTTATTCCATAAAAAAAACTGTTCCACAAATCCACCTCGGAAACGTTGTTTAAAAGATAACAATCACTGTTTTATTACTTGTTACAAAAAAGAACATAAACTTACAAAAGATTCTTAATATAAACTAGCAGTACGCAGGTAAGAAAACCGTTCGCTTCCACAGTTCTCAAGATCTGAATAATCAATAAAAAAGAATCAACGAAAGGCGACCGGAGCGGGCCTGATCTTAAAGGGGCAGTACACCTTTTACCAATATGTACCAAAAATCTTATTAGCACACAAATTCTAGCATGTTTTTAATATTTTAACCTTTATATGAACTTAATTAAATAACGAAATGATATTTAACCTATTTTAACATTAGTTCTTATTTAAATTTGAATGAACTGTTTTCTGAAATCTTGCCTAATTTTTGCCAATTTTTATTACTAATATTTTCCCTATGTAAGCGTCACCATCATCAGGTTCATCTGGTCGTGAACTGAAAATAAAGTGTGCCTCAAACTCTCCTTGTGAGTGACCCGAGGCCTTGTTTGCAGCCCTGAAAGCGCTCGCTGAGATCAATATCCGGAGCATTACATCACTAGCAGGTAGAACGCGGTGGAAGCTACGGCTGCAGACTGGCTAATGTGACAGGATTCCACAGAGCGGGTGTTACGCTTTCCGCAGATATTTGTCAAACACATCTTCATCACGTAGACAGTGGAGCGGGTCGTCTCACGCGGCGGAGGGTCAGGGGTTTCGAATCCCGGCCCCTGCAGGTGCACGCTGTTGTTGTGTCCTTGGGGAAGACACTTCACCCACCTCGCCTCCCCGGTGTGTCTGCGTACACTGGCGTATGAATGAGAGCGTGAGTGGGAACCTGATTCCTTAATGTAAAGTTTAAACCGTCTTTGTTGGTTAGAAGATGCAATATTGATCTAAACCAGCTCAAATAAAATATCAGCATTAAGAAGCATTCAATGAATTGTACCGAAATCAAGGCCTTAAATGTCATTAAAAGCATTGAATTTGATTCAAACTGGCATTAAACCGATATTTCTTGAAAAGTTAGGACGTTGCTCAACAAGTTAATTGAAAATACTAGAATTACTGTATGTTCTAGAACAGCTGCAGTTTGGGCTGAAATTGACCACATTTTTTTTGGCCCGTTTTGTCCGGTTCTCTTTCCTGTTTTATGAAATGTTTGTAAATCTTAAGAAATAAAGTCTGCACTGATTATTTTTCTCCGTTTACGGCATTAAGATGAAGTATTTGGAAATTAAAATGGCATTAAGAAGCCTACATTTCACTTTCACTGCCTGGTTAATTCAAGCGAACTAACTCTAAGCTCCTCCCACCCCCCCCACCCCTCCTCTTGCTCCCCTTCGCTGCGCAGCAGTTTTTGTAACCGGCTATGAAAGGATTAAGCTGAGCAAGACATCGAGAGGGGAGGAACGCACTTCCTGGATACGTGGGACCCCTGGAGGAGCTTTTTGGGAGCTGCTGCCACTGGAGAAGAGTCAGAGATTACTCAAAGATTACTTTTTTAATCATATTTTTCTTTTTTTTAAATATGATACAAAGTGCACAGACCTCCAAAAGAGTCACGTGATCGAACATGAGCTCAGGACCAAAGTAAACATGACAGATGCAATATTGGCCACCTGTCCTTCCACGCGCTCGCATCTGCGGTGAGAAGGACTTGATTAAACACGTGCAGGTGAAATCCAAGGCGCCACGGGAGACGGGGGAGCGCTGGATGAGAGCGGAGAAGAGCAGAGGTGGCGGGGAGTTTTCGGATTTTCTGTCGTCACCACAGAAATCATGAAAGGCTTTTAGCTCTATTACAAAAGCATACGTCTGTCGCCAGCGGCTTCCCGAACCCGTGTTTCATGGCTTATATATAATTCCTGTGGACTCTCCGTCATCTACAAACAGAAGCTAATCCACAAGTGCTCTAGCTTTTTTAGGCAACAATCTGCTTCATATTTTCTGTTTTATGCTTAGATAGAATAACGCTGGACATGTGGGGTGAAAAGTAAACGATACGATCACACGCTTGTGCAATATGTCACAATGTTTTCCCACATAGTATTTCCTTTGTATCAACAAATGATAAAAGCAGTCAAAAGCCGCAGTCCTGGCTAAAGTTTGCTCACAGACTGGAGCAGGAGCAGGGGCGGAGCTGACACAGGCAGCAGAGGGACTGGGAGGGGGGGGGGGGGGCCCAGAAACACACAATACTTTTATATATTTATTTATGCAATTTTCTTCCAAAATAAACAAGACAAAATCAAATACACATACACATCACCACAGTACCAAACCTATAATCAAAACGGTAAAGGCACCTGTGTAGGCGTCTTAGGCTAGTAGCCAAGCTATTACAGCAAATTTATGGTAAAAAAAACACAGGAGCGATGAAGTAAAAAAATATATATAAATATATATACACGTACATACATACACACACACATAGACACACATACACACACACATATATATATATATATATATATAAACATGTACATACATATACATACACATAAATAAAAAAGTATAAAATAAAAAAGATAAAGGAGTTGCTAGTAAACAGATCCACATGTACAGAAGTTGTTATAAATACCTAGTCCATACCTCACAAACACACAATACTTTACATGAATAAAAAGTAATATCAGCTTTAAAAGTGTGGGTGTTACTGTAAGACACAATGGGTTCACCACCTCCTAATATTATCCTTAACGCCTGAAGACAAATATCAACCGACCACTATGAGCCAATTATGGCAACGAAAAAAATAAAACCTTCTTTTCCCTTTTCACATTCTCATTCAAACACCAATGTATGCAGACACTGGAGGCAAGGGGGGTGAAGTGTCTTGCACAAGGACACAACGACAGTGTGAGGAGGCGGGATTCGAAACCAACAATCTGCGCCACCGTCGCCCCATCATGGATAAATGCTAACGGCTACAGGAAAAATACATTGAACAGGCTAACAAACGCAGAAAAGTTAGCTAAGAGTCCACATACGTCAGGATCGAGCGCCGCTTCTCCTTTTTGTTTAAATGGTTGTCATAGCAGCATCGCTCGAGTCGCAATCTATAGTCATAAATATGGAACAAAACGACAAAGAATTCATTTGCGAGAAACTCTTATTGGGCCACATCTTCCTGACCTTGGAGGACATCAGGCTACAGGTCCTCAATGATCACAAAAAAAAAGTCTGAGAGTGTTGTGACCCTGATTGGAGGAATATCCGGAATAACTCGAACGATTTTAGGGATGGAAAGAGTTACGACATTGTTGAGAGCTCCACAAAAAAGGTAGTTTAGCGTAATGCAGGCCCTTGACATCTCCACTTTCTTAACAATTTCTTGGACATTATGCAGAGAAGGTCCTTGGCGTGAGCGCGTGTGCGATAAAGGCACGTCTCGCGTCGAAAGCGCAAAGTGACATTTTTATACGGAGCCCGGCCGCGTGACCATATATCAGCCCGGGTATTAACATCCCTCACTTTTAATTGTGAGCCACAGTCTATAGGCATTAATTGGAGGAGCTGACTGGGCCGGTGCCAGCCTGTCAGCGGCGGCTCGCGCTCTCAATCGGGTCTGAGTGTATTATGGAGCTGTAAATTAATGAGGCGAGCCCATTAGAAGAGACGGCACCAGCGTAGAGGGTCTGCAGTCACCTCTGCGTGGCTTCAGGGCACAGCTCGGACACTCGCACATCACGTTTTACGGTCAAAACCAAGCAGTGAGGAGGCTTGCTTTCAGGTGTGCTCATTTATTGAACAGGAGGCAGAAATGGAAACTTTTCCGGGGTCAGTTTTCATCTCTTGCTCTCGTAACACGAAAGATCTCTCCTGGAAATGTACCCGAGAAGGTGTTTTTTGCACATTTATATGAAACATTGTGCGTTCAAAGGCGGTTTATCTCAAAGTGTGTTTTCTTCTCAGTCTGGAAGCTGCCTCTTTACTTAAAAATTACACCTACACACATTTTACCAGTCTTCTTCTCAACAATCTATTAAGAATGTTGTCTTCATCCGTAATGTTTAATGTTGGCTTTCTTTGCTGTGCTGTTGGTGTTTACTCCAGACAGATTTTGTATGATGGGAGATGAGAACGGGTAAAAGACAAAGAAAGTTAAACTGAGTTAGTTAAACGAAGGGCTAACAAAGGACTACTTCTGTGCATGTTGAGTCCAAGAGGAGTCCAAAGCCTCCAAACCCACGACTGCAAGACACCTTTTGTAATCCTTAGGGCTAGGGCTAAGGAAAAGTTAGGGTTAGGTAGTTTGATACAGTTAGTTTGGATTAGTTTAAGATAGTGTGGTCTTGTGCAGGTGACGTCATGGTTGGAGCTTCACTTAACACTGGCTGCTAATGTCGGTAACTAGCCTTTCCCATCCTGGGAGGAGAACTTCCGCCGGGCAGGTGCCACAGGGAGCAGGTGTGAGTCGGCCAATTAGTCCGACCAGCGGCGTCGGAAGCGTTTGGAAAGTGGGGGGGACACATTTCCAAAATGGGGGGGTCGACTTCTGAACATTAAGAACTACAGTGGGACAAGGCCAGGACAATAACAGAGCAATGTTATTGCTTTAGCGGGACTACATCCAAATCGGGCGTTACTTCAAGAATACGTGAGAGACTCGATCAGCTCAGCAGCGCCTCCTCCTGGCAGCTGGGTGGACATACAGGGTGGATCACCAAACACCTGTGGAGCCGATGTTCTCCTGTCCAGCCCTGGCTTCATGACGTTTTGTGAAAAAACTCAGTGAATGAAGCTCTTATGAGACGGCGCGCTCGTGTTTGCATCCACATTTATTCAGCTTCAGCCACACCCGTTAACTCCTGCCATCGCAAAGAAACATCTCAACGCTTGTTTCTTCACATTTCCCACAAACGCAGATAAAACTGAGTCATGAGGTAAAGGAAGCAAACATTTATCTGTCAAATGAATAATTCTGATATTATCTGGTTAAGTTAGACTCCAGACAGCGAGGTTTAACGGGCGTATTGACCGGTTGAACACTCGTGCGAGCCCGGTGCAGTTTCCCCAAACTCACGCTGCATCAGTTTCATCACTCGCTTTACAAACACATCCAAAACTGATGTTCCTCACCTTAAAGTTGAACACGCTGTCCACCTGCCGAGGTCCGCGAAAAGTCCTGCTCCTCCATGTGATAATCCGTTAAAAACTCCAAAGACACGATGCACGAGTCCTTGTGCTTCGGTTTGGTCAAATCTGTCCGTCCAACGATAATCCTCCGGTATTCTCACTTTAGCCGTTTTTCAGCGGTTTACATGTTTACATTTCTGCCGGTAAATGTCCCATCGAGTAGGGGTTTAAAAATAAAATCAGGTTCAGGCAAGAGTCCACTGACTTAAGGTTCGGGCCAGTGGTTGTAAATGTCTCTCTGATCCACAACACAACTGGGTTAGAGATGTCGGACTAATGGCACCTCTGCTCAATGGGACATTATCTGAAAAAAGACTAATGGGTTGTCACACCAATGGCATGGCACCGATAGAGTGGCCTGTCTTTTATGGGTGCAGCCATAGGCAGGAGGTGGAGCGACTGCAGGACAGACTATGGTTGTTTTCGCGCTTTGTCGGTCGACCCAAGTCCACTCTTGTCTCAACTGTGTCTCCATCTATCCATCCATTTTCTTTCACTTGTCCGTTGCCGGGTCATTTTTTATGTATTGGTCTTTCTTTCATTTCAAGATCATTTACATTGTACATTCTCACTGAAATGAACACATATGGAATTTTTTTTTACACATAAAACGATATATTATAGATATATAAAAGATGCAAAATAAATTATTCGCCTTTTGCCTTTCTCAAGGAGCTTCATGATATCGTCACAGACTTTTTCTCAGACCATTTCAGGGACAACCTTACGAAGCTCATTGAGAAAATGCAAAGAATGACGGGAGGCAACTTTCTATTTCAATATAAAATATATTTTGAGTTATTTCACCCTTTAGTGTTTCCTACATAACCCCATGAGTTCATTCATAGTTTAATGCCTTTAATGAGAAGTAAATAGTGAAATAAAATAGTAAATAAAGAACAAACCTTTGACGGGTCTGAAAATCGGCACATACAACATTCGATTTTTTTAAAGAATTTTAAGAAGATCTTCTATCCCCTTGAGCAGAAGCAGCCCTGTCCGGCAGCACGTCCTCACTTCCTTCCTCGTGTCCTTAGTTCCTCCCTTGTTTCTTTATTTCCTTGTTTAGATTGACCTGTTCTGCCGGGTGATTGTTTTTTAAATTCCCATTACCCGCGTTACACGGCGCAGTGCGGGGAATGCAGTTCATCCTCTCGAACGGCTACAGGAGTGTATAATAGAGATTTGAGATGAATGAGGCGGGTCCATTAGAGGGGACGGTGTGAGAGTGGGTCTATAGTTTCCTCTCATGGGCCTGGGGCAGAAGGAGCGTATCCGAGTTCGTTTAGCCTGAGGGGGCGGCTACAGTCGAGCGCTCATGGACTCATTAACGTCTCAGCTGTTTAACAGAGACATACAGGTTATTTTTATGATTATATGTCTGATATTACACATTCCTCAGGTGATGTAAAGGGCCTATATCACACCAAATCAGCTTTTTTTGCTTTTAAGTCGAAGCACTGCAGGTCAATAAAGGAAAACAGGTCAGTGAGGTAAAGCTCTAACCCAAGCCTGAAGTAAAGCTGTCTTAGGAGAAACACTGCTGTGGAGCGTACGGTCCACTGAGTGCTATTCAAGATTCAAGATTGCTTTATTTGTCAAACCATGACTGATTCGAAATTCTATTTCTCTCATCCTTGATTGTGGAGCGGAGGGTGGGGGAAGAGGGGTGGGAGGGAGGTCAGGGAGTTCAGCTTCCCGATGGCCCTGTGTACGAAACTGTTTTTCAGTCGACTCGACCTGGCCCGTAGATTCCGCAGTCTCCTCCCAGAAGGCATTACTCTGAAGAGACTGTGTGATGTGTAGGGTCCCTGGTGATTCTGACGGCTTTGCGGGTGAGACGGGTGGAGTACATGTCCTTAATGGAGGGGAGAGGAGCTCCACAGATCTTCTCCGCTGCTCTCACGATGCGCTGGAGGCTCCTCCGGCAGGAGGCAGTGCTGGCGCCGTGCCACACAGTGATGGAGCTGGTCAGGATGCTCTCTATAGTCCCTCTGTAGAAGAACCACACAGTGATGGAGCTGGTCAGGATGCTCTCTATAGACCCTCTGTAGAAGAACCACACAGTGATGGAGCTGGTCAGGATGCTCTCTATAGTCCCTCTGTAGAAGAACCACACAGTGACGGAGCTGGTCTGGATGCTCTCTATAGTCCCTCTGTAGAAGAACCACACAGTGATGGAGCTGGTCTGGATGCTCTCTATAGTCCCTCTGTAGAAGAGCCACACAGTGATGGAGCTGGTCAGGATGCTCTCTATAGTCCCTCTGTAGAAGAACCACACAGTGATGGAGCTGGTCAGGATGCTCTCTATAGTCCCTCTGTAGAAGAACCACACAGTGATGGAGCTGGTCAGGATGCTCTCTATAGTCCCTCTGTAGAAGAACCACACAGTGATGGAGCTGGTCAGGATGCTCTCTATAGTCCCTCTGTAGAAGTTGCACATAACGGAGGCTGGGACTCTAGCTCTTCTTAACTTGCGGAGAAAGTAGAGACGCTGATTACTTTTCTTGACCAGAGATGTAGTGTGCATGGTCCAGGAAAGGTTCTCTGTGATGTGCACACCCAGGAACTTAGTGCTGGTCACCCTCTCCACTGTAGCACCATTGATTGTTAGAGGAGCATGCTGGACCCGCGCTCTACGAAAGTCCACAACAATCTCTTTTGTCTTCTCCACATTTAGAGAGAGGTTGTTCTGTGTGCACCACATGGCCACTATCCTCTTCTTACTGCAGACGTTGTCTCATTATGATACAATACTTCTTTGATCTGAAGCCTGCCATTACACTCCCCCTTACGAGGGACTGTTTCAGATAGTGGGTCGTTGGTGTTGCAGTATTCAGCCCTGTCCACGAAGGAACGGAGGAACTCCGCCTAAAAACATTATGTTTGCCTAGATACTTCACTTGCCTGAACTTTACATTGTGCTGTTTATTGTTTGTTTCATTGCTTTAATGTTTGTACAGTCCTGTGACGCAACTCCCGGGGAAAGAATGTATTGTAATGTAACTGATATATTAGTGAGGGGAAGGTGGTCGGGAGTGCTGCACTGGGTCCAAGCAATGTTCTTTAAAATGTTTGCTAAAAATCAGGTGCTCTTTCAGGATGAAAAATGTTGCCTTAAATGATGGGGTACATATGGCAAAAATCAAGCCATCAGAGGTCCTCATAACTGATATATTAGTTAGATATATTAAAATATCTTGTGTTAGTGATTAAATAAGATAGTTATAAGTGAAAAAAACAAATCTGTAAAAATTAAAATTTTGCCATGCTTATTTTTTTTAGTTTAAAGCTCAATAAGGCTAGATGTAAAAAATAAATCGGTTCAGGGGGTTTACTTCCTTTTCCACCAAGAGACGGCGAGTTGTCTCCCGTCTGCTTTTGTTTTTTCAACTCTTATTGTCTCACCTTCAGTACAGCACAGAAAAGCACAAAAGTCTCAAAACTCAAGCAATTTCTACCTCTTGTTCACACTGTCACATTTCAGTCCTTTCTCGCGGTCTGTTTTCTTACATCGCCAAAGATCATATCCAAAGTGAAGGTGTGCTCACTTGCATCTCGGCCACATTAAACATACATAACGCGGATTAGCTCGGGTCATCCACAAGGACAGGAAGAAGCGCTAACGTCAGCGTGTGCCAAGACACCACGGACTTACCCTCCACGCAGACTCCCCCCCCCCCCCCCCCCCCCCGTTGCCTTGAGAGAGAACGACTGCTTAGTATGTACAAACTTAATGCCCGGGCTGCGCTAATTGAGTAATCCGCTTGTGCGCTGGAGGTTTGATAAAAGGAGACGTTATGTTAAAGCGTTATTGCCTGGTAAGAGACATCGCCGTACGCATTCACACATTTTCTTCTTCTACTGCTGAAGCTCCGATTCCCGGGAGATATCATTAAATAGTTTAAACATGTCTGTATCTGTTCTGAGCGTGTGTTCATCGCTGTTAGCAGACACTGAAAGCTTGTTTTCACCGAGTCATTTCCACTGCGGCCTGCAGAGGGAGCTCCTGAGAAAATCCTGACCATTCCAGTTTTTCCATTGTCACGATCTTATCGTTATTGAAAATCATAACGGGCAAGAAGGGCGCATACCTATGTTCCCCGGGTGTGATTTTTTTTTTTTTTCAGCTTAACCCTGCCCCTGACCACTAACACTAATAGTGGGCTGGTGCCTAATCTTAGTCAATAGAAGTGGGGGGAACATTGCTGCTGGGAACACAACAAATGTTATTATGAAATGTCCACTTTAATGAGACAAATTATCAACAGACAAGAAGGAATCTAATAAATGATACATGTATTATAAATAGTTCATAAATGTCCTGTTTCAACTCAGGGCACTACAAATCTGAATTGATGTTTGATTCGCCAATCCGGAGGTTGATAGTACGAACCGTCGCTGTGTCCTTGGGCAAGACCGTTGACCTGGACTCCAGTGCTCTGCAAAAACATTAATAATTCAGCCCTAATTCATGTTCATGTTCAATTCAATCAATCAATCAAGGTTTATTTATATAGCACTTTACAACAACACCAGGAGGACCAAAGTGCTTCAATTGGGTCAATCACTTTCGGAAGTTGCTCTTCAAGGATCCAGGAAGAACATCTTAAGGGTTTTGAGAAAGGAGGCGATCAGAGGCACTGAAAGCCAACGTGTTTTGCCCACGAGCGTGTTCTTCGTCAGGGCAAACATTCAAATTAAAAGATGGTCACATGGACTTAAGTGACCATCCACACATACGAACATTTACAAGCAGAAAGCTAATAAAATACTAAATACACAAGAGGAGATAAAGAAGATCATACATACAGGAGATTACACTCGCAGTGGGACCTCCATTACAAACACTCAGTGCATTGAATGTAGATGGACAACAAAGGACAGTTATTACTACAACAGTGGTTCCCAAAATGGGGTCAGTTTGTATTTAGTATTTAGCCTACAGCTATGGCTAGATGTTGTGTTTGATGTAAATGTATCTATAAATCTACAGTATACAAACGCATTTTTAAAAAGAACATGAGAATCCACTCTTGTAAGACGGCCACCACAAGGAGCAGAAAGGAAACACTCGAGAGGAAAACTAAACAGTCAATATCTTCATTTAGGCCCTGATAACCTGCAGCTCCTGGTGTTTCAATCCAATAACCTCTGCACGCTCTGCTCTCTCGTTTGTCGAGCTAAATGGTTCATAATGAGACGGTGAAGGAGCGATGAAGGCCCCACCTCATGACATCAGGGGGTAGAGCAGCTTCTAAAAGAAAAGGGAACAAAATGATTACTGCCGTGTCTGGGCCCAGTTTCAGCTCGCTGGATTCGGGTGGACTTAATTCATGCAGGATAATTAAAAGGTAGTATCAATGTTTACACAGGTAACATGAGAATCCAATTTGTGTGGGCTGAGAAAGAGCCCTTGATGAGTTCCGTTAGTCGGCGAGAAATTCAAGATACAAGAAATAAGAGGAAAGAAAGAAATGTATTTTTAAAAACAGCTTCTGCATTTGCCCACTCACTGCATTGCTCTATCCCGCTACCACAGCACGCCATCGCGGCCGCCTCGTAAGCCGCTAAAATCAATACGAACTCGCGCCGGACTTATTTCCTTCTCGGTAATTTGTATTAACAAGTGCACGAATCCGGAGGAGCTGCGGCGCCGAGCTCTGGCATTAAAGAAGTTCAGCCATCGCAGTCGAGCTCGGAATCGACGGGAATATTGACTCCGCCGCCCCGCCGTTCTCTCTGCTCGCGCAAAGTTCACACACAAAGGCGCTCCTCTGATGGCGCTGCTCTGATGGCGGCCTCAATCACCGCGCAGATACTTTCTACACGCGCCACGGAAAGTGTCATTCGAAGCAGGACGTGGACGGGCAGCGGGACGGCCTCGGTAATGTGTTTCTGTACATGAAGAGATGACAAATGCATGGTGTTGTTTTTTTCATTACTATGATCGCTGTGGCATTAAAAGTGGCCTATGAAGTTACTGACTTAGATCAACATTATGCATTAAAGCTGAGGTCCACAATGATTTTTCCTGCACAAACTGTGACATTAATTGATGTGGCTGCATGTCCGATTTGTTAAAGCAGTAATAAGTAACTTGTTTACCTTAATAAACCCTTTCCGTAATCCCTTTGAGGTAATACAAGTGTTAATTGCAACTCCCCTGCCTCCGGGTCAGAGCCACCAATACACACTAATGTTTGTTTGTTTGTATACCTTATAAGTCTGTAGGAGCACCCTCCGGCCATTTTCAGACCTTTTGGATAATGATTACGATGACGTAAGCATTTTGTCCATGAATGTTCTCAGGATTTCCATAGTGAGATTAAGAGAGATTAAGCACATTTATATAATGATCGGTCAAATGAAGACACCTGTCAATTGTTGTGTATTGATTGGTTTGCAGCACAGAGAGAAGGAAATCTCTGTGCCCACGGCTGACTTCCAGGCTCTGCTAATTTCCTCAACCTGCAGGGCATCTTTTCCACCTAGAAACCCTATAGGAACGTAGGTGTCGGTTTGTTTGTTTTTGGTCCCAATTGCTATACAGCAATCTCTCACTCAACACCATTTTCTTACTGCACGCTCTTCTGTTTAGTGGCAGCTAACATAAATAATCCCTCAGCGTCCCACCAAGAATGACGTCTACCCTCCACTATGGCGCGTCCTGGGCCATTTTGTGACCGATAATCCAGCGAGAGTTGCACGTCACCTCTAAAGATTTCATTACAATCCCATCCCAAAGACGTTACAGAGAAACTGATCATTTAGCTGTAGACTGAAACTGTCGCCATGTTTGTTTCTCTGATTGCTTAAACTGCGTCATTTGGATCTTTTTTTTTTTTTTTTGTGTGTGTCCAAATTTGGGGCCCAGAAATGGATCCAGTTATTGCGAGTTTCCTTTGTGCAAACGTAATTATCTTGTTTCCCCGCTACAGTAGGCCTGACCTTCTCCTAATGAAAAGCTCTTTAATGAGGGAGGAAATGTAAGACGCAAAAATAACAAGCCGGTATTTCTGTGTCAAATGCCCGGCCTGAATCACCAACACGGCATTAAGGAAAGCAAGATAATCACGGGACCAATTAGGCCCATTAAGTATCCCGCAGACGTCTGCGTATCCGCTGGGGGGGTCAGGGGCAGCAAGAAGTCAAGTGCATCTGTCCTTGATTTGAATGACTAGTATCAAGAAATATGTCCATGAGACAAGTTTTATTTAATTATTATTATAAATTATAATTTATGTAAATTAAGACTCACCTGCTCTCAAAATAAATAAAACTGATCTCAATTTACTCAAAGTAAGATTGCTGTTGATGTTTTTTTCTTTTGGAAAGCGTGAAATACTTGGATACCATGGACAGATTTCTTGAAGACTGCAGGACAGTCTGGGGGTACACCCGAAACCAGTAAATCTGTAAAAAAATTGTGACATTGAATTCGACCCACAGGAGCGCACCATTGTGCAGGTTGAGTGATTATTTACGTTAGCTATCCCGCTAAACAGAAGAGTTAGCGGTACGAAAATGATGCAGTTGTTGCGTGAAGAGTTGCTGTAGTAATAGGGTGACCAGATTTTCCATCCAAAAAACTGGGGCTATATTCAGGAATTGGCCGCAAGCGTTGCAAATCTAAACTCTCTTTACCCACCATGAATGGTAAAACTGTCGACGACTTATGACATGCACCGAATCCGCAATCCTTGAATTGAGATTTTGAATTGGTTTGGTAATTGGACAAAGACGTTCATTTTCAAGTGTAGGCTATGCTATTTCGGAGACTACATTGGCCAAAACCGGGACAACTGGGACAGATTACGAGTAAAACTGGGACAAATCAATGGTTTTGGAGAAATCTATTGGGACATGGGACAAAGGACTCAAAACCGGGACTGTCCCGGGTAAACTGGGACATCTGGTCACCCTATGTAGCAATTCAGACAAAAAATACACCAACATACGTTTCTATAGGTTTCCCTGGAGGGCAGGTTGAGCCAATTAGCAGAGGACGCCAGTCAGCCGTGGGGCTCAATGATTTCCTTCTCCCCGTGCTGCAGACCAACCAACACAAGGATGGACAGGTGTCACATGACCTCCAGCGGACTCGTTGGTCACGTGTCTTCATGTGACCGATTGGTAGGAGGTCTAACGCCAAACCGGCGTCCGCCATGAGAAGAAGCCTCCGAATAGTGCAGTCAGATAGGAAGGAGGTAGCCTCAATGCTAACTAGCATACCTCCTTTAGCATAGGGACCTCTGGTGGTTCCCCACCGGCGATTAGGAGCTACTGTATGTGCCATCCCATAAGCCACCGCACCGCCAATCCCCCCACACATGATAGGCACACATTTAATAATAATAACAATAATGATAATAAAGAAGATCCTGCACAAGCCAAACTTCATCAAAGTAAATGTTAGCGTCGCCACAGCTCAGTCACATGTCACTGTTTTAAAGAAACTAAATGGCCTGGATGAAGGTTTGTGCTTTTGCTTTCATTCAGTAGAAACTTTAAGGCACATGGCTAATTTGCACGGAGAAGCAGACGGGGATGATTTCTGTGAGGAAGCTGAAGCTGTGGAAGGTAAATGTGAAACAGCTTTTTATCTTCGTCTGTTTTCATATCGTTATTGTGGTTCATGTTTGAGTCATTAAAGTCGGTGGCGGCAGTAGGAGTGTTTTTTTGGAGTCTCATACTTTATGGATGTCACTTCCCCTGTTGTTCCGAGCTGCATACGGATCTATGACCTCATCGCGTCACGAGGGATCGGCGCTAGGATCAGGACATAATATTCGAGGGATTCGGATTGAGCCAGGCGTGGAAATACATGAGGGGAACGTGGCACAGGTGGAACACACTACGAGGGAAGTCAAACAGTAAATCACAGAAGAGACATGTCAGAATAAAACACCAAGATATTGCTCTATCGCAGACCTTTTTACAGATTGTTTCCCACTAACTGCTTATTCAAAAATGAAAACCTGACTTATTTGCATAAATCGCTTTATTTTTTTATGAAATCATATAAAAACCTCCTTGAAGCGCCATCTCGACTGTGGGATTACAATGAGTAGCCGAGTCTGTGGACTTCTCTCAATCTCACATTTGATTTCTACAGACTGAATTCATTCTCTTTTCTCCGTGGCTCATCTCGGTTCGCCGACAGTGAGCCGCGGCGCTGGGAAAATGATTAATAATCGATGCAAAAACCCGGGGCCAAAGGAGAGGAGGAAACAAACAGCGCCGCCGCGAAACCATCCACTGTAGTTTAGGGGGAATCCAAGTCTAATTTCAAGTTGGCATATTTCACGTTGAAAGCATTGTCATTCGGCGCCCAAAAAAAAAAAAAAAAGAGCTTTTCACATCCATTTCTGCAAACGGCGCCGTGATTTATGGCCCCGGGTTTATCGGCAGCCCACACTCCGCCGCGCAGAGTGGAGCCGCCGCCGCGCCGGTGTCGGGGGGGGGGGGGGGGGGTGAGGCGGTAAAAGGCGAGGCGCGCGGGAGAAAAGAGCCGAATACGGGGGAGATAATGGACTTTTTAGCACAGTTTGCGGTGGAAATACGGCGGCAAAGGGAGAAGATTGTGTTTTAGAATTTCCATAACGCGCAGGTGAGGCCGGCGTGTTTTGATAAGTCGCTGCGGCTCGTTTTCACGCCATTCGTCACAAACACCGCAGTGGTTTGGTACCAATACGGCTCTACGGCGGTACGTCACCAATGGAGCCGAGGCGAACGCCGCAACGGGAGACGCTGATATCTGTTTGAGAGGATTTATCTCGGGCCCTGAGAACTTCAGGGAGGGGTCTCCTGGTGGTTTCCCAGAGTCAGGACTAAACACGGTGAGGTTAAAGCTAAAATCTGGAACAGTCTTCATGAGGATGTGAGACAGGCCTCAACTCTGACAATGTTCAAATCCAGGCTGAAAACAGCTCTTTTTACCCGAGCAGATGAAAACTGAAAGTATTTTATCTGCACTCTTGCCTTTTACTGTCATTGATTAATTTTTATGTTGATGTTTTAATGATTTGATCTGTTTTTTGTAACTTTATGCAACTGTGAAGCACTTTGAATTGCCTTGTGTATGAATTGTGCTCTACAAATAAACTTGCCTTGCCTTTATTAAGGTGAATAATTGTCGGATTGTGATGAAATGTGATGTGATTACCATGGTAACCTGCCCACTGAGGCAAAAGTCAGATATAAACAGAAATTGGACTCAATTAGACTCAACAAACTGCCAGGAGGTCGCCTCGTACGCGTCGCTAATCCATCGTAACTTTGTGCTGAATTTCACGCATTTATGTTTCGCCTTTCGGGAAATAATCCTGATCTAAGTTAAACGTAACGAGAAACTGTTTTAGAAGCTTTTAGGCGACGTTCTGTGAAGTTTATTCGGCTTTAGATTTAGCTAAAGCATAACTTAGCTTAACACATGTCATGACATTAAACATTTGATTAACAATTTATTTTATGTTTAAAGCAAAGTGCCTGACGTTACGTTAAACTTTTAAACATAATCCACACAATGTGTTTAGATCTGCAGACGTCGATTCTAATCATAAAACTTACTCGACATGTTTAATTTTGTGTGGCTATACACTACTCACGTAACCGTATTTAAATAACTTCACCCCCGTTTGGGCCCATAGGAATATGCGGGGGGAGGCTAAACAACATCTTTGGTCTTTTTGCGTGACTGAGCGCACGCACAACGACCAGACAGTTACGCATCAACTCGTCTAAGCTCAGGTAAGAACATATCTCAGTATGGAAAAACGGTGGCCTGTTCCTTTAAGGCGGGGGGGGTAAGAGGTCAACCCATGTTATAACGCTGCTCCCTCGTCAGCGCCTCGTCCTGCACTTCCTGGATACAAGTGCATCTTTTACCCGCCCGCCTGGATGACTGAGAACGCTTTGTTTTATCAAATAACGACGCCAGTGTAGCGCTTTGAGAGACTTGGTAACACAGGCTTGTAAAGTGCAATCATTACAAATCAAAATGATAACTAAACCAAAATAATGTTATGTGTATGTTTGTATGCAGGACATCGTAAAGTAGTTTTCATGGATCACTTTCATCTGATCACACAAAAAAGTTTTTAATTAATCGATTTTTCTCTAGTTTTACAATAAAAACACGTACCTTTCCCAGCCAGATTTAATGAGCCACCTCCATTATCCTTATCATTTTTTCAGCAGCACTTAGAATAAACAGCTCGATGAATAAAAAAAAAAAAGAGAATAAATCATAGTATCTAATTTGTCAACAAAACAAACCCACACGTTCAGACCTGACTATAAAACATTTTTCCCTTGTATTTATTCCAGGGACCTACGCTGTAGTGGACTTGAATGAACGTGGGTGTTTGTGTCTCGAGGCCAGTGTGTGGAAACGAGACAATTACTATGTGTGTTGTATGTGTTACAGGCAAAGTGGATAATTACATTGTGGAGAATGCCTGAAAAGACCAGGTACTCAGGCTTCCAAAGTACCGACTATGTGAGACAGGACGAGATGAACACAGAGCAGCTAGAAGTGGAAGTAGAGTCGCCAACGGTGACTGTTTCATTCACGTTTCAGTTGTGACATAAATGAAGAGAAAGAAAACATGAAAAAGCACCAGGGCTTGACATTTACTTTATTGGTCAGCGGCCACCGTGGCTACAGGTTTAAAGGAATGACTGGCCACGAGCTGATTTCAAAACTGAAGCGTAATAGATTTACATTGAGAACCTCATATAAAAGAAACCAACAATAAAACACTGCTTATTTTCAGCGGTTATGTAGTTCATTGATGAGTCCTTGATGTAATGACGATCTAATAGGTGGCGTTCACGTGACATCACAACATTCTAAAGATCCTATAGTTTAAAGTTGAGGTGGAGGTCAACGGAAAATTCAATGGCTGTAACCATAGTAACGCTCAAAATGCAGATTTCTAGTCTTAAATCGTTGCTAATTTCTCTGCAATTCCTGAGGCCAATTCACATGAAACAAGAGCTGTCACGAAGTTCAAAGTCATATCTTCCAGCTCATAGGAACATATGTCTAATTATTTCTTCACAAAGGCGTCCAGAAGTGGAGACAATATTCAAAAACATGTGCTAGATGTTGGCCAGTAGAAAGGACTTTCAGCCATAACATTCACATGTCAGGTTTGTGAATCCGATCACTGTCACATGATGATCAGAGAAAACATTTGGAGATTTTCTTTTTGGAAATTTCTTTCAAAAACTGTTTCTCTCCCATAGAGTTGTGTTGACACCTGCCCTCACACTGAAATAGAATTCTATAACGTGAACGCGACCAATTACACAAAATTGTCCTTTTGTTTACTTTCGTTTTTGTAAATCCGATATTGGGAAGAGGTCAATCATCTATTGTAATCCAATGTTTTAAGAGTCCTTTTATTCATATTTGTATTCATATTCTTCTCTAAACATATTTTACTTCGAGTTCCGACTTTGAGCTGTTTTAAATTATTCATGTCAAATATAACTTGACAAGATCATTGGATTCCCTTCTCCCCTTCATAACAAGATTTTTACATCTCTATTACTTCCCTTTGTTCCTGCTTAAACAAGCTGGGGTTAGCACGCACGCAAAGGTCACATTTCCCCAGAAGGTCCCAGGTGGTCCGGAAATGACTTTAACCAAACAGACAGGCCGCCGTCGCATCCTTATCTCTTGAAGACATTTGGCCCCCAGCGCCAAACCTGTATGGTTTGGAGAGCCTCAGGGTTTAAAGAGTTCAACCAACTCTTAACGTGTGAATCATGGACTCAGACCTGAACTTAAACAGCCACATCAAAGCAATGACATCATCAGCTTTTTACCATCTGAAAAACATTAAGATCAGAGGAATAGAGTCAAAACCAGACTTGGAGACACTCATCCATGCATTTGTCTCCAGCAGGTTAGACGACTGTAACGGCTGCTCACTGGCCTTTCTAAACGAGCTGTTAGAGCTGCAGAACATCCAGAACGCTGCTGCTCCAGTCCTGACAAGAACCAGGAAATACGACCATATTAGTCCAGTGCTCCGGTCCCTGCACTGGCTTCCTGTCACTCAGAGAATAGAATTTAAAACAGCTCTGCTTGTGTACAAGTCTTTTCATGGTTTAGCACCAAAGTCCATCTCTGACATGTTAGAGCCGTATGAACCATCTCGGGCCCTGAGAACTTCAGGGAGGGGTCTCCTGGTGGTTCCCAGAGTCAGGACTAAACACGCTGAGGCTAAAGCTAAAATCTGGAACAGTCTTCATGAGGATGTGAGACAGGCCTCAACTCTGACAATGTTCAAATCCAGGCTGAAAACAGCTCTTTTTACCCGAGCAGATGAAAACTGAAAGTATTTTATCTGCACTCTTGCCTTTTACTGTCATTGATACATTTTTATGTTGATGTTTTAATGATTGATTTGATCTGTTTTCTTGTAATTTTATGCAACTGTGAAGCACTTTGAATTGCCTTGTGTATGAATTGTGTTTGAGGCCTGACATAAACTTGAGTCGCGTTTGGGAATGAAACAAAAATGCAGAACGGTCAGCGTGACTGTCGCAGATAAATGTTTGTAGAACGTGCAATTAAAACGCTGAAATAATTAGAAGGATTCACACTGGTTCCATCCGCTAACGCAGAGAAAGGCTGTCAGTTTCGAGGGAGATGCGAGAGGCTTGAGGGAACACGGGTTCATTTCACCGTAGACCATTTTTATGAAAATAATTTGAACAGTGCTTCGTATAGCGCAGCATTAATCATCCAATCCTCATCTGTTTGTCCGTTTAGTTTCGCTTATGGATGGTTGGGGTCACTGGGGCATTATTATTACCCTCCCACACCTGTAAACAGGCTCAAGACCTGCAAGGCTAAAATATAATTGTATGACGAGAACCCAAAGAGGTCAGCCGAGGTGGAGACATGATGCTCCAGGGGTAATTTACAGCCTCCTTATGGATACTTGTATTGTGTACAATGTGACAAGATTCAGGGGCTTAAAGCAGTACTAAGTAACTCTTGCCCCTAGAGGCCGTAAGCGCAACTGCAGGTGTCGGAGCAAGTACAATTGAGAGGGATATTGTACATCCAGTTATACAATGGAAATACATTTTTTTTCCCCTCAAACTTGGCTGTAAATACTGTTTAAAGTGGCGCTAGCCCGCAGTTAGCTCTGCCTGTTAGCCTGTTAGCTTCTTCTTCGTGATTCTGTTAGTGTGTATTGGTGACTACGACCCGGTGGCAGTCAAGTTGCAAGCATGGTGTTCTGGCCAGAGACACCAGGGGGCGATGAAAGACCCTCCAATCATCCCATTAACACTTGTATTACCCCCAGAGGGGAGACGGAAAGGATTAATTTAGGTAAACACGTTACTTAGTTTTAACTACTTTTAAGAAAGTCTCTTGGTGTCAGGTAATATCGAATATCGGCAGATACTCAAACCCGCAGGATCGGTATCGGAAGAAAAAAAGCTGGATCGGTGCATCTCTAATTGTTATGTCACTGTCCTCTACTATATGAGCCCACTGGACCAATTTTTTTTGGGTCTAAGTGCATTTATTGAGACTCACAGGGAACACTATGAGATACTATTCCAACACAATGAAAGAAAATGTGTCGAGTTTCATCTTTATCTTCAAGACGAACTTCCGATTTTTACTAAACAGAACTTTTCAATCCAACCATCGCGTCTTCAGTTTGGTGTTGAGAGCGGAATCAAGAGGGCTTGTGTTGTTGAAGCATTTCCACTTCATGTGAGAGCCTCCTGCGAGTGAGGAATTTGTCGTCAGTGGGAGAGCGCGAAGAAAATGAAAAGGGAATAAAGGCAAAAACTTGTGACAAAGCTCAAAGGAAATAAGTTTGCGTCGCCTCAGGCTTCTAACCGAGTGGGCAGATGACACGGAAAGGTCGGGTTTATTTTTAGCGATACTTTTTCGCTTATTTCCTCTGTCACTCTGCTTTGATGGTTCGGCTGTGAGGAGAAGACGGAATCAATATATTTACACAGTGGTCTGTCGGAAATGTGACATGTCACATCGATAACTGAAATCAAAGCCAATGTCAGACCTGCAGTTTGGCCACAGAGACTTCCTGCATAAGGTGAATATGCACAACTGTGGCAGTCAGTGTTGCCAGATAAGATACGGCCCCATGGGGCGTTCCTTCTTTACAGTGGTAAGACCAAGTAAGTACACCGTCGGGAATTTCTCACATTTCTGCCTAAATTTGTCACTTAATGTGGTCTGATCTTGCTAAACTATCCATCCATCCATCTATTTTCTTCCACTTGTCCGTTGCCGGGTCGTGGGGGCAGCTGTTGGAGCTGCACCAGCCCCTATAGCGCCCCCTGCAGGTGGTGGGTCCACAGAAGGACGGCCTCATGGTTCTAACCGGGCCTGTTGGTCTCTCATAAGGGGCTTCTGAACCGCTCTTTGTCTGACCCGTCACCCAGGACCTGTTTGCCCTGGGAGACCCTACCAGGGGCACGAAGCCCCCGACAACAGAGCTCCAGGATCATTCGGGCTCAAACCCCTCCACCACGTTAAGGTGGCGGCTCCAGGAGGGGTGCTTAAACTAATACCACCCAAACATTTAGATTTGATCATATTTTTATTGGGTAGCTAAGAACGTCTCGGCACACCCAGGGCGGGGAAATTGATGCAAAAATGAACAAAAGCTCCGCGCCTTTGTCAGGTCCTGACGAAGGTCCTTTTGACCGAAACGTTGCAGCAGTAATAAATGTCTGAAAGAATGAGACGGTGTACGGGAGCTTTTGTTCATTTTTGCCTCATATTTTTATTGGCCATAACATGAAAACATTCACAGGACAGGGAGGAATAAGTAAGTACAGGCTGAATCTCACTGAACTGCAGCAGTTTTGTAAAGAGAAATGGTCCAACGTTTAATCTGCAACTACAGAAAAGCAGTTATTGCTGCAAAAGAAGAATCAGCAGATGTTTAATACAGGGGTTCACTTACTTATTCCACACTGTTGTGAATTTCTCAGGTCTTTCTTCAAAATATCTTGATCTATTGATGATAGTAAGTTCTCCAGGCCCTGAGGCAACAAAACAGCCCCACACCATGAGCAGTGTTGCCACTGATTACTTGAAAAAGTAATATATTACTGATTACTCCTTTGTAAAGTAGTAGTTACTTTACTGATTACTTGAGTTTAAAAGTAACTAAGTTAGATTACAAGTTACTTTATTAGTTACATACGACGGCCACAACATCTCCACCGTCACAACACAGTAATGACAAACCCTTTTACCAACGCTCAGTTTATTGGAAGTGCATTTTAAAAGTTCCATCTCTCTCCCCGACCAGGGTTAGGCTGAAACTCGCCGAGATGCAAAAAGAAATGTATTTTTTTCTAAAGGAATATTACAAAATAGTAACTCACAGTGATTTGGAAAAGTAACTTAAATCTGATTACTTGTTTGAAAATAGTAACGTTAGATTACTAGTTACTGAAAAAAGTAATCAGATTACAGTAATCCATTACTAATTACTAAACTAGTGGACGAGTCAAATCTAAGAATCCCTTGCACCGTTTGCGGATGAATCAGAATTTGGCCTCGACTCTGGATCGATTGCTCAGGCCTTGGGGTCCGGGATGTTCTGTGTGAATTTCAAACGTTGAATTTAAGAGCTTGTTTTTAAACATTTAATATTTTAAGTGTGAATTTTTCCATGAAATATTTAAAAACAATACAGTGTGTATTTTCAATGGGAATTTTTCATTTTGAATTTGAAACACTTTGAATATTCAGTGTCTGAAATTCGAGGACAAAAAATATTCACACTGTGATGATCTTTTTATTTTTTTGGTCGGGCAGTGACTCATCAACAACATGTGCAAAGTATATATTTATACTATATATCTGTTTTATACATGTAATACCCTGTCATTGCATGATGTAATGGGACTACATAATGGCGTCACATGAATCCGCCGCAGTGGTAAATAAATCACTGACCCAATTGCCTTCATTGCTCCGCTCATTTCACCTTCTCTTTTCCTCCGAAACATCACAAAAGCGACGCCAGCGTGTGAGCGGTAATTAAACTCCTTCTGCAGAATCATTTTAATCAACGTGATGCGCCGCCGAGGAGTGGAGGAGCGCGGCGAGGCTGCGGGGCTGATAAAGGAGGAGAAGCCGCGCTCAGAAGTAAATGTATCACGCTGATTAATGCCGTAAAAATGAACAATGCGCTCGCAGTTGTCAGCGTGACAAACGGCGTTAACGCGGTCCACTTCTGCGTCGAGCACTCGGTCCAAATGGAAAGCCTCTCAGCAGCAGATGGCCCGCGGTTCATTTCGGACACTTTTTTTTTCTGTTTTTATACAAAACAACAAATCACAGTTTTATTACGAAGTGTCGGGGTAAGAACACGGAATGTGCAGAAAGTGCTTGTTAAAAAAGCGGAGCAGCTGTTTACGGCGCCGTGTTTCAGGGTTTATTTCCGCTCGTGCTGCAAATGGAGGCTTCAGTTATTGACACGGGTTTGACGGTTATTTAGCGGCGTGAGCAGCCATTAGCTGGCAGTAGCGGCTCATTGGCTGGAGCGTTCGTACAGGTGGACAGTATTAAGTTAGACAGGAATCCGGGTGTTTGTGACGTAGCCCCTTAGCAATGAGGTCGTCAGTTTCAGACTGGCATATCGACTGTAAGCTCTCCAGTCAATACGCTTTGAGACTTGGATATAAATAATTGTTAACCCTAATCCTTAACCCTAACCCTAGGGTGGCAGTTAAGTGGTTAATTGACATTTATTATTAGTAATTACTAGACAATTAGCTAACAGTTATTGGGCAGAGTTACTATTAACTACTGCTTGTATTACCTAAGAACTACCACTTGTATTGATATTAATTATTAGTAATTACTTAATAGGCAATTACCTAACAGTTATTGGGATGAGTAACTTTTTAACTACTACTTTAATAACCCAAGAACTACCACTTTGATATTTATTACTAGTAATTACTAGGTAATTACCTAGCAGGTAGTGGGTCGTCATGTAAAGTGTTGCCCTATATGGTTGTGTCTATTATGAGCTACTGTACTCGCTAGTGTGTTTTTCCCACTGACGAGGAGCCATGTGATCCATGGGCTAACATAATCATTGTAATCATAGCCTACCGGTCGATCACACGGCTCCTTGCATGATAATCATGAAAATAAAAGATCTACAACGAAAGGAAATACGCCGTTTATCAATTGAGCTGTGATAAAATGTTCAGAGCAGACTTTGTAGTGACTTGAGTCAGGATTGAAGCTTCTCTGTTTATTCTCGCCCGCCGTGGATTAAGTTTCTCGTACGAAAGTCTTTCTGTCTCAGTTCCTTGGTGATAAATCACTTTTGGGAAATCGAAATGTTGTCTCTCCGTTGTGCGCGACTTGTGCGGCCCCACACAACACAGGTGTGACCCCACACAACACCCCGACCCCCTGCTTCAGGATGATATCAATGATCTGTAACACGAACACTTACACGCTTGACACTGTATGTTGTGGGAGAAATGTGACGTCATCGGAAAAACCTATCAATAGTCAGTGTGAAAGGTGCGTCCACAGTAAATGACCTCTAATCCGCTAAAAGAGGTCGATGGGTGGACAACAGCTGAAAGTATCTGGAATTGTTCGTAATTTGCGATATTCAGCTCGATAACGGTGTCCTTTTTATTTTATTTGTATAATACGTTCAGTGCAAAAACTACCAACTGTTTATTTACTATTTACACTTTTTGTCCCCACAAAGTCCCTGGTAGTTGTTTTTTTTACATTCCCCGCCCCGGAGTGTTTCTAAGAGCTGAATGTAACAGGTACATTTCTCCACTGTGAGATCAATAAAGGCTCATCTTATCTTATCTTAGATTAGAGTCTGGTCTTCTTTTGTTTAGTCCAATACGGCGGCGTCACGTGAACATTGTCAGAGTTGAGGCCTGTTCCAGATTTTAGCTGCATGAAACTGAAACGCAGCCTCACCGTGTTTAGTCCTGACTCTGGGAACCACCAGGAGACCCCTCCCTGAGGTTCTCAGGGCCCGAGATGGTTCATACGGCTCTAACATGTCAGAGATGGACTTTGGTGCTAAACCATGAAACGACTTGTACACAAGCAGAGCTGTTTTAAATCCTATTCTCTGAGCGACAGGAAGCCAGTGCAGAGACCGGAGCACTGGACTAATATGGTGGTATTTCCTGGTTCTTGTCAGGACTCGAGCAGCAGCGTTCTGGATGTTCTGCAGCTCTAACAGCTCGTTTAGAAAGGCCAGTGAGCAGCCGTTACAGTCGTCTAACCTGCTGGAGACAAATGCATGGATGAGTGTCTCCAAGTCTGGAAAAGAAAGTATTCAAAAAACCTGAGCTGTTTTGACGCTCGACGGAAAACCGCTCCGAAGTCCGAGCACCGAAACGGGAAAAGCTCGGTCACCCCTAGTTTCCTTGGGACATCTTTTGATTTGCCGTTGTCCCGGAGCCGTCACATTCAAACATGTAAAAAAACCTAAACCAGATTGTTGACATCCATGTCCGCAGAAGCATCAAAAGTTTATTTATTATCGGATTCCCAGTCGTCGTTACCTTTCTTCTGCAATACCAGGGACCTGATATTTCCTGTGGATTTGTTTTATCCCACCAGTATAAAGCCAACCTCATTTAAATTCAGTGCTCTATTTTTTGTGTGTAATTAGCATTAGCTCTCTGCATTGTTCCCTTTCCTTTTTAGCAGTGTTCTCTAAATGTGAATCCTTAAAACAGTGTGGGCGTTTCAGCCTCAATGATCCCGTTGCCCTTTCCCACTGGCCGCGTATATACTTCCTCTCCTCCCGAACAGCCGCGGTGACGCTCGGCGCTTTAGATGTGGCCAATAAAAAAACCGAGCGGTGGGAGAAATAATCTAATCAAAGAAAACAGGATTCGGGCGAGCGGCCGCGAGGCTCGGAGTCAGGGGTGGCTAACAAAACAGAGTGCGCAGGAAATGAAGTTATGCTCCCGTGGGATTAGGCTGACAGATAGCAAAGGTAAAGACAGCCTCCCCTTTCCAATCTGTCGCGGATATCGGCCCGATCAGAGGCGAGGAGGCAGGAGTCAAATCCCACTCTGTCACTCAAGATAAGGCGCCCGGCCCGGCCCCTCCGCCGGAGCGAGGGCAGGGGAGAAGGTGTCGAGCCGGGCGACAATGGAAGACAGAAGTGTGGTTTGGAGAAATGGAGAAAGTTCATAGGTTTGGATCGCTGTCACGTTAAGAATAAAGCAGTGGACCAAAGTCTATTTATCAGACCTATTTCTAAAACTTTAAATCTTTGATCTGACATGGGGCAACACTGTGAGTCGAGGTAAGGATCCTGTATTTAGAACTTAAAGTGGACATATCACGCATATGGGGCAGGATCAGCCTTGTTTTTTAACTTAAAATGATGTCTCAGTAAGAATTAAACTGCAAAAATTAAATACGTGGGGCTCCTCCTGCTGGCAGCTGTGGGAACAACTTATAAATAAATTACTTTCTGTTTCAATTTATGGCGTAGTTAAACACTTTGAGCAGAACAGCTCTGTAGCAATTCTTTATAAGGCTTTATTAATGGAGGACAGTTTGGGATTTTAACAATGAAGCCATTGTATCCTGGAAGTTCATAACAAAGTGTGGAAACCGTAGAAGAAGAGACAAATTTAACAAAATTAATCTGAGGATTACGCCACACTGCGTGACAGGTCTGTGTTTATAACATTATAACATGGTTTAAAGCCCAGAAAAGTCGATTTTGCACGATATGTCCGCTTTAGGGTACATTTAAGATCTATTTATTCTGCTGGGCATTTCAAAACCAATAAGTCACTAAATGAATTGTGCCCAAATTAAGGCCTTCATTGTTCAAGTTCTTTGAAAATACAAGAATTGTCTGTGTCTAAAACACATTCAGCTGCAATTTTGGAGGAAATTGTAGAATTTTTTTTCCTCAAACAGAATGTGCCCAGTGTGTCCAATATGACGTTGAATATCAAAATGTCCTCTCAGTCTTCGGTTTGATGGGATAAATATGCACAGTTCCCCCCCCCCCCCCTTTTTTTAAATATAAGTAAGTAAGTGCTTTAAGGGGCGACAGTGGCGCAGAGCGGGTCATCTCATGAAGGTCGGGGGTTCGAATCCAAGCTTCTAAAGATGCAACACTGTTATTGTGGGCAAGGCACTTCACCCTATGTCCCTGTTTCAGAGCGTGGTGTCCTGCACTGGTCAGCTCCTCCACCTCCTCCTTCCTCCCACTCCTGCGCAGCTCCCTCCGCACCACAACAGTCTGTCACCATCTTCTCATTTGTCCTTTTTTTGTTTCTTGTCACGTCTCTTGTATCGTATTCAGGCATTACAATGGTATTACATTTGACTTGCTCTTACCTTTTTCCTGCATTTGGCCCATTCTTCAGCCAGAACCACAGCTGCTGAAACCTGTCAGGACGAGTGGGCGAGAGCAGTGCAGCGCCCGGGGACCCATCTTCCAAAATACATTGTCAATATGTCATTGATTTGTTCTCTCTCTGTAAACCCCCCCCAAAAATGTGGTTTGTCAAGCTACAAGCTCGCAGTAGCTTTCTGTTTGGCAGAACGATGGCTGACTGGCACTGCTCATTTCATCGACAATGTCATAACGTTTAAGACTGAATTAAAAGAATGTATTAATGACAAAACCTAAGGCAAAGATCGCCAGATGTTTTTCTCTTCCAATAAAAACAAAACAATGAAAAGAAGGAACAAAAAACAGTCATTGAGATCAAATGTGAAAGGTTCTAGTGCTTTGTGCCTGAAGGTGAAGCATGGGCTCGATCTTGCTTTGGGTTGCATCTCACCAGCCAATTCTGGAAGCAAATGTAACATCGTTTAGGTCAAAAGAGGATGATCCTGAGCACACCTCAAAACCCATGATGGACAACCTCAAGAGTCCTCAGGCTGAAGAGTTTTGCCATGACCTTCACAGTCTCCTGACTTTAAAGTCATTGGGAATCTGTGGATAGACCTCAGAAGAGCAGAAATCTCTGATATAAGACTTTGAAAGGAAGAATGGTAACAAAAAGTCCCTTAAATTAGAATCGAAAGACTCTTGGCTGTGCACGGGGGGATATCAACTATGAAGGGTGCCCCAACTTTTTTTTGTGGTCATTTTGAAAGTATTAAAGATGAAAATGTAGTGTAACTGGAACTTCTCTGTAAAATAGTCCTTTTTTGGGACATGATTTCATTTCCCCTTTGCGTCATTGTTCACTTTATCAGACCTTTTGACCAAGGGCACAAACGTTTTGCATGCTACTACAGTATTTCCTCACTGCCTGACCAAAACATGAGTCGCCACCTGGTTTTAGTGTTCTGACCTGGGGTTGCTGCAGGTGTTCAGGTCTAGGCGCAGCAACACCATGTGCCTAGAGAATGAGATCAGCTGACGACCTGATCATCCCGACTGACCAGGTTATGGATTTCTTCTTCCCTGATGGCACGGGCATATTTCAAGATGGCAGTGTCAGGATTCACGGGGCTCACGTTGTGAAAGAGTGGTTCAGGGAGCATGACATGAATCGGCCTCATCAGGGTCCTGATCTCAACGCCATCGAGAATCTCTCCTATAATCAATACAAGATCTCGCGACTTTTTTTCCCGTCAGGCAGTGTAATAAATAAGTAAATAAGTGTGTTTTGAGCCATTTTCTTTTGAATAATCTTCGACTATTCCGCCGGGACAATTCAAAGAGCACTCCACAGAGAGAATTAAGGCACAAACACTTATGAAACCAGAGAAACTATGTTATTAGACGTTGTTTTCCCCACACAAACATCTCTCTGTCTCCATTACGACCTTGCCTTGCAATTGTTCCTTTTGTTTATTTATCAGTGGGGTCTGTGAACGCAGCACGAGAAACAATAACTCCACCGTTTGGCTATTTGGAAAAAAGTAACTATCTCCATCAATGCGAAGACCGTCCTTGAAACATCAACAAGTTTACTTCTCTCTCCACTCCATTATGTTCTTCTGCGCGACCTCCTGAGCCTCCTCCGTGAGTGTTACTCAATAAAGTGATAGGTCAAATAAACAACCAGCACAAGGAATACAGAAAGTAGCCGTCTGTAACGTGCTAATTTCACCGCGAGCTTATTTGTACCGCGCCGTCCTGTTCGGAACACGGGTAACCTGTGTTAGCAAAGGTTACATTCGCGAATCAATTGAAAAATAATCTTTTAAATAGAGTAAAAAGCCTTGGGGGCACAAACAGCCTCTCGTGTGTTGATGCGGCGAGCGTTCCTTGGCCTGGCACAAACACAATGTCATTTGATTAACAATAGCCGCGATGGTCAAGTGGAGCGAGGAGAGCGCGCGGTTATTTAAGAAAAGAATTCGCTGGCTCGGTTTGAGTGGGGTTAACTCAGTTGGATTCAGTTGTCAGACCTGGATCACGCAGAGGAGTTGTGTCAGACAATTGTTTATGTAATTTAAATTTGATAGGCAAGGCAAGTTTATTTGTAGAGCACAATTCATATACAAGGCAATTCAAAGTGCTTCACAGTTGCATAAAGTTACAAAAAACAGATTAAGTCAATAAAACATCAACATAAAGTTAATCGATTACAGTAAAAGGCAAGAGTGCAGATAAAATACTTTCAGTTTTCATCTGCTCGGGTAAAAAGAGCTGTTTTCAGCCTGGATTTGAACATTGTCAGAGTTGAGGCCTGTCTCACATCCTCATGAAGACTGTTCCAGATTTTAGCTGCATGAAACTGAAACGCAGCCTCACCGTGTTTAGTCCTGACTCTGGGAACCACCAGGAGACCCCTCCCTGAAGTTCTCAGGGCCCGAGATGGTTCATACGGCTCTAACATGTCAGAGATGGACTTTGGTGCTAAACCATGAAAAGACTTGTACACAAGCAGAGCTGTTTTAAATTCTATTCTCTGAGTGACAGGAAGCCAGTGCAGGGACCGGAGCACTGGACTAATATGGTGGTATTTCCTGGTTCTTGTCAGGACTCGAGCAGCAGCGTTCTGGATGTTCTGCAGCTCTAACAGCTCGTTTAGAAAGGCCAGTGAGCAGCCGTTACAGTAGTCTAACCTGCTGGAGACAAACGCATGGATGAGTGTCTCCAAGTCTGGTTTTGACACTATTCCTCTGATCTTAATGTTTTTCAGATGGTAAAAAGCTGATGATGTTATTGCTTTGATGTGGCTGTTTAAGTTCAGGTCTGAGTCCATGATTACTCCTAGATTTCTAACCTGATGTTTTGGTTTTAGAGAGAGAGATTTAAGGTGACTGAAAACACTTTGTCTTTGTGTCTGTGGGACAAAAACAATGATCTCAGTTTTGTCTGAGTTTAGTTGGAGAAAGTTGTTTTGCCTCCACAAACCGATCTGTTCGATGCAGTGACAGAGTATCTACAGGCCCATGTTATCTAATCTAAATGATACTCTCGCTGAATGATTTTGGCATGGTCCAGTTCAAACATAATACTGTCCAAACTAGACACCTTTTAGTCGTGATTTGAGCGAGATCTAGGCCTGGTGGGATTTGGAAGATCAAATATTTCATCAGGTGGTACTTGGCGTAGAAAGTTTAAAAAACCTCTGGCTGAGAGTGAATGTGTGAAATGCACTGTTCTTGGCTGACGCTCACAAAGATTGGTAAAATGCCAATAATATGAGACTCAAATGTTCAGTAATATTCAGAACCGACGCCCGTCTCACTTCATCTCATGAGCCTGGACGCTGCTGTGGCGCTTTACAGCGTTTACAAGAACTATTCTGTAACCGTGGGGTGCGATTCGCCTGCGTGACTGGCTCTATTTTGTTTGTCATTCGCGAGTTGATAACAGATCGGAGTCGCTCTAAAGTTACCAGTCAGACCACAGAAGCATCGTACACTGCAGAAGTGGATAGAGCATGTGATTTTCCCGCTTGGTTAGGCAGACCCATTTCCTTATTGGCAGTTGCTTCACTGTTAGAAGGTCCCAGGTTCGAACCCAATCAAGCGAAGGCTGGTCTTTGTTACCTGCCTGTCGAACAAATCTCCTTCAGAGAACATCGTGTTACAGGGCAATGGTGGCATGGAACTCGCGCCCGCAATTCTTGGTCTCAGAGACTCACAATGTCAGTTTTTCTAAAAGACTTAGACTGTATTTATTTACTTTGGAGTAACTGAAATATTTATGCAATTAATAATTACTTTATAACGAGCTATAGTAACTTTATTTTATTTTGTATATATAATACTGAGAGGGTGGCAATATTTTGTATAGAAGAGCTTATACTGTATTGTTATGTTAGTTATGGATGCATGTATGTATGTGCATATGTGTGTATATATGTTTATATGCATGTTTATATGCGTGTATGGGTATATGTGTATATATTATGTGTGTATATGTTATGTTGTATTGTCATGTTCCTTGTACATGTGTGTGTTCGTGTGCACTTCTGTGTTTGTCTTCATTGTTGCACAGCTTTGATGTAATATCTGTTAAGAAATGTTTAAGACCCCAGGAAGAATAGCTACTGCTTTATTCCAGTAGCTAATGGGGATCTGAATAAACAAACAAACAAACCCCAGCCGGACGAGGCCTTTCCGTGTGGCGTTTGCGTGTTCTCCCATCGTCTGTAGCTTTGTGTTTTCTTAAGAAAGGGACTCGCGCTACCCAGTGTGCCATTGAAGGAGGCAACAGCACTCAACTCAAATTTACTTAAGGCAATACAAAAATGAAAATCGAAATCAGTCCCTTCTCTGCGTGGTGGTAGTTCTCCTCCTCCTGGTGCTTGCTGCTGCACCTCATGAAGCTCCCAGAGCTCGGTCGGCCTCCTGCGCAGGAAACCACCAAAAGAAGACCACATGCATCCGGCAGCGAAGCCACAGCGACTCCTGGTGGCGCACATGAGAACTAACCCGCACCCAATTGGCAGAGATCTGGAGATGGCTCCTTGGGTTGCCCTGGCGGCATCGAAGGGTGGGTCAAATGCCGAGAACAAAGTTTCCCACAGGGACCATGAAGCACACCGTGACTTTAACCAAAAGGAAGTGGGTCTGGACAATGTCGCTCTCGCGCTGTTGTTGTCCCAACCACAGAAAAAACATGAAGTTATTGTCTAAAACAAATAAGGGATGGAGCCAGCAATGGTGGGAATGTTTGCCTCGTCCCTCTCGGCAGATGCTCACTGATAAACTCCTTCAGTCAAGGCAGAGTTAACATGTGAGGCTTACTGGTTGGTTTTACTCCTTTCTAAAGGGTCTGACTGCTATGTGTTCAGTCGGTGGCACGTCTCTGTGTAGAATAGGCCCTGTCCAACCATCTAAAAAAACAAACAAATCCAAATGCAGCAAAATATTCTAATGTTTCAGTTCAGTGTTTCACGGTCACGAATCTCTCCTCAACACCAGTCAAATATGTGTAAATAAATTGAAACTTGCCAAAACTACTCCAACTACATCCAAGTCCTTTCTGTGCCGTGGATCTCCCTCACTTCTGGCACAGACGGCCCAGTTCAATAGCTCGAGTCCGTCCACCCTCTCTCTTCAAACACGCCGGCCCCGACGCCTGACTGACCGCGTCGAATCAGCGCGCCGTGGTTATGCGCCCTGACAGTGGGCTTTCCAGCTCGCCATGCACATTGATTTTCCTAAGTCTCTATCTGCTGCTCATTTCTGCCGGCCGTTTGAAGCCGACATTAAACGGGCCAGACAGATTTGACCAGCCGGCAGCGCGCGAACTGTCATGTTGTGGAGAGAAGATAGGAGCAAAGTCCAACCAGCCGACAGGAGGGGCGAGGAGTGCTGCTGGCAGACAAGCCTATAAAGGAGCGAGAGAGAGCGGGTAATGCTGTCGATGCCGAGGCTTCAGTCGGTCACTTTTAATGGTGGTCTGCAAGTTGGTTTCATATAGTTTTAAGTGGAAGTGTTTAATGCCGTCTCTTTGCCGAATGTGAAGCAGTACATTCATGGTTTCTGCGAGTAGCGGCAAGTCGTATACATGTGCACGAGAAAAGCAGCGGGAGTGCATCGGTGGGTCATATGAAAAAAAATGTATAATAATACAGCTCAGGTGCTCTTCAAATATGAAAAAATACATGGAAAAACAGCCAACAGAATGTCACCTGGGCCTGGTCGGCACTCTGGGACAGTTAAAAGTGTGACCAATGTGCAAAGCCTTCTCCAGCACATCCCCAAGATTCTCAATGGGGTTAACCTCTTACCCCCCGCCTTAACCAAGAGCATTTTCTCCAGTTCCGCTTTACCCAAGTCTTAAACCTTCTAGACAAGAATCTTTAGGCCAGTGTAACGCCTCATTTGAAAGCTAAGATCTACAAAACTGATCTAAACAGATCTTTGTCCTCACATGGTTTCCATGTTGTCATGACTTTTTTTTCTCCATTGCTTTTTTGTTGCTGTTTTTGTTGCATCTTCATCTTCGTTTGTCTCGTGGGTAATACATTTGGGTAATAACAAACTGGAGAAAATGTGCTCGGTTCAGGTGGAGTTTAGAGGTTAAGATATGGGCTCTGTGGCAGATGTCGACGTTCTTGCTGTCAAAGATGCTGGGAAGCAGAGTTTGTGCTTCGAGGAACAGAGCAGTAGCATTTTCCAAAAGTCTGACAGTCTTATAGAGAAGCCAGCTCATAGAGCCACAGGGCTGGTTTTATTTAGCCCTTCCTTCCAATGATGTGCATGTAGGTACATATAGCTGACAGTATAACATGTACATGTTTTGTATCCACAGTCTGTACATGATGAATATTGTGACAGATTTACTACAACAGTCTGGTTTAGTTCTAGTTCTATATGCAGGAGACTGTTGTGTCTACATGTTGACATCGTAGCTATGGGATGTTCATTGGGTAATCACGCAGCTGTTGAACACAGGCCTCAAGAACAGTTTATGCATAAAACAGGATAATGTTTTTAAAATAATTGCACACAGACAATCCCTGAATCACTCTTATGTGAGCTTAATGAATCCTGGCATTGCCACCTTGCAATATGTCCGTGCCATCGGGGAAGAAGAAATCCATTGATGGAATAACCTGGTCATTCAGGATGTTCAGGTCGTCAGCTGATCTCATTCTTTGGGCCCATAGTGATGCTGAGTCTAGACCTGACCAACGGCAGCAGCTCCAGATCAGAACAATTCGCTACGTCCTCATTTTGGTCAGGCAGTGTATTTCAGAAATTGGGAAACTCCACTACTTTCATAATACGAAAATAGGGACAATGAGGAACAGCAGCTTTAAAATACAATTAAATCCTAAACCATAACAATCATTTGTATATTCCTTGCCAATTACACAGTAAAGTGTAAAGCAGATTGACATGGCCGGTACATGTTTAGAGCGGAAAAACTAGAAGTCGACCCATATAGCAGCCGACTGATTCTATGGGTATTTTACAATATCGGTTATCGGCTGATATCTAGCCGATTAAAGGCCGATATCTCCAGGACCAGAAGTATTAGCAACTTCACGTTGCATATTCTACAATGCATATCAGCATCGGCCAATCAACATCCCCAAAAATTGGCATCGGCCTTAGAAAAACCCTTATCGATCGAACTCTAGCGGAAATTCTACAGTAGATCAGAACAGTTAGTTAAATCCAGGTGGACACTTTTTTGGGGGGTCAGGCAGTGAAGAATTGTGTCCAAGGAAGTAAAAACCTTTGAAACAAATGCATTGAAGCAGGTGGAAAAAAGAGGGAGACTGACAGAAGCTATGCTCCAAACTAAGCCCCTCCCACCACCACAAACCACTCCTTCATACATAGGCAACGAGGGTTAAGTTCACGTGATGTCACAACATTGTAAACAGCCTATATTTCAAAAAGAGTTGATGCAGCTAAGAACTCTTGTGGTAACTGTCACAATACTGGATTTTCTTCTTGGTTTATGGATAATATCTCAGGTTAAATGAATCTCATAAAAGGTGTCCAAAAGTGGAGACAATATTCAAAATGATGTGCTTGATGTCGGTCAGGTGAAAGGAAGAGGAATGGCAGGTAAGTGAATCCAGTCACTTCCAAATAATGTCCATTTGCTGATTTTCTGTTTGGAGATTTCTTTCCAAAACTGCGTCTCTCCCATTTAGCCGTATGGGCCCCCGCTCGACCCGAGAACGAGACACATTCTGCGGCATCTCTCAACGTAGGGTTCAGAAAACTCCGGTTCCCAGGAGTTCCGGTGGCCTGGAACAAAGCAAACTCATCGGTAATAAATAATAAATTGAACTAGAGCACGTAAAATCTGCAAAATCCAAAACAGGGATTTGTAAACACACCGAGAACTGTTGACCTCGACGCTGCATCAAAGGGAACGCCGAGATCTGAAAAAACACGTCCAAAGAACAGTAAACTGGGACGAGGAGGGCTATCAACTTCCTCTCACCTGGGACATATCCTCTGGAAACATACATTCTTATAATTAGTGCAAGAAATGCCCATTCTTATGTGTTCAAAGCGGTGGCGTAGACATGGATTATACAGAACCTATATAAGCAACTAATTATTGGGGAAAAAGCTCGGCAGAAAACTTTCGCACACTGCAGCCAAACGCGGTGTATATTAAACGCTATGTAATATTCATGAATGGCATTTGGAGCATCGCCTTATTAACCGAACCGTGGAGGCGCGGTGTGTAGTCGGGCTCCTTATAGGTCACTGCTCTGAGCTATTGTTTTCATGTCCCGCTCGCGTTGAGTTGTGAGCACCTGCATAAGGCACGACGGGTCCACAGCCTTTTGTTTCCCCCTGGATAATTTATGAGCACGACTGCACGGGGGGTGAGAGGAAGTACACCCCAAAGTACTGCGGGAATACTCGCCGAGAATGGCAACACAGTAAGTTAGTGTACTATTGGGGGGAGAGTGTGTGTGGAGTATAGAGCGCACGTTTTGGGTTGATTTGATCGACGGTGCCATTCCTTTCAGCCGTATGATGAGAAAAAAGGCCTTCATTTTAAAAACTGTTTGAAAATACAGTATCTCAATGAATTAAAAAGGCTCACGTTAAGAATATACAATGATCTGTAAAAATGAAAACATGTATTTCGAGTAAATCAGGAATGGCTTGTATCAATATTAATGGGCTTGGTGGATTAAGCTCCTCCTGTAAGTTTATTTTATATCATAACTAATTGTGACGACTAAGCTGGTTGAACCCAAAAAGTAGACTCAGACTGCAGTTACACAAGGTTGTGCGTTTTATTGTCCATGAACCGGGGGTAGAAGTCGGGGCTGGTCACCAGGGATAAGCTGGGAGGAGTGGGCTGCTGCTGCAGGCTGGGATCTTCAGAGCTGGATCTACGAGGAACACAGGACGGAGGTAAGTATGAGTTTCCCAAAGGAACAGGCAAACTGGCAATATCAAGTAAGGTAATCTTAACAACTAATAATCACCATCTAGCTGACGGAACAATCTGGCAGACTCTGACTGTAGAGGCAGCTTCTTGAAGGCAGCAGCTTGATTGAAGATCTGGAGCAGGTGAGTGATTGCAGCAGCCAGGTTTCTCCCCCCCCCCCCCCCCCACACACACACACACACACACACACACACACACTCAGACAGGAGAGAAGGGAGGGGAAACAGACAACAGAGGAGCAAAGTCACAGCCAGGACGTGACACTAATTGCCTAATGTCATTCATAGTGTGTAGTTTTCTACATTTTATGATTTTTTTTTGCCACATTAACTAACAATTTGTTTGTTAATAACTCTTTGACTGCCACTGACAGAAATTTCCATGATTTTTAATATGAAAGAATAGTGCTGCATCTGCTATACCCAGAGCTGTTTATTCCTATACGCAGACTACGCACGGTGTGTAGGCCCCCCCACCCGCACAGGCCCCGTGTTGTTTCACTGATTAATCGACTCGTTGTTACTGGGGCAGGCTCTCTGACAGCGCTCACTCACTCTCCGCTCACATATAACACTAAAACGAGGCAGTCTGCTGAAGTGGATGAGCAGGACAGACCTACTGCCTTCCCCCCGTCACTCCCAAGGCGCGAGTGCTTCTCTCCTTCGCGTTCCTTGGGACTCCACTCTAACCCTTGACAACGAGATGATGGATCTCATGGGGTTGAACCAAAACATTTGTTAGTTTCGCAGTCTTCGGCCCGATCTGTGGAGGGACTGGACGACTAGAACTGAGGCTCCAACAAGGACTGGACGATCTTCCGCGGTCTTGGCCCGTCTGCTGAGGGACTCCCAACAGCCCTGGGTCTCTATAGCCTGTCTGTCCATGAGAGTGGATCTCTTCTTCTGTGGTTCTCCCCGAGGTTTCTCTTTTGTCCCACTGGATATGTGAGCTTTTCCTCAGCGTGTAGAAGAGTCTAAGAGCAACGCTTATTTGAACATTACCTCTGTTGGACATTGTGTTTGCCTGGACACAACATGTGCTTGTTTATTGTTTTGTTTCATTGTGTTAATGTTGGTGAAGCCCTGAGGTAATTCCTGTAATACAAAACAATTAATTGGGGCGACGGTGGCGCAGAGAGTAGAGCGGGACGTCTTGTGACCAGAGGGTTGGCGGTTGGTGCACTCTGTCGTTGTGTCCTTAGGTTCCACCTTTCCTCCAGTGTCAGTGTGGACTGGTGTCTGAATGGGTGACTGGTTCTTTGAACAGCAACTGTAGAGTATCCAGAAAAGCGCTACATAAAACCGATGTGTTATTATTATTTGATGTAAAGCGCTTTGAGCGCCTAAAAGCAGTAGAAAGGCGCTATATAAATGTGACCATTTGATTGATTGATTGATTGATTGATTGATTGATACACAGCTCAGCAGCAGACCCGAGAACGAAGACTCGAGTCTCGAGAGTTGTCTGTAACGTTAGCTCTGTGGGTTGTTGATACGAGGTTGGTTCTTGTCTGATAAGCAGCAGTAATTGCGAGTAGATCTGAGAGTAAAACATGCAAACCCAACACGTTGTTCAACAGCCCCACCTAGAGTTTTCATCAATAACCACTGACGCCCAGTAATTTGAGATTATTTGAAGTCAGATATATTTTTCTTTATTTACGGTCGTCTTGTAAGTGGAAAGTTGGCAGTTGAACCCTGGCAGTAGCTTACTTACCACCACCGAGTATAGAATTAATTATCTATACTACAGTGGTGTGCTTTGAGAAACTTGTCATCTCATATTTGTGAAGTGGAAGCCATTATTATTATTATTCACTCAAAGCAAAACCAAATGTGTATCGACAAGACAAAGCCGGTGCCACTGTGTTTGGAGAGTAGAATGAAACAAAAATCTCAATTTGATTAAAAAAATGACATAATGACATAAACAATTATGCAAAGAGGCTGCTGATACAGTGTGCATCCTGTCACTGCAAAGTGTTGAGAGATAATGAGTAATGAGTGTTGCCATCCTTGTATTCTGTCCCCATTGTTGTCAACAGAGGATACCAAACCCCTAAACCAATCTATTTCTGCGAAACAACCTATACTTATGTTGGGCAGAGACTGCTTGTCAAATTGACAATTTGATTCCTGTAGACTCATAACCATTTGTCATGGTCCTGTGTTGCCACTCCTCCCCTCCCTCTTGTTTTTGTGTTTGTTTCCTCACCGGGGGCGGAGCCATCAGATCTGCAACCTGTTACTCACACACCTGCATCCCAGCCACACCTTGTTACCTTCAGTTCCAGAAGCCTGGCTCTTCCTCCACACGCCGCCAGTAGTAAGGACTTGGTTCTTTTGTATCACGCAATAACACATATTTGGATATGGCCAAAGCAGACACTGCAGATATAAGTTGTCTCAAAGAAAAGGCTTTTATTGCCATTGTTCCTAGTTACAAAGCAGTATAACCAGCTGGTGACTTCAGAGAGAGAGAGAAGAAGTGAAGTCCAGACCTCCGTCCACCGTTCTCTTTATCCTAGTCTCGCACTTCTCTACGCAGAGAGGGCGAAACTTCCTATCAGAGAATCAGTTGTTTGTGTCTATGTGTTTGTACTGTATCTGTACTTCACGTTATGTTCAGAATGATTATGGTGTTGACTGTTGTTTATCGGCTAATCTCACTGACATGGTCTTCTTGTTCTGTAGCATGTGAGCAAACCATGAGTCAGGAGCTTGTTCAGATTTCGTTACAACCCTTACACAGTTCGTCAACAAAACTACCACAGTTAGTTTGGCTTCAGTGCCTGTGAGTTTGGAGAGTCTTGTACTTTGAGTAATTGTTGTCCAGGACCTGTTTGCCTGCCCACCTACTGGCCTGCTTGCTTTCCACCTGCCAACCGCCATCGTATTCACTAAATCACTAAATCACCTTTACGCACTTGCCAATTTGTGTTCTGCTTTCGGGTCCAACTTCAAACCGTGACACTATTGAGCCGCTACACCACCGAACGCAGAGAGTGGGCGTCGCAATAAGCGCTTTCTTCAGTGCTTATGGTGGTTTGACAAAATGCTTAAAAACTCAGGAAAGTTATTTTTTTTGCGCCTCTTTAGAAGTTAACTAGAGTGTCGGTGATTTATTTTATTAACACCGCAAACCTTTTATATTTCTGAATATAGCATTTGTATGAGATGTGCGCGCTCGTATTACCCCATTATAAGAACTGTTTGCATCATGTCTCTGTGGAGCCATTCACTGAGCTTTAATAACAAGTGCTGCTGTTGCGCCGGTGTGAAATAATATTATCCAACCCACTCCTAATAGACTCCTTACTTCAGAAATGAGCTAAAAGTTCTCCGTCTCGAACTGTCGACGAGAAACATCTACTCGTGATATGCTAATGGGTGTGTAACGTTTTACATCTCACATCGTTCGCACTAAGTAAGTTTAATTCATACATTTTATTGGAATATATCATGCAAAACCCTTTTCCACTTATACATCTTTTGTTAACCTTTTCCTGCGAACTGCATTTGTAGTTTCTGTGTTCTACATTGTTTTTTACTGGATACTTTAGTACATCTTTGCTGTGTTTTTGTGAGGTTTAGTGGATTTTTTTTACTGCAGAGTCCGTACTAGCCATGGACGATCCAGGTTTTTGAAAAGTAAACAAACGGCTAGCTTATGAGCTAAAGATTATTTAAGGCCTACGCATTTCTTCTTCTGAAACACTAAAGAGGTACCAAGAGCCTCCCACACCTGCAGCACAGTGGAGGCGTCACAAGAGGCGCTTCAGGACACAAAAAAGGGACAACCGAGGAGGTATCCGGGCAAGACTCGCAGCTAAGCCACACAAATCGTCTATCCTTACTATTGTTCTGACTAATGTTCATTCACTGGAGAATAAAACGGATTATATTCTTGTGCTACACTCTTCCCAGAAGATGGTGAAAGACTGTTGTGGTGTGGCGGGAGCTGCGCAGGAGGAAGGAGGAGGAACTGACCAGTGCAGGACACCATGCTCTGAAACGGGGACAAACCCAGGAGGAGGCGCACCGTTTCAAAGGAGACTGAAGGCAGTGCTCCGGGTTCCCTGACCTCCAAAAACATACTGTTCAGGTCCCACAGCGGCTCAGGACTAACAACACCTGAAAGACAAATTTCTGCTCTTTGGAACAGACAATAAAGTTCTATTCTATTCTATTCTGACCGCAATTCTATTGTACAATGACAAATTAAGCACTTACTTACTGTACTGTACCGTATATGAGCCCACTGATGTTTCTAACTACCGCCCTAATGCAGTTCTTTCATTGTAACATGGTTAAAAGCTCTAAAAAACGTAAATTGGAAAAATAGCCCCCCTTTACAGTCAACAAACCAAACTTTTGTTCGACAATGACTGGCTTGGCTGGAGGCTATTGCTGGGTTTCAGGCGACATCACAGCGTTCTAAAGGCCTATAATATTATATAGAGGTGAAATAATTTATTTTTGAGGACATTTTTGGTCTTGTACAGAGAGATCATGGACCCGGTGACTGATATTAATGATAATTTTTGTAATTCATGCATTTTCTTTGTAGATATGACATGTGAAAGTATAATGCAGTTAATAGGAAAAATGGGGTCCGGTGACATCATCACATTCTAGAACCCGCAACCCAGCAATAAGCTTATTTTAATTTCTTCCTGTGACTCTGCGGTGGTAGGAGTGGGGTTAGCACCCTCTGCTGGTGATTTGTACAACTACATTTATAGAATCTGAAACGCAAGCAATAATGTTTTATTTTATACTGCACAAAATATCAAGGCCAAGAGGACCTTGAGATTGGTACAGACTCTCACCCAGGCTTTTAATGAAACCCCTTTAAAACTTTCCCTACTTCATATAGTGAACTGTGCGGCTCTTGGGGATATAGTGGTCCATAGACACTAATGATGATGAAACGGCAATTTCCCCTTCTGAGGCTGCACGACGCCGGGCCATTTTCATATAGAGAGAAACGGAATGCACTTGGCTGGATGATCTCTCCTCCAAGTGCATTATAAATACTCCGGGCTTGAACTCTTAGCATTCTGGACGTCATTGACTTGGTGCGGCGTTTCATCAGAAGGCGGACGTGGAAAATAGGCCATTTAAAGTGTCAGTCAAGTTGCATCACTACTTACCTTTGTGGAAATATGAAAGGCGGCGCACGTAAACGGGCCCCTGTCAGGGCTCCTGCGCCGTTTGTGTCAATCATTTCACCTGCGCAGTTATTTCAAGTATGGAAACCTTCGACAGTGATAGTTAATAAACCCAGAGCGATCTGGCAGGACGTTATCTCAACCAGGAGGCGCTGGATAATAGAGCGGGGTTAAGTGAAGGTGGTGTTGTGCTGTTTGCAGGTATTTGGTGATAAAACACATCTTAATAATTCACACAGAATAGCCCCGTTCTGCTGGGGATCGAACCCAGAACCTTCTAGTGCCAACCACAGCGCCACCGATCAAGCAAGAAGAAAATGCAATGTTCTTCCATGAAATTGCTAAACTATTGAACAATATACTTAAATCTTTAAACAGTTGTTGATATTGTTCTATCTGGACCATAAACCACACTTATAGATGAGACATGTCAAGAGTGATTCTTGCCAAATAATAACGGCCCAAAATCATAACTTTCACAAATCGAGATACGCATTGCGAATCCAAGCCATTTTAATCAATTTTTCTTTTTTACAGCAAGTTTGCAAGGTTTTGCAGCCCACGCAATCTTCCATCCACCGACGTGTCCTCGCATATTTCTCTGTGATTGAACATAAGCTGCAAAAGAAGGGGAGAGAGAAAGACGAGAGGTCAGAAACTAAAGGGGAGAGAATTAGAGGAGAATATATGAGGAGAGAGAGAATGCAGAGAAGAGAGTGCATGGTGAGGATAATGGAGTGAGAGGAGAGAGAAAGATATGGCACCAGGACTCGCCATCACCCTGCGATGACAAGCCCAACACAAACAAGAAGACATACAAAGAATGTAGGACACAGAATTTCTCCCTAAGGGTTAAATAACAGCCTCAGGTACAGTGTCTATATGTTTTCAGTGGATAAATATTGAAATAAATGTTTTCTTGGAAAGTCTCGCAACACACAGTTGAGAACTAGGGCCAGGTACCAAGCCATACTTTTCCCGATAACGATACTTAGTTTATGATACCGATTCCCGAACAACGATTCCTACTATACTGAAGTATTTGACATCAAGAACCAGAAAACAGAACAGTAATGTAAAATTATTCCTCAAAATACTATTCCTTGTAAATTTGTATCATTTATTTGAGCTGGAACAGCAGCATCGAAACTCGGTCTCTAAAGATATAATATTTTTTTTTTCGGGATCTGCTTTCGATACTTTAATTTTTTCGATACCAGGTTTAACAGTACCCAGGCTCTGTCGAGAACCACTGGGCTAGAGAGGCCAGGGCAAAACGCAAAGTCATTAAGTGCCATTCGAATTAACAAAGTCCTGCTGATTCACTTACAGCGGCTGAGTTGATAGAGCTCTTTCCTCACAGCAAGAAGGTCCCTGGTTCAATCTAAATCTTCAATACTTAAGCGAAGTTCATTGCCCTGTAGACACAAATTGGGCTCACGGTTCAGTCTGGGCTCTCTGAAATCTCTCTTGCTGAAATCTTGACTTGTCATTGACAGTATGATTAGTGGCTTTAAGTTCTCCCTGTGGTGCTGGCACATTCTCTTGTGCAGAGGTTGCTTAGTCTCCTATATACATTTCTGTGAAATAATTTCTGTCTCCTCTGTAGTTTATCCCATACTCCAGCTACACAAGTCACAGCCAAACTCTTTGTCCCGGGTTCTGTTTCCTGCTTCGTCATGATCTTTGGGTATCCACTGACTTTGGACATGATGTTCCTCTTTGGCCCTCACCTCCACACTTGTAGGCACTTGCTGAGCACTGCGTCGTAGGGTCCTACTCACTCCTACTTGTGATGAAGCGGATGGTTTGAATCAAAGAGAAGGTATCGGTCAGTGTGGATGGGTGTCTCTATATTATCTCCTTTAATCACATCTGTCTCAACAAGCTAAGTGTTTCTTCTTTGCATCCCCAGGTGTAAACTGGATGCTCGAGTCCACCTTCTTTTATTTGATCGCACATTATTACTGACCTATCTAAACCATTGACTGAGAGGCCAAATCCTTTTATTCCACTTCTTTCAAAAAACAAATTTGATAGTAGTGTGTTGGCAGATGTGGTCTGGTGTGACTCCAGTAGTCTCTGCCTCGCCGCTCGTACTGCCTCTGAGACCACGACACAAGTGAGCAGCGATGTCACATCAAAGAAAGGCAGCGTTTCATCTGAATCCAGCTGGAGGTGTTTGACTTTGTGAACAAACTCCCGTGTGTTCTCCCCACGATCAGTGTTACCAACCAGAGGTGACAGGCTCCCGCTGAGACGAGATGGAATAGGACTACTTTCGACAATCGGTCTGAGTGATGTATATTTTATTTATTTATTGGAGAGAAAAGGGGGAACACTGCATATTCATGATTCACATTACAGCAACTGTTAATATGCCAGATTATAGCCCTGGGCACATTTCCATCTGCAGACCCCCCGGCAGGCTGACGTTAACAAACAAAAACCGTAAGAACACTGACATTACAAAGAGACGCATATCTTGTGCTAATATATTACTGTATACAGTGCCTTGCAAAAGTACTAATACACCTGGAACTTTTGCACATTTTGTCACGTTTACAACCCTAAACATAAAGATTTTAGCTTGAATTTTTCACTGAACGTTCACACACAAGTAACAGACAACTGTGAAGTGAAAGCAAAATGATACATGATTCTGTTATTTTTTTTTTAAATAGAAAAGTGGGGATGTATTCATACAGCATGACTTAATACTTTGTGGAACCCCCTTTTGCTGCAATAACAACAGCAAGTCTTTAGGGTATGACTCTACAATCTAGAGACTGACATTTGAGCCCATTCCTCTTTACAAAACAACTCAAGCTCTGTCACATTAGAAGGAGAGCGTTTGTGAACAGCAGTTTTCAGGTCTTTCCACAGATGTTCAATAGGATTTAGGTCAGGACTTTGACTGGGCCGTTCTAACACATTCATATGTTTGTTTTTAAACCATTCCATTGTAGATGTTTGTGTTTAGGGTCATTGTCCTGCTGGAAGGTGAATCTCCGCCCCAGCCTCAATTCTCTTGCTGACTCCAGCAGGTTTTCCTCCAAAATGTCTCGGTATTTGGCTCCATCCATCTTCCCAACTATTCTTACAATCTTCCCAGTCCCCGCTGAGGAAAAGCAGCCCCATAGCATGATGCTCCCCCCACCATATTTGACACTGGGGATGGTGCACTCAGGACAATGAGCAGTGTTAGGTTTGCTCCATACATAACGTTTTGCATCTGACCAAAGCACCTTCTTCCACATGGTAGCTGTGTCCTCCATAGGACTTCTGGCAAACTTCAAACGGGACTTCTTATGGCCTCCTTTCAATAATGGCTTTCTTCTGCCACTCGTCCATGAAGGCCAGATTTGTGTCGCGTACGACTTATAGTTGTCCCATGTACAGATTCCCCCAGCTCAGCAGCAGGACGTCGCAGCTCCTCCAGAGTTATCTTGGGGCACTTGGTTGCATTTCTGACCAGTGCTCTCCTTGTTCGGTCTGTTAGTTTAGGTGGATGGCCGTGTCTTGGTAAGTTCTCAGTGGTGCTATACTCTTTCCATTTCTGAATGATGGATTGAACAGTGCTCCGTGAGATGTTCAAATCTTGGGAAATCTTTGTATAACTTAACGCTGCTTTAAACTTGTCCACAGCTTCATCCCTGACCTCTCTGGTGAGCTGCTTGGCCTTCATGATGTTTAGTGACCAATACACTCAGACCATAGCTCTGAGGCCCTCACAGAACAGCTGGAATTATACTGAGAGTAGATTACACACAGGTGGCCTCTATTTAATGGTTAGGGCAAGGTGTGAACTTTCTGCAGTCATTAGGAATGTTATAAAGGCAATTTAATGCACTCAGAAAATGCTGTATGAATACTTGTGCACGCCCCACTTTTCACTTTTCTATATTTTGAAAAATAACAGAATCATGAATCATTTTGCTTTCACTTCACAGGTGTGTGAACTTTAAGTAAAAAATTCTAAATAAAATCTTTAAGTTTTAGGGTTGTAAACATGACAAAATGTGCCAAAGTGTAAGGTGTATTAGTACTTTCGAGAGTCGCTGTATATGTCATGTCAAAACCTGTTCAATGGTTACGTCTAAAACGTGGAAACAAACATTATTATAAGATCCTCTTTGACCTGGACGTCAAGCTCCTTATGGACTGATGAGGAACATCCCGGGGTTCCTCTGCTGCAGCAGGTATTAAAGGAACCACACCACACAGGCATCACTAAAGGCGCTACAGGATACACAAAAAAGCGACAAACGAGGAGGCATCCGGGCAAGACTCGCAGCTAAACACCACACATCTTTTATCCCTACTCTTGTTCTGACTAATGTCCGTTCACTGGAAAGTAAGACGGATATTCATCTGCTATTCATTTCCAATCCCGCTGTTGTTAAATGTCAAATTGTTGTTGTCTTACCACACGTCACTTTATTTTATCTTATTTATTTAATATTTTTTTATCTTAATTCTGTGTTATATGTTTTATGTTGCACCGAGAAAATTTCCTAGTTTGTGAACCTGTTCTGAAACAATGGCAATAAACTGATTCTGATTCTGATTCTGAAGCTTTCGCCACACGGCTACTGTGCACGGCTGTCTGCGGTGAACAAAAGGAATATTTCTGTGAGTCGAGTATGAAACCGTTTCATATCGCAGTGGTTTATGTTTTGGAGCTTCCAAAGTCAGTGATAATTGAACAGTGCTGTTAATAAAGCGTTGTTTGTTTACCACAGACAATATATAATTGTTTGAGTAATGGTGATGGATATTTTCGTCCCTAATTGAGCCGCTCGAGAGAGAGAGGGAGGATAGCGAGCGCACAGAGAGACGGCGGGCACATGGAGAGAGAGACCGAAGGGCTCGGGGACCGCCTTTGTAGATGCAGAAACGCCGACTTGCCTGAGACTGCCGGGCCTCTCGGGGATTCCAGCCTCTCCTCGTCTCCGCTCGGCTCAACGCGCGGCGCCTAAACGCTGCCATTTGCATAGATTTCTTGAAAAGCACATTGCCTGTACTTTGGAGAGTGTTTGAAATGGTGTTTATTTCTACAGGGCTGAGCGGTTTAGCATTAATTATAAAGCGTGCAATGTTTGGACGACTGCAAACTGGATAATGTTTGGATATCTGGAAAGGAAAGGGAATATTGGGTCAAATAAACGGGAAAAAATGGCTCATTAATGATTTGCATTGTGTTACGGTGCAGAGTCATCGACGCCTCGAGAGACCTGCCCGACCAGCCTCACATACTGTTGGAGAGCGAGAGCGAGTGATCTGTCAAGACGTCGCTCAAATCCAGGAACATTTACAGCAAACTTGTCTTCAGTGGCTCGCCTGCTGATTTGGCAGGAGATGGCGCTCTTTCTCTTTCTTCTGTGAGGGGTTTAAGACAAGACATCGTTCAAAGTTTTTCCAGTCGGTGAATCCTTCATCGCACAACGCTGTTAAAAGGACAATTACCTAACCCCTTTCCACCAGTAAACCCCTCCTCTTTACATGTTTCCCCTCGGTCAGATCATCCGTCACCATGGACTCAACTTTCACTGCTACACCGACGATACCCAACTCTACATCTCCACCAAATCCATCACCCAGGTTTTGATGTCAGAGATGCAGTCAGTGATGGTGGAGAGGATGATGGACAATAACTTTCTCAAACTCAACAGCAATAAAACAGAACTCGTCATCACCGGCCCCAAATCTCTCCTCCCCCCTGTCCAGAACTTTACCCTTCTCATCGACGGTCACAATGTCACCCCCTCCCCCTCTGTACGCAACCTCGGCATCATAATGGACTCCACCCTCTCATAACAAACACACATTAACCACATCACTAAAACATCCTTCTTTCACCTCCGCCCCTCCCTTACCCAGTCTACAGCTGAAATCCTCATCCACGCTTTCATCACTTCCAGACTCGACTACTGCCATAGCCTCCTCTACGGACGTCCCACCACTCATCTCCAAAAACTGCAATACATCCAGAACTCTGCTGCCCCCCCGGTCCGGAGAACACATCACCCCCGTCCTCCAACAGCTCCACTGGCTCCCCGTTCAATATCGCATTCAATACAAGCTCCTCCTCCTCACCTACAAGTCCCTCCATAACCTGGCCCCGCCCCACCTCACAGAGCTCCTGCAACACCACCAGACCACCCGCCGCCTCCGCTCAGCCGGGACAAACCGCCTCACCCCCATCACCCGCACCAACCGCCGGACCTTGGGGGACCGAGCCTTTGACATCGCCGCCCCCCACCCTCTGGAACTCACTCCCACCGCCCATTAGAAACTCTGACTCACTACCAACCTTCAAATCGGTACTCAAAACCCACCTGTTCAAACTAGCTTTTCTTTAAACCCCTTTTTTCTGTTTTGTTATTCCCCATGTAAAGCGTCTTTGAGTGTCCAAAAAAGCGCTATACAAGTTTGATGCATTACTATTATTATTAAACTTGAAATATAGTGTAAAACCAACCAGACCCTTGCACCCTGCCTACATTTTCTGAACTTCCCATTAGGCTCTCCGGTGTTGCAAGATGCTTTGGGTTTATCCGTCCTTGGTGTTTTATTTTGACCTGTCTTTCTGGTCTGTGTGATTTTTGCTTTGCTTCCCTTGTGTTGATTGCCTGCCCCACCCTGATGTGTTTCACCTGTTCACCATTTCCTCATGTATTTATACCCCTGTGTTTGCCTCGTCCTTGGGCGTCAGCACTGGTTTGTTTGAGTTTTGGTGTTTGCATTTTGGGTTTCATTTTTCCTCACTCCACCATCCAACCATGACACAAGGCTTCACTGAAAACAATGGGAGGTCTCTGGCATTGGGCGATTGTCATTGGGTTTGAGAGGATGTATTAAACTGAATAACTGTGGGGTTACCGGACATGTATCGTCACCACGATAACCGGCCCATTGAGGCGAAAGTCTGACATAAACAGAAATTGGACTTAAATGGTCTCGATGGATGTTTGTGCAAACTGCCAAGAGGTACTTGGAGCAACGGCCCAACTAACTAAATGTTCAGACCTGTAGACAGTATCTCAACAAAAAGGGACGACAAAACAGTGAGGAAAAAGACATTACCCGGGTCTATAGGCTGTGAGCTCTAAAGTCGAGAAGCTTTAATATTTAGGTAAAGCCGAAATAAAGCGCACGTGGCGAGTCACGGATGTGTTGAAGGGTTTTTGTAAGAGCTAGAAAGAAGTCGGGACAGTTTAAAATGAGTAAATAGAGAAAAATACAAGCATAGATTTCATGAAAAATGCAGCAGATACATTGATCTCTCCTGAGCAGAAAGTGTTTCCTCGTGTGCTGGATCGCTCTGCAGTGTAGCTTGAAGTCTCTCCTGGTTCAAGTAAAGCCACTACTTCGAAAAGCCTTTTTTTTTTAGTGTCCCAATTTAAGCCTTTGAAATGGTCCGTGCAGAGGCTGGACAGTCCCGGCTCGCTGCAGACTGCGAGGCAAGGGCAGGACCTGATTTTGGCTCCGAATGAAAGTGCCAGTCTGCGTTTGGCAGGTGCACTCCACATCTGGTCGGACAGACTCCGGCCGCTCCGTCCCGACCCCCCCACAGTTAGCGGAGGGCCTTTTGTGTTCGGACGGCCCAGGTGGAGAGGGCAGTGGCCGAGAAGCAATTTCTCTGCGATGGAGTTGCCGCTGTTCTCTGGCGCTGAAGGACACAGGTGGCTGTACGCTGGCTAATGAGTTCGTCTCTATCGGACTTGAACCATGTAGGTCGCCGCTTTGCTGGAACACTTGAAGAACTGGAGGCTAGCTTTTATCTCGTCATTTTTAGTGTCTCTCCTGTGCAAAGTAAACTTCCCCCACAAGGACACGCTACGGCGATTAGACATAGACAACACTCAAAGGCCAGAAGACTCCTACACAATACATGACCTGCCTTAACCCCCCTCCCTCTGTCCGCCTCACTCACTGACTGTATTTCTACCCACCTCCCCTCCCTTTTGTACCAATGAAACATTTCCAGCGGGTTTTCCGTCCGCAATGTGTATTATCATAATCGTGTGTACAATTGTCTTATGTATGTGCTTTGCTTTATTGTGATTTCTACTTTGAACAACAAAAGGGGCGCCTTGTAACGGCTGCTTCCCGGTTGTGAACCTGTTCATGACAATGAGGCAATAAAACCTATTCTGATTCTGACTTTATATAGAGAAAGAAAAAAGGTTTACTGTAGCTATTTAACAACAGATCTGTAAATGGACTCAACTTCTATAGCGCTTTTCTACCTTTTCTGTCAGGCCCAAAGCGCTTTACAGTCATTCACCCTCTCATTCATGCAACAATGTACGCAGACACTGGAGGCAGAAGTGTCTTGCCCAAGGACACAAAAACAGTGTGCACCTTCAGGAGGCAGGATTCGAACCCGAAATAGTATTATATTAATTAACGTCACATAATCATGATTAAAATAATGTTTTAATCATGATTATATCGCTGCATAATCTTCAGCTTATTCAGGGCTATTGTAAACAATACAAGTATGTTATTGGAAAATCATCAATCCGTATCAAAAGCAGGTACTGGGAAATTATATCTTTCGAGACCAAGTTTTGATGTCTGTAGGTCCAGGGACAGCATTGGTTGTTTCAGCTCAAATAAACGATACAAATTAAAGAAAAAGAGCCGAGGTGCGAGAACAGCTTTGGTCCAAATGAAACCTCTCTTCGTCATGTGACCGCCGCCGGTGGCTGAATGGCGTTGCTTATAAAAATAGAGGTTGCCTGAGATGTGGTTTTCTGCTCTACCTTCGCAGCCTCGTCATATTTACCTCCTTAATATTGCTCGCGGGACGAAATTGTGTTCAGGTGTTAGTCCTGAGCCAACCTGACCAGCATGTTTTTGGAGGTAGGAGAAAACACCTGGAGGAAACCTGGCGGGCTGCCTTCAGTCTCCTCTGGAACGGTGAACTAATCTGCAAACGGCGCACGAGAGAGAGAAACCGTTTCTCCAATCGGCAGTAAATCATAAAAACACATCGACAGGTGAGTTTTGTGATTCGTAATCCTGAGCGAATTTTAACGCAAAACCGCTAATAACGCCGCATCAACGGCAGACGCCCGCCCTTTGCTGATTGGTTTACTCCACTTCCTGTTTGCGTAAATACCGCTGTGGGAAATGGAATCGACGCAGCAGGTACCAGAGTCTGGATTTTTATTTATTTTTTCAGGCTAGTGTGGTTTTAGCTGCGAGTCTTGCCCGGTACCTCCTTGCCAGATCCTCCAAGATAGTTCCCTGATCCTTTACTCCCAAAAAAATTATTATTCTAAACATTCGATCAATTAAAGTTTGGATTGGATTCACCTTTTTAAACCTTACAAACAAAGATTTGAGATTTAAAATGGACTTATCATGCAAAAATGTACTTTTCTGAGCTTTAAATCTTGTGATAATGTTCCTTTGTCAATAACATTTTACATAGTTTGGAGTAATCCTCAGGCAAATGTTTAATTTAGCTTCTTCTACAGTGTCAGCGCTTCGTTCTGTACGGACTGAATACAATTGCGTCATTATTAACCTCTTAACCCCCACCTGAACAGACCACATTTGCACCCGTTCGGCTTTACCCAAATCTAAAAGTTCTTGAAAAACGAGACTCAACCGATGAAAACGCAACAAAAAAGTGACGAAAAATTGATTAAAAATGTGAACGTTTAAAAGGCGACGGCAACAACGAGGAAACGTATCAGCTTAGCTTTCAAACGAGGCGTTACACTGGCCTGTGAGCTCCAGTCGAGAAGCTTTTAGGTTTGGGTAAAGCTGAACTGGAGAAAACCTCGGTAAGAGGTTAAAACCCCAAACTGTCAACACTGTTTTGGTTCTGAGCCGCTCTGTTCATCCGGCCGCGCTGAAGCTGTAAAGCACGCCGTAAATCGAAACCGGCCCAGTGAAACAGTATTTATGTGTTGGGAGTCTGTCCTGGCCCCACAATCCTTTTTAAAACAGAAAAACAACAGCGAGAGCCAGGACAGCGAGCCGCCCGTGGCTCTAAAACCATCATTTGCGGATTTTCGACATTGGCTTTCCACTAAAGCGTCTTCAAACCACTCACAGGAAAGTTTAAGTCCTGGCAACTCGAAGACAATCGACTTCCTGAAGACTTTTTGGGGGGGATTATCGGCCTGTTTTGGACCCTTCCCTCTGCGCTCCAGTCCTCTCCACCTCTCCACAAAGCACCGCTAATGCCCATGAGTGTGTGTGTGTGTGTGTGTGTGGCGGGCGGCGGGGGGGATTAGAGGCGTTCAGCATGGCTAGGCCTAAGAAACGCTTCCCCCCCCAGTCAAAAGTCTCCCGCCTGCAGACTTCATTTGCGCATCGAGGGGCTTTTCCCTTGAACGGCGCGCGGCACTGTTGTTGCCTTCATTACCGAGACCCCTACCTCAGCCAGATGGCAACGCACTTCTATTCTCGCGCTCACAATCGGCGAGCACTTATTTAATGATATGCCACGGCACGAGGGAGCGCGAGCGTTTTTTTTTTTCTTTTTCTAAGGAGCGCACTGAAGTCACGGATTGCCGCGGGGGATGAATGTGTTGCACTTGTAAGTACGGATTTTTGTGGTACGCCCTGATTGGTGTAACTATGAACGGCGAGTATGTCTCGTTCTATATAAAAACATAGCGAGGGCATTACAGTTACAGACCTGCATTACAGTTACTTTTTTTTCCTGAGCTTTTAGCATTGTTGTGTGGTGTTTTATCTCACCCAACACGTGCCCTGCAGTGGTATTCCCTTTCATTATTGCACATGTCCCGGCGCTGGTTTTTCCAAATGTGTTGTGCCGTTGTCTATGTGAGCGGCAAAAAAAAAAAAAAAAAAAAATCAAAACCATTACTGCTCAGCTGCAGCAGAAGCTACGCCGCGGATCTCCTACTAGTGGCTCTTCTGCGTTTTCAAGGCTTTCTATTTCTGCGTACGCTTGATGACTCACAGTGTCGATGCATATTTATGATTCTGAACACAATCTGCAGACATTTGGGTTAATAAACTAAGGATCTGCCTTAAAAACCGCCTTTCTAATGATCACTGTGGACGGTGTTTTTGTTGTTTGTCCCGAGGTAAGGATCGGGAACTGAGCGAGGGGAGCTATGGCTACGCTATGTCTGTGTTTGTTATTGGCCACTGGACTTGAGGCCGGCTGATATTGACAAAAATGGATGTCTCAATATTTTTGTGGACTTTCTCGATAACGATGTTTTATTAGGATCCCTGTTTTCGCAAACCATCAGAAATATGTAGAGTCACAGGGCTTTGTCTTGGACAGAAGGGCAGAAAACTCTTACCACACTTTCCCACTCTGTTCCCTGCATGTTTTATGTTTTTAAATTGTTTTTCTACATTCCACCCCAAACATCGCCATGATCAGACATCTTCATTTGCCCAACTCATTATGTCCAGAAAGAGTCCAAAAATCCACTTTACTGCACTGCGTTTGAGCCAGGTGGGGGAACACGTGTGACTGCGCTGAGAGGAAGCCCCGCCCGTTTATTAGCATAACCACGTGAGCTTTTCTGTGTGCGTTATTGATGTGGAAATAATTACACACAATCGCCTTTTTAATTTGTACAATACTGACCATAGATTAATAATTATTGTCCCCCAAAAATGTTGAAAAAAACGAAAGAAAAAACTATCTTTAGGTGGATAAACCCATAGAATATATAGGATACAAAACATAAATAAATAAAAAAAATATTAACTTTAAAGTTCAATATCAATTCATGGCCTCAATAATTGTGAATATTTGTCAAATCTTAATGTATTTGAGCTGGTTCTATTGGATCGCGGCATCAAGCGTGGATGGCGAAACATCGAGGTGCATCGTGATAATCGGCCTAAATCGAATCGTATCGGGCTGGTGGTGGTGACAGATTTGTAGATTCGAGAGGCATCGTTGTCACGGCGATGATTCGAATCGCAGCTCTGGCGTCACCAGGTGTATTGTAGATAATTAAAAGTAAGAAACATATGTCCAGGACCTTCTTCCTTGTATAAAAAACAGCGCAGAGAGAGAGATGCCGTTCACACGAGTTGTTTATTCAGGCTTTCAGCAGGTGATACAGAAACAGCTTCTCTGATGTTCAAAGTGGGAATTCAAAGTAGTATAGAAAACCGTTCAGCAGACACTCAAAGGTGAAATCCAACAATAATCTTAGCAGAAGTCCAGCAGTAAGTCCAACGTCTAGCTGCATACCCAGATATTTTATAACATTAGCTACGCCCATCCCAATGTACGAAGACAGTGGTCTGATGTCTGTGGATGGTAAGGTACAGCTGTGGACTAGGCTGTTTACTTAAAGCCCCAAACATGGTCCTAAACCACTGCACGTTCAGGCCTTAGCTCATCCTATCTAAAAGACCCTTATTTGGATGTACTTGTATAGCAGACCAACTCGCTCAACCTTCCATAGAGAACATTTCATAGGATTTATAAAAAGACAAATTGATATCTCACAGTATCTTAAATGAATCGGATCGTGGCAGGTGTATCGAGATGTGAATCGTATCGGACAGAGGCCTAAGATTCCAAGGCTGTGGGAACCCAGGGTGCTGAGGGAGCTGCAGCAGCCCCTAGTGGATAGTTTGCGAACTGCAGGCAATATTGATAGATGGGAAATGTGCACAGAAAAAGCGTTTTTGGGGTCAATTTTGTCCCTCAGAACCTCCTAACAAAAATATAGAATGTAGTGAGTGAGTGGTTACAGACTGGTTGCCTCACCTACAATAGTAGCTTTCCACCACCGAGTATGGAGTGAATGAATAGTACAAAAGCACTAAATAAATGTTCGTGCTGGTTGTGAAATCCTTCTCCGGGTTCGTTTCTGACGAGGGAACAACGTGTCGTTAAAAGCTCCACAAAGTCCATTTTGCAAGATGTGTCTCCTTTAATATGAAAGAAAAGATGCATAAGATCACGGAGGAGCCAGACGATACGGCATCAGCTGAAGCTAAACATTGAGCCAGGTTTGCTTATAGCTAGAAAACACGGCTCTCTTCGAGTACGGGCGCGGATGGGAAAATTACACCGCTCCAACTCGCCCGCAAATCCCTTTTTGATTGAACATGCGCTCGCATCCTCGCTCCCCACGGCAAAACATTATTATTTAGTTCAGCTGTGCCCCCTCCAAAATTTCAGCTCTGCATTTTCACCTGTGTTTTTGTTTTTTTGGTTTTTTTTGTGCCTCTTTCCATTAGCATTCCGGCGAGAGGAGAGCGAAAACGCACTCCGCAGAGAGAGAGGCGCGGAGACTCGGGGTAACGAGGAGCAGCTGGAGAGAGCCCGGCCCGACGGAGCGGCGTGCCACAGGTGTGCGCGCGAGTCCACGGCGAGTCCATTCCGTCCCCGGGCCCGAGATGTGTGGAGTGTTTACCGAGGCCACGGGCGCAACACGAGCACGCACGCGGCGGCCAGACAATGGCGGGATCGATGCGGAGGGGGCTTGATGCACCGGCGGCGAGGAGAAACGAAGCGCGGCGGCGGGACGGTGGAGTGGCGGCGGGAAGTAGTTCGGCAGATGGGACTGTGGGCTTTTTAAGAGCGAGAGAATGGATTACGATTTGTGCTTTTTGTTATTTGGCTCATGCCATTTCTGTCAAGAGTCGGTATAAAAAAACAGTTCCACACGGCAGATGATTAGGCTTTAGATTATGATGTTTCCACCAGGCGGCTCGTGGGCAGGGCTGGGTTCTCATACTTGGTTTTCAATACTGGTATCTATACTTGAATATTACAAAAAACAGAAAAATAATGTGTCGAAGAAATGCAAATATCCAATATTGGGTTTTTCTCCAATGTCAAGACCTGTGAAAATAGGGAATCATTTGGGGAATAATGAGCAAAACATTTGTAAAAAATACCACGGGGGGGGGTGTAGGTACCATATTTGCCCGGCTGCAAAATGTGCTCAGGTCAACTGCCGCCGAAGGTTGATGACGTTAGCTAACAGTCTGAAATGGTCATAATGTCCCCTCCCGGAGCCTCCACCTTAACGTGGTGGAGGGGTTTGAGTCCGAATGATCCTGGAGCTCTGTTGTCGGGGGCTTCGTGCCCCTGGTAGGGTCTCCCATGGCAAACAGGTCCTAGGTGACGGGTCAGACAAAGAGCGGTTCATAAGGGGACAATAAAGGACAATAAAAATGTCTTTGTCGATAGAATCATTTTTTAAATATAACTGACCTTGTATCACATGAGGGACTATTTTCTCGCAGATCACTCCGCCGCTGCGTTAGCTTACAACCACAAAGCTGATGCTGCTCAAACATAAGTTATTTTAAATGCAAAATTATTAAAATTATTCTACCGACACAGACATTTATATCGTTAGTCTGGCGTTATACGTGAGTTACCTCAGGTGCACTGTGGGCCAGACTGTTTTCAATGCCGGCTAATAGAAATGCGCTAGCCTAGCATTAGCCTAGCGCCACTAGACTCTTCAAATATAAGAACTGCATGAATTTAAGAAAAGAACATCTCCAGACATCAACAACACTCTGACATATGGCCTCATTTCCTCGTTATCCAAACATGAAATATCCCTTTAATGCGATACGACTGAACCGTGGCTATGATCGCACGGTGGCGCTAAAAACCCGGTAACTGCGAGAAGTCCAACCCAGTTAGCTTTGGAACACACTGCGCCTCATTCATAAACTACAGCTCTCCTAAAGTCCGACATGTCCCGCCGGCCTCTCGGTCGCCTCCTCTGACCGGGCCGGCGGCGTTGGACTGAGAGGGGAATTCTCATTTTCCCGTTAGCCGTAAGTGCCGCGGACACGCTGACCTTTGAGAGCGAGCGCGGCGCGGGGACAGTGTCGCTGTCTGCCCTCGCTGCTCTGTTATTAATGCACTCTCCATTACCGTGTCTTTTTGACCCACAAAAGCACTACACTCGCTTTTTTCCTGTCCCGTGCTTCATCCTGTCATCGTTATAGCATAATTCAGCCGAGGCATTTCATGTTCGGCAGCTTTTTATGTTTCCACCGTGTTTCAACGTCTCCTACTCGAACGCCTGCGATACGTCTGAGACAGATGAGATCAGACTACTTCATTTATTCAGTTCTGTAAAAGGTCCAAATACTCTTTTTACTTCAGTCAAATACAAAGTAGGTCAGTCAAAGTATTAGAATGGGCGGTCGTGAACGAGTCGGTACAGTATTTCCTCGTGATAAAGCAGCGGTACAGGAGTCCAGGCTAAACGGAACACATTTTCTCCTGTTCGGCTTTACCCAAATCGAAAAGCTTCTTGACTGGAGACAAACTGGAGAAAATGCTCTCGGTTAAGGCGGGGGTTAGGAGGTTAATGCCTCATTTGAAAGCGACCTACTGAAGTGATCTAAGGTTATTCCCAATGGCCGCTGACTGCTCTGCTTTGTGACTACGACACTGGAGGCCGCCATTGCTCCACCTTTGCTGTAGTTCCTCCATATGACCGCTATTCCCCCATTGGAATGCATTGGACTTTAGACACGTTAAAAACAACGTTAATGCCCGGTGCTTAATGGTTTAGAAGTGGCTGGAGCTAGATATTCCTCCTGTGATTACGCTGGGTTAAAAACAATATGGGGCACCGGGGTTTTTATTGTAGTTCAAATTTTATAAATCTTGCATAATTAATGAGGGCCTGACTTTGATTGACAGGCCGTTTACGTCGCTGCCTGGCCATGGGCGCGATTACAACAGAAATACACGCCCATTACACGCCCCGCGAGGGCCAAGCAGGGCGGAGTCTACAGTCAAGATCCCGCCCTTATGCCCTTTTTAGGAACATGCTTCGTCAGAGCTGGAGAGGAGGAGCCTGTAAATCCGCCATGATTTCCCCCTCGGACGTGGTCATTGTGGTAAACGGGGAGGAGTGAGGAGGAGCTGCCTATTCTTTTTAACAGTCTATGGGTACAACCCGCCATTTTGACATTGAGGCCTAATTGTCGACATTATTTTTCCCCCTTTGTCGGAGCGGTGACACTTTTATCTTTTGTGCAACCGTTCCGACAGATCATTATAAAAAAAAAAAAACGTGGGCCTCCTAGAACAGACCCTAACCTTCGGGATAGTGGAGTTTACAAAGTGAACAGGCTACGCTCAAAACTATTGTTGGAATGGGGGGATCAAAAAGATGATGTCGTTTTTTTTTCTGTTGCATTTTCGCCGCTATTTTGACTGTTTCTTTTTTGGGGGGGTAAAGCCAAACTGGAGAAAATGTGTTCGGTTCAGGTGGGGGTTAAGAGGTTAAACTTTGCATGTGTGGTTTTAATCGCACGTTAGTAATATTTACTTCCTACCTGAGGGTAATTCTAATCCCGTGCGAATAAAGCTTAACCCCTGCCTTAATTTATGCATTTTCCCCAGTTCAGCATCACCCAAATCTAAAAAGCCCATAGGCCAGTGTAACGCCTCATTTGAAAGCTAAGACGTACAAAACTGTCGGCGTCTATTCCTTATTCCGACATTTAGACAGTCCTCCAACCCGAAACTCAATAGCGTAAATATAAGTCATTGCACAAAAGGTAAAAGTGTCACCGCAAAGGGGGACATTTTTTTGGGAATGAAACCATTAGATCTCAATGTCGGAGTGGGGGCGGGGGGGTCGAAATGGCAACGTGTAACCAAAACGGATCTTTTCCCTTGCGTTGTTGTCGCGTTGTCGTCACTTATTTAACGTTTCATTTTTTCATCGCATTTTCATCCTCGTTTCCGTCTCATTTCACAATGACGGTGTGCATTTGCGGGAGCTGGGATTCGAACCCACAGCCCGCTCTACCAACTGCGCCAAAGTTTGCCTGGAGAAAATGCACTCAGTTAAAGGAACAGGCCACCGTTTTTACACACTGAGATCTGTTCGTACCTGAGCTTTGACGAGTTCATCTGTACCTGGTCTCCACGTGAGCCTCCGGTAACGTGAACACAGCACACCGAACATTAAGGCAGTAAATAAGACAATGTAAAGTTCAGGCAAATCAAGTATCCAGGCAAACATAAAGTCCAAATAAGCGTCAGCAGTGGGTGTCCCCTGTCCTTAGACTCTCCAGCACGGCGAGGAAAATCTCAAAAACCCGGTGGTAGAAACGAGAAACCTTGGGGAGAACCACAGAAGAAGAAGAAGAAGAAGAAACATTATTTGTATAGCACCTTTCACAGATAAAATCACAAAGTGCTTCACAGGGGCACAAAATAACAGAATATATGAAATGTATTGAAACAAATTAATTAAAACAGTCACAGCCTTTTCAACTAAAAGCTCGTCCAAACAGCCACGTCTTCAGCTGGTTTTTAAAGGGATCGACAGTGTCGGTCACACGTAGCGACAGAGGAAGGTCATTCCACAGTTTAGGAGCAACAGCTTCAAAGGACAGGTCACCTCTGGTTTTAAAGTGGGTCCTATTGGGACAGTGAGGAGGTTCTGGCCCGAGGACCTAAGGGTGAGAAGAAGAAGGAGAGATCCACTCCCATGGATGGACAGGCTATAGAGACCCAGGGCCGATGGGAGTCCCTTCAAACGAGGTGAAGATAGAAGCTTCCAAACTCTTCCACGTTTTCTATAAAGTATAATTACGCAAAATGAAACAATGTGGATTTTCTAAGCGGATAAAAAGCGGAACTATATTGTAAGGCGTAATAATACCAGGAGCAATTCGGCATCCGCGCAGTGATATCTTCAGGTTACTGCGTGGATGCCGTGCTGGTGGCCGATTCCTTTAAGGCGGGGGTTCGGAGGTTAACACAGATTTGTGAAAATTTTTTGGGGGGAGAAATGGGTCTATTGTGTTCATAGATAACGTTTTATGTCCCCAATGAAAAATGAGAACAACAAAAGCGTTTACATTATTTGTCACGACATCTCCTTCCGGGCTTTGTTTTGCTGACGTCGTGTCCAAACGTCTCCAGTCTTTAAAGTTTTAAAAGTCTGACTGCGGCGTAATCAGGGCCTTGAATCCGCCCGCCCTCGCAGCACTTAGCCGCTGATAAAACCCGCTGTCCGTCACCGCGGCTCCCCGAGCGCCGTTTAACAAGCCGTAAAGATTTATTAGCCAAACGGCGGCGGACGGCCCCGTTATTGGATACGAGGGAGCCCGGAAACGCGAGCGGACACGGCCCCCGGTAATTTACGGCCCCTCCGGCGCCCGGGCGTTCTCTCCGCGGCGCCGCCCGAAACGATGTTATGATGTGGCGGTGAGCGGCGCCGCGGGGGCCATTTCCGAGAGACCTGTTTCCACGCCGTGTTTTGTGCGCGGATGAGGGATCGGAGCGGTGTCAGTTTTTATCCACTCCGCCGCCTCGTAATGGCGGTTAAACGATCCCAAAAGGCACTTAGCGAGGCATCCGTATTCCTGCGCGGGACGATTAGTATGCGGTCCGGATCCGCCGCGGGAAAGCTGACGCCACCGAGCTTTACACGTTCCAAAATAGGAAATGTTTTTATTCTGCACTCGAACTGTAACGTTAGAGTCGATTCTAATGAGTGATATAAGAGTTGAATATTCATTTTACTGCAAACAGGAAAAGAGTGTTTTATCCTCTTACCCCCCGCCCCGCTTTAACCAAGTTCGACTTTACCCAAATCTAAACGCTTCTTGACTGGAGCGTACAGTCTATAGGTCATAGTAATGGCTATAGTAATATGATACAATACCGATACTTTTGGGGTCATTTTTGTCGATACCGATACTGGTCATTTTATATGGGTGAATGTATTTCAATCAATATTTCATTTTATTTATTATCTTTTCATGGTAATGCAATATAAAATTAGTACAACAATCCAACAAACACAACAATAATACATTCCATGAAAAGAAGAACAGGAGTAGGATGAAGAAAATCTTATAAGCTCCTACCCTGTTCTTAAAAAAAAAAAAGTTACAAATTAGATGGCCTCACAATATACATTTCTAAAACTAGTTAAATTACTATAACTAATAGGTAAATTTAAATTATATTAATTTTAATTTCTGCGATGGTGGCGCAGATGGTCGAGCGGGTCGTCTCATGATCGGAAGGTCGGGGGTTCGAATCCCGCCCCCTGAAGGTGCACGCTGTCGTTGTGTCCTTGGGCAAGACACTTCACCCACCTTGCCTCCAGTGACATTAAGTAAATCTACGGACCACGCACCAAGAGTCATCAACAGTTGAGCACAAGTGGCAGAAGTTTCCCAAGTCAAATTACACTGAGGGCCCCATGAAGACCTGGCCTGTTGTTCTGATGGACCCCTTGACCTCCACACCAGGACAATGTTTTTGAAACTCTTTGTCAAGAAATAAACCCTACTCTTCCGAGAGACCCATCTAATTGTGTTTTCTATTTAAATCCGGGCGTTCTTTTGCAGATTACAGCCGGCTCTGAATGAAAGCTTGTATTTTTCGTCTCCATAGCGCCAGTGGCTGTGAGTTCATATTATTATTCCAGGCCGGGCAGAGCGCATTGCGAGTCGTGTCGTATCTGATGTAGTGTGGAATGTCAGGCCGATAGTAGCGCGGCTCAGTCTGTGTCATGGAAACAGCAGAGTCCATTGTGTTTGAGCAGCGCGGTGGACTGTGCCCTGACAGACATTAGTGCTCTCACGCTCACTGGGCCGGCCACCGGACGGCCAACGCCGTACGAGAGCAGAGTGCGCTGGGAAAAGTCGGGGTGCGAGGAATGTGACGGTGAAGTGAGTTAGCTTTCAGGGTTTTTTTTAATATCTTTTCATATTTTGACTGAAAGCTTTCCTTAGAAGTGTCACACCTTGCTGACCTATCATTTTTATCTAGGTCTATCCCACTGGCCGCGAGCCTGATACAGTGGTGGGCAATTCATTTTCACAAGGGGCCACACGAGAAGCCTGAATTGAGTCGGAGGGCCACACCAACTATAATTATTCTGCTCAACTTTATCCGATTGTACATTACACTAAATTCTGTATTTCGAATCGCTGATCCTACTGTTATTATAGATTATTTTTTAGCCATGTTAAGCCAAGCATGTGTGAGCATCATTATTTAAGTTCAACTTCTTATCCTCGTGAACTTTTACCATCACGCTGAAAGCACCTCTGTGTCTGAATGAAATGAAGCGATGCACTGTAGCGGGGTCTCCAAGTGAATTGCCCTGAAGTTGTTTTAATTGGGAAAATACTATTGAGGAAACCTTTTTTAATAAATGAATAATAATGAGCCTGACAGGACTGTAGCCAATGTGTTGTTCATATCCTGATCTCTCGTTATGTCAGTGCCCTCTGCTGGACACGTGTGAAATTCATTATTTTTATTTTTATTTATGCAGCCCCCTAGTGGCTGGAGTGAGCATTCTGGTCATTTCTTCAATCATAACTCCGCACAGGAATGGGCTAGAGACTTACTTTTTTTTTGGACATACATAGAAATGTATGACCTCCAAGCCGTGGGCCGGATTGAATCATCTCGCGGGCTGGATGTGGCCCGCGGGCCGTATTTTGCCCAGGTCGGGTTTAGACGGTCAAAGATACTATGCAATTTTATGCTTTATTCATTCACTCCGATGGTAAGGCCCTCTGACATCAGGTCCAGACACAGGAAAGAAATATATATTTATATATGTATAAGAACCTCGATTCCTTTTAACACACATCATTCAGATTAATCTTGTTATCATGAGCATCAATCAGTCTGTTATTACTATACTTTTCAGGAATAAATGTGAATTATTCCATGTATCATTGAAGCACTTTGATACAAAGTAATGCTATATGGGTTGTGTTGATGATGAATAACAGTAATACTAACATGGTAATAAATAAGGTATAGGAAGCAAAAATGATACACTTGTTATAGTGTATCATACTGTGAATGTTGACTTAATGTTGTTGTAAATGTTGTAAATATGTAATCAACTTAATTATTTAGTAAGACACCAAGGACTAAACATTGTTATTGTAGCAGCCACATTATTATTTAAGTACATGAATTGGCTTGTCTTCTTCCCACTCCTTTTCGAGCTAGAATGTTATTTTTTATATATATGTTTTTTCGCTTTTGTGCCGGTGTCGTGTGGCTCGAAATAAAATATTCAAATTAAAGAGAAGCCAGTGAGGAATAAAAAGGAGAAGCGGCGTTTGACAGTCAAGGCCAGCGAGTTCGGAAAACATTCCAGCGTTAGCCTTTAGCCTTAGCGTTAGCCATCAAACATCGCAAATTATGAACGATCCAGATGTTTTCAGCCGTTGGCAATGGCAACCCATCCACCACATGTAGGCGCGGTCATAGAATCATTAGAAATCACTTATCGATGTACAAATCTTTTGAGAGTTTACTTCTGATTCAAGTTAGAACGTAAACGTGGTCTTTGAGCTAAACGTTAAATCATATTCAGTCAAGCTTCTGCGTTCTGTGGGTCAGATACAAATCCAATATCCGCTAAACATCGTCTTGTATGCGGTGAAACGGACGAACCAGACTTCTATACGGGGACCGGCCTCACGATTCATTTGTCTGGGGACAGAGCGCTCAGTTTAAACATGTCTGGGAAACATTTAGCTACAGATGTATGCATGTGTAGGCACAGACTCAGATGCTGATGTTTCTATGACTTCTCTGCCTCCGACCACCAACTACCCTCTCGACAAGGTCCCCAATCAGGTGGGACCAACTTTGCATGGCCTCCCAGATCTGAGCAGAGGAATACGGCCTATGAATAATCTACAGAGCTCTGGATGCCACTTTGCCATCTCGCTTTGCGTGTACTTAGTTTCACGTCAAAGAAACCATTCTGATTTCTGCAGCCCCGCCATCTGACAGATGGATCGCTGAGACAGGAGAGAGCAATCCCATTTCACTTTCCCCCCTCCAACTGTTCCACTACCTGCCCCTGCGCCGGTCATGTGCACAGACCGTAGCTTTAATGAGCTGCCCGGCCCGGGCCAGACCGGGGCCACGTGCCGACAGGGGAGATAACAGCCGCGGTGTGGGGCAGAAGCGGAGATGGTCTTTGAGCTCCACGGTGGCTCTTAAAGTGGACATAATTAACCCCCAGGGAGCGAGCCGTGCCCCCCTGGGCCCGCGGCGGCGAGGGGTGGGTCACGCTGGTCTCTCTTACTGCGGCGGATGAGGAATAAAGGTGACAATTAGGGCTGTGGAATACACACACAGTTATCGGTGTTGCTATGCTCGCTGCTAATGCAAAATCCACAAGAAATATCAGATTTAACCCAGGACGTCCATCTGACAGATTCATCCATAGTCTCTACAAACCCTTCAGTTAAAAGGAAGTTCTCGACTGATTGGTTCGGGTTTAGTGTCACGGGTAATATATCGTATATGGTTTTTAAAGTTTTATAATATTAGATAAGCTGTCTTTTGATCCATGCTTGCAACACATGAATTAATCTGGAATAGGATCTGGAGTGTCTGCGGTTGGTCAGGTCTAGGTTCATTAACACCATGACAACCTGAACATCCTGAATAACCAGGCTGTTCCACCAATGGATTTCTTCTTCCCTGATGGCACGGGCATATTCCAAGATGACAAGGCCAGGATTCGTCGGGCTCGCTTTGGGAAAATGTGGTTCAGGAGCAGGAGATGGATCGGCCGCCACAGAGCTCAGATCTTAACCCCATTGAGAAACTTTGGGCTGGTGACATTTAGTGAACGCAGTCAAAATATAAAAGTCCTTTATTCAAGCATGGACAGAGCTAAAAAAAACTACAGGTGTTTTAAATACCAAGAGAGATCATGTGGGAGGCATCACATCTCCCTAAATAAATACAAAATACAATATTTGGGATGTATTGGTGCAGGCTTTATGTGGTGGTCACACTCTCCCATCATCAAATCACAGGGTTTCCACAGGGCATTAAAAAGCTTTGGGTGATTTTTGTCAAAATCAAGGCCTTAAATGTCATTAAAAAGCATTACATTCGATTTAAACTGGCCTTTAGAAAGATGACGTTGGTGAACAAAATGATGGTCAAAAACATATTCAGTTCTTCAGTTCAGTTACAGTTTTGGCTGAAATTTACCACATTTTTTGGCACAAAAGTTTCCCGTTTTCCAATTTTCTTTTCGTCTTTCCTTCTGTTTGATGAAATGTTTGCAAATCTTAAGAAATCAATTATTATTAAAAAAAAACATGCATTAAAAGCATTGAATTTGACTTGTTTCTGCCTGTATAAACCCTGATACAAGACACTGGATCTTCTGACCTTCTGATCTTCTGAATATAAATCATTTTTAGCCATTGTTGTTTACATTACCTTTGCAGTATTGCTCTGTGAAAGCTGTGAAATGTGAAGAATTTGGGGAGTTAGAAAAACATTTGTAAAGTGAGTGAGTTTGGACGGCAACTAGAAAGTTAAAAGTGTGCACGCCTCCACTTTCCACCAGAATCAGGTGCAGGGCCTTTAAAACTCCAAACAACACGGCGTAGAAACGTACTGCTCTACATTTCTCTTTCCTCTAACATGTGAAAGTTAAGTCAGCTGGTTCTAAATGTCAATCGCATGAGTCAGATTCACACAGTTATTCAGAGCTGTGAGAAGAGTCTAGATCTCAGCACAGGAGGAGACACTGAGCGAATGTTTCCTGAGAGCGGCTTCTGAAGATAAAGTAGAAGCTAAGGACGCGGGATTAATCACAACCCAGATCTCGATGTGAGAGATTGATGATTGAGATTCACAATATTTAGCCCAAGAACAGAAAAGAACCAAAAAGAGCTGATCACATACTGTACAGTAATGTTTCAGATATACAGTATTCCATAAACACAGGAAGACATGAGGAGAACATACACAATCCCACACAACCAGTCCATGTGTCCGTAGATCTATATGGAATCTAAAAGGAAAGATTAACCTTTGAACCCCCTTGTGAACTGGGCACATTTTCTCCAGTTTCCCAAATCTGAAAGCTTCTTGAACAAAGTGTCAAAGCAGCGATGAAAACAAAGCAATAAAAAGGCAACAAAAGAGCGACAAAGACATGATGAAGAAGCAAAAATAAAGCTGCAAAAAAGTCACACAAAAATTGGACGAAAACACAATAAAAAAAAGCATCAAAAAGCAAAGGGGAAAGCGATGAAGAAAGCTACAAAAAGACAAAAAAAGAAACAAAAACATTTAAAAAAAAAGCTTAAACGCAACAAAAAAGTCACAGTTTTGTAGGTCTTAGCTTTCAAATGAGGCGTTTTCTGAGCTCCAGTCGAGAAGCTTGTAGATTTGAGTAAAGCTGAAGTGGAGATAATGCACTCGGTTAAGGCGGGGGTTAAGGGGTTGACAGTTTACTTCACACATCTCCATCTCTTGTTTGGAACTCTGTCTTTAGCCACGCCTGTCCCTCAGAGAGGAAATGACCATATTTGGGTTACAGCGCCTTTCGTGCTACACGTGGATACCAAACATGTCAAAACGTTAAGAAAGAGTGAGTTTGATCCTTTTGGTGGAGAAACATTTGCTAAAAACCTGAACCTGCTTCACCATATCCGCCTTCTCAGTATCTATCAGAGATATCAGTATCTCAAACATCTTCCCTGGGTCTTTATTGACTTATCATTTCAAGTTTACGTCGTGTCTAAAACTTGTCTTTTCCCAGAATGCCGCTCCACGCCGCGTTGCTCTTTCTAGTCGGATCAGATGAATTCGCGAATGCGGTGATGCAACATTTATCGAGTGCAAAGCTAATTTAGTTATTAAGTGGAAAATGAGGTCCCAGGGATGAAACGCACGGTGGCCCGGCCTCCTTTTCTCTCAGCCTTCAAAGCTTTAGGATGAGCAGGACATCGGGGGTGGACCGACAGCTCCCCCTGCTGGTTTGCAAGAACACAATATTTCAATATTCAAAGCTCCCATTAATGAGGCTTTTTTTAAAAGTGGCATATAGGTTTTTCACAATAGCACAGAATAGAATTAAATACAATTAATTTTGTTTATTTGAGCAGTATATATTCTGCTTAAAAGGAGTGGGCTGAAGCAAGAAGCTCATGAGCGCCCACCCCCAAAATCAATACAATATTCATTTCACAATGTAGATTGGACAATGTAAAAAAGGAAAAAAAAAAAAACAAAGAAACTACAGCAACAAAAATGGATCAATATACCCAATCTGTTCATAGTAGAAATGTCGAGATAAAGAAAATGACATGACTGAAACTGTAATGTATACATTCATGTAAAGGAGTAATACTAACTACAGTAATATCAAAAAAAGCTACATAATAATGAATCCATAATCAGTCGTATGCACTATCCCTGCAGCGTGCGTCCCGTTTCCATAGCAATAAGAGGATTCTACGAAGGAGTTGACTATCGTCTTCAGATGGGAGTCTCCACACAGCCCAACCATCATAATAGGAGAAATCATTGATTCCTTTTCTGAGCATAAAGGGGTGTGATCCTCAGGGTCAACAGAGCTACATTTTATGAAGAAACTGGTGTCCATTCAGATAGACAAAATTATGTTGAAAATGTTTTACAATGTTTTTTTGGGAGTGCTCTGCCTTTTTATATCGTCTGTTGGTACGGGGCCTTAACTGAGTAGCCTGGTGGGACCAGAATGATTCCCCTCTGTATTTTTGTATACAGCGGGGGATCAGTCTGGTTACCCCGCCCCTGCTGGCTGTATCCGCAAAATCAAACCGATCCTGTGCAATCAGATTCATTTATTTGCCGTGATGTGTGACCGCCCTACGCTGATTGGTTTAGTCCACTTCCTGTTTGTTTGCGTATCTACCGCTGTGGGAAATGGAATCGACGCAGCGGTGACCAGACTCACCGGCTGGTACAGCGAGTGAGTCTGGATTTTTCCAGGCTAATAACTGAGCCCCCTTAGAAAAATAAGTTCAGTCGCAATTTAGCTTGAGCTCTAGATAAAGCAGATCAAATATTATCGGACTGTGAACATCCTCTGTGTAGAGAGTTAGAGCCGCTTCACTCGGGTCGAAGGTACAGGTGCCCAGCCCTTTTTCATTTTCATAAGTTAGCAAATTGGGATTCTGTACGGCTGGTCTGTCAGATAGAGTTATAAGAACGTAGGTAGCGATTTGAACATAATTTAAACATTGAGGTTGATGGGGCGTGGTGTGAGCTCAGGCCTGTTCTTTACAAGTTGTCAGTGTTTGGATCTTTTTGTTGTGGTCATTGTTGTCTTTGTGTATTGTTTTACTCACTGCAAATTAATTTCCACACAGGGACTTACATTTTCTACTACAACATTTTCCAAACCCAGGCACACACAAACAATCTATGCATTTATGAATTACATTTCCCCTATTGCAATTACTTTATCAATCATACATTTAGCAGCATCATTTTACGATTACCCTCATTGGGAAAAGAAGAACTTGTAGTTACATTTGAAAGCAGGTTATTAATATAGACCGAACTTAAACAAACCACTTTTTGAACTGTTCATATAATTAACTTAAACTAAGCACACCTAAAGCTAGCCTGGCATCCAGAATGATCCCCCTCTGTATATTTTATACACAGGGATATCAGTCTGGTTAGGGAGCTCGCTGTTACCGCTTCTGCCAAATTCAAATGGCTCGTGCAATCAGAATCGTTTATTTGCACCCACGTGTTGTTCGTGAGCAGCGTTACGCTTGGGATGCGGAAGTCCCCTCGATTGCTCTCCACTGACTGCCCTTCACTGATTGGTTTACTCCACTTCCTGTTTACTTGCGAATGTTACGCTGTAGAAATCAAGTTGATGCAGAGTCTTAGCAGTCTGGATTTTTTCAGGCTAAACTAAAGATCTTGTTTCTGTAAGACGTCTAAGAAAGCAAGGTGAGCATTAATATACAGGTGCTCGTCATATAATTATCCTATCATGAAAAAGTTCATTTATTTCTGTAATTCAACTTAAAAAGTGAAAGTAATATATGACATAGACTCATGACATGCAAAGTGACATATGTCAAGCCTTTATTTGTTATAATTTTGATGATTATGGCTTACAGGCCTCGTATGTATGGAAGGAGGCCTCGTGGAAGGCCCAGGACACGCTGGTGGGACTATGTCTCCGAGCTGGCCTGGTGTCGCCTCGGGGTCCCCCCAGAACAGCTGGAGGAGGTCTGCGTGGATCGGGAAGTCTGGGCATCTCTGCTGAGACTGCTGCCCCCGCGACCCGGCCCCGGATAAAGCGGAAGAAAATGGATGGATGGATGGACTTACAGGCCATTTTCAAAATATTCTAATTTTATGAGATTTTTAATTTGGGGTTTACAAGCTGAGCCATAATCATCAAAATTATAACAAATAAAGGCTTGACATATCTCACTTTGCATGTAATGAGTCTGTCATATATTAGTTTCACAGTTTAAGTTGAATAACAGAAGTGAATGCACTTTTTCATGATATTCTAATTATATGACGAGCACCTGTATTTATTTCAGATGGTTACCAAAGCTAAACATTACAGATAGTCACCAGTTTAAAAATATAAGGAGCCAAGATGATATTATTTTGGGCACATTAATATCCAAATTATATAATAATATCATTAACATTCCCCTCCTGGAACCGCCACCTTAACGTGGTGGAGGGTTTGAGCCTGAATGATCCTGGAGCTCTGTTGTCGGGGGCTTCGTGCCCCTGGTAGGGTCTCCAGGGCAAACAGGTCCTAGGTGACGGGTCAGACAAAGAGCGGTTCAGAAGCCCCTTATGAGAGACCAACAGGCCCGGTTAGAACCATGAGGCCGTCCTTCTGTGGACCCATCACCTGCAGGGGGCGCCATTGGGCTGGTGCAGCTCCAACAGCTGCCCTCACGCCCCGGCAACGGACAAGTGGAAGAAGATGGATGGATGGATCATTAACATTAATATCCAAATTATATTGCATGATCCTACTACATCCCTGTTGTCGTTACTATGCTCAGTACAGTATTCATTTGTATACATGTTTGTTTGTTTATATTGATATAAGCTTGTATAAACACAAGACACCGGGACAAAACAAACATGTCTAGTTGATAAAAAAATATAAAAAAGAATAAAATAAAATAATTAGTTCATTTCAATTTGTTCATTTCTGTGGCTATTGTCATGTAGGATTACAGAAAGTTGTATGGAACAAAGATACATGGTTAAAATGTATCATAAAATTAATTTTAATTTTTAATGGTCTTATATTATGCAAAATGTATAACTAATTAATAATCAAGATAAAGGCATGGGGGTAATTTGTAATCATTTACATAACATTTTGTCATTATGTTGTGGTGGCATTGTATCGCATTTAAATGAATCAGGAGTTATTAAAAATTGTTGTTTTAAGTTTAATCATTTTAATCGTTCCTTTTTACTGGATAAATGTTTCACTGAATGGTACAAAATCATTCCATATGCAATCCTGGAGCTCCCCCTTGAGGATGTTTCATGGACCAGCAGTCAAACCAAGTCCAAGTGGCTGAGTGACCTGCACTGCCTGATGGATAAACCTTCTGTAACTAAAAGGTGTGCCGTGCAGAGAAACATAAATAAATCAAATCAGCAGGTGGTTGTTGGGTTTGTTTATTTGTTTATTTGAGCAGCAAACACTCTGCTCAAAAGGAGTGGGCCAAAGCAAGAGCTTACAAGCGCCCGCCCCCAAAATCAATACAATTAAAATCATCATTTCACAAGAACATAGTGGGACAACCAAAGGAACAAAATAGCAACAAGGAAACTACAGCAAAACAAAAGACCCTACACACCCGCAGCATTGACCATACCCCAAAACGGAGCAATAGAGCTCCGGGAGCTGACGTCACGCAATCCCAGAATCCTACCGTGCGCCATTTTGGCAGTAGTGGTCGTAAACAAACCAATCGGCTAACCTACATTGTTCCCGTTTTTAACGATGGTAGACTCGTGTTGTGCCCCTGGATGCACAAACCACAGAGGGCAAGGTAAAGGGAGAGCATTTTATCGCATCCCTAAAGATCCAGCTCGAAGGGAAAAATGGATTTCGGCGATTAAACGAGCTCAAAGTGTGCTGAAGAAAACGGAGCGTTGGACCCCGGCACCCAATGGATTCCGCTTGTGCAGTGACCATTTCATATCGGGTAAGTTTTCACGAACAAATAATTCAACGCTATATTATTTGAATGTTAGCTTTTTCAGTAAAGATTTATGTCCACCATTTGTTTATGGTAATGGCAGAGATAATGCTTCTCCGTGGAAGCTAACTGAAACCAATCTGACTTTTTGTTTTACCCAAAAGCTGAGTGAGTGATATGATTTTCTACTTTGGCATAGTCCAAACATCACACATTATCCAGTACAGTACAATGATTAGTAAATTCTACCGTTTGTCAATGACATTGTATTGTATTCTTGAATGAATTCTTACTAATTGTGCGTTGTGTGCCCAAGGTAAAAAGAGTGAGAATCCGCTTTCACCCGACTACATACCATCAATTTTCAAGCATGTGCCGTCACCAATAAAGAAGAGAGGAAAGCTGCTTGTGGACAGATTTAACAGAAGACAAGCATCAAAAAGAAGACGATTACAGCGAGAAATTCCTGCTGCTGGATCATCGTTCATCACAGACGGTACCAGACCAGAAAATGCCCCTGACCCTTCTGCTGGACCCTCTATCAGAGACTATACCGAACAAGAAAATGACTCCCATTCTTTGGATGATTCTGACATTGGACCTACATGTGAGAATGACAAGTGTAAAACACAAATTAATTCACTGAAGTTGGAGGTTCAAGCTTTAAGAGCTGAAAATCAGTTACTGAAAGAAAACATTTCTAAAACTGAACTTACTGAATCTGCTCTTCAAAACAATGATAAACAAGTACTTCTGCTGACTGGACTGCCAACATTTTCTATTCTGATGGCACTTTTTAATGTTGTTTCCCCACACCTTAAAATGAAATCAGCCTTTACACTATTTCAACAGTTTGTGTTGACATTAATCAAGCTACGAATGAATTTAAGCTTTGACTTTCTGGCCTTCTATTTCGGTGTTGATTCCACCACAGTTTCAAAAGTGTTCAAGCACTGTATTAGTGTAATGTACTGTCGATTAGTTCCAAGTCTTATTGTCTGGCCTGACAGAGAGATTTTAAGAAAAACTCTTCCAAATGCATTCCGTAACAAACATTTTGAAAAAACTATTTGTATTATTGACTGCTTTGAAATATTTATAGAAAAGCCAGGTAACCTATTAGCCAGTGCCCAGTGTTATTCAACATACAAATCACATCACACTATGAAATATCTGATTGGTATTAGCCCACAAGGATCGATTTGTTTCATTTCTAATGGGTGGGGGGGTCGTACAAGTGACAAGTTTATCACAGAAAATAGTGACTTTTTATCACATTTACTTCCAGGAGACCTAGTTTTGGCAGACAGGGGCTTTAATGTTAAGCAGTCTATTCAAGCTTTCCAAGCTGACTTAAAGATTCCGGCATTTACACGTGGGAAAAAGCAGTTGGATCCCTTTGACCTTGAGAGCACCCGAAGCTTGGCATCTCTCAGGATACACATTGAAAGGGTCATAGGAGTTGTTCGTCAAAAATATACTTTATTGCAAAGCACAGTACCCATTACATTTACTGACATAGACGAAGAAAATGATGTCATGTATCTTGATAAAATTGTGAAAATAAGTTGTGCTCTAACGAACGCATGTGGATCAGTTGTATCAGCTCTGTAGGGCTGCATCTTTCTGAACAAATATCACTTTTTTTTTTTCTTTGCAAGTGATTAACATTTGATAAGCATTAACATCAGTGATTACTGAAATATGAACTGTTAAAAATAATGAAAGAATTCAATGCGTTCAAGAACTTGTTTTTGTTTTATTTGGTTGTTTGCAGAAAATATTGTTTGACTATTTGCAGTCTTTGTGTTTTTTGCAACCCGTTGAATTGTGATTTTGAATAACTGCTGATTATGGGTTGTTCGTGTAATAAACACTTATCGGCTTAACTCTTCTTTTGTGACTTAATTTTCCTACAGGTGGGACAAATCCACTGTTTAGGCACCCTTTTGATTCCCAGACAGGTTTGATGAAACTTCTTTACAGAACAAAATCCAGAAAGACAGACCAACATGCTATCAGATTCTGCCTCGCGACAATAGCACCACTGCTGACCATTATCACACAAAACTTTAGGTGCAGAGAAAATCTTGGCAAGTAACTCCGGAAGGACACATTTTTTAAAGAATTCTTCAGCAATCTGTAATTCTTTTTGAACAAAAACTTCATCTAGTTTGATCCGCTCAACAAATGGTGAAGAGTCTTTTTCAGTCCATAGGATAAAGTCACAGTATGATTTGCCAGTCACAAAAATTTGCATTTGAACTTGATAAAAATAAGCATGGTCACGTTTCAGTCTTAAGCTACTATTTGGATTGTTTTCCAGACAAAACCCTGTGATACTATTTGCAACATCAGCAAGAGTTGCACCTTTAGCACAAAATGGACACTTGATTTCGATAACACCAGTACCACAACAGCGGCAAGAGACGAAGCCATCTGGTGACGCTCCAATGAATGGATGAGTAGTTGAGATTGTAAACCCAGCCTTTTCAACCAGAACGTCAGAATGCGTGAGACGATGTTGGTTTTCATAGTGTTGTCTTGCTGCAGCTTCATGCTTACAGCCCCATCTACAATAGGAAAAAAAAACATGTTCAATATCAGATAAACTTATTTACAGCAACATTCATATCCTAAACACATAATTGCATAATACAGAAAATACCTTGTTGCCTCATTTGAAAAACTGTACGACTGTGGATAACATATTTTTTTAATCAGAGATACTGAAGGCTTCGTGATGTCTGTTTTAGTTGCTGCTCTGAATGCAGTAATTCTACCTGCTCTCTGTTCAAACCAAATTTTTGACTTTGACTGATCTTGTGTCTCCTTCTCAACAATTTCACTCTGAAAATACAAAAAAATCATCACTAAATAAATAACACATTTGATTATCACTATGTAAATACAGATAACAAAACTACCTCACCTGCTCTTTACTCACTGACAACTGCTCAAACAAACTATCCACTCTTTCCTGAAGCTCATCTCTACTCACATCTCTCATTTCTTTCTCATATAAGCTTGTGAGGGGATCTGGCAGATCCAAGCTTACTGTTTTGGGCACATATGATTCTGAATGCTCCCGTACAAGAGACAGGACTACCGGCTTTATTGTTTGTCCATCTTTTGCACAACACTGAGACAGGCTGTTGTAGAGCAGGGATTGCTCACTTGGGGTCAGTGGTGGGATGGCTTTGGGGTTAACAGAGGGCATTTGGGTCTTGCTCTGCTTTTTAGACCTCTGTGTGTTATTAAACACAATATCCTTTCCCTGCAGGTACTCCACCTTCTTCATAGCAGTTTCACTTGGTCTGTCCCATTTACACTTTTTGGATGTCACTGTTGTTTCTTCCTCTCTTTCTTGGTTATGCTGCCATAATCTGAATAGCGTGGCAGACACATGAGAGCAGCACTCGCCCTGGCCTGCTGTACAATTACAATGAGCACCTAGCACTACGCCATCTCTTCTGACCACTGCCCATGGTCTCAGGGAGGGGTCATTTAATCTTTGTGAATGATTTACCTGTAACACAAATCAGCGGTAAAACTGTCGCTTTTTCTGCCACTCGCCTACAGCCCAGTTAGCGCAGTTTATGCTAGCTTAAAGCTATGGCTACTTACCCGTGAAGTGACGATAAACAAGTCTTTTTGAGGTAAACTCCACAGCAAAACCTCGGCCACAAATCCCGATTGAGTCCACTTGAATCCCTCCAGACTTTTGTAGGCCTTCAGCGCGTCTCCGGTGTAGTGTGAAGGAAAGTTGATTAAATAATTGTATATATCAGGATATTGTAGATTAGGGAGTCCCACGCCGCCTGCCACCTGCTCTATTGTTTTAAAAAGCACACCAGGAGCTAAATATGGATCACTAATTTGTAGTCTGTTAAGTTTATTGACGTATCGCTGTTTATCGCTGTCTGAAAGTTGACTGCTGCAGTCCATTCTCCTCGTTACCTCTTCTTGACGCTAGGTGTCTACTGCCAAAATGGCGTCGTAAACAGAACTGGTCACGTGGGGTCCGGAGCTCTATACTGATTACGTAACAACTATGATAAAGCCATCTCGCGTTCTCATAAATAATTAAAATCAGCAGGTGGTTGTTGGGTGAACTGGTTTCTGTAGTTGTGGAAATCAGACGTTAGAGTCCCAAGAGATCCCACCATGACAGAAATTACCTTGTTTTTATTTATTTGTTTTATTTGAGCGGCAATGTAATCATACAGATACAAACGTGGCCTGTCTTATGGAATAAGGCAGCCACCCAAATCTTCCAACCACTCCGGGTTTCCGATTTGGGACACTGAGGAGTCGCTGGTCAGCTGACCTAAGAGACCGAGAAGGAGAGTAGGGTTGGCGGAGAGCACCATTTAAGCATTTGAAAACAAAACAAGCTATTTAAAATTGAGATTCACTAAGATGCACAGGCAACGAGTGAAGAAAAGATCAAATTGGGCTGATGTACTAAGATTCATTAGTTCTTCACGTAAAATAACTAATGGATTGCTCAGAGAAGTAATGGAATCATATTTTTCAACTAGAAATCCTAATCACCTAATGATCCACGATAACATTTTCAAATTTGATTTTTTTCCAGACAATACTATTGCCTCTTTTCTCCATATGCCCTGAGGTTTTTCAGTTCTGGGAAAATGTTGCAAATATTGCTGGAAGAGCCATACCCTGTACTCTGGGGCTTATTTTTCTAGACGGTCTTTCTAAATTTAATCTGACAATTGATACTTGTTGAATAAAAATTGCTGTTATTAAAGCTGCCAAAAAGATGCTATTATGCCATTGGAAAATAGTGCAGCCTTGTGCCACCCGAATACATGGAGAAAAAAAGTTGTGTTGCTGGTCCAATTTACTACATACGTAACTGAGCTTTTGCCTTTACAGAATTGTATACCATAATTTCCGGACAATAAACCACTACTTTTCCAGCTCAAATTCAAAGTTTGAGAGGTCACGCGATTCCTTTCAGATACAGTATACCCCACTCATCTGCACAATTACTCGGACAGGTGGCAATCCCTGTCTTCTTCTACTTCTGTCCACGGTGTTTACTGCACACCGGGGAGCGGAGCTGCCCTCCCGCTCCTGTAACGTGGCTTCGGGTACAAAATAAATGTGATAAATTCATCAAGTCAGCCAAGACTGACTTTTGTGCATGTACACATTTTCTTCCCTTCATTTAATTTAGTTGGTGATGATTATATTCAGGTGTGTTTAATAGAGATTACACACATAGCTGTTGGAGCTGCACCAGCCCCTATGGCGCCCCCTGCAGGTGGTGGGACCACAGAAGGACGGCCTCATGGTTCTAACCGGGTCTGTTGGTCTCTCATAAGGGGCTTATGAACCGCTCTTTGTCTGACCCGTCACCTAGGACCTGTTTGCCCTGGGAGACCCTACCAGGGGCACGAAGCCCCCGACAACAGAGCTCCAAGATAATTTGGGTACTCTAACCCCTCCAACACGTTAAGGTCGCGGTTTCAGGTACTGTGTACCTTTTAAGTATACAGGTGAAACTCGGAAATTAGAATATTGTGACATAGTTTATTTATTTCTTAAAATGTGAAACTAATATGTAGACTCGTGACATGCAAAGTGACATATGTCAAGCCTGTTTTAATTTGGATGATTATGGCTTATTGTAAAAATATTAACATTTTCTGAGATGTTTTGTTTGGGGTGTATACAAGCTGTGAGCCATAATTATCAAAATTATAACAAATGAAGGCTTGATATATCTCACTTTGTTTGATGATTTTGGCTCACAGCTTGTAAAAAACACAAATTCAAAACCTCAGAAGATTAGAATATTGTGTAAAGGGACTATCAAATCAAATCAAATCAAACTTTATTTATAAAGCGCTTTTCATACCGAAAGGTATCACAAAGTGCTTTAAAGACAAACAGACAAACAGGTGCACACGCGCGTGCGCACATACACACACACACACACACTCACACACTCACACACACACACACACACACAAACACACAAAATATATCACTAGAAACTTGCAATGGCTGAAGCCATTGCGATTGACTGCGGAACAGATCTAATGTGGAAATTAGCTGAAAAATGCTTGAAATCCTTGAAAAGGCCTTGAAACTGTTAAAATACTTGATAGATATTTGAAACTCCTGAAGTCCTTGAAATTGTTGAAACCTTGAAACTCCTGAAATCCTTGAAACTGTTGAAACATTGAAACTCCTGAAATCCTTTAAACTTTTGAAACCTGGAAACTGTTGAAAGTCTTGAAACTCCTGAAATCCTTGAAACTCCTGATGTCCTTGAAACTGGTTAATTCTTAAACAGTTGAAATCCTTGAAACTACTGAATTTATTGAAAGTGTCCTTGAAACTGTGACAAATTCCCCTCACCGCTGAAACAATTTGGTTCCTGTAATTATGTAAACCTGGTCTGTGGTCAATATCTGGTTGTGGTCTGAGTCTTCGTTTGGGTCTTGGTCTGATTTTGGTCTGGTCTTTGTTCATGTCTGGATCTGCTCTTGGTTCGGGTCTTGGCCTGGTCTTTGTTCATGTCTGGATCTGCTCTTGGTTCGGGTCTTGGCCTGGTCTTTGTTCGAGTCTTGTTTTGGGTCTTGGTTCGGGTATTTGTCTGGTCTTGGTTCAGGTCTTTGTCTTGTCTTGTTTCGGGTCCTAGTTCGGGTCTCTGTCTGGTCTTGGTCTTGTTCGGGTATGGTCTTGGTTCGGGTCTTGGTCGGGTTTTGGTCTTAAAAAAATCTAAAATCTAATCTAAATCTAAAAAAATACCTATTACGTTGCATTATACTGGTTTACATGTAAAAATCCCTATTAAGTTGCATTATACTGGTTTACATGTAAAAATCCCTATTAGGTTGCATTATACTGGTTTATACTGGTTTACATGTAAAAATCCCTATTAAGTTGCATTATACTGGTTTACATGTAAAAATCCCTATTAAGTTGCATTATACTGGTTTACATGTAAAAAAATCCCTATTAAGTTGCATTATACTGGTTTATACTGGTTTACATGTAAAAATCCCTATTAAGTTGCATTATACTGGTTTACATGTAAAAATCCCTATTAAGTTGCATTATACTGGTTTACATGTAAAAAATCCCTATTAAGTTGCATTATACTGGTTTACATGTAAAAATCCCTATTAGGTTGCATTATACTGGTTTACATGTAAAAATCCCTATTAAGTTGCATTATACTGGTTTACATGTAAAAAATCCCTATTAAGTTGCATTATACTGGTTTACATGTAAAAATCCCTATTAAGTTGCATTATACTGGTTTACATGTAAAAATCCCTATTAAGTTGCATTATACTGGTTTACATGTAAAAATCCCTATTAAGTTGCATTATACTGGTTTACATGTAAACAATCCCTATTAAGTTGCATTATACTGGTTTACATGTAAAAATCCCTATTAGGTTGCATTATACTGGTTTATACTGGTTTACATGTAAAAATCCCTATTAGGTTGCATTATACTGGTTTATACTGGTTTACATGGAAAAATCCCCATTAAGTTGCATTATACTGGTTTACATGGAAAAATCCCCATTAACCCCTTAACCCCCGGGAAAACCGATTTCGGTTTAACCCCTTAACCCCCGGGAAAACCGATTTCCGTTTAACCCCTTAACCCCCGGTCAAACCGATTTCCGTTTAACCCCTTAACCCCCGGTCAAACCGATTTCCGTTTAACCCCTTAACCCCCGGGAAAACCGATTTCCGTTTAACCCCTTAACCCCCGGTCGAACCGATTTCCGTTTAACCCCTTAACCCCCAGGAAAACCGATTTCCGTTTAACCCCTTAACCCCCGGGAAAACCGATTTCGGTTTAACCCCTTAACCCCCAGGAAAACCGATTTCCGTTTAACCCCTTAACCCCCGGTCGAACCGATTTCCGTTTAACCCCTTAACCCCCAGGAAAAGGCAAGGCAAGTTTATTTGTAGAGCACAATTCATACACAAGGCAATTCAAAGTGCTTCACAGTTGCATAAAATTACAAGAAAACAGATCAAATCAATCAATAAAACATCAACATAAACATTTATCAATGACAGTAAAAGGCAAGAGTGCAGATAAAATACTTTCAGTTTTCATCTGCTCGGGTAAAAAGAGCTGTTTTCAGCCTGGATTTGAACATTGTCAGAGTTGAGGCCTGTCTCACATCCTCATGAAGACTGTTCCAGATTTTAGCTGCATGAAACTGAAACGCAGCCTCACCGTGTTTAGTCCTGACTCTGGGAACCACCAGGAGACCCCTCCCTGAAGTTCTCAGGGCCCGAGATGGTTCATACGGCTCTAACATGTCAGAGATGTACTTTGGTGCTAAACCATGAAACGACTTGTACACAAGCAGAGCTGTTTTAAATTCTATTCTCTGAGTGACAGGAAGCCAGTGCAGAGACCGGAGCACTGGACTAATATGGTCATATTTCCTGGTTCTTGTCAGGACTCGAGCAGCAGCGTTCTGGATGTTCTGCAGCTCTAACAGCTCGTTTAGAAAGGCCAGTGAGCAGGCCGTTACAGTAGTCTAACCTGCTGGAGACAAATGCATGGATGAGTGTCTCCAAGTCTGGTTTTGACACTATTCCTCTGATCTTAATGTTTTTCAGATGGTAAAAAGCTGATGATGTTATTGCTTTAATGTGGCTGTTTAAGTTCAGGTCTGAGTCCATGATTACTCCTAGATTTCTAACCTGATTTTTTGGTTTTAGAGAGAGAGACTCAAGGTGACTGATAACACTTTGTCTTTGTGTCTGTGGGCCAAAAACAATGATCTCAGTTTTGTCTGAGTTTAGTTGGAGAAAGTTGTTTTGCATCCACAAACTGATCTGTTCGATGCAGTGACAGAGAGTATCTACAGGCCCCTGTTCACCTGCCGTCAGTGACACGTAGATCTGAGTGTCATCAGCGTAGTTATGGTACGACACATTGTTGCTGTTTATTAGCTGACCCAATGGAAGCATGTACAAGTTGAATAAGAGGGGTCCCAACCGATTTCGGTTTAACCCCTTAACCCCCAGGAAAACCGATTTCGGTTTAACCCCCAGGAAAACCGATTTCCGTTTAACCCCTTAACCCCCGCTCGAACCGATTTCCGTTTAACCCCTTAACCCCCGCTCGAACCGATTTCCGTTTAACCCCTTAACCCCCGAGAAAACCGATTTCCGTTTAACCCCTTAATCCCCAGGAAAACCGATTTCCGTTTAACCCCTTAACCCCCCGGAAAACCAATTTCCGTTTAAGTTGCATTATACTGGTTTACATGGAAAAATCCCCATTAAGTTGCATTATACTGGTTTACATGGAAAAAACCCTATTAAATTGCATGATTACACTGAAGTCCTTGAAACTGTTGAAACCTTGAAATTGTTTAATCCTTGAAACTCCTGAAAACCTTGAAACCGCTCAAGTCCTTGAAACTGCTGAAGTCCCTGAAACCGTTGAATCCTTGAAACTGCTGAAGTCCTTCAAACTGCTGAAGTCCTTGAAACTGTTGAAGTCCTTGAAACTGTTGAATCCTTGAAACTGTTGAATCCTTGAAACAGTTGAAGTCCTTGAAACTGTTGAAGTCCTTGAAACTGTTGAAGTCCTTGAAACCGTTGAATCCTTGAAACTGTTGAATCCTTGAAACAGTTGAAGTCCTTGAAACCGTTGAATCCTTGAAACTGTTGAATCCTTGAAACCGCTGAAGTCCTTGAAACTGTTGAAGTCCTTGAAACTGTTGAATCCTTGAAACTGTTGAATCCTTGAAACTGTTGAATCCTTGAAACTGTTGAATCCTTGAAACTGCTGAATCCTTGAAACTGCTGAAGTCCCTGAAACTGCTGAAGTCCTTGAAACTGTTGAATCCTTGAAACTGTTGAATCCTTGAAACCGCTGAAGTCCTTGAAACAGCTGAAGTCCTTGAAACTGTTGAATCCTTGAAACTATTGAATCCTTGAAACTGTTGAATCCTTGAAACTGCTGAATCCTTGAAACTGCTGAAGTCCTTGAAACTGTTGAATCCTTGAAACTGTTGAATCCTTGAAACTGCCGAAGTCCTTGAAACTGTTGAATCCTTGAAACTGTTGAATCCTTGAAACTGCTGAAGTCCTTGAAACTGTTGAAATTACATAAACTGTAGAAATGTCTGAAAGACCTGAAGTCCTATTAAAATGAATGGCAGAATTCTCAATGCAAATTAATGGCAGAATTCCCAAGCCCGTAGGAAAAAACTGGAAAACTGCAGAACTCAAATGTTTTCTGAAAACTGACAAGTTGTGGAAGCTGAACATGCACAAACTGCAGAATTTGCAGAAAATGTTGAAAAAAAATGCTGAAAACTATGAATTTGTTGAAGCCCCATTATAAGTCAATGGGAAAAATCGACCGATTTTTGTCCGATTGCGGAAAAACCGGAAATCGCTGAAGTCCCAAAAGTAATAGCAGGATTCTCTTGAACATCCTGAACATTTTGATGTATAACTTGTTGAAATTGTTGAAACTGTGAAAGCTGTGAAAGCTGCCGAAAATCCGGAAAAAGACGGAGGTTTAATAATAAAGAACATGAAAACCAATGGTTGACTGCGGAAAGTTCCGCAGTCAATCAATTAGGACTAAATAAATAGATGTCAGGTAAAAGCTAAACTAAAAAGGTGGGTCTTGAGCCTGCTCTTACAAACATGAACGTTCTCTGTGGTCCTGAGCTCCTCCTCAGGTCGTTCCAGAGGCGAGGGCCATAATATTGGAAAGACGCCTCGCCGTGAGTCTTTCTGTTGACTTTAGGAATAATTAGGAGACCCCTGCCGGAGGAGCGAAGGGGCTGTGAAGGTTCATAAGGTAAAGCAGTTCTGAGAGATAAGAAGGACCAAGAACATTAAGACATTTAAAAACCATTAAAATAACTTTAAAATCGATCCTGAAACACACGGGGAGCCAATGCAGCAACTCTAAAACCGGTGTAATGTGGTCCCGCCTCCTGGTCTTCGTCAGGACACGAGCTGCTGAATTTTGTAAAAGTTGTAAACCTGAGATACTATTTTTGGGAGTATCTCAGGTTTACACTTTGAGCTACTATATTGTAGCTCAAAGTGTCTAATTTCATCAGATAATTTACCCAAAACCCCTGCAAAGGGTCCCTGAGACTTTAAATGGTCTCTCAGTGGTTCAGTAGATTTCACCATCATGGGGAAGACTGCTGACCTGACAGTTGTGCAGAAAACCATCAATGACACCCTCCATGAGGAGGGAAAGGCTAAAAAGGAAATAGCAAAAGAAGTTGGATGATCTCAAAGTGCTGAATCAAAGCACATTCATAGAATGTTAAGTGGAAGTAAAAGTGTGGAGGAAAAAGTTGAACAAGCCGCAAGGATGAGCGCAGTCTGGAGAGGACTGTCGGGGAAAGGCCATTCAAAAGTGTGGGGGACCTTCACAAGGAGTGGACTGAGGCTGGAGTCAGTGCATCAAGAGCCTCCACACACAGACGGATCCTGGACATGGGCATCAAATGTTATATTCCTCTGGTTGAAGCATCCTGGTCTTCCATAACACCTCAGCAGCACCACAGGCTGATCATCCATGCCACACAACCGCATTAAGGCATTCAAGTAAAAGGACTAAGTACATAATGCATGATTATAGTTTTCAGTGGGCCCACATCGCTCTGTTTAAAATATTTTCTCTTTTTTTTATTTCATGTAATATTCTTATCTTCTGAGATTGAATTTGTTTAGTTTTTTACAAGCTGTAAACCAAAAACATCCAAATTAAAACAAACAAAGGCTTGACATGTCACTTTGCATGTCATGAGTCTATATTATACTATTAGTTTCACATTTTAAGTTGTATTACAGAAATTTCACGATATTCTAATTTTCCCGAGGTTCATCTGTATAGTGCCATTTCTGCACATGTCTTTTGACAGAGGGAATTAGCGCTCCAATTATTAAACTAATGCACTTATTGATCTCATGCCTGTAGATATATCATCCTGGACAGGGTTGTTTTTTTGTTTTTAATATTATTATTACTGCTTACTTTTTTTAAGGGATTGTTTTCAGTTTACTTTTGTTGTGTAATTTACTCAATTGTATGCTGATGTCCATTTCATGGGAGGAAAAAGAGTGCTGATCACATTTTATAAAGAAAATAAAACAATCAATCAATCTTACTCTCAGGACACTGCTGATCATCACTTTCATCCATCTCGTCAATATTTTCACACGAGCTGTCAGGCCTCAGTTCATCATCCTTCTTCTTGTTCATGAAGCAGCCACATATGCTCTGCAGGCTGTGAACAGCCTCCTGGTTCATGGGACACTCCAACAACCCCTGTTTGCTCTCATGATAGAGCACACGCACTTCATGGGTTAGGAGGGGGTACGTCTCTCTCCATGGAGTTTGGTTTGGGACAGTGTCTGGGTCTCGAGTATGATGCATCAGAATGAAAACCACGGGTTTGCCTCCAACCCCACCTGTGAAAAAGGGACGAAAAAAAAGTCAAATATTCTATCCCTACTATTGTTCTGACTAATGTATGTTTACCGGAGAATAAAATAGATTATATTCGTCTGTTATGCTCTTCCCAGTACATGGTGAAAGACTGTTTAAAAAAAAAAGTATATTCACTGAGTCTTGGCTTAACTGTAAAGCGCAGTTTAACAGGTGACCCTCAGGTGAAGAACGGCGTCAGTGCCCGGGGAGAAGGAGGAGGACAAAGATGAAGATGAGCGAGGGGAGGCAGTGGGAGCGGAGGGAGCTGCGCAGGAGGAAGAGGAAGAAGGAGGAGCTGACCAGTGCAGGACACCACTGTCTGAAACAGGGACAAACCAGGAGGCGGTGCACCGTTTCAGAGGAGACTGAAGGCAGTATTCCGGTTTCTCCCGACCTCCAGAAACATGCTGGTCAGGTTGGTAGCAGCGGCTCAGGGCTAGCATCTGATCTATGCAATTTCCTGGTACAATGACAAATACATTGGGAGAAAAAATTCTATGAACCCTTATGGAATGTCTCACATTTCTGCCTAAATTACTTATAAAATATGGTATGATCTTTATTAAAATCACAAGAATGAGTAAACAGTGTCTGCTTAAACTAATACCACCAAAACATTTGTGTGTGTGTGTGCCAACTCTCCTGGGTGGAGCTTGCCATTTTGCCCACACCTGCTGCCATCACGCAATGAAAGTCCATTTACAATCAGTCCAGTCCTTCATTACCCGGTTTCAGCAGCCATTCTTTGCTAGTTCGTCAGTAAAGCAACAGCGTATTTATCTGGATCACTTACCTGCTGCACGCCATCCACCATTCCTCCTGGACCCAAGGCTCAGTTCTATCCTGCTCCACCAGCTCACACCAGCACCACCCCTACCAGCTCCATTGGCCCCCCAGCTCGATACCTACCTGCTCCACTGGCCCCCCCAACCCGATACCCCCTTCTTTAAAATAAATTTGGTAAACCTGCTTTGTGTGCCAAGTACTGCTTTTGGGTTCAGAAGTCTGTTCCGTAACAACTCTAAGCTACTCCATTTTGTTGGATTGGCATGGTTGCATTCCCACATTGTATCACTAGATGAGCCACCTTCGCAAACAGTGAGCTAACTTTGTACAACAGAGGCAGACGAGCGCTGCCCCCTCACCGTGTAAACACAAACACGTGCAGGGATTGCAAATGTTTGAAGCAGCAGTGCAGAGCAGGGTTCACTACTGACACTTAATGACAGTAGTTATTAAGCAGCTTTAAAACACACACCAGTTAATAATTATCTCTTGTTGAGAAGCCTTGTCTGATGTGCACCATGCCTCACTCAAAAGAGCTTTCTGAAGACCTACAATCAAGAATTGTTTTTGTATTTTGGTGGAAAAGGTCTTGATGTTCATAAATCCACTGTTTTAAAAATGTCTATAAAAGACACCCCCACGATGTGCCCATCCCCACCTTGCATGACCTGGCGGACTGGCTGGAGTTCGAACTACAGGTACAAGTGGATACCTCCCATTACAGCTCTCGCAGAGACACTAGTTCCAGGTGGGAACCCACAAAGCCTGCTAAGCCTACACCCAAGTCTGCTACCATTCTGCTGGGGACTCTCCCGAACCGCCAGCCACCCAGGCAAAGGGAAAGAAGTACTGCACTTTCTGCAACAATGGGAAGCACTCCCTCAACAACTGTACCAATTTTGGGCAGTTGACCACCGCAGAACGACACAGTTGGGTCAAGACCAACAACGAGTGCTGGCGCTGCGGTCGCAGTCACCGCGCAGTCGAGTGTGACCTCAAGATGACTTGTACGACCTGCAACAACTGCCACCTTCTCGCACTCCACAGCATTAACGTCCTGAGTTGGGATCAAGTTAATAGGTCAGAGTCCCCACCAGTGGAATCAGAATCTTGCCTTTTAAATACAACCGAGGAGATTCTGTACGTTGACCGACCCCCAGAGAGTAGGAATGTCCTCCTGAAGGTGAGCAAGGTCATTCTGCGCAGTGAAGACAAGTTACTGGAGACGTTTGCTGTTCTGGACGACGGCTCCGAGTGGACAATTCTTCTGCACGCAGCGGCTCAGCAGCTCGGCCTTCACGGGTCGGCCGAGGAGTTACCCCTAAGGACTGTGCGGCAGGACATTCAGTTGTTGCACGGGGCGGCAGTGTCCTTTATGCTGTCTCCCGCTGCTCAACCACACAAGGTCTACCACATCAAAGGGGCCTTCACTGCCAAGGAGCTGGGGCTGGCTGAGCACACTCATCCAGTCGACAGTCTCATTGCTAAATACAGTCACCTCCGTGGTCTGCCACTGCCGAAGATCGATCGTGCCCATCCAGTCCTACTCATTGGGTCCGACTACCCCCATCTCATCACCCCCATTGAACCTGTGTGTCTTGGTCCCCCAGCTGCTATGCCAATCAGGGTCAACCACGGCCCCCAGCGGGCTACCTACCACTCACCTGGACCTTCCTAACCTCATGCCATTACCACCTGGCCACATCACCACCAGTCCAGGACCACCTGAACTCAACGAGAGCATCAGCGCATCCTGGATGAAGGTCACCAAGGCTGCCATTCCCTCTCATGGGGCGGCCGACTGCAGCGACACTACCAACTACAGAGAGGCGGAGAAGCCACCACAGCAGGCTCTTGAGGAGTGCGCCCCCCTGAGTGGGTATACCTGAGACTTGCTGGGCACCTCTCCACCAGTGATCCGGTGCCGGACGCAGAATCTAGCTTCCGACTCCACCGAGTTGGGAGACAGCAACATCGCAGCACACACCTTGGCCCACTGAGAAGGCAGGGCCACAGGATCTTTCCAGGAGTACTGTATCATGACAGTGGGGGGTAGGCCAAAGACTAGATCGGGCCCTGCATTCATATTTTAATTACATTTTATTACTCTGACCCCCATAGGTGTCAAGGTACCCTGGCACTACAGACTGGGACAAGCATCGACTTCAGCGCATTGGGCGCACTGCGGAGAAGGTGATTGGCTGTAATCTTGGACTATTCACCCCTCAGGCAGGATGCATGCCCTTATAATTTTAACGTTTTTATATCTTATTTTTATCTACATTTTGTGTTTTATGTTTTTTGTTGCACGATTGTACTGAGAAAAATTCCTAGTTCGTGAACCTGTTCTCATACTATGGCAATAAATACTATTATGATTCAGATTCTATTTAATCTAATGGTGTACTCACTTATTCCGACCTGTCCTGTGAATGTTATGACCAATAAAAATATAAGATGTAATTGTTTGGGTGATATTAGTTTAAGCAGACACGGTTTACTCATTCTTGTGATTTTAATAAAGATCAGACCACATTTTATGACCCATTTAGGCAGAAATGTAAAAAATTACAAAGGGTTCACATACTTTGTTTTCTCCCAATGTAAAGTACTTACTTAATCTGAGACTAGATGATCATAAACTGCTTTTAATCCACAAGTTCGCCACAATTAAAATGTCACATCTCAGGAGAAATATTAATTCCATGGAAAAACCTGGGATTTTTTTGACAGCAGCCTCCACATTTGCTCCAACTCGAGAAGTCACAGGACAGAAGAGGAGGATGACATCACTCTGCTGTAGGTCACCTGTAGGTATCACATGTGGCCCCTGAGCATTCAGCTGATCCAGGATCTGCTGATCCGCTCCGTATGTCTTAGCTGTAATGACGAGGAACACCCTCACTGGCTTTATTGCTGTGAAGAGTCAATGTATTAAAAATAATTAATATATTCAACGCAGGGTGAGAGTGCAACAGTGGGTCCCGATAAAGTGATGATCAGGTGCTCTTTGGGGCCAAAAAACGCCAGAACATGGATGAGAAGAAAATGTAATGTCCGAGGCACTCTGAAAAGGTTAAAAGTCCTTTTCATTCGACAAAGGACGCCAACGCGTTTTGACCTGAAATGGTCTTCTTCAGGGCATGTGATATCAAAAACGCCACAAGGGTGTTAAATAGAGGTGAGCATCAAGTGAAAAGACCATGTGATCCACCAAAGACACTCCGTTTACAAGACAAGTGTATAGAAACAGGAAATATTTTTCAAAATATATTAAAAACATTTTTAAAAAACACCTCCGAGAAGAAAACATGAGGTAAAGAATATCCATGTGGAATCAACACCAAGCAAAATGCAGTGTTGATTTTTTAAGCAAGGAACAGTCTAAAATATGCAGAAAGTCAGACAATACACAAATATGACCTCGAGCACAAAGCCAAAAATCTGAATACATAATGTCTGTGTAAGCTTTCGTCGTACAGGAGTTGTCCATCTTCAAAGGAAACTGTCCTCGAGGTCATATTTGGGAATTGTCTGACTTTCTGCACGTTTCTGTTCCATCCATTCATCCATTTTCTTCCCCTTTATCCGGGGCCAGGTCGCAGGGGCAGCAGTCTCAGCAGAGATGCCCAGACTTCCTGCACACCTCCTCCAGTACGCTGTTCTGGGGGGACCCCGAGGCAACACCAACCAGGCCAGCTCGGAGACATAGTCCCTCCAGTGTGTCCTGGGCCTTCCATGAGGCCTCCTCCCAATAGGACATGCCTGGAGCACCTCCCAAGGGAGGCGACCAGGAGGTATCCAAAACAGATGCCCTAGCCACCTCAGCTGGCTCCTTTCGACGTGAAGGAGCAGCGACTCGAGTCCGAGCTCCTCCCGGGTAACTGAGCTCCTCACCCGATCTTGGAGGGTGTGCCCAGCCACCCTGCGAAGGAAACTCATTTTGGCCGCTTGTATTCGCGATCTTGTCCTTTCGGTCATTACCCAGATCTCATGACCATAGGTGAGGGTGGGAACGTAGATCGATCGGTAAATCGAGAGCTTTGCCTCAGACTCAGCTCCGTCTTCACCACGACAGTCCGATACAGCGACCGCATCACTGCTAACGCCGCACCGATCCGTCTATCCATCTCACGCTCCATCCGTCCCTCACTCGTTAACAGGACCCCGAGATACTTGGGGCAATGACTCCCCACCGACCTGAAGCGGAGAAGCACCTTTTTCCAGTGTAGAACCATGGCCTCAGATTTGGAGGTGCTGATCCTCATCCCAGCCGCTTCACACTTGGCTGCAAACCGCCCCAGTGCAGCTGAAGGTCCTGATTTGATGAAGCCAACAGAACAACATCGTCTGCAAACAGTAGAGATGAGACCCTGAGTTTCCCAAACCGGACACCCTCCGACCCCTGGCTGCACTTAGAAATTCTGTCCATAAAAGTAATGAACAGAACCGGTGACAAAGGGCAGCCATAGCAGAGACCAACACGCACCGGGAACAGGTCTGACTTACTGCCAGCAATGCGAACCAAGCTCCTGCTGCGGTCATACAAGGAACAGACAGCCCTAAATAGAGGGCCCCGGACCCCATACTCCCAGAGCACCCCCCACAGGGCACCATGAGAGACACGGTCGAACGCTTTCTCCAGATCTACAAAGCACATGTGGACTGGTTGGGCGAACTCCCACAAACCCCCGAGCACCCGATGAAGGGTATAAAGCTGGTCCAGTGTTCCACGACCAGGACGAAAACCGCATTGTTCCTCCTGGATCCAAGGTTCAACTATCGGCTGGATCCTCCTCTGCAGCACCCTGGAATAGACCTCCTCCATGGCTTCTCCGAACACCTCCCAGACCCGAGTTTTTGCCTCGGTGACTGCACGAGCTGCAGCACGCTTGGCCTGCCGGTACCTCTCAGCTGCCTCCGGAGTCCCACAAGCCAGCATGGGCAGATAGGACTCCTTCAGCTTGACACCATCCCTTACTTCCAGGCGCCACCACCGGGTTCGGGGGTTGCCGCTGCGACAGGCAGCAGAGACTTTACGGCCACAACTGCGAGCAGCTGCATTGACAATGGAGGAGGAGAACATGGTCCACTCGGACTCCATGTCCCCAACCTCCCTCGGAATCTGGGTGAAGCTCTTCCGGAGGTGGGAGTTGAACACCCTACTGACAGAGGGATCCACCAGACGTTCCCAACAGACCCTCACAACACGTTTGGGCCTGCCAGGTCTGACTGGCTTCTTCCCCTGCCAGCGGATCCAGCTCACCACCAGGTGGTGATCGGTTGACAGCTCAGCCCCTCTCTTCACCCGAGTGTCCGAGACACGCGGCCGGAGATCAGATGACACAACTACAAAGTCGATCATCAACCTCCTGCCTAGGGTGTCCTGGTGCCACGTGCACTTATGGAGATCCTTGTGCTCAAACATGGTGTTCGTTATGGGCAAACTAGCACAGACGTCCAATAACAGAACACCACTCGGGTTCAGATCGGGGAGGCCGTTCTTCCCAATCACCCCCACCCAGGTCTCACTGTCGTTACCCACGTGGGCGTTGAAGTCCCCCAGTAGAACAATGGAGTCCCCAGCCGGAGCACCATCTAGTACCCCTCCCACGGACTCCAAGAAGGCCGGGTACTCTGCACCGATGTTGGGCCTAAGCCTGCCACGATAATTTTTTTTTGAGGACGATATATTGTCTCAGAAAATATCGCGATAAACGATAATATTGAGTATATTGCAAATACTATAGGCAATAAAAAGAAAACTGTAAGCAACTATTTTATTTGAAATGTATAGAAATTCTAACATTCAATATTAACACCTTATACTAAACAAAGTGCAAACTAGAAGGGTCGACATATTCTAGGACACTGTTTCCATCTGTGCTTCTCAACCTTTTAACATAACTTACACTCTCACCAGGTTCTGTGTTTGAACTAGGCCTGTCACAATATTTACAACAAATAGTCAATATACAGAGTCATCTTTAAAAATATCCCAATAACAATAATATTGATATTTCATCTGCATTATGCTGGTTAAATATTTCCTGACAAAAACTCACTTCTGTGTTAAATATATGCATATTAAATGTATGGATTCAGATAATACTGTATCACTGCTAAAGTAGAGTAGCCATATGTTGTGTCCTGTACACACGGCTGTCGGAGTGAAGCAGCTTTTTTTGGGAAACTTGTTGACTCTTTGTCAAACCGGTGCCGCATTTCTCTGTCTTTTGAACAGTAACATAGTCCTAAGCACTGAGTAATGTTGTCAGGACTATCACGCTTGTATTTGGACAGTGGCTAAAGCGCTCGGGTTCCTCTCGCTAACAGTAGCGCTGATTAGCTTTGATTGACTGACTGGGCGGTGGGTTTGTTTCGTTCTCACATTGTACATACCTGCAGTCGCATTAACATTGTTATTATCTCCGTGATGAGTTCTTTTGGCTGGAACTCCAAGTGTTTTCACATGAGTCCCTCTTGCTCCGCAATAAAGTTCACAGAAAGTGTTGGAATCAGCAGCTACTAGGTAGTAGCACGGTATTTGTGTACACCCCGCCTATCACGTTGTGATAGCGTTCATGTTTCTGTATTTATTTTAAGCACACGTAGCACGTGCATTTATCGAGACAAAAAATGTTATCGTCCTTTTACTTATCAAGCGATAACTCGATATAGTAATTATCGTGGCAGGCCTAGTTAAGGCGCATTGAGTTGCCTTGTGTACGAAATGCGCGGTATAAATAAAGTTGCCTTGCCTTGCCTTGCCTAGTTGGGCCCGTAGGCCGAAACAACGGTGAGAGACCTGTCCCCGACCTGAAGGGACACGACACTCTCGTTCACCGGGGTGAACTCCAACACGTGGCGGCTGAGCTGGGGGGCTATGAGCAAACCCACCCCAGCCCGCCATCTCTCCCCACGGGCAACTACAGAAAAAGCGTCCAGCCCCTCTCCAGGAGTTGGGATCCGGAACCCAGGCTGTGCGTGGAGGTGAGCCCGACTATTTCTAGCAGGTATCTCTCAACCTCGTACACAAGCTCAGGCTCCTTCCTCCCCAGCGAGGTGACGTTCCATGTCCCGAACGCCAGAAGCTGCGGCACGCAGACCAGGTCGTCGAGGCACCTGCCTTTGACTGCTACCCAGTCCTCTCTGCACCCGACCCCTACGGATCCCTCTGCGGATGGTGGGTCCACAGGAGGGCGGGCCCACGTGTCCTTTCGGGCTGTGCCCGGCCGGGCTCCGTGGGCAGAGGCCCGACCACCAGACGCTCGCATTCGAGCCCCAACCCCAGGCCTGGCTCCAGGGTGGGGCCCTGGTTGCGCCATACCTGGAGATGTCATGGTCCTTGTTGTTAAACTGTCCATAGAAGTCTTCAGAACTGCTCTTCGTCTGACCCGTCACCTAAGACCTGTTTGCCATGGAAGACCCTACCAGGGACATAAAGCCCCAGACAACAGAGCTCCTCGGATCATTTGGGCGCTCAAACAACCCCACCACGTTATGGTAGCAGTTCATGGGGTTGTTGTTCCATGTTTGTAAACTGCATTTTGCCTGGTGTTGGTTCCACATGGATATTCTTTACCTAATGCTTTCTCCTAGGAGGTGTTTGAAAAAAATGTTTTAATATCTTTTGTAAAATATTTCCTGTTTCTATACACTTGTCTTGTAAATGGAGTATCTTTGCTGGCTCACGTGGTCTTCTCACTTGATGCTCACCTTCTATTTAACACAACTGTGGTGTTTTTGATATAACATGCCCTGAAGAAGACCGTGCCAGGTCAAAACGTGTTGACCTGTCAAATAAAGGACTTTTAACCTTATCAGAGTGCCTCGGACATTACATTGTCTTCTAATTAATAAATTCATTGTACATAGTATTCCACCCATTAGGGCTGAACGATTTTGCTAAAAAGCAATATTGCGATTTTTTTTCAATAAATATTGCGATTTCAATTTTTTTTTCAATTTTCCTTCCCCCATTTACCATTAATAACTTTTTTAATAACTTAAATTATAGCCTACACTGAGACAATATTATTGCTCATGAAATATTAACAACTCATTTAAGTATTAAGTATTACTTTTTACATTTTTATAATTGTATACCCTACTGTAATATTTTAGTAAATAGCCTAAATCATTTCTTGCTATTTGCATCTTAATTGTGTTTTAGTCAATGCTTATGAGATAAGTTCTCATCCAAAACATTCCCAAACATTAGCGGCAGGACGTTGCAGCTCCTCCAGAGTTATCTCGGGGCACTTGGTTGCATTTATGACCAGTGTTCTCCTTGTTTGGTCTGTTAGTTTAGGTGGACGGCTGTGTCTTGGTAAGTTCGCAGTGGTGCTATACTCTTTCCATTTCCGAATGATGGATTGAACAGTGCTCCGTGAGATGTTCAAATCTTGGGAAATCTTTGTATAACTTAACGCTGCTTTAAACTTCTCCACAGCTTTATCCCTGACCTCTCTGGAGAGCTCCTTGGCCTTCATGATGTTGTTTAGTGACCAATACACTCCGACCATAGCTCTGAGGCCCTCACAGAACAGCTGGAATTATACTGAGAGTAGATCACACACAGGTGGCCTCTATTTAATGGTTAGGGCAAGGTGTGAACTTTCTGCAGTCATTAGGAATGTTATAAAGGCAATTTAATGCACTTTTCTTTTTTGTGTGTAAAATAATAGTATAAATTGTATCCAATGACGTATGACGTACCCACTGTAAACTTTAGAGCTAAACTATTTAGAACATGGTCTAAAGCTTGATCAAAAGATGGCATCACGTCTGCTGCTGTCATGTTGGATCCGTAAATACGTGAATTATAACAATGACAGTGAGGAGCTCAGACCCGAAGTGTGCGTCACGTGATTGCCCTATGGCAGTAATCTGCGCCAGGCCTAATTCCCAGGCTAGGGGTCGTGTACATAAATTAATAAATATACAAAGTCCTTTCCTTCCTTTACTTTTTATTTTAAGAGCTTTTTTATGCACTGAATTATGCAAACCCAATAATTTTTTTAACTAGCCAAAATGTTTCAAATTCAGCGTATATGTTTTAAAATTAAAACATATAATGTTATAATTTGGTGCCTGAAAGGTGTACTTTTGTGTGAATTATATTTTCGATGTTAAAAGAAAAATGCTAAATCAAGAATGGCGTTTTTTTTACGTATTCAGTACTGTTACAATATAGAAAAAAATACTTTTTTTTTTTCCTTTCCTGTATCAGACAAGTATTTCATAATTGAGTACACTAAAAAGGAAAAATACAATAATTTTTGGTGTTAGAGAGTTGTCTCTCACCCAACAGGTTTTGGGGTTTGGGGGCGTGTCTGAGCCCTGACTGTGGTGTTCGTCCTGTTCTCCGGCGATTATTCTGTTGGCTCGAAAGCAATAAAGTTGACTCACTTGCAGCTCGCTTGTGTCCTTGTCTTTCTCGCCACAAATTATTTAAAAAAATTAAGCTTTTATTGATTACATTTAATCCTTTTCTGTGTCAGCTTAAATACCCGGAAGTGAAACTTGCTCGTTAAGGAAAACAGCACAAATAAAAGTTTAGTAAAGCTAAGTCTTGGTTGTGAGAAAACTCCTTACAGGCTGTGGCTCAGGGGCCAAACACACTGGCAACGTATCGCACAACACTTAACGCACGTGTGGAAAAATAGGATTGCTTCTATTTTGAGGAATGTGTCTTGTGAGTTTCTATTGACGCGTGTTATGCACAGCTCAATGTGGCCACTCCAATTCACCTTCAATGAAATATATGTCAAAACGTGTCAAAAAGGAAATGTGTTTATGCTGAGTAGGGTCATAAACGCACAGAAAACGTGGCCAGTCTGTCTGGGGTCTGAGTAGCCAGGCATGAGCCAGACTGATTCTCCATGTTAAGAGATACATGGGGATACAGTCTGGAATTGTGCGATTTGAATCTCACTGACTCTAGCAAAACCAAGGCAAGGCAAGGCAAGGCAAGTTTATTTGTAGAGCACAATTCATACACAAGGCAATTCAAAGTGCTTCACAGTTGCATAAAATTACAAGAAAACAGATCAAATCAATCATTAAAACATCAACATAAAAATTTATCAATGACAGTAAAAGGCAAGAGTGCAGATAAAATACTTTCAGTTTTCATATGCTCGGGTAAAAAGAGCTGTTTTCAGCCTGGATTTGAACATTGTCAGAGTTGAGGCCTGTCTCACATCCTCATGAAGACTGTTCCAGATTTTAGCTGCATGAAACTGAAACGCAGCCTCACCGTGTTTAGTCCTGACTCTGGGAACCACCAGGAGACCCCTCCCTGAAGTTCTCAGGGCCCGAGATGGTTCATACGGCTCTAACATGTCAGAGATGTACTTTGGTGCTAAACCATGAAACGACTTGTACACAAGCAGAGCTGTTTTAAATTCTATTCTCTGAGTGACAGGAAGCCAGTGCAGAGACCGGAGCACTGGACTAATATGGTCATATTTCCTGGTTCTTGTCAGGACTCGAGCAGCAGCGTTCTGGATGTTCTGCAGCTCTAACAGCTCGTTTAGAAAGGCCAGTGAGCAGGCCGTTACAGTAGTCTAACCTGCTGGAGACAAATGCATGGATGAGTGTCTCCAAGTCTGGTTTTGACACTATTCCTCTGATCTTAGCAATGTTTTTCAGATGGTAAAAAGCTGATGATGTTATTGCTTTAATGTGGCTGTTTAAGTTCAGGTCTGAGTCCATGATTACTCCTAGATTTCTAACCTGATGTTTTGGTTTTAGAGAGAGAGACTCAAGGTGACTGATAACACTTTGATGAGCAAAGATGAGCCAATCACAGCATCGGAGGCAGGAGTTATCTTCCGCGCTAGGATTTCAAACACCTGTGCTCCTCTCGTAATAACAGTGAAGATAGCGCCCGCGACACAGCAATCTTTTTTCCAGTGCCCTTTCTTCTGTTTTAAATGAGCTGGACTTGTCCTTAAAGCCACAGCGAGAAGCTGCTCTGAGCTCTTTCACCGGAACATTTACTCCACTGCACATGTGGACGACAAACAATCATGGCGGAGGACGTAAACGCAAAGCGTAGGTCATTTTGTGTTTGAATGGTTTGCTCTGTACCTTGGCCATCTTTACGCATCTGTTTATGCCCGTCTGGTATTGTCCGGGCACACCGAGTCTGAGTGCGCACAGCACACGAGAATGAGTCCACAGAACGCACTGTGCACATTTGGCAGGAGCACAAACAGATGCGTTCCTGCAATAACCGTAAACGGCACGTCACATCGCCAGAGCGCACAAAGTGTTTGCGAACGTGAGCAGAGCCAAAGCCAGATGCTGATCACCAGTCAATAGTATTTGGAATTTATCTTTTAGCCAAAAAACTTAGATCTACTAAAGTTTTATTAGCACTATTGTCCTACTCAAGACAGTTTCACTTCCGGGTATTCAAATTGACACAGATAACGATGCAGTGTTATCAATAAAGGAGTCATTCCACGAGAACTTGACATTTTACGTCCCAATGTTTCTTTTAGATATATCTTATTTCCTCCAAATCCAAAATGGGTGTTCAATAGCTTAAATTGTAGATTAAGATGTCTCCTTTAACACAGTATAAATTACAAATCTAGGATTTTTCTAATTTTGTACAATATTTCATTATATTTTAGTAAATGCCTAGATTTTCCCATGTCCCCAGAGGCTTTTCTTAAAAATTAACATTGATTCTAACAATTAAAGCAATGAAAAAAATACATATTTTTGAATTCATTATGAAGACCAATTTATCCTCTTTTAGTTGGTAATGGTATTTTTATGAAAAAAAATATTCAAAATATTAAATTAATGTCATTTAGTTGTGTCCCCGGGTCAGCCCTCAACCCCGTTACATATAAGGTTCTCCCCCTATAAAAATGTATAGTATGATCCATTTGAACCCAAACACCAGGAAGTGACATCACGAAAGTCTTTTGGACGGCAGAGAAGCAGAAAGAGCCAAGTGACTGTCTTCTTCTTTGTTAATTTTGTCTTGGTTGCAGTCTAAAATGTTTTGTTGTATTATATAACAAATTGTGGTTGTAAGTCTTTGGTTAAATTCTTTTTTTATTGAAACAATAGTGGCTTGAGATCATTTAAAGCCCCCCCTTGATGAACTAAAAAATTCTAAATTTTATATGAAGAAGTGTTTGCAATTATTTTATTACTGGTTAGGACATCTGGTGAGCAGAAAAATCTTGTTTTATAGACAAAAATATGTTTATCTCCAGGAGAGGTTTACTGTTGTCAATAACGGGGTTGAGGAAAAACTCTGCCAACCTCACAAAAAAATAATCACAATTCATATTTAACACATAAGATGGGAAAATATGATTTTCTGATAGTGTAATATGTACCCAATGTTGTGATGTAAGATTTAAATTATTATATTTAGTTTGAAAATTTGAAACTGATGAGGCTCATTTTGCACAGTTCTCGTGGAATGACTCAAAGGTTAACTGTTGTATTTTCTTTGTTGGCACTGTCTGTTATCAAGTTGATGTCTAAAGGGCCTGTCACAATTGGCACACCGGCACTATGCGATCTTTTGCGGCCCCACAATATGAAGGTCGTGCGAACACTCTCTTTTGGCGCACGGGCTTCTGCACGATCGATGAATCATGAAAAGGTGTGATTCGCAGCTGAATGTCAGGCATGCACAAAATTCTGTGGAAGTTGATTGTGACTGAATATAGGTGCAGCAGGCGGGAGAATGGTGAAAGATAAATCATCTCAGTCGTGCAGACGGTGAGAGACTGGTGAGCGCCGGGATCAGTCTCGTGTGATTCCTGCTGTAGGTATATAGAGGCTGGACGCCGTTTCCTCTTCCCCCGTTTGGTCTTCACTGTGGCGAGTACCTTTACTTTCGCGGCGTTGGTCTTCCTGGGTGGCATCTTGTCGACTTGTCCCTTCAAAGTTTAACGAGGAAGACGAGGAGGACGTCTGCGCGCTTTGACACATGACCGACAGCAGTGACACACGGCTGTACACAATCAATGTCTGTGGTCCCTGAAACGCTCACTATTCACTTTCCTCTGTGCACCACTCACATTTGGACACTATCCAAATCAACCGCATCCAGTCACCGCCCGTACTCCATTGTGACCGTGACTGCGATTTCTTAAAAGTCGACTTGGCGATCTTTGCAGCTGATGGCAATTTAAATTTTGGCGCAGAACAAATGGGGGACAAAATCGCTGCGGTAAAAGCGCCAATTGTGACGGGCCCTTTACTGAGAATGAAAAAACAAAATGGCCAGTATTTTTTATATTGCAACAGACACACCATATACACAATATGTAAAAACGCTATTTTTGATTTTGCATATTCCTTTTAAAATCGAAAATACAATGAACGCAAAAGTACACGGACCATGAAAATACAGCCTACACAATGAACGAGAGTGATATGATTAGGTTACACCCCGCCATTCCGACACACCGCTAATCCGACATTGAGTTCTAATTGTCGGAATTGCGGTGTTTCCATTTATTATCAAACGTCCCGCCACTCCGACAGTTTTTTTCACCCTTTGTCGGAGTGGTGACACCTTTCTCTTTTATGCAACGTGCCGCTATTCAGACACACAAGATAATTATCAACAATTATTATTGTTTTACGTTTTGCCTGATGAATGAAGAGACAATGCCTGATCGTTGGTACGTGTTTTTGTTTTTTTTGTCTACTTGTCTTTCGCATCGTTCTCATAACTCATAACATCAGCTGCTTAAGTTGTTCCGCCGGCTTTTCTTCCTCCTGCGGTGGTACCTCCGGATGTTTGGGAGCGGGTCCCTAAACACTCCGCTGGAGAACCCGACTGTTATATCATTATTTGTCCCGAATTTCCGCGCGTTTGTGGACAAAAAAAGGGAGAGTGAATGCATCTCCCACGCCGCCTTGGCTATAACATGGATACGTGTTAAGGCTTATTTACAACTTTTGGCATGTAAAACAAGCGCAGCAGGTGGAGACAGACCTGTTGTTGTGGATTACGAAAAATAAGTTGGAGCTAATGATGGACCAGACGAGTGAGAGTCATGGATAAAGAGGTGAAGAGTTCTACACAGATGATGGAGTGCACAGTGAGTGTTTTTATGCTGATTCTGTGGAGTAAAGTCTGGCTGAATGTGCCGCTGTTGCACAGACTCATGTGACATAAAGCGCGTGTGTTTATTGCTATTGTTTGTCTTGATAGATTCAGTGTTTGCCCAAGTCACACAGTGACTGGAGCATATGACTTAGTTTAGGGTTGAACTCCCCCAAATACGCACACCCATGCGCACTGCTTTGTTGTTTTCGGACAGTGTTTTGAACGAAGGGGAGCGCGTGGCTCGGTCAGCGCTGTGAGCGACAGCTCCAGTGTCTGAGTGTAAAACGTCCAACAGTGCGCGGCGTATTAACCGCGGACTTCAGCGCTTTGTTGTAAAATACAGACTAGCTGCACCTGTCACTGCCTTTGCCCAAAACCACCTCACGAGCCTCTGCACCCCTGGGTCGACAGCGGGGATGAACAGGGAAGGTGGCGTTGACAGAAGGCAAACAGATACGCTCAAAATGATTGTCGGAATAGCGGTACCAAAAAGTGTCGGATTGGCGGGGTGTCGAGATGGCGGGGTGTCGGAATGACGGTCCGTCCCCATGTGGGTAATTGCAATTATTTACATCATTTACATGCAGCTTGTATACATAAACATGAAAAATATATATGAACAAAACAAATCATACCTGAACTTTGTAGGTAATTTAAGGTCGCAAAAATTGTAACAAAAGCCCGGAGATATTTGTCAGAATCCTTCTCCATTGTGTTCAGGGCACCTACAAAAAAGCAATGAAAATGCATTATAAAGAAGAGTTTTGCAAAAACACTGAAAAAACCTATGCTTAAACATTTCTCTTAGTAGTGTTTTTCATTACGAGATTTGTTTCAGTGCCATAAAAATATACAGTCACTTGTTCTGAATTAAATTCACACGACATTAGTTTCCTGCATCTGTCGAGGACAGTAACAAATATCCAAAACAAAAAATCAAAACGGAGATATCTGCTTTTGCAAATAAACTCCTCTAATGCTTCAGTAAAAATACTATGATAAAATACATGCAAACAGGTGTAGAAGAGATTGGGTTGATTTTCTCTACTTCATATGTTCATATAACATAAATCCATGCATTGTCCCCTGTCAGTACAAAATATAGCTTTAATTCCATGGATTGTTTGTGTGTATTAGTATCAGTGCCAGAAAACTTACTTTGATACTGTTCATTTGTCGTCACAGTCCTCAGATATTGAAACATTTCATTTTTCTGAAAGTTTAAAGCAAATCTTATATTCACAACATCACATTTGAGAGAATCTTTTCAAGAATGCAAAATTTAAAACACGAGTGGAACAGATAAACTTACTTTATGTTTGAATTTGGACTTTTCATCTGAAGATAAACGGTAAATATGGTTATACAATTATTGTACAACAAAACTAAACTAATTGTGTTCAAAACTAAAACTAAACACAAGAAAGTTAAAATATACATATACAATTCAAGATCCTGTCTTTGTAAGGACTCCTAATGAAACCCAGACAAACCACAGCATTAGGCAGTAGCCTACACAAACCACCATTTTACTGCTGTATTTGAATACCACACAAAATGTTTACATCTTATTAATAACATTAACTTACCAGATTTGGAAAGATTTAGAGAATTTGCCATTGCTGAACTTTAAAAACAGCAAGAGTATGTGAAAGAGAAAGTTGCAACTGCTGAGTGAGACCGGTCCGACGAGCAGTAGCGTCGTCTGTTTCCAAAAGCTCAGAGGAGGGACAAGGCTTTTTTTCAACCTTCAACTCCAGATTCTTATCTCACATTGTAATATTGTACAAAATATAAGTAAATAGCACAAACTCACCAGAAATTAGCACAACCCAAATTTGTTACAACTTTAATATTTAACAGAATTCCTTTTTGTTGTTTTGAATATGCCCTTTTGACTAATCATAAATACGTTTGAGAAATACAATTTCACTAACTTTCATTGTTGTTGTTTTTTGTGTGTGTGTCTTTTTTTGTTATTATTATTCATAAGGAGCAAACAAATGTACATCACATGTCCGGATGTACATTTTATCAATTGCGTGACAACTTGATCAATGCAGCAATCGGTCGCACCCTTGATTGTTATCACAGACATTGCTACATCCTGAGATTAGACTTGGGTGTGCCACAGAAACTTTGTGCGAAATCATGGGTGTTAATCATAGGAGGCGGGACCACATTACACCGGTTTTAGAGTCGCTGCATTGGCTCCCCGTGTGTTTCAGGGTCGATTTTAAAGTTCTTTTAATGGTTTTTAAATGTCTTACTGGTCTTGGTCCTTCTTATCTTTCAGAACTGCTTTTACCATATGAGCCTTCACGGCCCCTTCGCTCCTCCGGCAGGGGTCTCCTAGTTATTCCTAAAGTTGGTCCAAATGGAAATTCAACCAAAGTTTAAAAATGACTTATTTTTTCACATGATGCGCAAGGGTTCCCCTTAAGATTGTTTTTGGTTTTTGTTTAACCTTTACAGTATTTAACCAGGGAAGTTGTTGGTCTGTCTTCAGAATACGGCTACTTTCGTTATTGTTTTCTGTGCCTGAGGGAGGAGTTAAGAAATTGTCAGCTAGAATTGGCCTTGTGAAAGCGTCTCAGTTCACATGAGAATATGAAGGTAACTTATCTTCTGTAGAAAGATATTTTTTGAGGACTGACAATATTTTTGTTGTTTGTGTTTAGCGATATCTTTCATATTTTGGCATGGGATCAAGCCAGGGGAAAGAAGGTGAGCCAACTTCACTAAAAATGTAATTTTGTCCACATATAAAATTATTTGATCGTTACTTTCAAAATGCTAGTTTTAAGAGGATTTAGCTGTTTTATATTATTATTAGTATAATAATAATAAGTAATTAGTATTACTTCTGTTTTTGTCTATAATACAAATGTAATTTAAATTTAAAGAATTGATCCAGAGAAACATACCTTTTGATTTCAGCTTCACTTTAATCTTTCTTTTACTGATCGCTCACACCGGGGAACATAGGTATGCACCCATTTCTATCACTCCATTCTCCATTATTTTTCACCTCTTTTACCCTTAGCTTCCCTTAAGTTTATTGTTACAAACCCACATTTATCTCCTGCTTAAGGTAAATGTATATTGCGTGCTGACTTTGTTTCAAATAAACTAAATTATTTCCCAATAGATGTCAGCGTTATTTAAAATATAGCTCCCTCTCTGTGTTTACGAATTTAAGCTCAGTAACTATGAAAAAATAAAGCAGGATCTGTCAAGTGAAGTTGTGGTTAATCGGATAGAATACAGGTGATTTGGGCATAAATTCATGTAGCTCTAATTACTTTAATAAATACAATCATTCCACTCGCACGCAACTCTTCAACGCCAGTCCTCAACCACAGCAAACCTTTCTAGTTTCTCTCATTAACATTTTTGTTATCAATGCCGAGATGTTCCAAATATTTTAAGTTCTTCTTCCACTACTGTCTCCTTAATGAATCAAGGTGTTTTATCAAAAAATTAACAGGACCTGATCTTTTGTTTCTAAACGCAGACTATAGCGTAACATTTTGCACTTAGTAGGAGAGGGGTTGTGGGGGTGAAAATGTGCTTTTGTTTTGATTTCGGCCGAGCAAGTGCCACCTTGGGACCGGCTGTGGCGACATCTCTTTCTCTCGAGACACAAACATTGTGTAGCTCACAATGGGGTTAATAAAGTTTATAGTTTGACCTGTGAGAGCCTATAATGCTTTAGGAAAAACACAAGGCAGCGTGAGGTGGCCATCAGAGACCGCTCTCAGTGCTGCTGTAATAAACCACACCTGTTGTGCTATGTGACGCAGGCACATAGCGCTGCGCTAATGGAAGATAACATCGAGTTTGGAAAAAACATGCAGGCCATTGTTCAACAGCTTTTGTGTACAGAGACAGAGTTTGAACTTGACAAACTTGCTCAAACTTGTTTCTAGTTAATTATGCTGAAATGATGAAGGTGAACAAAAGACAGTGTCAGATGTGAATGGCTGGTTATAAGTGTTTATGTGTTATCCTGTGTCCAGTGACATTTAGAAATATTCATATTCAAACTGAAATATTCATATTTTTGTTGGTATTGTAAGTATTAGGTTATACGTTTATGTAGTTATGGTTTAAGCTTGGAATAAAACATAGAATCTATCAAAGGTAGAAGATAATTCAGTACATTATTTTATTATACATGATCTACTGTCATGTATAACACATTGCATTGCTGTGAAAATGCCCACATTTTCTCTAATGCAAACAATATACAGCTTTTCTTTTTGCAACTTTTCCTTCTCTTGCAGTCAGGGGCAGGACGACACTCAAGCAGCAGAATCAATACAATGTGATTAGTTATTGGTTATTTTTTATCATAGATTCACTTGAATTTTTTTTAGTAGAATATATTAATAATATTTTTGTTTTGTTTGTCTGTTTTTCCAGCAGAAGAGCTCATTGGTAAGTGTGTAAGCATGTACTTATAGGAGAATGTTTTGTTTATCGTAGAAAAAGGTTAAATTATCGACTGGACTGGGTTTGGTAAAGTTGAGGACGTTTCACTTGTAGTCACAGAAGCTTATTCATAAAAGACACTATTACCCAAACTGGAGGGGACTAAAAAAGACCCAGGCTCCTCTCAGGAGGAGGGAACCAGACTTCTATGGCAGTCTGGTTCCCTCCTCCAAACCAAGTCGATGATTTAACCTTTTTCTACAATGGATACTCCCTGGATGAATGAGAGCCTGCATTAACATTTTGTTTGTTTTTTTCCCAGCAAAAGAGCCAACTGGTAAGTGTCTAAGCCTGTACTTATTTAGTATTTATTTATTTAAAAGGCACAATGCATTTACAAAAAGTACAATATACTTTGTACAGCTACACACCACTCACTCAGCAAAGTATTGATCAGTCGTCAAGATCTCTTCTGCACATACGGCCATGCACTCACTCGCACAGTCCTATACACCCTAAAACCCAGATCCAACCAGCCTACCCATACTCACACACGTCCACCTGTGATGTGGAAGTATGTGATTTGTATTGTATTAATATTCCTATTTTCTTCTTTGTTTTTCTTGATTCCATAGTTGAAGACCTGGCTGCTACACGTGAGTAAACATTATAAATACATTATAAGGCAGTTTTGTGCAGAATTATAATTTCCTTTTTTGTTTTTGTTTTTAAAAGCACCTCCGCCTCCACGTAAGTACTTCCTCTTGGGGGGGTTTATTGTCTGAGTTTTTTTTTTGAGAATGTAGGGTATTTCAGTATTAAAACAATTAAAACATGTTTACTGACACCAAAATACTTGATGCAGATGTTTTTTTCCTCTTGTGACACATGTGTAAAGTACTCATTCCAGGAGAATAACTGTGTTTTCATACAATGTCTTTAGTGTATGAAGAACCATGGAGGGATATCGACTGGGGGTGAGCTGTACATTTGACAAAACAAGCATAACATGCACTCGAACTGTACTGCCACACAAACATTTTGATTCAAATAGACATGGAATTAAAACAAAACACAAAATAAAACCCTTGAAATGTTAAAATAATTATAATTATTAAATATTAAACCTAACCCAACGCATTACGCATATAACTACAACCAAGTCCAAGACACAAACATAATCTACTCTAATTTGATGGATGCACCAGCTCAATATTAACAGTTAACTTGTAATGGAGTATTAAAAGGACTATACAGAGTTTAAAAAAATTATAATTATGTATTTTCCTCCCCCTACTTAATTATTTATTTATTTGAGCATAATTTATTTGAGCATACATTTTGCTTAAAAATGAGTGGGCCGAAGCAAGAAGCTTATGAGCGTCTACCCCCATCTCAATATGATAAAACATTTCATTTCACAATAGTACAATCAGGGTAAAAGGGAACAAAACAACACCAAGGAACAAGAGCAAAAAAGGATGAGGTGCACAGTCTGGTCATGGTTGACAAGATGGCATTTACGTTAAGGAAGATTTCATGTCTGAAATTACATGTCTATCAGGTACTATAGGCTACACCTTCCCCAAACAAGTAATACTAATTACCACAATAACAATGATAATTTAATAATGTAATGAAATCGTGATCACTCACGACCACTCTCGAAGCATGCTTCAGTTTCCACAGCAATAATAAGAAAATAAGTTCTACAAAGCAAGTAACAAAAGGCGACCATTAATATATGTGTAGCTACAGTTATGTCCTAATGTGTAGAATGAGCCCAGACCAGTTCACCACAACTGCCTCTAAAATCCTGCACTATAGAAACTGCAGTTACACGTAAGACCTGAGTTGGCAGTAGCGAGTATAAACTTCCATCTAGTCCCTTTAAGCCACATTATTTTTTATATTTAACCAAATATAAAATGTGGCTCCCTCATTTCATTTAAAAAGAGTTTATTTTATAATGCACTTTCCAATTATGTAGAGAGATAAAATAAACAAGAAAACATACTGCTGTGACGCACAGATATCATACATGTTTGTATGACATGATGTAACTCCAATGAAGGATTCTGATCCTTCTCAGGACCTTCCAAAGAGATATGTTCCCTGATTTCTAGGAACTGGGTACTAGTGTGGCAGAGTGGTTAGCAGCCCATCAGTTAGAATTATTACCATTTGAGCACAAATGGTAATAATTTTACATACATGGCCCGGACTTTGGTACAAACCTCTAGGCACACTATACGATCAGAAAAGACGCTGAAGTGACTAGCCAGGCAGTGTGTCATGGCCTGCTCAAGAAGTGGTAAACACGGCCAATTAGTAGATGACATTTGGATATTTTGATTGCAACTGGACATGAAGTTGGATTTACCTGGAACTCGAGGAAGCCACAGTCACCACAAAACACCCAAGGGTGGATACAAGTTTGCAAAAGAGAAATGGATTGCTTTTATAGTCCACCATGTAAGAGCTGTGTAGCAGCATGTATGCCACAATATCTATACCCTGCACTTGTGGTGCACGAACTACTGTAGTCAGCTACTAGTGGACTATCACGTGGTCCCACGACTGCTTTAATATCTAGTCGAGTAGTTGGCCCTTATATTTCATCACATGTACAAAACCTTGGAGAACACAGGTATACCCTGCGTAGTTTGTTTTGATCTGTAGTCTTTCATTTCTACCCAAGAAATGACCTTAGCCAGCCAATTATTTAGAAAAGCATCCACTGAAATCATATTTATTGGTATTTAGTTGAGTATCATGATTGACAATGAGCTAAAACAGTGAGATCCAAACATCTGAAAGTATGTCCATCTTACATACTTTCAAATAACTTGACTTTGAGAATAATTCAGTTTCACCTTCTTTTAAGGTCCGAAATTGTTTAAAGTACCCCCTATATAAGACCTTGCACACCCCATGGGGTTCCCTTATCCCTGGTTGAGAAACACAACCCTACAGATGGCTATGACTCAAAGACTTTAATCCTAACCGTACCCTCTAACTCCGGCATCTTGAGGCACTGAAGAACATCGGGCTGTCTCCTCTAAAATAGCAATATAACATAGAGTTTCTTTTTTTGTCTTGTTTAGGAACAATGAGAATTTTACAAAAGTGCTGATGGAGTACGAACCAGACAACGAGAAGGTGCAGCACCTGCGTTTCCTGTTGTTTGGTTGGGCAGGAACCGGCAAATCCAGCTTCATCAACTCAGTAGCAACCACTCTTCTTGGCAGGATGGCTATTCCAGCAGCTGTCAACACCAGCTATGCCGGTGACACAAGCTTCACTGTCAAGGTTTCAAAACCTTTTATCATTCAAAATTGTGCAATTGAAGGCACTGCTCTTACATTTTTGCACATATGTTTCAGTACAAGACTCACAAAATAAAAAAACAAGGAAGTTCTAAGATTTACTTTCCATTTGTCTTCAATGACATTATGGGACTGGAGGGTGACAATAATCACGGTGCAAGGACTGAGGACATCAAACTGGCCATGATGGGACATATAAAGGATGGGTACAAGGTAATTTATTTTTATTTATTTATTGGTTACGGTAACTCTGAGCTGCCAGTGTGACATTTTTGACTGCGCTTTCTTAGAGTGTAGGCTAAATGCTAAAATCATTACCTTTTCACCATAACAACATGTTAAGAGAAGGCTCACCGATGTGAAAGTAAAGCAAGTTTTCATATTTATTAATTGATGTTGTTATTTTGAACAATTCTCATCATTCATTCTAACGACTTTGGCAACTCGTTAAAACGACTTGGTATTACATTCGAAGGAGAAAGTGCAGTCAAAGGTGTTTCAGTCACACTGGCAGCTCTGCGTTGCCGTAATTGGTTTATTTGGTCGGTACAGTGCATGTTAATGAACACTGACATCTCATGCATGTAAACAAGCCACACCGGATTGTAGCCTTGGGCTAATTTGCATCCGTCGTCCCCCATGCGCACTCTCAAACACACTCTCATTCATCCTGGCCTATTGTACATGCTTTTAGTGGTAGGGGAAACCGGAGTACCCGGAGGAAACCTACGCAGACACGGGGAGAACATGCAAACTCCACACAGAAAGGCCCCGTCCAGGTGGGAATCGAACCCTGGACCTCCTAGCCGTGAAGCACAAGCGCTAACTGCTGTGCTACCGTGCCACCTAAGGTAATAGGCTATAATAATCAAATTAGATCAGAACTGTCTGGTCTTTGTGTGTGCCCTCAGTCACGCAAATGTTGTTAGCATTTAGCCTCTCCCAGCCTATAGCCCCAAACTGGGGTTAAGTTAGAAGCTCCCAAGCTGTTCCACGTTTTCCTTATTTAAATACAGTTATACAGGCGCATTGAGTTGCCTTGTGTACAAAATGCGTGGTATAATTAAAGTTGCCTTGCCTTATGTGAGCCTTTACATGATCCAAGTGTAGTTACACAAAATTAAACTTGTCGATTTTCTAACCGGATAAAAAGGGGAACTATATTGTAAGGCGTAATAACACCTGGAGTACTTCGAGGTCCGCGCAGTAATATCATCTAAGCTAAGGTAAGAACATATCTCAGTATGTAAAAACGCTGACCTATTACTTTTAAGCTTAGAAAGATGGTGCATACTGACTTGTTCATGCATATTTAAGTTCTGTACAATTTCACACTTAATCTTTGTTCCAGTTCGATTATATGGCTTCAATCTCTGAAAAAGATTCTCATTACAACGAACATCCCAAGCTTGATGACAAAGTACATGTGCTGGTCTATCTCCTTGATGTAAACAGTCCAGAAATTGACCCCCTTGTGATCCAGAAGATGAAAGAAGTCCGGGAGGCCGCCCGAGATCTGGGTAGACACAAACATGATACTAATCTGACTTTTAATCACTTGATTTCTCTTTATTGTGCATGTCAATGTATATGGATTGTTTTCAGGAATTCCTCAGATAGCTATTGCTACACACGCTGATGAGCTGTGTGAAGAAATTGAAAAGGACCTCCACAATGTCTACAAGAGTAAGCTCCTGAAGAAAAAGGTGGGTAGGATCTATTAAGCCTAAAACAGACAGACAGGGGCGGGCGGGCAGGCACCTTTATTACAGACTCATGGTCCAGGCCAAAAGAGAAACAGATAAAGGGCTGCTTATTTGCACAGAGTCAGTCGGCTATTCCACGGAGGAATAACCCTGGCCTTACTGCTAAGTGTGGCTCAAACATTTCAGTGTGATTACGGTGTGCATTTGGGGATGTTTCGTTTAAATATCAGCATGTACATTGCCCTGACTTTGAAGAACTTTGCTAATTTCTTCACTTTACCTTAAAGGAACAGGCCTCCGTTTTTCCATACTGAGAAATGTTCTTACCTGAGCTTAGACGAGTTGATGCGTACCTGTCTGGTCTTTGTGCCCGTGGAAGAGCGTGGTAGCTTACAACTTCACTTCCGTTGGAGCTATTGGACTATGCAGGCAGAGGCAAATTCTAACAGCATCTTTGGTCTTTTTGCCTGACTGAGCACACGCTCAAAGACCAGACAGGTACAGATCAACTCGTCTAAGCTCAGGTAGGAACATATCTCAGTGTGGAATAACGGTGGCCTGTTCCTTTAAATTGTTGCTGCTGGGCTATTAAAGCGTTGTCCCTGGGCTTTTTTGACATGGTACGCATTGTTTGTAAAAGGCTTTAATGATTGGAGTGGAGTTTCCCTTAATGACCTGACAAGGGCAATCCAAAGTGTACATTTTAATTTTTCACTGGCTTAAACTTTAAAAACAAATAATTACGGCGATAAATGGCCCAACAACGGACAACAGAAAAAAAGTGGGAGGGAAGGGTGGATCAACCTCTCTTCACAACTGCCGATGCGCACCCTTTGCCCTGCACAAAGTGTCAGGAACGACCCTTCCACCTCAACTGTACAAAAACGCTAAAGAAAATGAGAGACAAACAAACGGACAATTTCTGTGAAAGAAAGTATATCCTATTAGAAATTATTTTCTGTTTAATTTGGAAGTTCCACTCTCTTTTTTCTAATTTTCCAGCTTGCACGTGCTATTTAGCACCTGTCCTGGTAAATTACACTCTGAGGGTTTAATTATTTGTGAATCATTGTAATGTGCATTTAATTTGTCTGTGCAGATGACAGAGTTCAGTAATGGAGTTGGTATCCCCCTGCAGTGCATCATGGCTGTGATGAACTACTGCAAAGGCAAAACTAAGATTGACCCAAACATGGATACACTTATCCTCACTGTTCTCAAACACATGATTGATTTCGGAAACGACTTCATTGATGAGATTACTCAAATTTAGCAAGGTCTGCCCTGGGCAGAGTGCACAATAAACAGGGTTTTATGGTATCGAGGGTGTTGGCAATGCCGATGACTAATATAGGGGCTATGGGTTATGTTTTGTGTTTCAAATACTGGAGTAATCAGTTTATTTTCTTGTTGTAAAGTAACTTTTCATTTAGGGCTTAATTTACAGATAAAGAACATGGAGAAATTTTCTATTCAGATGCGAGACAGAAATTAGAAATAAAAAGGGCCAGAATGCAACAACATATATAATCTTGGTGTTAGAAATGTTCAAACACCTGATCCAATAATGCTACGTAATAACTTAAATGTCAGAATATTCTGAACCAAATTTTAAATCCATCACAAAGTCTATGTATGGCCAAGATATCTCAACACTAAAGCGCGTCTTAAAATACAGTTGTTGGGTTTTTTGTTCTGGGACCAAAACAATCAATTCTGGCCATGAGGGATCTACACTAAAAACTGCGCTTAGAGCCCTGTTTTATTGGTCTTTTTTTATGCCTTGAATTTTAATTTTAAAAAGTCAGTGAAACCAAATGCAAAACTTTAATGAAGTCATTTCTGAATTTCTATCTTTGATTGTGTAATTGCGAAATTAAAATAAATTGGTGATTTAAAAAAAAAAAAATTGTGTGATATTAATGTATTCAAAATCAAATAAACATTTTCTTATAATGTCTGTGTAAGCTCTCAGTCGTACAGGAGTTTTCCATCGTAGAACAAGGTTCTTGAGTCATCGACAGCTTTTCCAGCTGTTTCGCAGCGGACAAGCTGGAAACCCACCTGAGCTTGAGTTGTTTGGCAAAGAAAAATGGGCCAAAAATTCCAGTCTCAAGATGTGCAGGACTGATAGAGACGTACCCCAAAAGACTTGCAGCTGTAATTGCAGCAAAAGTGAGTTTGTGTGTGCCCTCAGTCACGTAAAAAGACCAAAGATGTTGTTAGCATTTGGCCTCTGCCAATGTATTCCTTTAGCTCCAAACGGGGGTGAACTTAGAAGCGACCAAGCTCTTCCACGGACACGCACGAAGACCAGACAGGTGTATCAACTCGTCTAAGCTCAGGTAAGAACATCTCAGTATGGAAAAACCGTGGTTGAAGTTTGCAGTTTAAGCACATCTGGGTTGTTTAATTTTAAAATCGATTGTGGTGGTTTATAGAGCCAAAAAGATAAGAACTGAGTCGACCTGAGTGTATGTCCTCACCCAAATCCATTCTTTGATTATCCGCTATAAAAATAGCATTTTCTGTGTCTAGCTACTCATTAGGAGCCGGTTTTGTATGGCTGGCAACAGTAGAATCCAGGATGTTACGCTGCGTACCTTTAATTACAGGAGTTTGAATGCTGTCACAATGCTGAAGTTCCAGTTTCAATCATTGTGCATTAATGTACAATCTTATTATATTAAAGTATAAGCAGGTTTAATGTTAGATCAAATCGATTTTTTTCTTTAAAAAATAAATCGCTGCCGGCCTTGTACCACTAAAAGTCTGTCCAGCCCTGGACAAAGTCCTCCTAAAATAACTACCTCCATAAGAATAATTGGATCCCCCACCACCACCCAACATGCTCCTTTGGCTCCAGTATTTGTATAACCTGTTAACTCAAGCAATCCATTCAGTGTTCCTGAACCTCTGGATCTAAGTACTGGCGTGAGGAGGAGACGGAATCCCAACAGGTTTGGTGAAAGTGTCAGGGCTTTAATATAAAGAGGAGTTTCCTGGAAAACTGCTGTGGGCTGGAGTTTTGGGTGCGGGAGAAAGAGATGGACTAAATATGCAGGATCTAAGAAAGACGCACAAATTGAAACGGAACACCACACTACTTACGTTTTTGATTACCTCAAAAAAGTTGAGTTTTGCATGACATAAAATCCCTTTATGAGAAAAGAGAAGCAACGCACACCAGAAATAGTCTTCGAGGTGCAGATGTAGGGGAAAATCTTCATAAATCAAAAAACAACATCGCACACTCATGAACCGATGTCCAAATTTTTTATAATAGTGATTACGTTTCGACATTAGCCTTCATCAGATCTTTCTTTTTTTGTCTTTGAACCAAAGTGCAAACCTCGGCACGTGGGCAGAGTTTTCTGGGAGCACCTGCAACTGATCTGCAATCAAGCTGAGACAAAGGCCATGCTCTCCAGCAAGACTCTGCCAGATTGTTCCGTCCTGTTAGATGGTGATTTTGTCAATCGGCTAAATACTTACCTGCTTGAAGACTTATTACTTGCCTCCAATTCCTGTTTTTTCAGTTCACCACCCAACGACCCATTCCGAAGACTCCAGACGTGCTGTCAATAAACCAGTCACATTTTTAATCTTGTGTCTATTTTTTGGGTCCTCCATTTTGAGCCGTAACATAAACATGACTCAAGATCTGGAACACAAATACAATGCTCACACACACACACACACATCCATACACATGCACACACGCACATTCACAAGCACAGACATATACTAACAATAAATATTTTCAAAAAAATATTGAGCAATCAGAACGATCAACAAAAACAAACAACAAAACCACAAACAAGCAAATGCTAAGTAAATAAGTCCATTAGTATACAGAAAAAACAGAAACAAATATATAAAAATACAGAATAAAAGTAATAATAATTATAATTATAATTATAATAACAAATATCCAAAGTTTAAAATAATAGTACTACTTCGTTAAAATATCTGGAAAAACAACAGGCATAATCCATATGTTATAGCTCAGATTAGATTTAGTAACGACCATTAATGATTCCATCGTCGGGGTATGAATCCAGATAGAAATAGGCATTGTTTATCCAAATATGGTTTCAATAAGTCTACTGACAGCCCGTATATAACATCCGACAAGCCCTAGTCAGGTGCCCCGTACAAATATTAAAGAGCGCTCACTTACTGCTGATGTCCAATGTATATATATATATATATACATTTATACCTTATTTTAACTTTGGTACAGGTTGAACCTATTCTCCATCGTCTTTGTTACTTGATGTCGGGTAAGTTATGTTTAACTCACAGCGATCTTACACATAGTTTTATAAACTAGAAGGTCTTGGCTTTCAAATGAGGAATCACATTTATGCCGACTCAGATCATTTCTTAGAATAATCATCCACTAACCTTTTTACATTTTCATCAAAATAGGTGACCAATACCACTCTTCTGCTGCTATGTTGTTCTTTTTTCTGTAAATCAGGCCATTTCAGTTCAATTTCTCTCAAACTGGTACCAGCCCTGCCATTTAGCAAGTGTAAAAACCTCAAATCAGTCAAAGTCACAGTTTCTTATAGTGTCAGGTTTTACTGCATCAAGGACAGACGATTATTATGATTTTTTTTTGTGACGCACACATTGTACAAACCTGGAATCTGTCTGACAGCTTCCTCCACGTCCGACCTGAGACACCACAGGACAGAAGAGGAGGATGACATTGCTCTGCTGTAGGTCGTCTGTGGGCGTAACCTTTGACCCCTGAGCGTTCAGCTCAGGGCTGGTCTGCCCCGTGGGTTTTACCAGTGACTATGAGGTACGCCTTCACTGGCTTCACCGCTGGAACCAGAGGCTTAGATGGTCAAGATGCAGCTGCAGAACAACACGGCAATAACACTTACATTCTCTGTTGGAACATTGGTTTCCAATTCTACTCACTGACCTTGGGGCAAATGTTTCTGTGGAAGATGTTCCTCTAAACTCCCAAGGAAATCAGCAAAATCAGCTTTGACGTTTTCATCGATATTGTTCCAGAGGTTACAAGCAGCTGCAAAAGAAAATAGACAATTTAATAATATGGCCCAGGAAGTAATGTTTCTCACTTATTGACGATTTTTTCATTTATCTAATCATTCTCTGCTTTATCTGGAGTCACTGGAGCTGCAGATTTTTGTAAAACACCTTAAACGTCCCTCACTGCTGTCACTTTGTACTAATTCAGTAACGCTAAGGGCAGCTCAAAGTCATGACCTAACAGTATATTCTATGTATTTACCTATTTATGTTTATTTAAATGGAGACAAGTAGATTTCATGGACTAATTCATGGTAATTCCGAATTGGCTCTATGAACACGAGAGACACGTGACTCGCGGTTCTTCCTCTCTCGTTGTTTTCCCAAAGGATTAATGATGTCTTGCACAAATCAATGTATAGTTCCAGAAAACATCTCGGACAGTGAGATACTGACGGAAGTCACTGGCTACGTGTTGGATGTAAATACTGACTGCAGGAAACGTTCATTGAGGAGGACTTTTTATCTCAGAGCTAACAGCAAATATAAAAAAAAACACCACAAAAATTAAACAATTAAAATGTATTTGTAGTATTACATTATTTTCTGAGCAGCTCATTCAATCTTGATGCTATTGTAATTTTTATTATTAGCTTCTAGACAAAAACAGTGAATTTTTAACATGATGCTGTGACTGTCAATCAGGACAATCGTGGCTTTGGTTACAGCAGGCGGCTGCATGGCGCAATTGCAGCTTTTCCGCAGCAGAGGGCGCACTGTACGTTTTTGATGTCACTTGAAGGGGTGCGTACCTATGTTCCCCGGGTCCTATGTTCCCCGGGTCCTATGTTCCCCGGGTGCTATGTTCCCCGAGTCCTATGTTCCTCGGGTGCGATGTTTTTTTTTTCCGTAGGTGAGTTGGTACTTTACCCAATCACAAGTCATGAGAGTAAAATGTCATACATATATCGAGCAGCTTAACCCTGACCCTGCCCTAGCCACTAACCTTAAGGATAGTGGGCTGGTGCCTAATCTTAATCAATAGAAGTGGGGGAACATAGGTACTGGGGAACATAGGTACCGGGGAACATAGGGCTGACCCCACTTGAAGTACGAGTTTTTTAGTATCGTTTTTGGCCAAATGAATTTACCATGTCGGAATTAGCTGCTTGTTTTTACTCGTAACGCCATGAATACATGTTCATTTAGGCGACCTACACACTAAAGCTAAGCAAAAGGATCTTAACTCTGAAGTCTCGCATGTCCTGTAAAGGCTGGACAAACAAAAACTCTCCCAGAGTGAGTTTACTACGTGTTCTAATGAGGATCAGGCGGCGTCGGCGTCTCTGGGAGAGTTTTTTGTTGCTAACTCGGTCCATAGTTGCAGACAGTGCATTGTTAGCTTAAATGCTACGGCAGAGACAGCGATGTTTGAGCCTCTGCATCTGGGAAATATTTTTGGACTAGAGACGACCTGCTGCTGATGGACTTTTCCTCTTCACTCCCGTCCAACAGTCACCTGTACTTTTTATTCACTACGTCAAACTTTATGCGAAAAAAATGTTTCATTCCAAAATGCGCATTAACGCTTATGCGCACAAATCTAAAAAAAACAACTCAAGCGAGCAGAGAAACTTTTTGGTGTTTCCATCAGTCCTTACAAATGCGAAACTTCGAAATGCGCATTAAAGTCCAGTGATGGAAACGCAGTTTGTGACATGTCATCTTGAGCTATTATTTTATTTTTTTGGACAAGACGCTGACTACTGACTCAGAGGGAAATAACGGGACAGGAAGAGCAGTTCCTCCTGAGCATCCATCTGGAAGTAAAGTACATACAAGGCCCAAATAAAATTTTAAACAAACCCCGAGACCAAATGCATAATGTGACATGAAATCGATGCATTTCTGAGTAGAATTTAGGTAGTCCTCTAATATGCCAAAGTAAATAATATCTAAATACTTACACCAATAACAATTTTCACAAGTCAGTGCTCTCAGATTTTCCAGTGGATCCGTTCCAGTGTTTCCAGAAACAATCCAGAGTTTGTTTATAAGAAAAAAGTCAACAACATAACTTTCTGACAAAATCACTGGAAAAGATTTGACTTATGCAGGTCTGACTCTTATGACTAGCTTTAACAAAGATTCCTTTCATAGCCAATGTCTACACATGTCGGACTAAATAAAACAAAACACATAGTTGCCATCAAAAATATAAAAACGGTCACACACCCTAATGTTTGGCTGGACGCCTTAAGCTTTGATTACAGCACATTCTCTGCGGCCTTGTTTCAATATAAGCTTCTACAGAGCCAAAGGATCCAGTGTTGCGTTCATTTGTCACCAAGATCTGTATTGATGATGGGAGAGAGTGACCACTGCGCAAAGCCTTCTCCAACACATCCCAAAGATTCTCCATGGGGTTCAGATGTGAACTCTGCAGCGGACGATCCATGTGTGAAAAATGATGAAACTGTGGTGAGTGGGTCTGGTGTACAGAAAGCACACAGTTTTATCAGGCTACTTTTCACTTTTGATTTGAAACATATCTTTATGACTTTGTTTGTCATGTGAGAAGAAGAATTTCACCGCTGAATTTCTCAACTGAGCACATTTTCTCCAGTTCAGCCTAACCCAAATCTAAAGCTTACATCCTATAGGCCAGTGTAATGCCTAATTTGAAAGCTAAGGTCTACATAACTTATCTAAAAGTGATTGCCGTGTTTTTGTTGCATTTTTGTTGCTTTTTGTTGCAGTGGCTTTGGGATCCGTTCATTTCAAACAGCCGTTCAAAAGACTGGCTCTTTTTAATATGCATTTTGAAAAACACCAGCAAGATAACTCAGAATATCTGAGACGCAATTGATAAAAGGCACTTTTTAAAATTAAAATCATCTAAAAATTACAAATTAAAAAGAGGCCATATCTGTCTGAAAAATCCTTTTTCGCTTTGACTTTGGTTGGGTTCTGGGTAAAATTGATTGAAACAAAAGATCCGGCTTGAGATCGGGTTGGAACCGTTCACCATAAAGAAAACCTTAAAGAGTCGGTCAGTCATGAACGTCACATCACTAACGAACATCAATATCAGCACTTTAATCACTCCTCTGTATTCCAGCAGATGGAGTGAACTCTTTGTTCTCTGCTGGTGTTTTGTGTTCTTGGCTCGCAGAATTATAAAATGGATCACAGCAATTAAGAATTCACAGCAAAAATGTCCAGCCTTTTGAATGAGGAAATGTCCTAAAATGGAGTCCATAACAACTAGGGGAAAAAGTGACTGCAATACATTCATCGAAAAGCCAGAGGCCTCAGATATTTGTGCACCATTGTTTAATTTATTGCATGGAAAAATGTAATGCTGAGCCTTTATTTTGGTCTGTTGAAAGTGTTGCCAGCAGTGGGCGCTAGGACTCCACCTTTGACTGTTACTGTTAAGCAATGTCTTTAATAATGCTTAGTAGATGTGTAATGAAGGCAGGTTGAGCACTAAAATGACCAGTAAGCTGTGTTTTGTTTTTATTGTGTGGAGATGGTAGAGCTCAGTTCTGCAGTGATGGATCCCTCTGAACTGTATCATGGCTGTGAAGAATTACTGTGAGGACGACATGGACAAAAACACAGACCTGGACAAACTCGTCCTCAGACACAAGATCAACTTTGAGACGACTTCATCCAAGAGACGTGACTCTTGACTTACAGCGTCGGCAGCTGAATGTAGTTAATTGCTCATTGCTCACTACATACAGTCTGCTGTCATATCATTATGAAGGAACAACAGTTGAAACATGCATGTGTCACAATAAGAAGTAAAAACACTTTTTTTCCCAAGAGGAAACTTGTCATAATTTCCAGAGCAAAAGAAAAATATATACCAAGCATGTGTTTGATTTATTATCTAGTCACACAATTGTTCAATACAGAGGTGTTGAGTCACAAATGTTATCCTTGAGCTCCCCCTAGAGGATGGCAGACAAAAATGCACAAAACAAGTGAATGCACTGTAGTGTATTGTACTTAAATAAAATAAACAAAACAATTACTAATAAAAGAATACAACAAACAGTCATAACTTTGAGATTGTGTATTTAAAAACAAACAGCCCCCTCTAAGAAACAACGGACCAAATAAATAACTCATGAGACCATACAAATAAAAAGGAGCGGGGTTCGATCCTAACATAATGCGGACTGTTAGAAAGTCAGCTAGTAATAAGTAAAGTCAGTTTGGTGTAGTTTGTTTAAAGTATAAAGGATATTTCATCAGTGACCTGTGAAGAAGCAGGTATCATTTTGGACTTAAACTGAATGACCTGGAGAAGTTTACTATCACACGATTGTAATGGTAACTATACAGCTCTCAAGCCTTAGCACAACCAACCTCTGTTTACACATGTTGTACGGTATAAACAAGCTTTTAAGTTCAAATGGAGTAAAACAAAACAACATTATGAACAAAATTCACACTGCTTACAAAATAGTGGGAAAACTTACAAATAAAACACTTAAACTTATCCTAAGTGACTCGAACAAAGTGGACCTGCCTTGTACTTGGAAAAATTGTAACTCCCAAATGGTAATTTGTTGTCTGTCCTTTTTTTTTCCGTTAAAATGTTAATGAATAAAAAAGTAGAAAGACACCAGACCCCAAAATACTTTGAGCCATATTTATCAAAATGTGGCTGTAAGCCCTTTTCTTAACCAAAAATAATAACGATAACATGAAATACAGTAGTGAAATATAGTGAAACGTAAGGTATATTCCAAGGATGATAGGATTACACGTTGCTATGGTTACGACAGTAGCGGAGTGATATTCAGTTGGATAGTGGCGACGTCACAGCTCTACTTCCAGGTCCGCATAGACCGGCAGATGTGCAAGAAACTGCAAAAAAATCGTCACTACCACAATCTATATTTCTGAAACACAACAGAGTTACTGAACATACTTATCAGGCCCATTAGCCAAAAATGCTGTACCTACTGCTATAAAAGCCATATTTACCAAAATTGCTACATCCGGATTTAGCGGAGAAACATTTCAAAGTCGGCGCAGCAGCAACGCTAAACAAGAAGCAGCAACTTTTGTAAATATTAATTTTGTAGCAGTAGGTATGGCATTTTTGGCTAATGGGCCTGATAAATAAGTAGGTTCAATAACTCTCTGTTGAGTTTCAGATATACCGTTTGTGGTTTTAAGCTTTTTCCTCGCATATTTTCCGACCGGCACGGACCCGGAAGTAGACCTGTGATGTCACACTATCCAACTGAACAACAGTGACTTGAGCTCGGAAGCCATATTAGAAAACAGGTGACTGTTTACTACCATAAAGATTACTTTCACAGAAGAGTACTACCATAAAACCCTTTTTCTACAAATTCAATCCAATGATCATCATAATACTAAACATTAAAAAAAAAAGCAATTAATATGTACACTGGCATTGTAGTAGTAAAAATTACGGCAAAGAACTGAAGATAAATGAATGCACTGACAGTAAACTTTTTTTTTTGGTACAAATACAAAATGGTAAATGGACTCAACTTGTAGCACTTTTCTACCTTGATCAGGCCCAAAGCGCTTTACAGTGAGGAACCAGTCACCCATTCACTCTCTCATCCATACACCAGTGTACGCAGACACTGGAGGCAAGTAGGGCGAAGTGTCTTGCCCAAGGACACATTGACAGTCTGCGTTTGCGGGAGCTTGGATTCGAACCCACAATCTTGCGATCATAAGATGACCCACTCTTGGAGTAGAGTTTGGACTTTTGAAAACCTTTTGTGGTACTTACCTGGGGTGGAAATGATCTTACGTTCATTAATTCTGATAATAAAAGGCATATTTGTATTTGGTCACACATATCACCCCGCCATAGTAGCGTAGGCCATTTTACAGACAGAGTTGCCACACAAAGTAGGCAAAATATGGGTTTTGGTGTGGTTCTTCTTTTACTACTTGTATGTCTATAGCCATTGCAACTTCAAGGTGCACAATATATTCCATGTGGTTATTTTGGGGATTGTCCATAGGACATCACAGTATCTACAGACTAGTGTTCCTTTTCTCCTTTTTGGTTCGTAGCTCGCCACATAACGCTGTAGTGCTGCGCTGCTGGCAACACTTTCCTATAAGGGAGTCGCCTGAAGCCTTAAACAGACTGCGCTCGGAGCTGATTACCTTTCTTTATACTGTCACCATCAACAGACTGTCACACAAACGGCCATCATTACACCCACAGTCACCTCCCACTGTTTCAAAAATACACAATTCACCCACTTTAAAGTTTGCCACGTAGTGATTCCTGGAAAATTACCTCCATCAATGAACTTGACGGCTTGTTTCTGTAGCTTTTTATGTACTGTTTACATTTACTACGCAATGGGAAGGTGTGAAGCCATGTTTGCTAATGCTGTAATTATTTCACAGTTGACATGGCTGCTTATTAAGAGGTAACAGTGTGGGAAGCATAAAAGCAGCATTAATGTTTGTTCAGTTGTTTAAATTGAACTAAATTGGTACTATGGATAAAAAGATACTGGTTTGATACCCCCGACTGATTGTGTATTACTGTTGCAGACTGACCATATGGCCCTCAGACTCTATGGTGCCAGTAAAGGTCAATAGGTTACTGGCCACGGAGGGAGGATGGGGACATTTGTTTGAATACATAAAATAGGTGTGTATTTTGATTCTACATCAATTACGATAATTTACCGTGATATTATTGTGCGGCCCAAAGTTATACAACATATAAAGAGATTAATAAAGGAATTCTCAGATTTTATTGCACAAACAGTAGTGGTATAATCACAGTTACATTCACTTGACTTTGAAGTTTTGTACATTGTATTGTTTTGTTAATGTATCAACTAATACAAATCTTGTATTCTTTTTAATCTTTTGTAAGATCTGTATTAACTCATGAAGTGGCCAGGTTGATTTCAAGGTTTCTCCACCTTGTTGAGGCCTTCTACTCTCAATGATCATCAAGGTGCAGCTCATTTCAAACGATCTTCATTTCAGAGAGGTCATCTGACATCTTGAGCTTGCGCACAAAATCCATCCCATTGTTCACCATGTTTCTAAGAGCAATGAGAATGAGTGTGTCTATGTCATCATCAGTGTCAGTCTCTTCATTGTAGTTTTTCACACCCATGATACAATTCAAAGGGAGCCCCACTGCATGGCTCAACTCTTCCATCTGCACACACAAAGAGGGATACATTTCAGAACACAGAGCAGAGTTTACAACTAAACAATCTTTGCGTGACGTGTTGGCTATGGCTGGCGTGGCACAATGCTGAGTGGTTAACACCTCATGACAAGAATGTCCCTGAAGGCCTTTCTGTGTGCAGTTTGCATGTTCATCCCGTGTTTGGGTGGGTTTCCTCTGAAACCCAAAACATAAGTCATAACCTAAAACATGCATAATAGGTTAAATCTGCTACCACCGCCATACTCCTTGGTATTCTCACTTGAGCTCCATACTGGTACTCAACGGTCTCAACCTGCTAAGTTTCTGCGATCAAACTAGAGCGGGTATTCACAATATAGAATAACATCTTTGAAAATGCGGAGAAATCCGGTAGACTACCTTGGAGAAGAACACATTGTTTGCTAGTATTGTGGAAACCCACCTTTTCCTTCAGAGATTTGCTCAGATAGATGTTGTGGATGTCTTTCTTAATTTCAGGACAGCTCATATCAACATGAGTACCTACGGCTAACTGAGGAATTCCTGAAAACAATCAAGAGAGAGAGAGAGAGTCCATGATGTCCAGATTAAAATCAATCTCAAGCCTATAGTGGGGCAAATATAGACAAGTTTAAGCATACCCAGATCTCTGGCAGTCTCTCGAACCTCCTTCATCTTCTGGATCACTGTGCTGTCGATTTCTACGCAGTTGGCAGAGAGCATTAGGACCAGGACGTGCACCTTGTCGTCAATTTTTGGGTTTTCGATGTAATGAGGGTCGCCTTTTTCGAGTGGAGACATGGGATTGAACTGCAACAAACAATTGTTAATATAACATGGAAGATCAAATCTCAGTCACAGAACAGATATCAGCCTCTTTGAGGCAGGCGGGGGGAGGGAGGGGGTTGGGGGACTGAGCCATGTCTTGTCCCTATAACGGTCTAATGAGAGCATGTGAACGACCCTCTTTTGTTAAGGCTAATTGGTTGGCTACGCCCAGTGACTCAGCAGTAGAGCAGAACAAAGACTTGATGGTTGAGTGATACTGTAAACAACTTGAGTAGGAATGTTTGACAGTTTTGGTTCCCTCCTCCTAGGAAGAGCCTGAGTCTTATTTAGACTGAGCTCCAGTTTGGGTTACAGTGTCTTTTCTGATCTAAAGAGCAATGAAGAAGCTTCTGTGACTATAAGCAAAACGTCCTCAACTTTACCAAAACCCAGTCCAGTCGATGATTTAACCGTTTCTATATATATCATGGCTGTTCTAGATAGCAGGCTAAAACATACCTTAATATGATTCACTTTACTAAACTGGTTGCAGTGGTGGAGTTACCTTGTACCCCTCTTTGACGTGTCCCATCATGGCAGATTTGATGTCCTGAGGATGAATGCCCATTCTGTCTCCTCCCTCCATCCCCATCATGTCATTGAAGACAAACGGGTAGCACTCGTCAGAATGACCTCCCTCTTTGTAAATTCTGTGAGTTTCATACTGAACAAAACAGATGGTTATTATCATTGTCCCTTCAGTCAGTCAAAATAAGAAGCGATAACAATCTTTGAACCTTGAGAGTGAAGCTTCTTGTTTCTGAATCACTGGTGTTAGCTGCGGCTCCAACAGAAATCCTGTCATACAGAGCACTTGCAACTGAGTTGATGAAGCTGGATTTGCCGGCTCCTACTGGGCCATACACGAGGACGCGCAAGTGCTTCTCCCCTTGCCTCGGAGTGTATTTATTTATAACCTCCTGGAGTTTTTTCTTGTCCCTGTGGATGAAAGAAAGATCTAAGTAAAAAACATACAAAAATAAAGAAGTACAGATATTTTGGTGTGTTCTGTTCTGTCTGTTTTCATGCGTAATCATGTGTCCTCCTGCCATTACACCTAAACATCACATCTGCAACACCTACTGATCCGCTGCGTGTTTTTTAATGGCTGCTACAGATTTAGGTCATTTAGATAAAAAGAAATAGGAAATAAGTAAAAATCCTCTTCTGTCTGTGGCGACTGCACTTTGCCAACTTGCACCAGGGTGAGTAACAACAAGGATAAGCCCTGGTCCACAGCCAAATTCAGACAGATTAGGCGAGAGAAAGCTATACGTTTCGGGTGTTGGGATAGAGACTTTGTACAATCAGTGCAGTTACAGTACATATAAAGTGTAGTCCAACTACGTCAAAGCGTCGCGTGGGGGTGGACTGTCCGTGAGAACCTGTTACACTAGTCCTGTACTGATTTTCATGAGAAAGCCCTTGTCAGCACCATGGGAGCACCAGAACTCCCAGCCTGCAGGGCCCGGTGAACAGGCCACCTCTTACAGTACATTACGATCAAACATGTCTGAAGCGTCGAAATCACGTCAAAAGCCTGTAGTTGGCTGCTTGTGCCTTTTGATTTAGACCAGGGGTCACAAATTAAATTTCACCAAGGTCGGAAATGAAAAAAAATTGTCAAGCAAAGGTCCAGGGTTAATTCATATTTATATCAAGATTTTTAAGCCTTTTTTAAATCTATTTCTGTTATTTGAACATAATGCAATCAAGTGAATCCTGTTACTGTTTTTTTTGCTCTAAAAATAAGTTTTGGCTTCTAAATAACAGAGTGCATAGGCTATTGTTGCCTCTGTTATACACAATGTGCACATAATGACAGTGATGTGTTTCTCCTCTTTGCTCAGTTCAACACACTGAGTCCTGCTTAGTCCAGGTTTAGACCTGGTTTAGTCCTGGCTTAGTCCAGGTTTAGTCCTGGTTCTGACCTGCTCGCTGCCAATCGGGAAACAGCCAGGCTATTTGCACATTACGGCCGTGCGTGCATATTTAATTGGGGCGTCCTCCGCTTTTGTTTTTAGCAAGCCGTATTTCAGTCATCCCGAAACCATTTCTAAAAATTTAAAAAGTATCATGGAACTAAGGTGTTGGACTTTCTCTTTCTGTTCATCTGGGCTGTAGTTTACAACTCTGGTGCAGTCAGAGAGGGAGAGAGAGAGTGAGAGAGAGCGCAGACGCAGCCGCTTGTCTGAGAGGATTCAGGGTCAGGTCCTGATGGGCTAACGCATGGGTCCGGATCCAGACCTCCAGACGTCCGCCGTTTAGTGACCTCTGATTTAGACGCATCTGACGTGCGACTTCACAAAGTATGCTCACTTAATGCTTTATGAAGTTGCTGGTTTTATTGTTTTTTATTAGTGCTTATTTCTTAATTGGACTAGCCGGGAAAATCGACTTGCTCACTGCTCATGTAACTGCAATAAAAGAGATGTATTTAATTAGCAGGGAGCTGAGAAATGCGAAAAAAATATACAAAATACATTGTTTGGTCAAATATTTTTGCCAGTAGCCCTGAGCAAGTCTATGTGTGGACAGTGCCTAAAGAAGAGTGTTCCTTACCCCCAGTCAAGCTTCCTCCAGGGCGTGTCAAACACTGAAAATGTGAATTACATAGTTATTAACAGTATATATTCTTCTTTTGCTTTCCTCTTTTTTCAGTTTAAATGAATAAATGAAGACTGGTTACAGTCACTGTAATAAATTCTGCACATGAAATAGATGAGATAGATAAGATACTTACAAGGAGTACGAGGAGCTTTGAGGAACAAGACAGAAAAATAAAAAATGTCAGCACTTTAATCCAAACACATTCTGCAATTTAAAATATGTTAATTCTGGACTTACGAGGAGGAGCTTGAACTGTCAACACAAGCAGCAGCACAATGAGTTAGAACAGGTTAATATACAGTACACGCAGTCATTATAACAAACAGTGAATAGAGAGTTCTGAAGGAATTTCTTACCATATACTGTCTCTGTTAAATAAAAACAAAAAACAACAACAAAAAAGTCAGAATTTCATTAAAAGAATCATCAGAAAAGATAAGTTTCATCACATCACACACATTTTACCGTACATTTCTATTTATGAGCAATGTTGAAATTGAACTTACTTGTAGGACCAGGAACTTCAACTGCCAACACAAAAGCATGCAGTTTTACAATCATTATATTGAATAGTGAATCAAGTTATGAAAAAAATATCTTACTGAACACCGTCTTTGTCTTTGACTCTGTTGAACACAAAACATGACAACAGAAAAATCAATACATTATAAAAGAAATTATTCGTAACAGACAGTGGATATAAAAGGTTTAAGTATGTATTTATTTAAGGGACATTTTACCTGTTGTGCCCATGGTTTGAAAATGTTATCTAAAACAGACACAAAGATTTTTAAAGGCTTTATATTACACCTACAACTAAAATCTCTAAGCCTATCAAAAATGTGATTAGAATGACTGAGGATCACATAGGTCAAATGAAAAGTATGCATAAAATTAAAAAGTCAAGGCAAGATCTATCAAGATATATATATATATATATATATATATATATATATATATATATATATATATATATATTACAAGGAGTAAATTGAAAAATAATTACCTGTAGGGTCTTCAATAATTCTGTGTGCCGATAGAAAATTAAGTGTGCCTCAGGGACTGAGAGAGCTTTTTATGGGCTTTAGTCTCTGGGCTGGCCACTTTGCGCCGCCCCAGAGCCATTGAACCTTGTCAGTACTTTATTTTACACCTTTATGAGGAATAATTGACACCATATTGCATTTGTGCTGACAGATAAGCTTTAAAACTATTTGACAGTTTTGGTTTCCTTTAGATAAGCTCAGAGTCATTAAATTATTAGAGGTCCAGGTCCACCAGGTCCAGGTTCCATTTGGACAGTTACCATAGTTACCATCAACCATAAAGTTCAATTAATATAGAAATGTTGTTAGCTATCTGAGCCTGTTGATACAAATGTGTACACTTTATTAGCAAGCTTTTTACCGGACCTGTGTAAATTGAGCTTTCTGTCCCTATACATATAAATCAGCCAGGCGTTATTATTTAAGTATGGCAAGGCATGACATGTCCATTTAAAGACATTTATATTATTACTGTGCTATCATTATCAAATACATTATGAGATGATGTTCAGTGGGCAGTGGATGCGTGTCCGACCCCACAAAAAGCAGAAACAAAATATGATTAGGCATTAAGATCAGAGGTCATTTTTATATGATAATTCTAATCTTAAGTAAAATATAAAAAGGTCTGAGCATTTATAAAGGATTTTTAACGAGGCTTTGACCTCACCTAAACGTGGTAGATGGTTTTACTTAGGAACCACAAGCTGGAACTGACCCCCAGACCTAAGAGCGCATGGGGTTCGTAGATTTGGATTAGGTCTGTGATGCACTGAGGGGCCAGTCCATTCAAAGCTTTAAAAACAAACAATTCAATCTTAGAATCAATTCTAAAATTAACAGGAAGCCAATGCAGAGATAAGAGGATTGGTGAAATATTTTTATACTGTTAGGTTCTTGTTAAAAGCCGTGCAGCTGTGTTCTGGACTAACTGCAAGCGCCAAAGAGCATTGTGGCTGATTCCTGTATAGTGCGCATTGCAGTCGTCCGGGCAAGTAAAGCATGCGTGACTTGTTCAAAGCTTTTAAAAGTTAAACAAAGTTTCATGTTGGCTAAAAGACGAAGGTGATAAAAACTAGATTTAACGACCGAGCGTTCTCCCTGTCGGCCCTAAGCTGTGGAACGCCCTGCCCCTCCATGTCCGAACAGCCCCCACAGTGGAGTGTTTTAAGTCTTCTCTTAAGGCCCACTTTTATTCTTTGGCTTTTAACACCACATGTTTTATGTGGTCCTTTGTGTCTTTTATTTAATACTGTATTATTGTTTTTAATAAAATTGTTTTTAACATTTTAATCAAAATGGGTTAAACTTTTTTATTGTATCTTAGCTATGTATTTTATGTTTAATTATTTTTTGATTTTAGTTATGTATGAACTGTGCTCTAGAAATACACTTGCCTTGCCTATTTAATGTTTTTTGTTGATTATGTTTTTATTCTTATACTGTCGAATTTACGTACAGCACTTTGGAAACACTTGTATATAAAATGTGCTATATAAATGAGTTTTTTTTTCAAATGAATATATGTATTAAAAAAAAAATATATATATATATATATATTGAAAAAACAAACAAACGGATAAAGCATACACAAAATGTTTAAATCATATTTATATTTTAAATGTACAAGTGGTGTCATTTTGCCTGATTTGTTGTAAAAGTAGTTTGTTCTTGTGTGTTCTGCATTTCAGTTCTGATGGATTTGACTTTTGTGGAGGAGAAATTAGAAAATATCATTATGAACTTTTATCGAATGGAAATATTTGTCCTCACAATGCACATTGTGACTTCCATAAAAGGTTGTTATTTCAGTTGTAAAGATAAACAGCAATAAAGAAGTCTAAAGACAAAAGTGAAAGACTCCTTGATTTCTTGGAAACGGCCTGTTACTTGTAAGTGGATATTATTTGATTGATTGATTGATATTTTATGCACATGACTTCTGTAGAACTTCTACACAGTTTCCAAAAAATAATATAGAATAATAGAATCATTTAGAATGGTGAAATCCATTAATCAATTAATTCAGGAACTACATGAATGGAACAGACTTTAACATGTAAGGGCCACAGTGTTTCAGTTGGTTTGAACATGCTGCAAATGTGTAAAATAACACACACACAAAAACAAATTTTTGCTTATTGAAAACAACAATTTAAAGGCCAAATCTGTGCTAAACTGTAGCTTTAGTGTCATTTTCGGTCAGGTATTCACAGTGTCATATATATATATACACCAGGGTGCTCAGAGAAGAGCTGGAGAAGGCCTGCAGGGTAAAGGCATCAGTAGGAGCAATAGGTGGTGAATCGGTCTGGGCTCATTAGGAGGGCTAAAAATACATTATTTTAACATTTGTAGATTCTGTCTAGTCCCTTTAATGTATTCTATTGGACTTTTGTGTGTTGGAGTAAGGCACCTCGAGTTGCTATTCAGCATGAAATGTGCCCTATAAATAGGGTGACCATACGTCCTGAAAAATTTGGGTCACTCTCGAAATCCAGAATACAACCCAAATTGTCCCGATATATATATATATATATATATAATTTTTGGGAACTAAGTTACTAACTCCCTTATTTTTGTTCTATAGGCGGTAGCTGACTGTGAACATGGAGTTGTATATAGCTACTGTCAGAAAGACTTGTTTATAATCAATGTATAGTTCCATTTTACAGTTACACTTTGTTTACCATCACCTAGCAACCATCACTCACTTTACATAGCAACCACTTCACTGCTGAATCATTCTCCTTTCCTTGGTGTGCGTTATCTTTTATAAAGTGAGTATTTGTTGTTAACTTCCTTTTCTATTAGTTTCCAAATTAGATAGATTACGTTTTATGTGATGAATTTATAACTGTTAAATATATGAAATCAGTCAAGACCAATCTCCACTTAGTGTGGGATTTCAGTTAGCCTTCAACTGCTACTAATTTTCCTTCCCTTTTCTCTGTCTCCTTTCAGACCACACACACATACACATATCCACAGACAAACCTGTATCCAATCTTCCTACGCCACCTACCAATCATCTGTCAATGTATGCTGTATAATCAATCAATGTTGCTGTACCAATCATCTGCTGTTCACAATTAAATGTTGAAGAAGCAAGCGGCAAGATCCAGTGTCCTGATTCCCTAACCAGAATCAACTGTCCATATTGGCCGCTCCAGCCAAGCGTGTTATTTTATATATTTGACGTGGAGTTTGTCACAATAGTTACAGAAAACGTAATTCTTGCCTTAATATGTTTTTTTTTTAATTCCCTTACTTTAATTTGCTCTGCTCTGCTTGTGTTAAATCCCACCCTCCAAACAAACAAACGGGCAAAGCATACAAATGATTTTATTAATACAATGATCAATAAATGAATGTACAAATTACATTTTTAAAAATGTTGAAATTATATTTATATTTTAAATCTACAAGTGGTGTCATTTTGCCTAATACGGGTGTGTTGTAAAAGTAGTTTGTTCTTGTGTGTTCTGCATTTCAGTTCTGATGGATTTGAGTTTTTTTGGAGGAGAAATAAGAAAATATTATCAATTTGTAAAAAAAAAAAGATAATTCATATGAACTGTACAACTTGTATCGAACGGAAATATTTGTCCTCACGATGCACATTGTGACTTCCATCAAATGTTGTTATTTCAGTTGTAAAGATAAACAGCAATAAAGAAGTCTAAAGACAAAAGTGAAAGACTCCTTGATTTCTTGGAAACGGCCTGTTACTTGTAAGTGGATATTATTTGATTGATTGATTGATATTTTATGCACATGACTTCTGTAGAACTTCTACACAGTTTCCAAAAAATAATATAGAATAATAGAATAATTTAGAATGGTGAAATCCATCCAAATTCAGAATACAACCCAAATTGTCCCAATATATATATATATTATCTTTGGGAACTAAGTAACTAACTCGTTGTTAGTGTTCTCCTTGTTCTCATGATGCACATTGAGACTTCCATAACAGATTGTGATTTCAGTTGTAAAGATAAACAGCAATAAAGAAGTCTAAAAACAAAAGTGAAAGACTCTTGAAAGATTTCTTGTAAACGGTCTATTACTTGTAAGTGGATATTATTTGAGAAAACATTTACCATTATAAAGGAGCATCTTTTTGCAGATATAGTGTTTAATGTTTCAGAATGGGTTTTGAAGTTGGCGGAAAAAAAAGGGTTTTGGAGGAGACATATGGGCACATATAGTTCACAGTGAATATAGACAGCTGTTACAAAACCTCCTGAAAAATAGACCATCCATCCATTTTCTTCCGCTTTATCCGGGGCCGGGTCGCGGGGGCAGCAGTCTCAGCAGAGATGCCCAGACTTCCCGATCCACGCACACCTCCTCCAGCTGTTCTGGGGGGACCCCGAGGCGACACCAGGCCAGCTCGGAGACATAGTCCCACCAGCGTGTCCTGGGCCTTCCACGAGGCCTCCTCCCAGTGGGACATGCCTGGAGCACCTCCCGAGGGAGGCGACCAGGAGGCATCCGGAACAGATGCCCTAGCCACCTCAGCTGGCTCCTTTCGACGTGGAGGAGTAGCGACTCTACTCCGAGCTCCTCCCGGGTAACTGGGCTCCTCACCCGATCTCGGAGGGTGCGCCCAGCCACCCTGCTTAGGAAACTCATTTCGGCCGCTTGTATTTGCGATCTTGTCCTTTCGGTCGTTACCCAGATCTCATGACCATAGGTGAGGGTGGGAACGTAGATCGATCGGTGAATCGAGAGCTTTGCCTCAGACTCAGCTCCCTCTTCACCACAACAGTCCGATACAGCGACCGCATCACTGCTGACGCCGCACCGATCCGTCTATGGATCTCACGCTCCATCCGTCCCTGCGCACGCGGACCAGGTCGTCGAGGCACCTGCCTTTGACTGCCACCCAGTCCTCTCTGCACCCGACCCCTACGGATCCCTCTGCGGGTGGTGGGTCCACAGGAGGGCGGGCCCACGTCGTCCCATGGGCAGAGGCCCGACCACCGGACGCTCGCATTCGAAATAGACATTGATTAAAATTTCGTTTTTAAGTAAAAATTAACATATAGGGAATATTTTATCCACATTTCCCACTGGCATCATCGACTTAATGATTTGTAACTCAGCTTGAAAATGGAAATTGAAAACAAACAAAAAATATATATATATTTCAGTGGGTGTTATTGCGAGGCAAGTTCCAGACGACATTGAGACATTAGTGTCAAAGCGATTAAAATAAAGGAAGATATTAATACAATAGAGATATGGTAAGGGAATAATACTGGCACGACATGATTGAAAAGGAATCAGCTACCTCAATATTTTTGAGTCATGTAATCACATTCCCAAAAAATACAAATATTCTTTACTTTATATATTTAGAAGATGATGAAAACATATATTGATACAAAAGTTAAAAAGGTGAATCAACTGCAATTTAAAAAAGAAAAGATAAGAAATTTGTTTTGAAACTAAATCTGTTTTATAGCTTACAGTGAATGGCCAATGAATAACCACTCCCAGCATCATAAAATGTACATGACTCAGCAGTTAAAGAGAGCAGAAGGTGCAGCTCTCTCTCTCTCTCTGTCTCTTCTCTGTGGATAGACAGTACTTTGACAGTTTTTCCACAATCTGCTGATCATCTGGACTGAAATGGGACCTTATTTGAGCAATTTCTTGGAGGGTGCGCCCAGCCACCCTGCTTACCCATGTAAGTTATTGAAATGTCAAAATAGCTTTTGTCTTTATTGCTTTTACACATTTTATTGTGTAGTTGTCTAATGGCAAAGTACTTTAACCGTACCTGTTTTTAAAAGTGTGAACCGTTGTGCTAGCATTGATTGCTTTAATTTGCAGGGAAGTCAATATCCAGTTTCCAGGTCCAGTCTGCTAGCCTTGTAGTTTGAACTTTGACAACATTAATTGTTCCTTTATTTTGTCCTTTATATAAATTAAATTGAATTACTATAATAATTCACAAATCATTCAGCCCTAAAATGAATTTTCAAATGTTTTTTTCAAATGTTCTTGTAAACTGTTACTCCAGCCAGGACACATTCAGAATGCTATTCCATGGAACAAAAAGTAAGACATTTTTTTCTGCTCCTTTAATAATAAGGTTGTGTGTGTGTGTGAAAACAAAGTTATTTGTTTCAACAGAAAAAGATGATGGACGAAGTGTTCAATATCTTGACTTCTGAAGAAATGTATGAGTGTAAGGATGATCTTTTTTTTTAAATAATTATTGATGCGTATTGAATCCCTTCTCACCATGCAGTACAGTACTATATTATACTCCGCAGTCTGGCACTAGTGAGTGTCATTGTCATTGTCCAATCATCCCTCAAAGCAATCACTGCTGCCCGATATTCATCATCAAAGCTGTTACTGCCACTGGAATATCTGGCATGTTTACTTTCTGTGGAAAAAGCTGTCTCCTCAGGCGTCTTTGAGCATATCTCATGTTAAATCTGCAACTTAGACCTTCCCCAGACTGGCCATAAAAGGTACACTTGGGTATATGACACAAAGGGCTTAAGCCTGAGAGGTCACAGGTCGTAAGAATGAGGAACATTTAAGTCAGAAGTGCACTCTGTTCCTGTAGTTTTTGCATGCCAGTCAACTGTAAAATCAGGCTCATATTTTATTAACACGAGACTAACAAAAAGAAAGAACTTTAATCTGGAGGATATCGCTTTGGTATTGGACCAAAAAGAGTCACCTTTAGAAATATGCTACTGTATTTAGGATAATGTTGATTGATACATTTACATTCTGTCATCAAAATGTAAAATAATTGATGCTTCCTTAAAATTTTATAAAGTTTTACAATGCATACAATTAAAAGTAAAGTAAAAATGTTGATTTTAAAAAAGTGTGTGCGATATTTGTAGGAATATGTGTTTTATTTATAAATCTACTTTGCTATTGACTGTTGCCTGCTGCCAGTGAAAAGTTGTCGCTGTAAAGCAGTCGATAAAAGCCATGAGTATGACTGTCATTACATTTCTGTAGCAAATATGATACACACACATTACATAAACTGTGTTCTTTGTGTAGATGCCACTACTTTGAATCTTTCAGGAGACATTCGATTTAATCAAAACGGTAAGTCATTTGAGTCATCTTCTGTACTCTGTAGTTGACATTTCGCCTCTCATCCACAAGGCTTTGTCAGCGACAATAAAGTTTCTAGCTCAGATCACAGACCAGACCACAGGTAGTTTAGCTTGGCTAACTCCCTCCCCTCTAGGCGCATTGAGTTTCCTTTGTGTACGAAATGCGTGGTATAAATAAACTTGCCTTGCCTCTATTAACTGCTACCCTAACCTGTGTGTAAACATCTTTGTAGTTCTAAGCTCTAACGACCTAACATCTGAGTTTCAGTTCGAATGACCCTAATCTCAGTTGATCACTCCTAATTACCTGCCTATTGATCTGACCTGGGCTGAGTTTCAGCCTCATTAGTATGACAGAGCTCTCCAGGCTTGGGTTACAGAAAGCTGCTGTACAGTGGAGACAGGTGAAACCTAAACCCCTCCATTCCTGTTCATGGAGGGATTTAGTTTCTTCACAAAATTTGCTTATTTGACTCCTCTTTCAAACCAACATTTTTCTTTAGATAAAATTTGCAACGAATAGAATAAACCACATTGCTCTGTTTGTGGCGTGGGGTTTTGGCTTTAGGATGAACACATTTTTGTTAACTGATTTGTGATACACTGGGATTTTAGGAACTTCAGAGGAGTCAAAGAAGCATTTTTTTTGTAACAAGAAAAAAAAACCCTCTATGAACAGGAATGGAGGTCTGAGGTTTCACCTGTCAGCTCTATACTTTTTTTTATGTATTTATTGATTTATTTAGTCGGGACAGTGCATGTTAATGAACATACATGGGTCTCATGCATGTAAACAAGCCACACCGGATTGTAGCCTTGGGCTAATTTGCATCCGTCATCCTCCATGCGCACTCTCAAGCACACTCTCATTCATCCTGGCCTATTGTACATGTTTTTAGTGGTAGGGGAAACCGGAGTACCCGGAGGAAACCTACGCAGACACGGGGAGAACATGCAAACTCCACACAGAAAGGCTCCGTCCAGGTGGGAATGGAACCCCGGACCTTCTAGCACGAGCGCTAACCGCTGTGCTACCGTTCCGCCATACTGCAGCTTTCTGCGCCTTGGCAGTGATCAATGGAGAGTAGGGTTGTTCAGACTGAAACTCAGGCGTGAGTTGACTTGTCAAGGCTTAGAACTACAAAGGTGAGAACCCACAGGTGAGAGTAGCTGTTGATAGAGGAGACTTTGGGTTAATCAGTCCACAGTATATTTTGCCAGTAGTGCTGTGGAGCATCAAAGAGCTCTTTCACAAACTAAAGTTAAATAGTTTGGGAGAAACACACAACGTCATGTGTGGAGGAAAAATGGAACAGCACATTAACATCTAAACCCTCTCCTCACTGTGAAGTCTGGGGATGGTCATGGTGTGGGGCTGTTTTGTTACAGCAGGGCCTGGACAATCATCATTAGAAAAAATAATTCACAAGTTTATCAAGATATATTGCAGAAAGACCTAAGACATTCACAACATGCACGGAATAAGTAAGTGAACTCTTGTATTAAATATCTGCTGATGCTTATTTTGCAGCAATCACTGCTTTCCTGTAGTTGTAGATCAGACGCTCAAACGATCAGGATGAATCTGGGATCATTCCTCTTTACAAAACTGCTGCAGTTAAATGAGATTCAGGCGGTGAATTTACTTATTCCACGCTCTCCTGTTACATGTTATGGTCAATAAAAATATGATAAAATGTAAATGTTTGGGTGGTATTAGTTTAGTTGTGATTTTAATAAAGATCAGACCACATTTTATGACCAATTTAGGCAGAAATGTGAGAGATTCCAAACGAAACGGTGTACTTACTTTTTCCTCCCACTGTATGCACTTGGTGTATCTCATCTTTATTTATTTGAACATTTTTCAATGAATGTAGTTGTATTATTATTATTATTATTAAAAAGAGTAGGAAGAAAAGTTTACATACGCTGACCCGAGCTCCTTTCTTTTTTGTTGTAGACGTTTTTCTGTTCCTGAAATGGATGAAATTACTTGAATCATTTGTGAAATACCTGCAGTACCAACACTCAGGTAAGAAAGAGCAAAAATACAGTATTTTGAGACCCAAAAATAAAGGTATATGCATCTGTGTTCAGAAACATATCATAATTTTTTTTTTTTTTTTTTGAACAAAAGTGTTTATTGTTGTTCTTCACATTCTTATCTTCACATATTTTGTGTGATATCAAAAGTTTCAAATGTTTACAGTACAAGAAGAAAATACACTTTTTTAAACAAAATAAGATGAAAAAAGAACAACAGCAAAAAACAAAGCAAAAAAAATAAATAAAAATGGCTCGGCAGATTAGTACCTAACTAAATATCTTGTTGCAATTTTTTTCTCTCTTTGAACATGTTTATGTATCCAAATGTACATAAATGGCTTTAGCGAAATAGGAATCGTTACGTCAAATTCAAATATTTTACCAATGGGGCCCATCTTTTTTCAAATATATCTACGCTAAGATTTAGATTCGAGGTTATTTTTTCCATTGTGTACACCTGTATGACTCTGTCCTTCCATTGATTTATTGTAGGGGGTAATGGTTTGTACCAGGATACAGTTATAGTTTTTTTTCGCTACCAATACAAGGACCTTCAACAGATATCTTTTGTCTTTACTCAAAACATCACACACATCATTTCCAGTTCCCACTTTTCCTTTATCTCAAGAGAACTCCTTGACATACTTAATTGTAAGTGTTTGTACAAATATGACACAATTTTATCACATTTGGCTTTTTTTCTGACCTTTATGAAAAACGTCTCTAAATAACATATCATAATTTAAACTGTGGTTATGCCCCTTACCACTGAATATGTCACTAATTTCTTTTTTAATTTCTTCCTATGCAGAAAGACAAAAAAAGCAAGGTATTGGCGCGGATGTTTTTACAAGCTGTGGACATAACCTGGGCCCATAGTTATAGTATACAGGATATCAATGATTATTTATTCAGCCCCATTCATTATAATGGTACCGAGTCATCTGTGAAATTAACATGGCTGCTCGATCTCCTCCTACGAAGCCTGTTCCATAGAAGGGCAAAAGGGCGAGAAGCCTTGCAGTCGTGGGGCGGGCGGAGCCACCACAGAGTTACAGCGCCTGCCAGTCAATGCACTGAAAAGGCTTCCACTTTTTAGTAGTGCTGATATACAAAAAAAAAAACAGCGTGGTTAAAAATATTTCACCCAGCCCAGCGTTGTTACAAGGGTCATGGCAATTTTTAGAAAAAATAAAACCCTTTAGAGCCAGGCTTTTAAGCAGTGCTATGGAAGGTCAACGTGCTCATTGAAACGCTGTCCATCAAGTGTCATTTGGAGTTGCCCTTAGCCACTAGTGGGTGGTACTACAGCAATGTCAGCTTCCCGCCATGAAGACCATAGAGAAGCGCGTTCCTCGCCCATTGCTTGGGCCTTTCTCACTAAAGAACATCTTTTTATATATATTTTTAGTACAGTGTTAAAAGGTTTAAAGAAAAGATAATTTTTATTTCACATTCTTTTCTCATATTTTCTAGGGGAGCCAATGTCTCTTGAGAGTCCTACATGTACCTCGCTTTGGTCACCTGAACGTGCAGGTATGTTCGCCAGTACCTATGTCCCTGTGTCCTCATACAGGGAACATGGGTATGCACTCTGTTTTGATATCACCACAGTGGATGGTGCTCTGATTCTGTGCTTACTGTAGGCCACAGCACTCGTGTACCAGAGCCTCCAGCTCCAGTGACGAAGGCTTTGAAGGTGTTCCTCCTCACCACAGCTCAGACTCATGGGGCTGACCTGCAGATCCTGGATCAGCTGAAGGCCCAGGGGTCAAGAGTGATGGCTACAGACGACCCTCAGCAGTGTGATGTCATCCTCCTCTTCTGTCCAATCGTGTCGCGAATCGGCTCTGATGTGGATGTAGCTGTCAAAAAGATTCCAGGTTTCGATCAATATACTACTATTCATTTCACTCACTGATGTGGCAACAGGTGCAGACAGAAAAAAGGAAGTGACTCCAAAAACGTTTCACGTTTCAATGTAGAACAAGAATGATAGAACCTAATGCATCCATTGATTTCGAGTCGTGTCGGAAAACGCAGTGGCCCGGCGCTCAGTAGCAGCTGTGGGCACTGGCGGACGTCGGTTTTTGGTCGACTCCGGCTCTCAGGAGAGTTTGGTCCATCCCTCCGGTCCAGATGTGTCGGGCCGCGGCAGTGGCCCATTGCTAAACGCGGCTAATGGTTCTCACATTGGAACTTTTGGCACAAAACAGACGACTGTATGTTTCCACGGGCGTGAGTACGAGTGGGACTTTGTAGTTGCCTCTGTGACTGTTCCAATTATTGGTGTTGATTTTTGTGTGCTCATGGCTTGTTAGTTGATGTTGGCTTATTGATGCTGTAACTTTTGCCACTTTTCCTTGTGAATTAGCTTGTGAATCAGCTATCGCTAAGGAGGAGTTCGCCACCATGGAGAGGTTGGGTGAGACGCTCTAACAGCCCGTGGGCTTCCCCCTTCCCTCATGGCGCCCGTGTCGACGTTTGAACAACGTAACGAACCCAGACCGTTACCCTATTCCACACATTCAAGATTTTTCTGCGCGGTTGTCTGGTGCCTCAGTTTTTTTCTAAGGTGAACCTGGTGCGCAGACTTTTCAGAGGTTGATGGACTTTTGGTGGCCAGCTCATCTGCTGACGAGCACCTCCCGCACCTCAAAGAAGTTTTCCAAGTTTAAACGCACATGGCCTGATAAATGTCAAATGTTTGGGTTGCCAGTGATTGATTTTTTTAAGCCATCGCATTTCTGCACGCAGCGCGGTTCCTTTGCCTGCAAAAGTAAGTCCAGGCGGTGGCAGATTTTCCCCGTCCAGTTGCAGTCAAGGCGTTACAGGAGTTTTTGGGCATTGGGAACTACTACAATAGATTTATTCCTCGCGCTGCCCACCCCCTACAGCCGCTTTACGATGCTTTGCGTTTGCGTAAGGCCACTGACACCGTTGGACCGGACTGGTATGTTACTTTTGAGGGAGCTAAGTCTGCGTTAGCTAGTGCAGCTCTCCTCGCCCACCCTGACCCAGATGCTCCTATCGCTCTGACAACCGATGCGTCCAACTTAGCTGTTGGGGCTGTTGTGAAGCAGCGGGTGGGAGACACGTGGCAGCCCCTTGCGTTTTTTAGTCGCAAGTTGCGGGACTGCGAGCGTAAGTACAGCGTTTTTGACCGTGAGTTGTTGGCACTGTTTTTGGCTACTTGGCATTTTCGTTTCCTGTGATAGGGTCGTTCTTTTACAGCTTACGTGGACCATAAACCGCTGACGTTTGCTATGTCTAAAGTAACTGAACCCTGGTCGGCGCATCAGCAGCGCCACTTAGCGGCTATTTCTGAGTTTACTACTGACATACGTCAAGTCGCAGGGAAGTCCAAATTGGTTGCGGATTGTCTCTCCCGCATGCTGGTTTGCCTTGTGCTTCCCGGGATGGATTTTGCTGAGATGGCGGCCGAGCAGCCTGGCGACGCGGATATCCTTGCCCTTCGCTCCGGCGGTTCAGGCCTTAAGCTTGAGGAGCATGTGTCTCACACCCAGGTGTGGGCGCATCGGTGAAGCTTGTCAGTTCCCGTTTTGTCTGGCCTGGTTTACGCAAAGACGTTGTGCAAAGACGTTGCGTTGGCATCTTGCGTTGCGTGCCAGCGTGCCAAAGTGCACTGGCATACCAAAGCCCCTCTATAGCCTTTTCTGAATCCAGCCAGGCGTTTTGATCATATACAGGTGGATCTGGTTGGTCCTCTCCTGCCTTCGAAGGATTTTACTCATCTGTTCACTATGGTGGATCGGAACACCAGGTGGCCAGAGGTGGTGCCTCTGTCCTCCACCACATCTGCTGATGTGGTGCGTTTCTCTCTGCTTGGGTCGCTCGTTTCAGCGTGCCTTCAGACATTACTTCTGACAGAGGCCCTCACTTCGTTTCGGACCTTTGGTCGGGTATGGAGCGTTCCTTGGGTGTGCAGGTGCACCGTACCACGGTATACCACCCTCAGGCAAACAGGTTGTGTGAGCGTTTCCATCGTTCGCTCAAGGCAGCTTTGCGCGCCGCGCTTACCGATGACGGTTGGGTGGTTTGTTTGCCGTGGGTTTTGCTCGGGCTGTGCTCAGCTCCTAAGGAGGACCTTGACGCTTCATTTGGCAAACAACTGATTGTACTCATGTAGCTGATGGCATAGTCTGTGTTGTAGACAACATGGGAACACGGACTGAAAGAGTGAAAACAGCTGAATCTAGATCTCAGGTCAGACCACAGATCGCTCCAACATGTATGCAAAATGCCTTGCTTTCAACACCAACACAATAATTGCCAGTCGGTCCTGGTCGAGCAGGTTTTGACCGTCCGGATATATGTGTTTGTTGTGGACAGCACCGTCGGTCTGTGGAGGTCGATGAAGCATGTTTTGGCCGATTGCGTCTCTCGTCGCTGTGATTGGCCGAGTGCCACCGGCTGGTCAGTGAATCAGCTATATTAGGAGAACTTTTCTACTGTGTTTTAGGGTTATTAAAACTCTCTAAATTTGGCTTTATCCCTCACGCTAATTTGCCATACGTACTGCACAGTATTTTATCAATTAGCTGGAAAAATATACAACCCTCTTTGTGACATAAACAGAAATAAAAAGGCGACAGATACTACCACCACACTGTTTGAACGGGGACCAAGGCATTTTGTTACAATTTAATATACGTACGCTACACACATTATGTACACACGCATTGTGCAGCTGCCGGGCTCGGTCTGGGGTTTAGGTCGCTTCAGTGCAGAAGTTGCTCTTAACAAGTGAGACAGGGGCAAACAAGCGACGGTTTGGTGTGAATCGTCCTTAAGAGAAAACAAAATACAATAAAGGCCAAAGGGAGTTGGCTAAAGCCAGTGAACCACATCGCACCCGTCCTCCAACAACTCCACTGGCTCCCCATTAAACACCGCATAGACTACAAAATCCTGCCCCTCACATTCAAATCATCCATAACCTCGCCCCTCCACCTGGCTGACCTCCTTCATATCTACACACCTGTTCACTCTCTCCTCCTCCTCGCTCCAGTACATGGTCCCTCCGGCCCAACTCGTCACTATGGGGAGCAGCGCCTTCAGCCGCTCTGCTCCCCAGCTCTGGAACTCTCGTCCTCCTGACCTCCGCAACACCTGTTAGAGAATCAAATGAAATTGCTATTTATCATACAGGTCTCAAGCTGTATAGACGTACTATCTCTGTCGTAGCCTTGACTGTGGTCCTCATGCGCCTACCCTTAGCCACTAAAAGTTTTGCATATCAGTATGACACTCGACAGAGAGTATTTATCCCTCTTCTGTGGAAGCATAGGCATACTTGGCAAGTTTATTTTTAGAGCACAATTCATACACAAGGCAATTCAAAGTGCTTCACAGTTGCATAAAATTACAAGAAAACAGATCAAATCAATCATTAAAAAATCAACATAAAAATGTATCAATGACAGTAAAAGGCAAGAGTGTAGATAAAATACTTTCAGTTTTCATATGCTCGGGTAAAAAGAGCTGTTTTCAGCCTGGATTTGAACATTGTCAAAGTTGAGGCCTGTCTCACATCCTCATGAAGACTGTTCCAGATTTTAGCTTTAGCCTCACCGTGTTTATTATTGACTCTGGGAACCACCAGGGGACCCCTCCCTGAAGTTCTCAGGGCCCGAGATGGTTCATACGGCTCTAACATGTCAGAGATGGACTTTGGTGCTAAACCATGAAAAGACTTGTACACAAGCAGAGCTGTTTTAAATTCTATTCTCTGAGTGACAGGAAGCCAGTGCAGGGACCGGAGCACTGGACTAATATGGTGGTATTTCCTGGTTCTTGTCAGGACTGGAGCAGCAGCGTTCTGGATGTTCTGCAGCTCTAACAGCTCGTTTAGAAAGGCCAGTGAGCAGCCGTTACAGTCGTCTAACCTGCTGGAGACAAACGCATGGATGAGTGTCTCCAAGTCTGGTTTTGACACTATTCCTCTGATCTGAATGTTTTTCAGATGGTAAAAAGCTGATGATGTTATTGCTTTGATGTGGCTGTTTAAGTTCAGGTCTGAGTCCATGATTACTCCTAGATTTCTAACCTGATGTTTTGGTTTTAGAGAGAGAGACTCAAGGTGACTGATAACACTTTGTCTTTGTGTCTGTGGGCCAAAAACAATGATCTCAGTTTTGTCTGAGTTTAGTTGGAGAAAGTTGTTTTGCATCCACAAACTGATCTGTTCGATGCAGTGACAGAGAGTATCTACAGGCCCATGTTCACCTGCCGTCAGTGACACGTTGATCTGAGTGTCATCTGCGTAGTTGTGGTACAACACATTGTTGCTGTTTATTAGCTGACCCAATGGAAGCATGTACAAGTTGAATAAGAGGAGTCCCAAGATTGACCCCCATTTGTCACCTTGATCAGAGCTGTCTCAGTGCTGTGGAGGGGCGGGACTGGAAAGTATCAAACACATTGTTAGATAGGAGAAAGTAAGTGAGCTGTTGATAGATTACTTTCTCTAGGACTTTTCCTAAGAATGATAGGTTTGATATGGGCCGGTAGTTTTCAAGGCCTTTGGAAATGCTCCCGTCTCAAATGAGATGTTAACTAACTGAACTAACTGTTCTCCCAGTTTCCTCTGGAGGAGCCCTCTGCCTCGGGAGCGGTCATTGGCTGTGGCTGCTGGGGTGCTGTCCTATGGGTGTCTGGATGGAGGTGTGGTGTTTCTCCCGCGCCTCCTCTGGGCGCCCTGTGTTGGTGCCCTGTGGCTACAGCCGAGGTGCTGCTTCCGATGCAGACGGCTCCTTGGATGGTGTTTCCTTACCTGGTTTATCTGTACCCAGCCTTACCTCATCCTTATGTCCATTGCGTCCATTGTTTTACCTTGAGTGTGTGTGGTGTGTCTCTGGGAAGGTGGAGGAGAATGTTTTAAATCTGTAAAGCACTTTGTGTTACATGAAATGTATGAAAAGCGCTATATAAATAAAGATTGATTGATTGATTGATTGATTGATTGATTGATTGATTATTATTATTATTATTATTATTATTATTATTATTATTATTAAAGTAAAGAGCTTATTTACTTGATCCAAAGTAACCTGGTCATTGTGAAGTTATCTCGACTTTTTGTGCTGTCTTTAATATATGATGTTTTCCCACAGAAATAGGCAAGCCGGTGGTGCTGATTCTGATGCGTCATACTTTCAATGCAGACGAGTACCTGGACAAGACCCGCTGGAGAGAGCGCTATCCTTGTATAAAGCAGGAAATACGTGTGCTGTTCCACAGGACAGAGAACGGACTGTTGCGATGTCCCAGGAACGAAGAGGCAGTGCAGAACCTCAAGAGCATCTGCGACCAGTACTTAAATGGTAAATGGTCTCAACTTATATAGCGCTTTTCCACCTACATTAGGCACTCAAAGCGCTTTACAGTAAGGATCCTCTCACCCATTCATACACCAATGTACGCAGACACTGGAGGCAAGGTGGGTGAAGTGTCTTGCCCAAGGACACAACGACAGCATGCACCTTCAGGAGGCGGGATTCGAACCCCTGACCTTCCGATCACGAGACGACCCGCTCTACCATCTGCGCCACCATCGCCACCATACTTACTAAGTGAGGAGCATGGGAAGAATACATTAACAATGCTCCATGGGTCACCACTGGAGAATTCTGTCACAGAACATGCTGCATGCTGATGTATTCTTTTCTCATATTTTCTAGGGGAGCCAATGTCTCTTGAGAGTCCTACATGTACCTCGCTTTTGTCACCTGAACATGCAGGTATGTTCGCCAGTACCTATGTCCCCGTGTCCTAATACGGGGAACATGGGTATGCACTCTGTTTTGATATCACCACAGTGGATGGTGCTCTGATTCTGTGCTTACTGTAGGCTACAGCACTCGTGTACCAGAGCCTCCAGCTCCAGTGACGAAGGCTTTGAAGGTGTTCCTCCTCACCACAGCTCAGACTCATGGGGCTGACCTGCAGATCCTGGATCAGCTGAAGGCCCAGGGGTCAAGAGTGACGGCTACAGACGACCCTCAGCAGTGTGATGTCATCCTCCTCTTCTGTCCAATCGTGTCGCAATTCAGCTCTGATGTGGAAGCAGCTGTCAAAACGATTCCAGGTTTCTATCAATATACTACTATTCATTTCACTCACTGATGTGGCAACAGGTGCAGACAGAAAAAAGGAAGTGACTCCAAAAACGTTTCACGTTTCAATGTAGAACAAGAATGATAGAACCTAATGCATCCATTGATTTCAACTGTCATTCATTAATTTGTTCATTCACCTTTTTATTTGAGCAGATGAGTTTCACAGCAGATAGTAAGAGAGACAATGGCCAAATTGAGTAGGCAGGGCCATGTAGAGAGCGGTAGAGGGGCATGGGATGAAAATTCAAAAGGGGCACATACCCCCATACCATTCCCTATACCTTTTCCTATATAGTTGGTATATCAACTAATCACAAGTCATGAGAGTGAAACAGAATTAAAAATGTTAGTTGTGGTCCATAATCATACCTAAATTCCCCAACATATTTGTAGCAATCCAATTCTTCACACGGACGAGTTTATCGGCTCATTTCAGAACTTGGAGGGTCACTTTTCAGGGTTACTTTCACAGAAATTCCAGAAAACGAAACACACAAGTTCATAAAATTGTTCCAAATGCTTAATAATTAGAGGCACTGTGTATTTCCCCACAAATGCCGGTGTTTACAATAAACTAAAGAAGGACAAAACTACGGTGGGAAAAATAGTTATGTGCCTAGATAGTGCGTTTTAAAGATAGTGGGCTGGTCGACTCTAATCTTAATACATCTCTGATTGGATGATGAATATACATCGGGTACTATCCTAGGGGGAAAAAAACACTACCCTGTGTGACTGCTCTCTGTAGATTTTTACTTACCACAATAATTTCGATACATGTGGTTTTTGGGATTATTTATTTATTTAGTCTCCTTATGAAATTAATTTAAATAAAATGTTCCTCTCCTTTTTTTGTTAGTTTTTTTCTAAATGTTTGTCAGTATCTTTTGTGGGGTATTGGCCACCAGGCCACAGATCTCTTTGCAACGCCCCTGCAGAAACACAGATTTTCAAGCAGACTTTCACACCTGTTTGTATCCCTCACTTCACTCTCTTCACTGGGATGTGGCGGACAACAGAGGCTCAAGAAAAGGACATCGACTGTTCAGAACTGTTGGAAAATCCTTCGCACGTGTGTTCTGAGTTTGGTAAATGCCGACTTGGAAGCGCGTGCGTGTGAGGACTAATTAGCATATGTCTCCGCCTATCATTCACCATATAAGGACAAAAAAGTGCCACGTGCAAAAGGCATCCAGAGAAGGATATGAATGACAAAACATGAATCCAAATTAATAACCAACAAAACCCCAAAATAAAAAAATCTCAGTCATCGGCACCACGCACTCAAGGACCCACCTAATCTTTGGGCCAGAGCCGTGGGAAGACATTTTTGTCAGGGGGTGCTGAGGGACAGAATGTGCATATTTACTATTTATCAATATTGCCTGCAGTTCGCAAACTGTCCACCAAGGGGTGCTGCAGCGCCCTCAGCACCCTGGGTTCCCACAGCCTTGCTTTGGGCATGAGAATTAGCACTTATTACCAATGATTAAACAGATATAACCTGTACTGATTTCCCCTCTCTCGCTTAGCTCTGTGAGTAAAGCGCTTGCCTCGGGAAAAAAAGGTCGAGACAGAGACACACATCCGTCTTTATCAAGTAACATTTATGCAGCGCATTTAACGCTACATTATTTGTGAACGGCGGCATTCAAAGGTTTTAGCAGTAATACATTGGTACTTTACTTGCCATTAATAAAAGTAGGCTACAAATGATATTACCAACATATTTCTGCATAAAAGCATCTGAAATGTATTATTATTATATTTACATTCTTGAATTAACTAATATATATTTCAATATGTACAAATATATATGACTCAGAATGTTGGGTCTCATCAGGAGGATGATCATGAACAGAACTGGAGATTTCTTTGTGTGTAAGAGTCCTCCTGAGTGTTCCTAGCATTCGTTCTTACAGAGAAACGTGTTCAGCTGAGAACAAGTAAATGTATAAATTATACATAGTTTGTTTCCTACAACAGAAGGGAAACCGGTGGTGCTGATTCTGTTGCACACTAACAATCTGGACAAGAACGTGGCCAAGATCCGCTGGAGAGAGAATTATCCCTGTATAAAGCATGAAGTGCATGTGGTTACCAAGATAAAGAAAGGACAGCTGACTTGTCCCAAGATCCAGGAGGCAGTGCAGAACCTCAAGAGCATCTGTGACCAGTACTTACTAAGTGAGGAGCATGTTATACACGTTTTAGACATTTTATTGGATTATTGGACAAATGTTTGATCAAATAATGTGAAGAAATAAATGATAAATATGACAACATTTTTAAAACATTAATATTTTTAACCTACAACATGTTTAATATGTATTAAAATTACAAAAATCTTTACATTCTTTTCTTATATTTTCTAGGGGAGCCAATGGAGAACGCTACACCTACCTTGCATCGGTCATTTGAGCGTGATGGTATGTTCCTCAGTACCTACGTCCCCGTGTCCTAATATGGGAACATAGGTGTGCACTCTGTTTTGATATCTGTTTGTGGCGTCCACCGGGGTCAGTGTAGGGGCCAAAATTGTTCATTGTGTATATAAATTATATTTTTAACGCAGATACAAACATATGCTACAGTAATGATAATTATAATGAACTGGTAAATACTGTAAACAAACCGGGAAATAAATATAATAAAGTGGATTAACTAAAATCAAACTAAAGTAATGATAAATGTAATGAACAGAAAATAATTATTGATGGCACTCCAATTGAAAACGTAAATGAGAATACATTTTTGGGAGTTATAATTGATAGTAAACTGTCATGGAAAGTCGGTCGTACATATAAAAACAAAGATCTCCAAAAGCCTCTCAATTATAAATAAAGCAAAACTGTACCTTGATGAGTATGCACTCTGTATATTACATTCCACTTTTGTACTCCTATACCTTACTTATTGTGTTGAAGTGTAGGGGTTAGCGCTCGTGCTTCACAGCTAGAAGGTCCCGGGTTCGATTCCCACCTGGACGGGGCCTTTCTGTGTGGAGTTTGCATGTTCTCCCCGTGTCTGCGTAGGTTTCCTCCGGGTACTCCGGTTTCCCCTACCACTAAAAACATGTACAATAGGCCCAGGGACTGCAGGTGGAAATTAGCACAAGTGCTATAATCTAGTACAATGCATCTCTCCTTTCTAAGGCTAATGTATATTGTACACTGTCCCTGTTCAAATAAATAAAAATAATACTTACCTGAACACAATTAATCCTTTAATCATATTACAGAAGAAGAAGAAGAACTTTTATTTATATAGCGCCTTTCACAGACATGGTCACAAAGCGCTTTTACATGAGAGCATTTTACATTCACTCCATAAGCTACTAACTATGTAAGTAGCTTCAGTTTCCCCTGGGGGAGACTGACAGAAGCGCTGTCGCAACTGCACACATCTGCGCCAACGGTCCCTCTGACCACCTCAATACAGTCACACATTTTATTCATCCTGGCCTATTGTACATGTTTTTGGTGGTAGGGGAAGCCTACGCAGACACGGGGAGAACATGCAAACTCCACACAGAAAGGCCCCGTCCAGGTGGGAATCGAACCCAGGACTGTGAAGCGAGAGCACTAACCGCTGCGCACGGGCAGAAGCGAGTGATGCGGATCACTCACAAGATCTGGAGCATACTCTGTTTATTCATTCAAAGTTGCTGAAATTTGATGATCTTGTAAAATATAATACGTCAATAATCTTATATAAAGGATTCAACAAATGATTGCCGACTAACCTACCTTTTTTTTTTATATGAATGAATCCACTCGTTTCTGTGTGTCTGTATGTGGAGCAAAACATTGGAACAAACTGGGTATACAACAAAAGCAATGTCAAACTATTCATAAACTCAAATTGTTATATAAACATAGAGTCTGGTCAAAATATAGAGGGTCTTTAATCTGAATTTACTGTTGTACCCTGTCTCATACTGTTGGTATATTGTCCATTATCATTTTTGGTATGTCCTGTCTTTACCATTGTTGGTGTTGTTCATTCTCCTTACCATTGGTAATATAAATTGTTGTTACAATTTATTTTATTTATTTTTATTTTATTTAGTCGGGAAAGTGCATATTAATGAACATACATGGGTCTCATGCATGTAAACAAGCCACACCGGATTGTAGCCTTGGACTAATTTGCATCCGTTGTCCCCCATGCGCTTTCTCAAACACATTCACATTCATCCTGGCCTATTGTACATGTTTTTAGTGGTAGGGGAAACCGGAGTACCCGGAGGAAACCTACGCAGACACGGGGAGAACATGCAAACTCCACACAGAAAGGCCCCGTCCAGGTGGGAATCGAACCCAGACCTTCTAGCTGTGTAGCACGAGCGCTAACCGCTGTGCTACCGGGCCGCCCTTAATGTAATAATTATTGATTGCCTGTAGTTACGCCACAATGACATAACATCTGTACACTGCATTACAAATTATTATGCAAATTGTATTTCAGTGTCAAAAAGGTAAAAAAAAAAAAAACGTTTTTCAATGAAACTCATGGATGGTATTGTGTCTCAAGGCTCTTTAAATCACTGACATCAGTCTGAGATGCCTGTGATGATTAGGCAAGGCAAGTTTATTTGTAGAGCACAATTCATACACAAGGCAATTCAAAGTGCTTCACAGTTGCATAAAATTATGTGTGGTGTTTCTGACAGACCACTTCCTTCTATGGTACAAAAAGAAGAGCCGTGCTTTCCCAAACAAAATCATCTTAATGCATGACAACGCATCATGTCATGCTGTAAAGAAAACCTCTGCATCATTGGCTGCTATGAGCATAAAAGGAGAGAAACTCATGATGTGGACCCCATCCTACTCTGATCTCAACCCTGTTGAGAACCTTTGGAGCCTCAACAAGCAAAACATCTAGGAGGGTGTGAGGCAGTTTTCATCCAAACGGCAGCTCTGAGAGGCTATTCTGACATCCTGCAAACAGATCCAAGCAGAAACTCTCCAAAAACTATCAAGTTTAATAGATTTAAGAATTTTGAATATGTTATCAAAGAAGGGCTCCTATGTTAAAATATAACTTGACATGTTAATTTGTTTTTGATTGAAATGACCTCTTAATGCTGCAAATTCAACAAATGACCATTATCAGTTAATTACAACCTTTAAAATGTATTGAAACGTTGAGTTGCATAATAATTTGGAACAGTAGATGTTGAGTTTTTTACTATATTTACTTTTGAAAAAAATGCTGTTATCACTGGGAGGTTTTTTCAACCACATTCAAATTATCCTCTAATATCCTCTAGTTTAGAAAATCAGAGAAACATGTCATTTGCATAATAATTTGGAACGTGGTGTATATAAATCTCTGAACAAAGTAACAGGGAAACTCAATATGGTAATTACTCATTGAGAATTGGGGTTGGGATTAAATAAATCATCTTCTTCCCACTCCCTTTTAGGCAGAACTGATCATCGTATTTGCATCTTTGATTGTTGTTTACCATGTTGGGTTCTTTGGGTGCCACTGCCTAAACTAAATGAATGAATGAAATGAAAGATTGCCACAGTGGAAATTGCATTTTTTTTCCCCTTTTCTGACTGTAGGCTACAGCACTCGTGTACCAGAGCCTCCAGCTCCAGTGATGAAGGCTTTGAAGGTGTTCCTCCTCACCACAGCTCAGACTTATGGGGCTGACCAGCAGATCCTGGATCAGCTGAAGGCCCAGGGGTCAAGAGTGACGGCTACAGACGACCCTCAGCAGTGTGATGTCATCCTCCTCTTCTGTCCAATCTGGTCGCAAAATGGCTCTGATGTGGAAGCAGCTGTCAAAAAGATTCCAGGTTTCTATCAATTTACTGTCTACAATTCATTTCTCTAACTTCCATTAATTTCAGCATCATCAGTGTTAGTAGCAGTTGTATTTCCTTGATTTCATCATGCAAAACATTGAGAACAAATTATTATTTACAATACGGACCTCAAAGTGCTTAATGCTGGGTTTACACACAATTCACCAATGCCACAAATCACAAATGACCATGAATATGGGTGGAACTTGATGTTTCGAGTGTAACCGGACGGGTTTGTCTGTCCTTCAAACCCACCTGTAAAAGGACATTACTACCAATGTTCGTCCCCTTACCTGACCTTCAACCCTTCGACATCACACGCTGTTGTAGCTGCGCCATCATGGCCACAATACTGGAGACCCAGCTGAGAGGATGATTACTAGGGTCATTGTGTAAAGCCGACGAGGCCAGTGACTGGGCAATGCTGTGGGAAATTGTCGATGAGTAGGGCACGTCTTGAGAAATGTGTAAATGTCTCTAGCATGTTGGTGGCCCTGGACTCCTGCTATGTGCGTTGGGTTGGCCACACTTGAGTGGCGCAGATACTGACACCATCGGTATGTGATGGCAGTCAATGTGTTATGTGGGTTATTGCCGAGTCTATGTAGATTACTAATTATACAGTGCGTAAACTTTAGGCTCCTGTGAGCCTTTCCTTTTTGCGGGATGTTTGGTCCCTACTCCCTGCGTCTCTACCTGCACATCATCCACGTCGTCCGCTGCTAAACGACGCTCATGTTCGCTTCAGGCACATGGTCCAGTTACTCCACTGAGTTGTGTGGAGGTGGATATAGGCGTTCGTTTGGTGGTTTAATGACTGGAGGTAAAAGCATGGGAAATAAAAGCAAGGAGGACACTTAACAGTATAACAGTATGCATGGGTCTTTTGTGGGGAAAAATCCAGATATATCCTATTTTACGTCCGTCTTAAAATATAATTTCCAAATTCAAATCACATAGGTGACCGTTTGTAAACGCCTCTGGTGCTGCTGTCAGACCATGAGCCACGCATCATCTGATCCATCACCATAGCACCTTCTCGGCGTGTACAGTGTGCCACTTCTCGTAAAAGTGACAACCGCCTTTTTCTCAACCCAAAACTATTTCTTTCAAAAGTGACATACAGCCAATATATGTGACCAGTCACTAGAATCAAGGACACAAGTCGGTTCTGGGGCATTTCACAGATTTTCACAGATTATTAGTGTAGTCTCCAAGCTTTCCAATGATGTGTAACACATGGAAATCTGATCATATTTGGAGGCGTAGCGGGGATTTGAAGTGAACAATTCCCAAAAGGCCAAAGGGCGGAAAAAGCTCTCCAAAGATTTGGGCCATTCTCACCTCTCTGCTGTTGGGAGTGACAATAGGGCTCATTTTTATCTCATTTGGATAAACTGGAGCCTCACACAGAGAGATTCACAGACTCCGGAGATAATAGAAGTTATAACTTTAGAAAAGACTCCTGTACTACTTTTGTAATGCACATACAGAGAGGAAAAGGCCGACATTGTGTTGTATCGCCAGATTGTTTACATTTCACTGCAGTAATCCAGCGTAACTTTATCTGGCCATAAAACTGACAATATGAAGCGGATCTCTCTCAAATAAGAAGTGGCTGAAAGCTAGGGATGCGCTGACTATATTTATGGAGTCGTTTAAGTTTGTAGAGATCTTGATTTTGTGTAAATAGCAGGTTCAGTTGCACGTTAGCTTAGACGTTAGCTTAGACGGGGGTCAGCCCTATGGTCCCCGGTACCTATGTTCCCCCACTTCTATTGATTAAGATTAGGCACCAGCCCACTATCCTTAAGGTTAGTGGCTAGGGCAGGGTCAGGGTTAAGCTGATTGATATATGTTTGACATTTCACACTCATGACTTGTGATTGGGTGAAGTACCAACTCACCTACGGAAAAAAAACATTGCACCCGGGGAACATAGGTACGCACCCGCTTAGACGTTAGCTTACAACAGCACAAAAGCCTCATCAAAAAACTACTGGCACAGCAGCCACAAGTGATAAAAAAAAACTTTCACTAACCCGTCTGAAGTAACCTTTGCCTTCTGCTCAGCAAACTCGTGGTAAATCCATTTTCCAGCATAAGTAGTGCCGGCTTCTGAGAGCCACACAGGGGAAGCGTTACAGTCATGAAGCCGCACACGCCCCCACGACGTGCGCTATTTCTCACAAGACTTTTTCAACCTGAAAACTGATGGACAATAGGCGTATGTATAAAACTGACTTTTTTTGCGTGGCATTTGTTTGCTAAAGCCTGTGTCGACTAGCAAACCAAGCCGCTGTGTGGCTGTGCTGCCCCCCCTCCTCCTCAGCATGTAAATACACACAGACAAAGTCACGCCCCCACAGCGCGCTCGAAATCTCCCAAAACAAGCAGATTTGAACCTAAAAGTTTACGCTTTTAAATATACCAATACTGCTAGCTTAAACGTGGAGAGGCTTCTTCGTGACTTCAACGATTCTGCAAAAAAGTGAAAATCACCAATTTTCCAAAACAAATACTACCCCCACGGCGGGTCACATATGTGTTTATCTATATTTCCGAAATATATATAAATAGCATACTCTAATAATGAATTGGTATTTTCTTGTGTAAGATATTTTAATTTAATTTGCGAGCGTGCAGTGAGGAGCAGGAGATACAGGAAGTTGATGTAGTAGTTTTAGGCCAAATAAGCGTTTCTTGATTGAAGCAGTGTGTCATTGCTTTGTTGGACATGGGGTAACGGAATGCTCATGCACTGCCGGGGCTTTCCGGGACCAACATGAGCTGGTACATCATCCCGTACCCATTGAGTGGACCGGGGCATAAAGGCGCTCCTCTCCAAAGCTACAAAGTCTCCCTGACTGAACACAGAGGGTAGGTGGTTCCACTGTGCTTTTTTTGTATGAAGCCAGCTGTGCTGAATCTGAGCGTGATGCGGAGGAAATGTCCGGGTCAGCGGTACAGGGCAAATGCCTCCACATCTGGACAGGGAGTGGTCCCTTCTCACAGAGCATTACCTTGACTTTGGGGCCTATGCACTGAGCACCTGCTGTCCCATGTTCATGCGATAAGACAGAGAGGATGTTACACATTTCAGTCAACAATCACGGTGTGTGTAAAAATTTAAGATCAAATAAACAAAACCACATTTATGATTTAATAATAAAGTATTTCCATTGTTTGTTTTCAACCAAATTAGTATAGATACAGTAAATGCTTTGATCTTCTGTTTTTTATTTGGACAAAAACAAAAACTAAAAACAAAACATAGGCTACATATATTAATAATAAAGAAACTGAATGAGAGAAAACAGTGATTCCTATCACGCATCACTACTAATTACTCCGACACGACATGTTGAGTTGCAACACGTTCAGTTGCGAATGTCACAAGCTGATGCGCTCCGTAAAGAACCCTATTAAGATGGGATAAATCATGTTACAAATGTCACAAAGAGCAGGCTCAAGACCCACCTTTTTAGCTTAGCTTTTAACTCACATCTATTTATTTAGTCCTAATGATATATTTTGTGTGTGTGCGCGTACGCATGCGCCTGTTTGTCTGTTTGTTATCTGTAAAGCACTTTGTGATACCTTTCGGTATAAAAAGCGCTTTATAAATAAAGTTTGATCTGATTTGAAATGACAGAAAAATGGCAGTCGGTACGTATCGTGCCTATAGTATGTGTAAACCCAGCATAAAGTGTACTTAACGGGATATGGAAACAGATATATACCAAATGGTAAATCCCAAGCCCCAAACAAAAAGGAAATAAAGTGAGCAATTGATCTTTTATATAGCAGTTGAGTCTCACAGCAGATAGTAATAGAAGAAAAATACAATGAAGGCCAAAGGGAGTAGGCTGAAGTACTTCAAAATAACCTGGTCAAATTTGAAGTTATCTCTACTTATTGTGCTGTCTTTAACATATGTTTTGCTTACAGCTCAAGGAAAACCGGTGGTGCTGATTCTGATGCATCAAACTTGTAATCAAAACCAGTTGGTGGAAGAGACCTGCTGGCGTGACGTGTATCCCTGCATAAAGCAGGAAGTGCATATGCTGTTCAATACATCACGTGTGTTGCACTGTCACAGGAACGAAGCAGCAGTGCAGACCCTCAAGACCATCTGTGACCAGTACTCACTATCTGTGACTAAGGCTGCAGCTAACGATTATTTTTCTATCGATTAATCTATAGATTATTTTTTCGATTAATCGATTAATCTATAGATTATTTTTTCGATTAATCTATAGATTATTTTTCCTTTTACCGATTATTTTTTCATTTAAAATGAAGGGGAAAAAATTGACGTAGGCCAGTATTTTCAAATGGCATGGCTTTTATTTAACCAAATAAAATTATGGCTCAATGTGCAACTCAGTAGCCTTTAAAATGTGCAAATCAAAATATTCTGGAACACTCACTGTAAACATTTGAATAAAAGTAAAAGTATTGCTTATTTGCTTTAAAATGCGCAAAATAAAAAATGATTGTATGATTAAAGTTAATTGTTCGTTTGTACATAACTGTTAATGTTGTACAAAGGTAGTTTAGTTAGTTACACAACTAACGTAACGTTATGTAGCGTTAGACACGCGCGTTTTTGACTCCTCTCAGAGCGGAACAGTGCTTTAGTTTATGAATTTACAACGCAGATACAAATAATACATTCATGTTTTTGTGTAATGAAAATTACTCACGCGGCCGATTGACTGGTTGATGGCGATGGCATGAACGCTGTCGGGTGTTTTCGTTTTAAATGTTCGTTCATAGCCTTTGTGCTGCTGTGGTAGGCCATTATTTGGCCGTTTCTGGAAATACTCCCACACTTTTGGCGTGCCTTTTTCCCCTCGCTCGCATCGCCAGCATCGACGCGTCGTTTCAGCCTTATCTGTGACCAGTACTTACAATTACATGTGAAGAATTACATTGACAATCCTGAGAAAGAATGTTATACTTTGATAGCACTCCTACACTGATTTTTAGTAGCTAAGACCTTAATCAAGCAAGCCTCCATAATAACTCCATGTGTTCTATACAGAGTAAGACAGTCAGGTACTGCTCCATGGGTCACCACTGAAGAATCCGTTCTGGCCAATCACCGTAGTATGTTTTGTGTGTTCAAGTGATGTACTTTATTAAAGCAGTTTGGCTCATTTGCCAACATTCAAAACTTATCAGCTTTCTGATACACATTGCATTAGTTTATACTTTAGCAGAGAAGTGGATTTACAGTGCCTTTGCGAAAGTACTAATACACCTTGAACGTTTGCACATTTTGTCATGTTTAGAACCCTAAACGTAAGGATTTAAATTAGAATTTTTTACTGAAAGTTCACACACAAGTAACAGACAACTGTGAAGTGAAAGCAAAATGATTCACGATTCTGTTTTTTTTTTTTATAGAAAAGTGGGGCGTGCATAAGTATTCATACAGCATGACTTAATACTTTGTGGAACCCCCTTTTGCTGCAATAACAGCAGCAAGTCTTCTGGGGTTTGACTCTACAAGGTTTGCACATGTAGAGACTGACATTTTAGCCCATTCCTCTTTACAAAACAACTCGAGCTCTGTCAAATTAGAAGGAGAGCGTTTGTGAACAGCAGTTTTCAGGTCTTTCCACAGATTTTCAATAGGATTTAGGTCAGGACTTTGACTGGTCCAGTCTAACACATTAATATGTTTGTTTTTAAACCATTCCATTGTAGATGTTTGTGTTTGGGGTCATTGTCCTGCTGGAAGGCGAATCTCCGCCCCAGCCTCAATTCTCTTGCTGACTCCAGCAGGTTTTCCTCCAAAATGTCTCTGTATTTGGCTCCATCCATCTTCCCAACTATTCTTACAATCTTCCCAGTCCCCGCTGAGGAAAAGCAGCCCCATAGCATGATGCTCCCCCCCCATATCTGACACTGGGGATGGTGCACTCAGGACGATGAGCAGTGTTAGGTTTGCTCCATACATAACGTTTTGCATTTGGGCCAAAAAGTTAAATTTTTGTCTCGTCTGACCAAAGCACCTTCTTCCACATGGTAGCTGTGTCCTCCATATGACTTCTAGCAAACTTCAAACGGGATTTCTTATGGCCTCCTTTCAATAATGGCTTTCTTCTTGACTCTCGTCCATGAAGGCCAGATTTGTGTAGAGTATGACTTATAGTTGTCCCATGTACAGATTCCCCCAGCTCAGCGGCAGGACGTCCCAGCTCCTCCAGAGTTATCTTGGGACACTTGGTTGTATTTCTGACCAGTGCTCTCCTTGTTCGGTCTGTTAGTTTAGGTGGACGGCCGTGTCTTGGTAAGTTCGCAGTGGTGCTATACTCTTTCCATTTCTGAATGATGGATTGAACAGTGCTCCGTGAGATGTTCAGATCTTGGGAAATCTTTGTATAACTTAACGCTGCTTTAAACTTCTCCACAGCTTTATCCCTGACCTCTCTGGTGTGCTCCTTGGCCTTCATGATGTTGCTTAGTGACCAATACACTCAGACCATAGCTCTGAGGCCCTCACAGAACAGCTGGAATTATACTGAGAGTAGATTACACACAGGTGGCCTCTATTTAATGGTTAGGGCAAGGTGTGAACTTTCTGCAGTCATTAGGAATGTTATAAAGGCAATTTAATGCACTCAGAAAATGCTGTATGAATACTTGTGCACGCCCCACTTTTCACTTTTCTATATTTTGAAAAATAACAGAATCATGAATCATTTTGCTTTCACTTCACAGTCGTCTGTTACTTCTGTGTGAACTTTCAGTAAAACAAATACAATCTTTATGTTTTAGGGTTGTAAACATGACAAAATGTGCAAAAGTTCAAGGTGTATTAGTACTTTCACAAGGCACTGTATTTACTAAAGCCAATTCCAACTGTGAACAAATTATACCTGAGGGTATACATTTATTTTTTTGGTTGGGAAAGTGCATGTAAATGAATATGTAAACACGCCACACCGGGTTGTAGCCATGGGCTAATTTCCATCTGTCGGTCCCCCATGCGCATTTTCAAACACACTCTCATTCCTCCTGGCCTATTGTACATGTTTTTAATGGTAGTCAAACCTGGAGGAAACCTACGCAGACACAGGGAGAACATGCAAACTCCACACAGAAAGGCCCAGTCCAGGTGGGAATCAAACCCGAGACCTTCTAGCTGTTAAGCGCGGGTGCTAACTGCTGCGCCACCGTGCCTGATCCTGATTCTAAACATAGTGTTAGCTAGAGCTAGCCTGGTCTGTATAGAATACATGGCGTACATCAGGCAGCTTGCTACGCTAATAATTCCCAACTAAAATTCGGGCAAGTCAAATCTTTATAAAGTTCATGGTTAATATTGTCAGACACTAGGATTAGATGGTGGCTGAAACATATAAAGGTAAAGATTCAACATCTCTAATCCTAGTGTCTGACAAAATGAACCCTGAGAGTTATACTATAACACATTTACACATAATGAACGTAACAAAGTTTAAGTCAAATCTTTATTTGCTTTTAGAGATGTTTACTGTAATATTTAGTTCACACAAAGATAATCTGTTGTGTAGTTAGTCAGAACTTTCTCAGGTTGCAACAGAGAAATTATCAATCAGAAGGCCGCATAATTGGTCATTTTGTTCATTTCAACATATTGTAAGGTACGTCTTTACTACAATAAAACATTGCCTTGCATACAAAGAACTAGTTCTGTGTTTCTGTGTTGCATCTGCAACTTTTTTTATATCCTTATTGGAAACAAGATTGAGGCAATTTTTTTTGGAAAGTTTACGCTTTTGAATTTGCTGAAGATAAATTGCTACATGCCTTGGACTTGCAGGTGGATTTATCATGTCTGGTCATAATCTTTTGGCTCCATCTAGTGGTCAACACGATTAACATCATCCATGCATTAAAAACAGTATTGTATTTTCTTACAGGGACAATGTGCAGACACATCAATTAAAGATGCTTTGCACCAGATTTAGCTTGAGCTAGTTTCCCTCTGCTGTCCCTGAGGACCGGAGGAGGATTTGTCAGGGACCATGTGCAATTAACTAGTTACGAAAAACGCTTTGTGCCAGAATCAGCTATCAATCAATCAATCAAACTTTATTTATAAAGCGCTTTTCATACCGAAAGGTATCACAAAGTGCTTTACAGATAACAAACAGACAAACAAGCGCACGCACGCACGCACACACAATATATCATTAGGACTAAATAAATAGATGTCAGGTAAAAGCTAAACTAAAAAGGTGGGTCTTGAGCCTGCTCTTAAAAACATGAACGTTCTCTGTGGTCCTGAGCTCCTCCTCAGGTCGTTCCAGAGGCGAGGGCCATAGTATTGGAAAGACGCCTCGCCGTGAGTCTTTCTGTTGACTTTAGGAATAACTAGGAGACCCCTGCCGGAGGAGCGCAGGGGCCGCGAAGGTTCATAAGGTAAAAGCAGTTCTGAGAGATAAGAAGGACCAAGACCATTAAGACATTTAAAAACCATTAAAAGAACTTTAAAATCGATCCTGAAACACACGGGGAGCCAATGCAGCGACTCTAAAACCGGTGTAATGTGGTCCCGCCTCCTGGTCTTCGTCAGGACGCGAGCTGCTGAATTTTGTAAAAGTTACTATAGACCACATTAACATGAGCACATTCAGATACTATTAGACATTGGATATTTGCAAGATCACCGACACAGAAGGAGCTGGACATTACAGTCACGTTCTTGTGGTGAAAATAAAATAACGCTATTGGGAGCTCAAGCTGCAGAGTCGTCTCCATTTCTTCATTTGCAACTTTTGCGTTCACGCTACTCAGGACTGGACGTGGGCGTCGACCTGGCTCTTGTTGCACTTTGCATTCACTAACTTCTAAAATTCACAAACTCTTTCCAACAAAGGCGAGACTCGGGCTCTTGTGGGACAGTGCGTGATCGTCCAAACACACCTTTGTGAGTGCGTGACCTGATCTCTGAGTGAAAACACGTCCCAAAAAAAAGAGGCTTTGAAAATCCTGGGACTGTGATGATTAACTTGTAATGGGCTGAGGTCAAATCTACCAAAAAATAATATATAAAAAAAAAAAGAAGAGTAAAAAAATATAGAGGCCTCTGTGGAAATTTGACATGCTCTCGCATTCATGACCGGAGAGCTTACAGCCTATAGGCCAGTATAATGCCTCATTTGAAAGCTAAGAACTAAGCTCTTTCTTTGTTTTGGTCGTCACTTCACTTTTATTGATGATTTTTCTTAGATTTTTCTGTGGCATTTTTTTGTCATGTTTGTCACATTTTAATCAAGTTTTTTAGACAAGACAAAAATGTGGCAAAAAGCAACAACAAAAAAATGACACAAACGCAACCAAAACGACTAAAACTTAACAAAAACAAGAAGCTTATGTGAGTTTCGTAGGCCTTAGCTTTCAAATGAGCCATCACACTGGCCTATAGGCTGTAAACTCTCAGGTCAAGAAGCCTTTAGATTTGGGTCATGCCGAACTGGAGAACATGTGCCTGGTTACAGTGGGGGTTAAGAGATTAACTGAATTAACCTCCACTGCAACGAAGTTTAATATTATACATAACCCTGGAGCTCCCCCTAGAGGATGTCTCACTTAGTAGCAGTGTGTTGTGTGATTTATCGAAGCTTAAAGTAACAATTCTGTGGAGCGAAGAAGAACAATGTTTTTAGGAAACTCTTTGTACTTTTGTAATGCAGACATTGTAATTAAAAAGATTTAGTCTTTTTTAATGCCTAAACTTTTATTATATTAGACACAAAACCATTAAGTTGTCACCACGGTTGAATTACAATTGAGTCATTCTTTTAAATAACCGTACACCAACCATCTCTTTTCATTCTGAGGGGCCGCAGCACCCGTCTCAAGGTCTGAATGGCCTCCTGGTTCCTGGGACAGTCCTGCAGCAGACCGTTCTGGGTCTCGTGATACAGAACTTGGACTTCCAGGGTGATGTTGGGGAACTCCTCCTTCCAGCGGCTCGTCTTCAGCACCTGCTCCACGTTACGAGTGTGATGCAGCAGGACGAGGATCACTGGTTTACCCTCAGCTCCATCTGACAATATAACACATGCACATTTTATTTGTTTATTGTTCCAAATTCTAGTTTGTATTTTTGAAGAATAGAATACTTTCAGCCATCCATCTTGGACTTTGCATTGAATTCATTTTATAAAACATTGGAGCACGTTAGCGTTGGCAATTAACCGTTAAAAACTTGTTTTTTGCCCAGTGGTGGGTCAGGCACTTTGGGCCTCGATATTTTTGCCATTTTATCACTTACCTGATTACGCACAGGAAACATCTAAAGGGGGAACCGTGACATCTACTGGCAACATTGGGTAGTGCAAGACAGTTTACCAGGAAATACGTGAAAGTACAGAGGTTCCCAATGCGGGGGCTGGGGTGAGGCAATTTGAACGCAAAGTTAATAAGAATTTTACTTTGTATTCAGTCTATTTTTTGGTTTAAAACAGAATATGGAGGACCACCACCTCATGAGATCAGCAAGAGGAACAGAGTATTTTCTTGAGATCTTGAGGAAGAGACAGTGATATTCTTTAAATACAGGATTACTCAGGTCAGGAGTGAAGCTTTACCTGCGATCTTTCTGAAAGCCGCCTCCACGTCGGAGCGGGCCCGCGACAGGATGGGACAGAAGAGGAGGATGACATCGCTCTGCTGTGGGTCGACTGATATAACTCTCAGCCCCTGCCTGTTCAGCTGATCCAGGATCTGCTGGTCAGCTCCGTGAGTCTGACCCGTGACGTGGAGGAACGCCTTCATCGATGAGCCCACAACTGCAGCTGGAGGCGGAACTAAAAGTGATATTAAAGTTAATAAATGTTGTGGGACATTCGGGATAAGATGGAAAGTGGCAGTGAGTGGACTACTGTAGTAAACTGTATGTGTGATGTCAAGACTGATATTATTCTTTGTTGTTTTGCATAATTATAAAAAGATGATTTTATACTCTGTACCAGTGGTTCCTAGAGTGGGGGGTCGCGGGACACTGTAGTGGGGGTCGCAGGTTGATGCCCGTTGCAGCTTCTCATCGTCAGTTGCGTTACACGGAATAATGTTTTGTGACCTGCAGATACTCAGAGCTCGTTTCTCACCAGGAGCCTGGGGCGGGAAATCAAAACCCTTCTGAATGATTGTTGTTAAAGCTCTCTTGTATTCATCAGGAGCTTTCTGCAGCACTTTCTGAGCATCTGCAAAAAACAGTTACATTAGTTTGAAGAATCCAGACTTGTGCTTCCAAAGGTATTTACCAAAGAACTAATGAAACGTACCTTGATAGTCATCATCATTATTCTGAGGCTCCTGAATCACTGCAACCGCCTAAAATGTAACACACAAGTATGTTCAGAAAAGCAAAACAGAACAGTGGAATCAAATAAGATGAGCCTCACAGTCGGGTCAGACGAGTTCTCTCCCGAAGAGCCAGAGAGACCTGTGTGAAGAACTTAATATAACTATAAGGTAATGCTGAGGCTCGGCACTAGGGGGAGCAGTTATAGAAGAAAACAATATGACACAAACATGACATGAGTGAATTCTAAATCCAGGAAACAACTACTGTACGTGATTCTGGCCTGCAGAGGAGTGGCCTTTTGGAAGAAATTATACTTTAGTTTTAATTGAGTTATGTTATTTTCAAGTTTTTAAACTGCCCGGAAACAGATACCTCTGTGCTTCAGAAAATGAAGGAGGTCCGACAGACTGCCAAAGATTTAGGTATGAAGGAATACTTTAACAGGCATTCTGCTCACCAGGGGCGTATCTCAAGGTGGTGGGTACATTTGCAGGAATCACTTACAAAATAATAACAATAAAATTACAGGAATTGTAAAACATCCAAGAAGATTTCAATTACAAAGTCCAATCAATCGAACCTGGATCCTCCAGATAAAGAAAAAGCATTAACATGATTCACACATCAAGAAGCTTCACTCACAAACACAGCCCTGGGGATGTGACATGTATTTGACCTTCATAGGAACGTCCACCGAGGTTTCAGAAACTCTAACTATTTTTCAAAGAGTATGAAAGATAACACAAAAAGGTTTTTTCACTCATGGTTGAAGCCATTTATGGTGAAACAACTGAGTTTGCTCTTTTTAAATCATAATGAAAAAGGAAGTACCAAAAGGACCCTGATCAAAAGTTTACACACTCCAGGTCTTAATGCTGTGTATTTGCCTTTAACATCAATGACAGCTTGGAGTCTTTTGTGGTCGTTGTGGAGAAGGTTCTGTAATCTAATGGTAAAGTGGGTAAAAAGCCTCCAGTTCCTGTAAATCCCTGGGTAGTTTTGCATGAACTGCACGTTTGTGGTCTCCCCACAGTGGTCCAATGATATTGAGGTCAGGAGACTGAGACGGACTAACGGGACCTTCACTTTCTTCTGCTGGAGCCACTGGCATCAGCGAAACACCTCCTTATTTCACAGTAGGTATGGGGCACTTTTCAACCTAGGCCTTGTTGACAACAAAAAAGTGCCCCATACCTACTGTGAAATAAGGAGGTGTTTCGCTGATGCCAGTGGCTCCAGCAGAACAAAGTGAAGGTCCCGTTAGTGTCCATCTCAGTCTTGTTGTCAAGTTTGTGTTATCTTTCATATTCTTTGTAAAATAGTCACACTCGAAAGAAAAAAATTATCAACATTCCGCCAACTTTTGAGCACAGCTGTATTTTTCCTCGGTTGAACTTGGTTGGTCACAAAGTGTCGGCTAAACATCCAACTGTCTCGATTGATTGGACAAATTTAGGGAAAGGGCTGTAAATATCCACAAACATGAAAGTGTATCTGTTTATGTCGCTAAACTAAATTCTTAAAGTCTTGGACCCCCCAAAGAAAAAGGGAGGTATACGCCCCTTCTGCCCACCAATATTTAGCGAGTGCATACCAGGCCTGCTATCAATACCAGACTTTTACAAAAAGGTCTAACACTCACTTTCTGTGAACTGCCCACAGGAATTCCCCAGATTGCCATTGGCACTTACATTGACAAGCTCTGTCATGAAATTGAGAAGGACGTGAAGAATGTCTACAAGAGCAAGTCTCTCGTGAGCAAGGTGGGTTTGTGCCATTTATGACCGCGATACATAGACAGTATTCACGGAGACGGCGCCTTTATCTCCAGTCGAGGTTGGTTTACTGCAGTTAAAGTACGCCAAAGGACACTCGTGTTCTGTCTAGGACACAACTGGATCTAGGTAATAGAGATCAGAGCACTTCAGCAGAAACATCCAAATCAAAACTCTTCGAAATGCTGCAAAATATTACTCCAGATAATTTCATGATGACATTGTTAAGCTAAAAAAGTGAATTTTGCATAATAACACTTGCAAAATGTTTCTTTAACAACGCAAACGGGAGTTCCTGCCAAAGAACTGAATAATTAATGTGCATGAATGAAACACAGAGACTTAGAGACACTTAGAGCAGGTTAGACGACTGTAACGGCTGCTCACTGGCCTTTCTAAATGAGCTGTTAGAGTTGCAGAACATCCAGAACGCTGCTGCTCGAGTCCTGACAAGAACCAGGAAATACCACCATATTAGTCCAGTGCTCCGGTCCCTGCACTGGCTTCCTGTCCCTCAGAGAATAGAATTTAAAACAGCTCTGCTTGTGTACAAGTCTTTTCATGGTTTAGCACCAAAGTCCATCTCTGACATGTTAGAGCCGTATGAACCATCTCGGGCCCTGAGAACTTCAGGGAGGGGTCCCCTGGTGGTTCCCAGAGTCAGGACTAAACACGCTGAGGCTAAAGCTAAAATCTGGAACAGTCTTCATGAGGATGTGAGACAGGCCTCAACTCTGACAATGTTCAAATCCAGGCTGAAAACAGCTCTTTTTACCCGAGCAGATGAAAACTGAAAGTATTTTATCTGCACTCTTGCCTTTTACTGTCATTGATTAATTTTTATGTTGATGTTTTAATGATTGATTTTAAGTTTTCTTGTAATTTTATGCAACTGTGAAAGCACTTTGAATTGCCTTGTGTATGAATTGTGCTCTACAAATAAACTTGCCTTCTATATCTTACATCTCTTTTTGTCCAGATTGAGCTGTTCAGTCAGGTGGTGGGGATTCCTCTGAACTGTATCATGGCTCTGAAAAACTACAGTGGGGGTGAAATGAAAAACAACCCCGACATGGACACGCTCATCCTCACCGCGCTCAAGCACATGGTGGACTTCGGAGACGACTTCATTGAGGAGATTTCTTGTGCAGAAAAAATGGAATTTAAATGTACAATCTGAAGGTGTTTATCTTCCTGCTTGTGTGGAAATATATGTAGAGATTTATTGTGCTACTATGGCACAAGTGTAGAAGTTATGGAAATGTTATTATTGTAACAAACAGTGAAAAGAACACGCTTACTGCCTTTTTCACAATTGTAACAGTGTCTTTGAATGAATAAATTCACGTCACGCATGCACCAACGTCTGTGACTTGTGCCAGAGATGAACAGCTCAGTGCGATCATACACGGTAAAGGTGGATCCCACCAAAGCACGTCTGACTGAAGCCGGCTCCATTATTTAGAAAAGGGTATTAAAAAAAAGGAAAATAGCAAAAGGGGAAAAAATAAGTTGTGTTGACAAACACCTGGAGGTCAGAATGGCAAGCCTGTGTTTAATAGTGATTTAAAGCTCGGGTTGTTGACTTTGAGTTGTTGCAGAGCAGGGGTCACCATCCTTCATAGGGCTACTTCAAGAACATTGAGTTAAGGCTGTGTGATAAATTAAATTGTTTGTTTGCTAATGGTATAACCTATAACCTATAAATTGTTTGCTAGGGTCTACTGCACAAAACTAGGCCTCTCTAGTAGGTTGAATGAGTTCATGGGTCGTGCATTACAATAAGATAAGACTGTCTGTCTGGGATGAACACGGCCCCAAATGTCAAGGTTATAAGACCATATTTGGTGTTGGACAAAACATCCTGGTCCACAAATGTATCTTATTGTTTGTGGGATGAGAACTGCTTACGCACATTGGGATGGACTTAACTAAAATGTTATAAAGTTATCAGGAGGGAACTTATTCTTCGGACTTTCCCGCTGAACCTGCTTTGACCTGTTGTTGTGCCACCTGCTGACGCATGAATAAATGTCTCCTGTGAACTTCATCAATCTCTGCTCTTTTTTATAAGAAGATGGTCTTGGACATACGATTTCTTACATTTTAAATACTGACAATTTGGTGCACCCGACGTGATTTGTTTTAACGCGTAAGACGAAGATCGAAGGACTGATAAATGATGATCCAGTTTTTTTCCTTTAAGAATCGTCGGAAAGAGGAGAAACATCAAGAAAAAAGGAAAAGACTCCACCAAGGACCGAGAGGAGAGGACCGCTTCAGCGCGAACACCAAGGAAAAAGCACAGGAACACAAACACGCATGCGCCTGCAGCCACGGAGGGAGCAGAGGCAGAGGGAGTTCAAACCAGGACAACTCAGGACAAGTCCCCGTAGAGTCCAGACACAGTGTCAACACAAAAAGCGGTAAGAAAGACGCCTTTTCCAAAGTCTTATCAAATTGGCTATAGAAAAAAACAAATAAGTGTGACGGCTGGGACTTTACGTATGTATATATTACTCAAATAATGTAAATAATAAACAAAAAATGCTTTGTATATAAGACGGCTTTTTTATAAGAAAATATATGAAAACCTTCGATACCGTGTTTTTTTCTTACAAAGCTACGAGCGGTTCTTTGATGACACGAGAGAAAATATGAATCAAAGGAAAGAAAGGCCAATACGTGCGGTTTTTATAACAATTAAACAGTTTTTGACGTACGCTTAAAGCTTCCGAAAAACGAGAAAAAAAGAGTGAAACAATTTGATTGACAACTGTGTTATTTAAAAAAAAAAAAAATAACTACAAACGATACAAAATAAATGAACGTTCATTGAAAAATATAATGTACAAAATGTAATATAAACGTATAAGAACAGTGTAAAATAGTAACCAGTATAGTGTGCGTGAAGACATTAAATAAATACATAGATAAAGAAATAAAGAAATAAAACGCCTTATTTTTTGATAAGGAGCATAGATAAGACAATAATGTTATAAATAATATTGTTATTCGTAACAACTAGTGAAAATTGAAAATCCATTACAAAAATAAACGGTAAATCAAATAATAATTAAATAACAGGATCCAACGATAATTAACCAAAACTTTGGATTCATCCCCCTTTAACTAACCATGGCCAATCTAAACATTTACTGCGTGTTGGTAATTATAGCACTGGCAAGCTTACGATGTGACGAAGAGGTCCGCAGGAGAGCAAACATTCTTTGTCTGTGCGTAACGTACCCGTATGGGAATGTGATGACGTCACCTACTTATGACTGTAGCGCTGTGTTATAGCGCCCGTCTGAGGAGCAGCCCAGGACGACTAAACTGTATATCCAAAACAATAAGTCACGATTTGATAAAGAGACGGTAGAAGCGACCATAAGTCCGTTTATAACGCCACAATCAGTAGAATACTTAAACTCCAACATGTTGACACAAAAGCGGAACCCACAAGGCCAAAGAATGAATACTTGCATGCGCGCGCACCACTCTGTGTCAAGCGTTTCTAAAAATAGCACAGGGAAACCGTGCATCTAAACTCACACACCTGTGTGCCAAGACGACAGGAAAATAAGAGCGACGCTTTCGAACTATCTTTTATCCCAGTTAAAGGAGCTAAAGCAGTGATTTAAATAGAACGCGCGAAATGTAATGTGTAAATTAAACAAATTAAGAGTCTATTTGCGCAAATGTTAAAGCAACGAGAAGCACAAAGAACGCGCATGAGCAAGACACTTCCCCCGTCTTGTTTCAAGCCTCTGCGCGCATAGCTGCATGCATGACACGGAAAAATTAGAGGAGTATTGCAAATCATTTGGAGTTAGATAAATATATAATGTTGATAATAATGTCGTAAGATCCCATAACGTCACAATATTGTATAGAAATTATTAATGTTGGTCTAAAGCTAAGGTTAAATTGTATGTAATTGTATAAAGCTGTTTACACATAAGTTGAAGACACATACTATCACACAGGGATAACCATGAACGCCCGCCTTTGATTAAAACAAATAGGAACAATTTGGACACAATCAGGGCTTCTTGTAAAAGCAGAAGCCATCACAAACTTTAAAAAAAAACCTGTTTAAGTGCAGGTCAGGCCAAGGCCTGGTTAAAGTTGTAAACGTCACAAAATAGATGACGCCCCTGTCTAAGCATAAAGACAGTTAGACGCTCATGAGCAAGGCACTTAGCTGACCCATATCTAAAATGAAAAAGGGCGCAGGGAAAGTTTTTTTATTTTCTTAAATGTGGGGTGGATTTCCATGCTCTGAAGAGAACATTTTAGGCTCTAGCTCGCTCGAGCCCTTCAGACCAAGGCTTTGTATTTGTGGGATGGGCAGTTGAGAATTAAAGGGGCATGTTTATTGAATGTTGTGGCATTGTTTTATAAGCTATGTATTTTTACACCAATGGAGGAGATGAAATAGAACACTGTGTTTGAAAAATGTAAATTTATAGCCGATTCAATGATCCATAATGATCAATGATCAAATGGTGCCATAAATAGAGCATCAAGCCCCTCCTCCAAGAATTTATCATAGAATAGGAATAGTATATTTATTGTGCATGCATGGTCCCATGTAAACAAAAAGAATAAATAAGTGAAATAAGGAAAAACAATAGTTGACGGATTCATTAATTAATAAAAAATAAAACAAATTAAATAGGAATAATACTTATCAATGTATGTTCTTATATAATGAATAATGGCAATAATTAGGTCGTAAAATTTCTAAAAAACAATCTGTTGTAGCAATAGGTTCATCAAAGAGTAAAACTAATTAAAGCAATTTTTTTCTTTTCCTTGTAGAAGACTGATCCAAAATCTCAGCGCGACCAAGCAAAATATAGTGGCCTTGAGGGGGCGAAACCAAAGCAACAAAAAGTATAATAAACAAAAAACGACTAATCCGAGAGTCCCTAAAATATACTTAAGGTAAAAATACCATACTTACAAAAACTATACCAAAGTGAACATATCTAAAACTATACGCCAATTTACACGATAGATTAGTAAACAAGCACGACTAAATTACAAATTGTAAGTGCGATAATAACATAAAAGTAATTGCCAATAAAATGTCCCAGTTCGTCACCACAAGCCAATTGAAACAATTTTGAGACTGCAAGGTTCTACATCATGAACCTGATCCAAAAAAGGCAAAAGTCTGTCAATCCATCATACGACCCCTGCTGAAGAAATACGCTAAAAAAAGGCTTGATACACGAGGGAAAGACAGCCATCGCTCCGAAAGAAGACCAAGAGGAGAGTTTCATACAATATCATGAAGCAAAGATTCTACATTACAAGACACACCCCATTCGAACCATCCGTGGAAGAAGATTGAATAACCTAAAAATAAAAAAATAAAAACATGAGAACAAGGGAGCCCTGGATAGAAGAATGCATAAATGAAAAAGAAGATAATGGAGAAAGCAGAAATGGAGACAAAATGAGTTGAAGAATCAAAGAAAGTGGACAATGAAGAGAATTTGAACATGGAATGAAGATAAGGAAGTGACGTTTGATGACAAGCCACTTCAAGGAAATATACCAAAGAAACTGTCAACAGGCATCTATCCAGTAAATGGATACAACACAAGCTCGCAACCAATGATGACACAAAACGGTCATCACGACACATCGGCAGCGGAAGGAGATGATAATCTCAGAATGATAAATGAAGAAGATCCAAGTGAATTGTCACCACGAAAGCGAAGACAAGGACTCAACACCTACGACAAGTCTATACCCATGGTCACTCATCGCAAGCGCAAAATCCAGCGATGCGCCGAAGCCATCAATGACGCCACCGACGCCTCGAATGACTTACAGAGTCACAGGGAAACATTAGCAAACCTGCAATGCACCCCAAATCTAACCAACCTTGAAGAACAAGTCAAATCAGTACAAAATCAAGTGACGGCATTGACCAACATCGTGGAGACAGAGAGAATTCTAAAGGAACTGGATAACTTCGTACAAGAAGAAATACCAAGAAGCAAGATTCCTTGATGTTGGAGCTGCCAAAACTAACCAAAGGAGGCATTCCATGGATGAAAGCCCTCATGAAACATCCCGCCGGAGATAAAAGTTGGGGAGACACGCCGCCTTAACCAAGACAACTGCAATTAACATCAAGATTGCAGTGGAACATAGGACGCGAATGGTCCTACAGAAAAATTCTTCAGTACATGTGTTTTGAGTTACACTGGAAGAAGAATTGAAGTCAAGATTTCCATGTATAAATGACTGACGAACTCATGTCACTACGGATGAAGAGTGATGAAGACTACTACAGCTACAAACAAACTTGCCAAAAGCCTATACCACGATGCAACGGGAGAGCCGATTCAGGCAGGCACGATAATGACAGCAATGTTCTACTCAGCCCTTGTCAAGGGGATGCCAAAGCCAGTGCAAAACGTCTTAAGTGACGTGATGGGCTTATACACCAAAACTGAAGAAGAATTTGACGCACACTGTAACGCACAACGTCACCAAGTGGTTGAACAATAACAAAGAAACTGACTCCAAGAAGAGAGACATGGAGATAGCGACGATGAAGTTACAACTACAAAAACTGCAAGCGTCCAAAGACAAGAAGAAAGAAGAGACATCGAATATCAAGACAGTCAAACGAGACAACACTGAGGAAGACGCGCCGATAACGACAAACCAATTGGCAACTGCAATCAAGAGGATAATGCAACCACAACAGACACAAGAAGCACCCGCAATGGAGGCTGTACAAAAAAATCAGCCCTCACCGATTCCCGCCGCACCTGTAGTGATCTACAACACCGCCCCCTTTGCTAACGGAAGAGGAAGAGGGCGAGGCAGTTTTGGACGAGGAAGAGGGAACAACGTGGGAAAACGATATGAACAATGTCGTGCATGCGGAAAAATGGGACATTGGGCAAGAGAGTGTCGTACGGTGCCCCAAGGACAAACATATGGATATAATCAGCAAGGTACCCCACAACAGATGGATGGGCAACCATGCAGCTGATCAAGCCACTAAAGATGCAGCAGACTATAACAACAGACACATGCTTATTCGAGATGCTGAACAAGCTGGAAGTGCATCCGAAATCTGCATCATCGACACCAAAGATGTAAAGGAAATTCAAGAAGCAGCGTGGAAGTTAAAAGGGGCAGTGAAAGACACTGAAGACATTATTTGGAGGAATTATGAAGAAAATTGTGGTTCCAACCCTTTACCTCAAATGCTGTTCGACGAATACCACCTCCCGACACATCGAAGCTACAAAGACATTTCGACACATCGATTTGTGGTGGCACCCACAAATGCAATCCATTCTACAATACTGAATTGATGATTGTCATGTCTGTCAAACTATGACAAAAAAAAAAAAAAGACATTGCAAACGCTTCCTCTGACAATACGGAAGACAAAGACGAAGGCTGTTCAACATCTAACGCCGATGATGAAAACCACCATTCGCCACTTTCTACCCTTGGAGAAAAAGGGGAGAAAGAGGGGAGAAAAGAAATACTCAAAGACTTAATACATTTTTTTTTTAACATAAACCTTAAACCTTCTGATATAGAGTGAGATTTTTTGACGTAATTTTAACTTCTTGACATTTTAATGAAGTATTCTATAACGTTTTCGTGATATACGTTTTTTATGCTAGTGTAACGTGGTCGACTCTGCGTTGTGTTTTGTAGTTGAAATAGTAACGGCCAGAACACGGGGTTGTTTCGATAGGAAGTTCTTTATCTGTGCAACACACAAAATAGCTGGTCAGCCTTGGACCTGGGACACCAACAAGTGAACAGCGGCTCGGCTTGCTCATAGTCAAAATGGCCTACTAATATAAAATAAAATAAATGTACCTGTGCAACACACAAAATAGCTGGTCAGCCTTGGACCTGGGACACCAACAAGTGAACAGCGGCTAGTGGGGGTACACGTTATAAAACGTTAAGTATATAACTAAAAATTGTCCTTATTAATTCTACACGCATACCACAGCCATACAATTGTAAAATTACGTAAAAATATAACATCATCAGACACCCCAACAATCATGACCTTACCTCGGCTTGCTCATAGTCAAAATGGCGCCGAGCACACTTCGTCCCCAAGACTTATGGAATTTGTCACCACAAGAGGGCGCTGCCCCACAATAACACCAGTGTCCATGACAAGTGGAATACAAATACATTTAACTCTGTTACATTCCCCTCTGCTGAATTCCACTTGTCCCATAACAAAAAACAAAATAGACCAGCACTGCACAAGGTACAAAACAAAACAAAAAAACGCATTCAAAATCCACACTTTTTTTTTTTTTTTTTGTACAGGAAACTCACAAAACACTCTAGTTCCCAACCGTACTGGCGAGGTAATATTGAGTACCGACACAGCCACAAAACCCAGCGAAAAACTATCCCCGAGGGATCAGAGCGAGACCGGAATGGCCAAAACCCATCTACACACATAGGGTAAATAGAATATGCCCACCTACATATCCAGTTAAATGTAACTGCAGGTACACCTCAAAGCATAGAAAACAAAAATCACACTTGCGAAAACAGAACAAACTCAAAATGACAACATCACCAAAATGTTGCGAAACACTTCAAGAAAAAAAATGTGGGTACTAAAAACCACTAAAACCAGAAAAAAAAATTAAGGGACTGAAACGGGTTTTTGGTGCATCATCTCAATAAGTCGAGTCACTGGTCTCAGTAAACGTCCAACTCTAGATCTACGGTCAGTTACTGCGTTAGCTGAAGTCGCAGCAGGAATGGTAGGCATGTCTGAGTCAGGGGTCACAGTAGTCTCTGGGTCAGGGTGTGGGACAGGGTCTTGTGTGAGGCTAGAGTCCATAGAACCACTCTCAGGCTCATTCAATCGGACATTTTCGGGGACAGCATCCTCCAGAACACCATCCTCAACATTTGTCACACTGCCCGTATCTGACGGTAGCTCAGATACCCATGCTCTGGTTCTAAACTCTGCTGACTCTGAGGATGCATCAGTGACTGCAGACCTACTGAGGTCCACTGAGCTCGACACAAGTGACAATACATCCTCCTCTTGGTTATTTGATTCGGTTTCAGGCAAGGGCAAAAAGTTCACTGGCATTATCAGATTGCGATGTACGACTTTAATCTGTCCACTTGTTGGGTTTTGAATCTTAAATGTGTGGCTCACATCATTTTTCTCCACCACCACATAGATTGTATTTTCCCAGCGATCAGCGAGCTTTCTTTTGCCACGTTCACCTTTGTTGGCCAATAACACACGATCATCCACCTCAACCGGGGCACCGCGCACTTTCTTATTGTATAGTCCAGTATGGCGCTGAAGTTGTTTTGTTGCTGTCGCCTGTGCTACGGCCATAGCCTCTCTCATGTTTTGACGCAAGGATTCAACATAGCGGTCATAGTCCACAACCTCCGGATCATTGAGCACTGAGCCAAACATAACGTCCACTGGAAGTCGCGGGACTCTTCCAAACATGAGCAGGAATGGTGCATAGCCAGTTGTCTCATGTATAGTACAGTTGTATGCAAACGTCAGGGATTTTAGAGTTTGGGGCCAACGATGTTTCGCTCTTGGGGGAAGCGCTCGAATCATATTGCCAAGAGTACGGTTCATCCTTTCACACGAGCCGTTACCCATGGGATGATAGGGAGTAGTGTGTGATTTATGCACGCCTGCAACATGTAGTAGCTCCGCTATCAGAGCGCTCTCGAAGTTGGCTCCCTGATCAGAATGCAAACGTTTTGGAAATCCATAGACACTGAAGTAGTTATTCCACAGCTGATGGGCGACTGCTTTGGCTGACTGGTTAGGACACAAGAAGGCGTGCGCCATCTTAGTGAAATGGTCAGTTGCAACAAGCACATCCAGGGACCTATTAGCAGAATCTTCGGCTGTCCAGAAATCAATACTGACAAGTTCAAGGGGCTCGGAGGTTCTAATATTTTCTAAAGGCGCTCTGGCTTCAGGCTCAGGGGTTTTGCTTACTACACAGCGCCTGCAGTGTTTAACGTAGTCCATCACATCACGAGAGAGCCCTATCCAGTGAAACCTCTGTCTAGTTAAGTACAAAGTCCTTTGCTGCCCCTGGTGGCCAGCCTCATCATGCACACCTTTTAGTACTTTGAGGCATAATGAGCGGGGGACAACAAACAGGAATGTTTTTCTTTTATTGACTGGATCCTTTGTCACACGAAAAAGAACTCCATCTCTCATAGTCAGTTTCTCCCAGTTCCGCAATATTTTGTTTGCACCAGCAGATTCTTTTGCACGCTCCCTCCTCGATGGTCTCCTTCCTCTTTCCACATAGAAAATCACTTTGCTCAGATCCGTATCATTTCTCTGTTTGTCCTTTAATTCATTGTGGGAGAGTACCTCAGAGTCAATTTGTGGGGGCAACAGGACTGATTGCGTGAACTGGGGCAGGAGCAACGCGTGTGGACATGAGTCTGAATCACGGCTTTTCAATTCATCAAGAACAGCAGCGACCTCTAGAGATGATAACGAGCCAGACCTAACAACTGCTGCGCACTGTACAACAACAGGTTGGCCACACTCGGATGTCATGTCAGGTGGGTTAGCAGACCACCGAAAAACGTCCTGAACACCATTGGCACCGACGGCAGCAGCCTCAGCGAGTAACTCAACATACGGTACCCTTGTTAAACGGTGGGATGCACTGGACTGCACGAACGGCTCTCGGCTTAAGGCGTCGGCGACTACATTTCGGGGACCTGGAATGTATTTTATATCGAACTGAAAAGGCGCAAGTTTAGCAATCCACCGCTGCTCACAAGCATCTAGACGAGCTTTGGACAAAATGTATGTCAACGGGTTATTGTCCGTCCACACGGTAAACCGATGACCTCTCAACCAGTGGTGGAATTTATCGCACACCGCCCACTTTAATGCGAAAAACTCTAATCTGTGCGCAGGATACTTTGACTGAGCGTAAGTGAGGGATTTACTTGCGAACGCGATTGGCCTTGCTGTTGTGCCACCAGGAGGAACTTGCGACAAAACAGCACCTAACCCATCTGTAGAGGCGTCAACCGAGAGCAAAAAGTAGTCGTTGAAGTTTGGATGGGCCAGGATAACTTGGTCTAACAAGGCCTGTTTCAGTTTTGTAAAAGCCAGCTTACATTCATCAGTCCAGTCGTCTGTTCTTAGCTTTTTACGAGTTTGGTGTCGTTTTCTACCAGCTCCACGTGGACCTTTGGACCCTGACGTGAGTCGGAACAGCGGCTTGGCTATGGCGGAACAGTTCTCAATAAACTGCTGGTAGTATACAACCATACCAAGAAAGGAGCGGATTTTACGCTGCGAAGGGACTGAAGTGCCATCCTCCATAAGGTCTGACTCTTTTAAGGAGGTTATGGCAGCAACTTTATCCTGGTCGGACTGGATACCATTGGCACTAATAATATGACCGAGGAACTTAACTGAGCGTCGCAGGAAGTTGCATTTCTTTGGTGCGAGTTTGAGGTTGTGGGACTTGAGTCTATCAAACACCATTTGCAAACGTTCAAGGGCCAGCTTTTCATTAGAGGCGAACACTAAAACATCATCCAGATAGCATAATAGACTCATAAAGTTCTGGTCGCCAAAGATGCTTAACATCATCCTCATGAACGTTGCCGGAGCATTACAAAGGCCCTGCGGCATCCTATTGTACTCGTACAATCCGAACGGTGATGAAAAAGCTGTATATTTTCTGTCCTCCTCATGCACTTCCACATTGTAGTATCCTGAGGTTAAGTCCATAGTTGAAAAGAAGGCATTACCACCTAGGGCTGCTAGGGCGTCGGCTGGGTGAGGGAGCGGATGCGCGTCCTTTACGGTGCGTGCATTGAGCCAGCGGAAATCATTGCATATTCTCAAGTCTCCTGATTTCTTTGAGACAAGTACAAGGGGTGACGCAAACTCACTGCTGGACTTTCTTATAATCTCACGCTCCTCCATTTCATCCAAAGCCTGTCTCAGTTTTTCATACTGCGTGGGTGGTATGCGCCTGCATGGGAGACGAAAAGGTTTTTCATCTAGGACTCTGATACGGTGCAGGTAACCAGTAGCCTTGCCACAGTCTAGCTTCTCTCTGGAGAAAATTGACTCATACTCCACAATGAGCTCAGCAAGCTTAGCTTTGTACTCGGGGGAAACTTGACATGAGTCAACATCAATGTCCGACAGACCCAGCTCACCTAACCTAGACTGGAGAGGACTAGAGTCAGGACACGGCGTCTCAAATTGAGGACAGTCCGGTAAAGTGGAGGTATCTGAAACAAGACTGGGTACAGTTGATCTAGCACTTTGAATCTGTACTTGTTGCTGAACAGACTGAGCACCAAATCTCTCCACTGACTCACATAAAGAGACGTCCGCCATCTTAGCATTACGTTTGATAGTGACAGATTTGTGGGATGGGTTGATCACTTTGAGAGGCAGCCAGCCATCAGCTCTTAAAAGGGCTACCGCTCTACCCACCATGACTGTTCTTGGTCTTAAAGAAAAACAGCCGTTTTCCTGTGTTGTCGCTGTACACAATAAAATAGTACCGCTACGACGGCGGTTACTTTTTCCCTATTTAACATTACCTTTAATTGACAACACCGCGTATTCAAACTGGAGGAGGAGTTGAGAGTCGTCAAAAACTACTCTACATAAACTAATAATTAAATACCAGGAATTGATGACACATCAAGGAGTTAAACAAGTTAAACGTTTATTTCTCTAACATGTCATCTCAATACAGAATTCTGTTTTTCCTATCCATCGTGAGTCTGCCTTCAGCCGTTCCCATGGTCAGACTGACTCTTCCTGGGGAAGCACAGCACTCCACATTCCATTGTCCACAAGATTTCCCATTGGCTCCCCAAAGCTGTCCATTCAGTTCCGTCGTAATTTGACCCCTTCTGTCCAAATGGCCAGTGGACCGGGTGGGGGTTGCTGTGTCTTGAAACAAAAGATTCTGAGGAACCCACACCTTTCTGCACTGAATGACAACTTTTGGTTAGTTTGCTAAATAGCCAAAAGGAACAAAACATCGTATAAAAATATTATCTCTTCAGACCCCCTTTTTGACCTCCCAAAGGAGGACAACAAAACCATAATATTTTCAAGTTCACAAAAGTACAGCCTGTATCAAAAATCACAGTACAATTTCACATATTATAACACCAAAAAAACATGTTCACTGTATGTAGGGCATACTCAACCAGCCGCTGAGTGGTTTCAAAATCATCTCTCTCTTCCCATGTGTAACTTCCGCTTACTAATCTTTCCAGGCGGAACTCAGCTGGTTTTTATTCCGTGTCAATGGTACATGTCAACTTTTATGTCCCCCTGGGACCGTCTCTGATTGACACAAAAATAAACATTCCTGCACACAAAACACAGCAAGCGCAACAACACCGAACAGTGTTGTTTAGATATTATCTCCACCACAATATTCTCCATCACAGCCTTGTCGGGGGTCGTTCCATTCATATCTCAAAGCCTGCCGTACTCTTTCCAAGTACAGGCTGGGACCACCCCCTTCTGGCGTTTCCCTTGTCCCGAGCTCCGTGTCCCCCTGGGACGCATCACCCATCGTATAGATGCCCCCAGTGGAACCCAGAGCCCTGGAGACCATGCTGCGAATGAGAGGCACAACACAACAAAACAAAATACAACAAAACAAGAGTATTACACCTATAAGAATACCCACCTTTTGAAGGATATGGATCCAGGAACCGGAATTTAACCAATTTAGCCAGGTCCACTGAGGACCCTGGTCTTCTTGAGACGCGAGGAAGTCTTTGAGTTCCTTTACTTTATTTTTAATGGCTGTCCAATTGCCAGTTTCGTCGGGGAATATATGTACAGCAGTGGTCAAGGCCAACTGCTGCGCACATACCACCCTGTTCAGCGTACATGGCGTCTAACGCCACTCTACTTTGCATAACCACAACAGCCACTGCCTTAAGTTCTGGACTCCGTTCCATTTGGTCCAAGATGTCGCCTATTACCTCAGTTAGGTCCTCCAGGATCCACCATACCTCATTTAGACGCTGCATGGAGGACGCCACACCGATCATAGGGATCAGCGTGGCGATAAATCCTTTCCCATCTCCGAACAGGGGCTTACGGCCGCCGTCATCAGAGAAAGGTACGTATGATTGACCGAGGGTACGGTTTCCCACCTGCAGGGTTGAGTTGGTAATCATGGCCGTGTGCTTAGCTAATTTTACCCATTTATTCTCTCCTGGTGTATGACCCCCCATATTGAAAGACCGTCGCTTCCTAGATCCATCTCCCTCTGTGGAAACAGACATGTTAGATACATCATAAATCACAGGTTTCAAAACAGCATATTTTGTTCCTTCTTTGTTTTCCCATGTTTTTATCATTTTTTCTGTACAATGGGTAATCCAGTCTAGGGTGTGTTGGTCCGACACTGCTTCTCTCATTTTCACCAACATTGTACCTGCATTGTTGCAGTAGATGACCAGATTTTCTCCAGGTGTTTTACCTACTTCTTTGCATACCTTGTAAAGGGCCAATTTCAATTCTTTGATAGGGTGTCCTCTGACCCGTCCCTCACAACTATGTGGATCGTCTATTTTTATTACTGTTGGTATGATGAGCAAGCAAAGAGCAAGTGTCAGGCCCCACACCCCGTATGGACACCTTAAAAAGGTCCTGGTTTTAAAACCCAGGCCTTAAGTCCATATTTGTTAGTCTTTTTTATGTCTTTGTGACCGTGTGGGTCGGGGTTGGTGTCCCCCACCCCCTTCAGTGGGGCTGTTAGACCCACTACCATATTCGTCAGGATGTGTCAACCGTCCGGGATGCGTATGAGTCCAGTGTAAGCCGGTTTTCTCAGAACAGGGCTTCAAGTGTGACCAGTGGTACCAGTTGTCACGCCCCTCTACCTTAACTGCGGTGGCAGTCCTTTGAGTCACTTCAAAAGGTCCTAAGTATCTGGGAGCGTCCAACAGGTCCTGGTGTTTTTAATGTAGACCCTCGATGGTAAGTCCGCTCAGGCAAGGTCGCTGAGTTAGACTTAGGCGGGCACCCGGGCATGGCCATTTTTATGCTCTTCCGCTGATAACAAGTTCGCAGCCGCCACGTCCACCAGTCCATGAAGGGTTATTAACTGGGTGTAAAAAGTGGAGCCGGACGCCCCGCTCTGTACATATGGAGGAGGGGCCGATGGGGCCAAAGCGGGAGCTCCTCCGCTCGGGAGGGGCTCTCGAATTCCTCCCCGTATTGATTCTGTCAGGTCGTTGTCTCGGTTCATGCTCCCTCCGCGTCCGCTATATTTTCTACATCACTATGCTTTGGTCAACTTTGATTATTGTAAGGCGCTTTAGAAATAAAACTTGATTGATTAATTTGGGTCAAAAACTCACAATTACGACCACTCACAAGCACCCACCGAGACAAGGAACCAACAGAGATCTGTAACAGAAACACAAAAGAACAGACGAAAATTACAAAAACAAAAATTCTCATCAGGGCCGCTCACCGTTAGAACGACCATGCCAGCTAATCTTGCAAATTATGGCTGGACTCAAAAACCTATTTAACTTAATCTATCTGTTGGAATGCTAGGGTCAATTTTATCTGGAAAATTCAGAAATTCAGGTTTCATTAATCTACAGAGAAAAACTCTCTTTTAGCTTCTGTTTCCCACATTTACCACAGATTCTGTGTGCACTTCAGAATCACAGCAAACGTAAAAAACAGAGTATTATAAATTGATTTACCTATCTGAAACTGAAATCTTAGTTGGCCATAACATTTGTCAATTCGTCACTTTATGTTTTCGTTTGTCTTGTCATTTAGATATATGTGTATCAGTTCCTTCTCATGCCAAAATAAACCAAATTATAATAATTTCCCCACATAAGTAACACCCCCTCTTGGACTGAGGACACTCAGTCCAAAAAAGAGTCACGTAACATGCATAAACAAGTGAGACCTCAATCCTTGTACAGGAAACACAACAAACCAACTCAAATTGCACTGGAGGTAAATACCTCCGGCACCTACATAACACAAAGAAAACAATAGCAAAATAACAAATGTCAGGTGCAGGCCAGGGAGGTTGAAAGTGGGAAGAATTGGGTCGACAGGGCGAGTGAGAGGTGGACACCACTCGTCAGGTTCGCGACCCGGACAGCATGTGAGGTCCAGGGAGTGTCCCCAAAAGAGATCACACCAGCACTGGTGCAGTCCAATCGCGGCAGAGGACCGTCAGACAGGCTTGGGAAGGAGCTCTCAGCGGCTCCCAAAGTGAGAATAACAGTCACCTCCAACCTGAGTACACAAACTAATGAGTGTAGATGGTGTCAATAGGGATCATAACATACAATCTTAAGATCAGTGTCCACTGGATTCCCGTGGAATCAAAGAGGAGGCTGAACTCAGGCAACAGAATGGCCTATCAAGTTCATAAAAGTTTCCTCTCGATCTGCTCACGGATTGACGCCAGGAGCAGAGCAAGAGAAAGGATCGAAACCCAATTCACTTCAGCTTTTTTTTCTTTTTTTTTTTTTCTCACAGTTCTATCACATGTCAATGCCCTCTAAGGCTTCAAATTCAAATTTTGTATTAAAACATTCAGACAAATGCATTTAGTTGTAACTTAAAGATTATCGATTCAATTTAGTAAATAAACCAGCATCAGTAGGTCCTAAAGACCATCTTTATCTGGTGCATTAAGATATTTTCAGTCAGTTCATAAACACATAATTCTCTATCATGGTGTCGTGGAATGATGTCCCAAAACGGACATAAGTCTAGCATTAATGTCTATAGAGTAGGCATACATGGATGGAGAGTACAGGACATTTTAGAAACTTCAATTTCTTACCAATCGTTTGTTTCACTCACGCATTGGTCATGGAACAAATTCTGTAGCCTATTGTCCAGGAGAGAGAGCAAATAAGTTATAAACACATTATATTATTGTTCTATAGGGTGTAAACAATTCACAGTCACACCTCGTTTGCCTAATTAATTTTGTTTTTTAAAAAGGACCATTCATGTCCACTAAGGTTAGCCTTAAAAGCTTTTCTATATCATTAAAGTACAGTGATCAATGGGTGGGTGGCCTTGGCAAAGTGAATGTTGGATCCAAGGTCAAACGTCAGTTGTACAGTCCTTCAGCTCTTCCCAGTAGATATATCTGCATGCAGCAACCACTGTCAGACAGCAAGGTGTTTGTCCAATCAGGGAAAAGTCACTGTTAGTCCATTCAGAGAGCACAAAACTGTTGCTCTCACTGTCATCAGCATATCACATCCGAGGAGAGAAACAGGAGTCTGAGTTGGTGTGTCAGATTCAGTCCTGTGAGCTGACTAGGCACTGGCTTGGTGAAAGGTTTTGGGTGGTCTTCCTGTATCCACCCAGTAGATGGTGTCCGTTAATGATCACAGTCTCATAGTTCACAGATGAGTGTTGTTCACCTTTATCCACCAGCACGTCAAGAGTCTGTCCGTTCACCTTCACAGGTAACAGAGTTCTGCCGTCCCATGCCACTGAACCCAGCAGCCGCCAATGATCAGAGTAGCATGGTTCCCATCAGCGTTGTTGTAAACGCCTCGATCTCCTCGAACGTTGTTGGTCATCTCGTCTGAAACAATCCTTGGCCACAATTACCAACACCACACCCACAGGTCACTGCACATTCAAGTAAACTCATTATTACTCTTTTTTCATTATTACTTTCATTACTCGCTCCTTTAAGCTGCACCTTTAAAAGTTGCACTCATTTCTTTCAGTTCAATTTTGCTCTCGCTTCTGGTCAAGGGCATTCTCAAAATGTATTCATTAATTTATTTGGTTGTCTTTAACAATAATTTGAATTTTGCATAATTGCTCCTTCATAACTTTTGGTAATGCGTCCAAAATGGCGCATAAAGATCAACTTAAACTCTAAATCAATAGTGGTTTGTACTTTCAATCAATGTATTAAAACTCACGACAGGTCTTCCCTGCTACAGTTTTCATACCACGGCGCCACCGTGTGGAGAGAGGTTCTATTTTTTTTAGCAACATCTCTCAGAGCCCTAAATGCTCCGTCAATCACAGGCTTAAAAAAAATAGCATTTTTCCTCACACTGATTTTGGATACTGGTTCTTCAAATGTATGCTGTGGAGACATAACTCTACCACCAGCAGAAATGTTCCTCTTTAAAAACAAAACAAAATAATAACTTTTAAAACAATAACCTTTAAAACAAGAAATTTGGTCAAAAAATGTTCTTTTTTCTACTTTTTGTTTTGCAATGAGGGGCGGAGCAATCTCTCCACTTACCCTCCTACACGGATGTCTGGGCACAAAGGAAAATGGCCACTTTCCCAATGCGCCCATCACTTCCCGTTTAATCAGTCCTTTGCTGCGTCTACACAAATGCAGACACAGCAAATGCACTTTTAGTTTCACTCCGGACACACTCAGTCACTCTACAATAAAGAGAACATTACACAAAGAGACAACAAGACACAATAATTTCCACAAACAAAACAACAGTTAACAAAAAACCAAACAGACTAACAAGAACAACAAAAACAATTTAGTATTCTCCCCCTCCGATCAACAAAATCAGATAAGTGTATAAAAATAAAAACACGCGTTAAATAGTATAATGTGCCTAAAGTCCGATGCCTTTCAATGAAAACCTAGAGGCCATACGGTTGCACTACAGCGATGGCGGCCAGAAACTCCGGTATTACAAAATAACAGCCAAATAACAGTACGACATGGAAAAAACTAAATGCTAAAGCTAATCCTTTGTTCTCAGAGCTAACTTAGCAACCTCGCACACCAACAGCAAACAGATCATATCGAAAACAAACCATGCACCACACTTCAATAAAATCCTACACTACTACACAGAACAGCCCTCAGTGTCCACACACCGAGCTGGGTTTAACACATGTGTGGGTTTAGTACACGTTTATCAACAATATGCTGTATGCTAACGCACTAAGCTAACCATGCTGTATGCTAGCGCACTAAGCTAACGAAGCTAACGAAAGCTAACAAAGGCTAATATAAAATATAGAATTTAAGAAACCCCGTTTCTCAGGCCTTCAACCTATTTATAGAATCACCGTTCTAAGGGCCTTCAACCCGTCTTTTAGACAGACCCCAAATCTGTCTACGATTATTTCAACGTTTTATTTCAGACCGTGCGTCCACGGCCTTGGGCGATTCTGCCTACGTGCATTTCAGCTTTTACAGGGGTAAAACCCAACGCGCAGCCCGTTAATTACTCGTAATTTCAGTTTATCCCACTTATTTTGTCTTCTGTGGTATCTAAGATATCAAATTATAACGTTTCTTTCCTTAATTCCACCATCAATTCACAGATTACACCACACAACAGACAACTCCGTTAAAAAGTAATCTAAAATTTGGAAAAATATGCCAACTAGACGTACTTTGAGACTCACACAATAGTAGAGGTCAAAAGCAGTCTTACCTTAAGCTAGAATGACGTCCATGAAATTGTTGTTGTATGATGTGGAAGAAAGAACCCATTCAGTTCCGTCGTAATTTGACCCCTTCTGTCCAAATGGCCAGTGGACCGGGTGGGGGTTGCTGTGTCTTGAAACAAAAGATTCTGAGGAACCCACACCTTTCTGCACTGAATGACAACTTTTGGTTAGTTTGCTAAATAGCCAAAAGGAACAAAACATCGTATAAAAATATTATCTCTTCAGTCTGGATTTAGCATTTGTTGGTTCTACAATAACTTCACTACCAGCCAATTGTTTGTCAACGTACTGCAGCTTTGCCCACACTAGGTGCTCTGTCATAGGCTCCAGAGTAACAGCTTTCTTGAGTTTGACAGTTCCGATCACATCCGAGACATCCTCAGTTTCCACTCCTGCCATTAAACTCAACAGTCTCTGTTCTGCATCACTCCCGCAGCTGAGCACTGAAGGGCACTGGCTCCGGAAATCCCTTTTTAGTCTACTGATCACGTACCGTAACAGGTTACTGCCAACGATTAGATCTTCGCTCTGGCCATTGACAACAAGAGTCGGGACAATTACACTGCAGCCATACATTTCCATTTTGAGATCGCACACACCCACAGGTAGAGTTCTGGACCCCCCACACCCAATTAACACAGCGTCCGTATCACTAAGGGTGGGGTCTATAACACCTTGCTGCAGCAACTGGGGAACTAGACTAGCACTTAGAGTACAGGCCATCGAACCGCTGTCTAGTAAAGCAGAGACTTTTACTTTCCCACTCAGTGTTACATTCTCATAGAATAGTTCATCATGCTGCCGAAGTCTCTGAACATTTTGAACTACAGGTGTGCGTCCCATTTCTCTTTCTTTGCAATAACCTTGATAGATTAACTCCTCTTCATCACTCACATTAACATCAGGGGAATCGTTTTTAGGCCCAACACTTGCCCCTTCCACATGCAGGCCAGCTAGTTTTCCTGCTGATGCACTGTAGACTTAACAACACCAGGCTTACTGACAGCATTTGGGCATTCAGCGCGTGTGTGGCCAGGTGCAAAGCAGGTGAAGCACAGACGGTCGGACCTGCAGTGATACTGAGTAGTGTGGCCATTATCACTGCACACGGCACAGGGCGCTAGGGGCTTGACTTTGGAGGGCTGCCCGCGTGCAGTGTACTTACTGACATATTTAGGCTGCTGCGATTGCTGAGCAAGTACACGTTCGAGCAGGGCAAGTACTCGATCCAGGCGGTCAGGTGAACCCTCTGCCTGCTGTGCAGAAGACGGCACCACAACAGCAGCTTGTGATGGCTTTGCATTAGCGGCACTCTGGACAGGAGCAGCAACCTCCTGGCGCTGCGAACACAAGAGGGTGTTTATTTTCTGTTTAGGTGCCTGCTTATGGTCTCTACAGTGCTCAACCAACTTATCATGAATATCAGCTACAGTCCATTCCTGTAGTGGTCTGCACTTAAAAATGAGTGACAGTTCAGCATCGGGACAGTTTTGAATGAACATGGCAGCCAAATCACGTGATAGATAGTCAAATGTCTTATTTTGCCTTTTTAAAGAGTCCTCAGTCACCTCTAGGGCTCTGTTTAGTCTTAGCCAGTAGTCAAGGGGTTGTTCACCAGAGTGGGGTTTTGTTGCATAAAAGTCAGCTAATGGTAAACTAGAAGTCAGTGTGTCACTGAAGTGCTGCTTTAATATCTCAAAAATGGGCTCTGGGCCGTCAGTCAGGGTCAACACACGCTTACTACGTATACCCACTTTAACCACCTCACGCGCCCTCCCCGTGAGCTTTGACAGCACCTCATCAGCCTGATCAGACACAGGGATGCCCCTTTTCTTCATATATGACAGCATCATAACCTCCCACTCCTGCACAGAACATGTGTCATTACCATCCCCTTTAAAAAACACAGGCTCTTTAACGTCCTGGCGCACAATGACATTCAATAAAGAAGGGTCATTTACCGACGCCCCCACCGCACTAGGTGCAGTACTCAGACGTGACTCAATGCAGGATGCAATACTCTCACCAATTGAAAGCCCAATATGTGAAGCTATATCAGTTAGCAACTTTTCATTTACACCTTCATTACCATTTGCATCAGGGCGAACATTAAAGTTTTGGTTCACAAAAGAATTAATACCAGGTTGTGTTAAACCATAGTTCGGCTTTGGTGTGGATGCACCTGGAGAAAATAAAAGAGCGCCTCTGCCTATACCAGGTAAAGGCACAGGGGTGAAGAGCGGAAGCCCCCTCCCTCTTCCAACAGGAGTACTCTCCATGACTCAATAGAAAACTTCACAAAACAAAACTTGAGGCGAAATTAAAATAGTTCTCAAAATAGTCCCAATTCACACTCAGAATCGTCGAGAAAAAAAAAAAATGCTCACTGCATAAAAACAAAATAGCGATCAAAACGCCTCTCGTTCATATGTAAAATAAAATCATGCAGTATTACGCAAACACCATTTGACCTCAGCAATGGCAAAACTTGAAAGCATCCAGGAATGATGTAGATCACTACCACCTCCTCCAAGCGGCAACGAGTCCGTGCTGAGCTCCGTGAGTGCGCGCGCCAGTTCATGCGCAGCCCCGACGTTAACCGAAGCGAGCAGCCCCGAGTTGATGCGTTGAGGGCGGGTTGATGGCGCTGGCAAGCCCCGCTTGATCCTGGAAGCAGCTGACGGGCGGATACAGCATCGAGGTGTCCACAGGCTAATCCCCGCTCGATGTCGCCACAGAAAACGGTCACGGCACCAGTGTAACGTGGTCGACTCTGCGTTGTGTTTTGTAGTTGAAATAGTAACGGCCAGAACACGGGGTTGTTTCGATAGGAAGTTCTTTATCTGTGCAACACACAAAATAGCTGGTCAGCCTTGGACCTGGGACACCAACAAGTGAACAGCGGCTCGGCTTGCTCATAGTCAAAATGGCCTACTAATATAAAATAAAATAAATGTACCTGTGCAACACACAAAATAGCTGGTCAGCCTTGGACCTGGGACACCAACAAGTGAACAGCGGCTAGTGGGGGTACACGTTATAAAACGTTAAGTATATAACTAAAAATTGTCCTTATTAATTCTACACGCATACCACAGCCATACAATTGTAAAATTACGTAAAAATATAACATCATCAGACACCCCAACAATCATGACCTTACCTCGGCTTGCTCATAGTCAAAATGGCGCCGAGCACACTTCGTCCCCAAGACTTATGGAATTTGTCACCACAAGAGGGCGCTGCCCCACAATAACACCAGTGTCCATGACAAGTGGAATACAAATACATTTAACTCTGTTACACTAGGTACTAATCTAGATGTTGCAATACAAAAAGCTGCGCACGCAATCATAGAACAAATATATGCCTGAATGCAAACTCACAAGATGCAGAAAAAATAAGAATTGAAAAAGTACAAAATGCCAAATAAAAAGACATTGTTGCCTATAGTCAAAAACCAGATGATCTGCCGGATGAACCTTTTCCTTTACAGGACGGAGAAACACCAGATACTGGAGAGACTGAATCTTAACAAGGACGATAGAAAAAGGACCGGTCATCATCCAGGTGGGAGAGTCCATGTCACGCGCTGTGGACGAGGCCCAAGGCTGTGAAGGGCTTCAAAAATCTCCCTGAATTCATCTCTCCCACCTGTTGAACTAAAGGTATCATAATCCACAGAAAGTAACCATCCAAGTACAGGAAAAGGCACTGTTAGAACTAGATAAAGAGCGGGTGCTGGTAACCGCAGCTCTACTGTAGGAACATGGATGATCGTGGTCACATCATACACCCTGCACGTGACCAGAAGCAGATGACGCCATCATGAACACGTTAAAAACTAGCCTGCAGAAAACGGGCTGCTACCCTTGGATGGTAATATGTGGTTTGTCAATGTTATCAGTTATGATTGTGTTTTCCCCTGTTACTGTTTGAAAAATGGTTGAAAATAAGTCCTGAAGTTATTAATAAACAATACATTGATAGAAATAATGCATCATTATCAAGCTAACATGTGGTGATAATATATAAACTATACCACCCACCTTATTAATAACACTGACTACTATGTATTCACCTTCCAGTGTCGACTACACACAGCGGCATTTAAGCGACCACACCGAACGACACCCAAATTCTAAACAGCACTAACAATGTTGGGCACATTGACAGAAATCATTGCCAAAACATAATTATTTTGTGCCCGCCCATAGATGAACCGGCACGTGGTGGCATTTGTTGTTGAAAATAGGAATGCCCATACTTGCAGTTTTATTGATAATTTCCGTAGTTTTATGCTGCGTAATTCCCTGTAGACTCGATCTTTAGTAGTGAATCTAATCACAACTAATCTTGCGCGTCAAGCTCCGACATCACAATACATACTCCTTACTCCAGATCTCCCATCAGACCCCGAAATGTTTGAATTGAGTTAAATAACTAATTTGAAAACATACTTGTGAATGTTTGTTTTGCTTAAGCCATGCTAAACTGCTAACTGATTTTTTGCAAATAATAGATATATATAAAGCTATCGCAATTGTGAAATTTGTGTTAATGAAGGTGTATACATGTATGATGTGGGAAATAGCGACTTGCTTCTCTCAACTTTAAATGCATCAAGATTTTGTGAAATTAATTTCTTGTTTATTACATAGTAATGTAATAATGAGGGGAAATTGTGATAAATTAAATTGTTTGTTTGCTAATGGTATAACCTATAACCTATAAATTGTTTGCTAGGGTCTACTGCACAAAACTAGGCCTCTCTAGTAGGTTGAATGAGTTCATGTGCTGAGCAGTACAATAAGATAAGACTGTCTGTCTGGGATGAACACGGCCCCAAATGTCAAGGTTATAAGACCATATTTGGTGTTGGACAAAACATCCTGGTCCACAAATGTATCTTATTGTTTGTGGGATGAGAACTGCTTACGCACATTGGGATGGACTTAACTAAAATGTTATAAAGTTATCAGGAGGGAACTTATTCTGGGGACTTGCATTCTGAACCTGCTTTGACCTGTTGTTGTGCCACCTGCTGACGCATGAATAAATGTCTCCTGTGAACTTCATCAATCTCTGCTCTTTTTTATAAGAAGATGGTCTTGGACATACGATTTCTTACATTTTAAATACTGACAGCTGCCAGGTAAAAATAATATTCTGAAGACTTCAAGTTGTTTAACCTCTTGATGCCTGAATTTATTTCCAATTATATAAAAAATATTTTATCAGTGTTTTTAGGTTTAGGTTTATTAAACATTGACATAGCAGGAAAAGAACAATCCATGATTGCTGGGGCTTAAAAGAGGGGCCGAGGGCAATGATTGGCTGCGACGGAGGTGCGGCCCTTACGCTCACGGAAGCATCATTGGCTGGAGGCAGATGAGGCTGAAATTAGTCTCCCAGGTTGAATTAACGCCTAGGCTTCATTAGAATAAAAACAGCAATAGTAAAAAAACAAAAAAAACATAAATGTTAAAGCTTGTGTTTTTTGTGTGTGTTGCTCTTCTTGGCTGCATAATGGTCTCCAGTGCCTGAGCAGGTATCCAGTGGAGGGGGCCGAGGAGAGGAACTGTCCTTCAGGATATTCTGGGGGGTCTGCAGTGTGGCCATGTCCCGCCTCTCACTCAGAGATTAGATTTGTTTTTAATAATGCATTAGTTTTATATCGCGCTTTTCTGGACACTCAAAGACGCTTTACATTGCACTATTCATTCACTCCATACTTGGTGGTGGTAAGCTACTATTGTAGCCACAACTGCCCTGGGGTAGACTGACGGAAGCGAGGCTGCCACTCTGCGCCATCAGCCCCTCCGACCACCACCAACCACTCACTCGCTCAGTGCATTCGCCCCAGGCTTCCTGATTTTCCCAAACGGTCTCCCATCCAAGTACTGACCAGGCCCTTCCCTGCTTAGCTTCCGAGGTCTGACAAGATTGGGCTTTAGAGCTGATGCTAAAGTGATGAAGTGATGGAAGTAGTTTATTTTCGAGGCGGTCCCCCCAGCTTCACTTTGCCTCCGCTCAAAGCTGCACACGGGCGTGAAACTTGCATACAATTAATTTGCTTGAACAATTCAGATGTGCAGGAAGACTTGTGAGAGCTAGCAACAACAGCTTTAACCTCCTAACCCCCATCTAAACCGAGCACTTTTTCTCCAATTTGACTTTGTCCAAATCTGAAAGCTTCTTGAAAAAAGTGTCAAAATAGTGACAAAAATGAGACGCATACGAGGATGAAAATGCAACAGAAGAGCAACAAATCCTGAGCAAAAAAAGCAATCAAAGAGTGACAGAAAAGTAACAAAATGCCACAAAAGAGGAACAAAAAAGTGAGACAAAAATTGAAAAAAAAGTGATGAGAAAAAAATGTAGATGAGTTTCTCAGGTCTTATGGATGGAGCACCTAAACTTGTTCTGTGTGCATTGAAATACATTGTTGGGCTAACAAGTTTTGATTGACCTTTTCATTGCTGTGCCCCAGGGCAGCAGTGGCCACAAACACACGGGGCACATCTCTCTGTAGTATTATTCAACCCTCGCCTCATAACATGCAGCGCCCTGTCCATTATCTGCAGCTGTTAAACGGATTTATAAGACGAGTCTGGCCCGAGTCTCGGCTCACCCTCATTCATTAAACATCCCTGTTTACGGGCTCTTCAAATAAAACACCGGTGGCTCGATGTAATACTGGAATGAGGCCGGAGCGAGTGTTTCCTTTGGGAGTGTTCGTCTCTGCCCCGTTGATGGGTCTATCGTCTATGTCGTTATAACTGTTTTAATGATGGGTCTCTGGAAGCCATTATCCGCAGCGGAGTCGTTAAACATCCTCCATGTCTCGTCCCTGAAAACCACCGGCCCACCGTCTGATAAAACCCACAATGTGGAGACGAGAGGGATTTGTCCGTATTGTACAAAAACATTTAATTAAACATATTTTTGACAGATTGTTATCAGCCCAAAACTTGGTGGAGGTATTTGATCTTAATTTGAGTCATTATGGATTGCAGTGTGAGAAAATAATCCCTCAATAAGCCCGCCACGATAAAAGGTTTTTGAGGACGATATATCGTCTCAGAAAATATCGCGATAAACAATAACATTGAGTATAATGCAAATGCTGTAGGCAATAACAATAAACTATTTTAATTGAAATGTATTGAACTTCTGACATTCAATATTAACACCTTATACTAAACAAAGTGCAAACTAGAAGGGTCGACATATTCTAGGACACTGTATCCATCTGTGCTTCTCAACCTTTTAACAAAACTTACACTCTCACCAGGTTCTGTGTTTGAACTAGGCCTGTCACCATTTTTTTTTTTTTTAAATTGTCAATATACAGCATCATCTTTGAAAATATCCCAATAACAATAATATTGATATTTCATCTGCATTATTCTGGTTAAATATTTCCTGACAAAAACTCACTTCTGTGTTGAATAAAATCTGGTTAGAATACAATGTATATTAAATGTATGGATTCAGATAATACTGTATTACTGCAAACGTAGAGTAGCCATATGTTGTGTTCTTTTCCTTTTCATTTCAAATATAACCTCCTGTACACAGTAACATAGTCCTAAGCACTGAGTAATGTTCTCAGGACTATCGCGCTTGTATTTGGACAGTGGCTAAAGCGCTCGGGTTCCTCTCGCTAACAGTAGCGCTGATTAGCTTTGATGCACTGACTGGGCGGTGGTTTTGTTTCGTTCTCATGTTGGACAAACCTGCAGTTGCATTAATGTTGTTATTCTCTCCGTGATGAGTTCTTTTGGCTGGAACTCCAAGTGTTTTCACACGAGTCCCTCTTGCTCCGCGATAACGTTCACAGAAAGTGTCGGAATCAGCAAAGCTCCGTAGTACAGGGTTGCCAGGTCTGGGCAGCCAAACCCGCCCAAAAATATCTGAAAAACCGTGGAAAACCCGTGGACGGCTGGAATTTTCAATATTGTTTACCAGTACCATGTGCTCCCGTTCTCCCTCTCTTATTGAAGAAGCAGCTCAAAGAACCTTGGATTTGAGATTTTGTCATTCGAAATAGTGATCTTTATCAAAAAATACGATAGAAATAGCCAATTTTACATTGAAAACAGCAAGGCAAAAAACTGCGGACAGTTTTTTTTCACCCGCGGAATGGCTTAAAAAAACGCGCAATTCCATGGTTTAACCGCGGACCTGGCAACCTTGTCGTAGTATCACGGCACTTTGTTTACACCCCGCCTCTCTCCAAAAGCAGCTGATCTATAAATGATCTGGATACATGCGGGACACGGCTGATGTGCTCAATGTTGTCTTTAAGCACAGGGAGACGGGTTGGATGGAGCTCCGGTCACTCAGCGCTGGGATCGCGTTCATGTTTCTGTATTTATTTTAAGCACACGTAGCACGTGCATTTATCGAGACTAAAAATGTTATCGTCCTTCATTTTACTTATCGAGCGATAAGTCGATATAATAATTATCGTGGCCTATCCCTCAATTCATGTTCCTGTTTGTTCTGGTGGCAACAGTTTCAATACAAAGTGTGATGCCTTTAAGTGCAAAAACACTCGTTCAACTGAAAACTCGCCAAGGGAAATGTTTTTCTTTTGTCCTCCTTAACCTCTTACCCCCCACTTTGACTGAGTGCATTTCTCCAGTTTGCCTATAGGCCAGTGTAACGCCTCATTTGAAAGCTAAGACCTACAAAACTCATCTAAACAGATCTTTTTCCTCGCGTTGCTGTCGCTCTTCTGTTGCGTTTTCATCCTCGTTTTCGTCTCATTTTTGTCGAGAAGCTTTTAGATTTGGGTAAAGCCAAACTGGAGAAAATTGTGCGCGGTTCAGGTGGGGGTTAAGAGGTTTGAAATAATACGGTAAATATGTTTGTGAGGGCTCTCATTCGTCCAGGGGGTATCCATCGTAGGGTTGAGGACGTTTTTACAGAAGCTTCTGTGACTAGAAGCGAAATGTCCTCAGCTTTACCAAAACCCAGTCCAGTCGATGACTTAGCTTCTCTACGATGTATATTGTTGGAAAAACGCTGTGCATCGAATTATAAAGCATTTGTGTCCATTTCATGAACTTACAGGCTAGTTATGTAGCATTTCTGTGAATTTAACCCTAAAAAGTGACCCTGCAAGTTGTCAAACGTGCATAAACTCGTGCCTGGGAAGAATTAGCTATAAATATGTTAGAAAAGTTGAGGAATGAGTTTGGACTCAACTCAGCGGCTTCCTCTGTCATTCAGGTGTAGGTCCTTTAAAGGAACAGGCCACCGTTTTTCCATACTGAGATTGTTCTTACCTGAGCTGAGACAAGTTGATACGCACCTGTCTGGTCTTGGAAGAGCTTGGTCGCTTCCAACTACTTGTACCCCCGTTTGGAGCCATAGGAATATGCTGGGAGGCCAAATGCTAACAACATCTTTGGTCATTTTGCGTGACTGAGGGCACACACAAAGACCAGACAGGTACGCATCAGCTCGTCTAAGCTCAGGTACAAACATATCTCCGTATGGAAAAATGGAGGCCTGTTCCTTTAATGTCGAGGCTCTTCTAACATAGAAATATACATAGCATATCATATGACAGGGCATATAATGGGAAATGCATCTATTTAATCTTAACATGTATTCCGTGTCTTTCCTGGTCTTCTAGCAGAACAGCGCTTTACAAATTATATTGATTTAAATATGTCTGAAACGTTTGTAATCTTAACTAAGGCAGTGCTGCTCAGAGTTTAGCCTTGCGGGCAGCAGACACCTGAGGCACCAGCAGAGGGCGCTGTTGTCATGGGAAACAGACGTGCGCTTGGCTTTGTGAGACTTAAATGTGATTGAAGTCATTAAATGACTTCAATGTTCAATGTTGATTTTGAGCAGGTTTGACCTATTATCGCCATGGTTTTTTTGCAATATGCCCAAAGCGCTTTACGTGCGAGGATAAACAACAGCATCATTCCACTTACAATACACAAACCTTTACTCAAGATAAAAAATAAACACCTGAACTAGGCACTTCTTTACCCCTCTCTTAACTCATCTGAAGCTGGATTGAAGTGGTACCACCGCCTTCATGTCGGCTTCGCCCTCGATGTTGCTCCATACGTTACATATTTAATGTGAGAGCCCTGAACGCAGCACGGGCCCCGTGTTACGTAAGGCCTCACAGTTATATGGAGCTCCATGTTCACCTCTGATGTTGATGCTTTAGATTTAAGGAGATGTGTTCGTGGGACTCTTTGTAAATACTTCACAGGTTGTTATTAAGGTGTGGGTGGAAATGGCCTGTAGGCACGTACACATAAAGATCTGAAGAGAAGCGATGAAAAAGTGACAGAAATGTGACAAAAAAAGGGACGAAAACGAGGATGAAAACACAACAGAAAAGCAACCGAACAATAACAGTAAAGTGACAAAAACGCCTTAAAAGAGTGACTGAAAAGGTGGCAACAACGTGACACAAGAGCCATGAAAAGAAAAGTCAAAAAAGTGACTACAAAGTGACAAAAATGCATACATTTAAATGAGTTCTGTATGTCTTTTCTTTTTTTCATAAGGGGCCACATGTATGTTTAGAGCACAATTCATACACAAGGTAATTCAAAGTGCTTCACAGTTGCGTAAAGTAACAAGAAAACAGATCAAATCAATAAAACATCAACATAAAAAGTTTTCATCTGCTCGGGTAAAAAGAGCTGTTTTCAGCCTGGATTTGAACATTGTCAGAGTTGAGGCCTGTCTCACATCCTCATGAAGACTGTTCCAGATTTTAGCTTTAGCCTCAGCGTGTTTAGTCCTGACTCTGTGAACCACCAGGAGACCCCTCCCTGAAGTTCTCAGGGCCCGAGATGGTTCATACGGCTCTAACATGTCAGAGATGGACTTTGGTGCTAAACCATGAAAAGACTTGTACACAAGCAGAGCTGTTTTAAATTCTATTCTCTGAGTGACAGGAAGCCAGTGCAGAGACCGGAGCACTGGACTAATATGGTGGTATTTCCTGGTTCTTGTCAGGACTCGAGCAGCAGCGTTCTGGATGTTCTGCGGCTCTAACAGCTCGTTTAGAAAGGCCAGTGAGCAGCCGTTACAGTCGTCTAACCTGCTGGAGACAAACGCATGGATGAGTGTCTCCAAGTCTGGTTTTGACACGATTCCTCTGATCTTAATGTTTTTCAGATGGAGAGAGACTCTCTCTAAAATTCAGGTTACATGAGTAACCTGAATTGAGTTGGGGACCGCACCAACAATAACTCGAACTTAATTCTGCCCAAGTTTCTCCCATTGTTAAAGGCACTAAATTACTAAATTATCTGGAACTCCTTTGAAAAAAAAAGAAAAAAGACTAAATAACAGAACATTAACAAAGGGGCAGATATTATACAATCGTCCTTTTCATTCAAACTGCTTTGACGTAGCAGTTTTTATGTATATGTTTTCATGTCACTTTTGAATGAAATACAGATAGAGCCATTTGAGCCCACTCTGTGCATGGTGGTGGTGCCTCTGATATATAATAAAATAGAAAAGAAAGACATACATTCTGGAAAGATCGTAGAGGGCCGGACAGAATAGCCAGGGGGGCCGGATTCAGCCCTTGGGCCCCAAGTTTGCCCACCCCTGGCCTGTAAGTTTTTAGATTTGGGTGAAGCTGAACTGGAGAAAATGCACTTGGTTAAGGCGGGGTTTAAGAGGTTAAACAAAACAAACACAGGAAGCTGGTGATCTGTGGCACTGAACTAATACATTGCATGAATTCGCCGTTGCTGTCAATGTCACTGGGAAAACGCTCCTAACTATGAGGCACGTGCAGTGACCAAAACAATCCAGCAGAGGGCAGGAGCGACACCTCACAGAATCTCACAGTTTGTCAAGTCATGGTAAAGAACGGTTTTCAAACCACTCGCAGATGGGAACTTAATACAACAGCTTAAAAACGTAAGTCAGACACAGAGTTCAGCAAGAATAAAAATTACAACATAATGTAGATTTAGACTTAGATGTAGAATATAAGTGACATGAGTGAAATGATCAGAACTTAACTTAAAGGAGACACTTTCTGTTTCAGTGTCTTTTTTATGTAAGCGACCAACGTCCTTTTGCATTCCATTTTATATAAACAAAGCGTTTTTTTCCCAGTAAAATTATGAATCTTTATCAAACACCCTAAATCATCGTTCAAAGACACGCTGCCCAAAACGATCTGATGGTGCAGTTTCACGGCACGATTGATTGTTACTGTTTATATAATCGATTAAAGCGATTAATTGATTAACCGATTTACCATCAAAGATTAATTTTGTTTCATTCAGTTGTTACACCTACAACACAAAGTAAGTTGAATGCCATCCATCCATCCATCTTCTTCCACTTGTCCGTTGCCGGGTCGTGGGGGCAGCTGTTGGACCAGCCCCTATGGCGCCCCCTGCAGGTGGTGGGTCCACAGAAGGACGGCCTCATGGTTCTACCCAGGCCTGTTGGTCTCTCATAAGGGGCTTCTGAACCGCTCTTTGTCTGACCCGTCACCTAGGACCTGTTTGCCCTGGGAGACCCTACCAGGGGCACGAAGCCCCCGACAACAGAGCTCCAGGATCATTCAGGCTCAAACCCTCCCCCACGTTAAGGGGGCGGCTCCAGGAGGGGACGTTGAATGCCATAAAAGTACAGGTCAAATTATGACTGAAGTAAAAGTACTGAAGTACTTACTTTATAAAATACTACAGTAAATACTGTAGTATTTTATGTGCACAGTGGCGCAGCGGTTAGCACTCGTGCTTCACTGCTAGAAGGTCCTGGGTTCAATTCCCACCTGGATGTGGAGTTTGCATGTTCCCCCCGTGTCTAACCACCCAAACAGTCACGGGGTCACTGAAAGGTCAAATACGCATTAATATATAACTGTTTTAACATAAAAGTTGCATAGTTCACCTTTAACCTTAATTCACCCTCTGTACGGCGAGACCATGCAAACAAATCTACTTCCTTGTTGTGAGTCAGTGGCACATGACAGTACATCTCCACAGCGCCACCTACTGTTCATAGAGTGTGCATTATTAGGCTTTTTAAAATCAACTAAACACTGGACAAGATTGCACTTACTCTGCAACCTTATCTATTGAAGTAGAAGTATTATATTTATGTCTAATATGTAGTAAAATGAGTAAAAATTATAACACAATTCAAGTATAGCGTACATTTACTATGCACTGATCACCTGATATATTGTCCTTATCAAATGTAGTACAATGTAATGTGCTACATAACAAGGGTTAGGGTTATATAGTCTCCAGTCTCCCTCCAGTTGTGTGGTTAATTTCCCTTTGTCCTCCATGGAAACCTGTCTGTGTGAGCCCCGGTCTGGGATTGGAGGACTCGTTTCATGCTCGGGTCTGGTTGGCTGCTCGTTCCTGGTCCTGATTGGTGCGGTATCGGAACACCTGGCCCCCATCAACCCCCTGCTGCTATAAAAGGCCACACCTAAGAACACTCAGGGCCTTGGTGGGCAGGACGTCATTTGGGTTATGTCTCCTTTTGGGACGTTCATGATTATGTGGGCTCAGGAGACAAATGTTTAGGGAGTCATGACTCTGTTTGGTAGTTGTTTAGGCCTACTTGAGTTGAAAGTTTTGTTACCATTTGTTAAACATTACCTTTTACACTCCTTTTATTAAATTAAAACTTTATTGATCCGTTTTACATCTTGGTTTATTGTTACTTACTTTGATCTAGCTGAGCCGGGTCGTAACAAGTGTGTTTTTAAGAGCTGTCGCTTTAAGTGCAAAGGCAGTGCGTTTTGTACAAGTGAAAAAGAGCCGTCCCCTCTGAGCTTCCTTTCAGTCTTGGATTCCCCTCTTAAGCCCCTCGTTCACTGCCTCGGCCGTTTCCCAGCGTGCTGCGGCGCTCCTCCGCCCCTCCTCCACCTGGCCTCATCTCTACTCCACTTCGCCTGTGACCTCATCCTCCACCACCGCCAGTGTCCAGACTCCGGGGGTAAGACTCATTCATCACGTCCGGGATCTGAGCGCCAAACATGATTCATGTCCAATAAAACCCTTTGTTTCTGTGAGTCTTTTCCGTTGAAATGGGCGTTGTGTGCTCTCGTTCTTTTACAGAACCAGTATTTGGACATAATGGGGGGTCATTTATCGAGGCAGGTGCTAAACAGCGAGTGCAAGCTGATGAGTTTGCATAAAAACTGAACCACTTTAGCACGTGCTACGTTCTTTGCACCTGAGCATAGTTATGATCATTAGCATTAGCATTAGCATTTATGGAGCACATGTTTTACTGCACTGGGTGATATTCCCTCATTATATTTTGCAGAAAATTACTTAAAAAATAGTGAGATGAACACATGACACACGAGGCATTACTGGGTGACCATTTCAAAACCCATTTGCTTTTATCTCTAAAAAACTAAATCAAAACTAAAAACGGACACACTTTTTCCCAACAAAATAAAAACGTTCACAACAGGGACAAGCAAACCCACTCATTGTGACGACCAGAGGACTTTCCTGATTTTGACGGTTGATAACTATTTAACGCAATAAGACTTAACCTCTTAACCCCCACCTGAACTGAGCACATTTTTGGCTTTACCCAAATCTAAAAATCTACTTGAAAAAAGCGTCAAAATAACGACGAAAACGAGGATGAAAACGCAACAAAAAAGCAAAAAAATTGACAAAGAAGCCACAAATGAGCAACACAAATATGACAAAAATGTGGTGAAAAGGAACGTGGAAACAGTGATGACAACATGGCAACAACACAAGGAAAAAAAAATCCGTTCAGATCAGTTTTGTGGGTCTTAGCTTTCAAATGAGGCGTTACACTGCCATATAAGCTCCAGTCGAGAAGCTTTTAGATTTGGGTAAAAAAGAACTGGAGAAAATGCACTCGGTCCAGGCGGAGAGTAAGAGGTTAAAAAAGGGCACCTACTCTCAGCCGATAAACTTTCACTGAATGTATGTGTGGCTTTTGTGGTCCGTTGTGTTGATGTGTTGTGTGTGTTTTTACGCAGCGCATTATTGCACTAACTAAGGACAATGCATCCAGGCTAAAACCAAGCAGAACCAAGTCCACTTCAAAGCACAATCCCCTTTAAAGTTGCAGTGTTGCTGCGTTTAATTCGGGTCCTTTAATTAGTCCTGACCGCGTGCCCCCGTCCACGTCTCTCCCCCTTGTGCGTAAAGCGCGCGCACTAAAACCCTGCGTAATCCGAATTACCGAAGAGTCTGCTGGCCATCTGCCGTCTCCAGCGGCTCTAGGCACTATTTTGTTCATCCCCTGCCCGCCCCCCCTCAGCCTCTCTCTCTCTCTCTCCTCTCCCTTCGCCTGCGTGGGGCGGAGTAATTCCGCTCTGCTCAGTGCGTGCGCGTCTGTGTGTGTGTGTGCTCCGGTCGCTGCTGCTGCTGCCGCTGCTTGTCAGTCATTGTGCTGCGAACACTCGAGCGGCGACAATAAACTCCTCAGCCTCCGCTTCTCTTGGGAACAATCTCTGGACCTCTTCTTCTTCTTCTTCTTGGGGCATCCTCGCTGCCCGCCGCTGGGTTTATTACCGGAACGCTCCATCCAAGGACACTCTACCGACCGCGGGGATGACGCTTCTGCGCACGCTGGACCTCGTCTGGGGGCTGCTGTGGCTGAGCTGCGCAGGTAAGGCGATCCAGCCGGAGGGATACGCACGACAGGGGCAGGTGGTGGGAGATGCGATGGGTGACGGTGGGGAAGTCGACGCAGGGGGAGAGGAGGAGGAGAGGAGCAGCATCACAAGCGCCCGCGTTTGGTTGTGTGCGCGTGTACGTGTGTGTGTGTGTGTGTTTTTGGTTTGGCACGTTGCGCACTCCGGGGAGAAAAGTTTGCTTTGCGCCGTCGCTGCGGTGAAGGGAGTTGTGGGCGAGCGGGGAGGGGAGGGGGGGATGCTCCGGGAGAGACGGAGGTTGTTCGTGTGTTGGAGAGTCTGAGCGCGCTTTTGTAACGGGAGCGAGTGGAGGAGTCGTGGCACAACGCGAGTGCGCAGGTTTGAAAGCGTCGAACGTGGCGCGGACACAGTGCTATAAATGGCGAGTTATGCGCGGTCTGTTCGGATCGTTAATACACGATGCGGTGCGTTTGCGATGCGCGGGTTCAGGCCTGTGCGGGATTGGAGGGTCGTTCTTAATCCACGTAACGCGAGCACGGCTGCGGGTCCCTGTTTGGTCATATATATAGCGCAGAGGTGATGATGTGGAGAGATACACGCGCGCTGCGTGTATCTCACAATCACACGAGGATTCCGAACAGTCATGAAAGATACGAATAAGACACAACAGGCATTGGAATAGTTTCCCCCAGGACTTTTTGCTTCAGAGCACGTGCGGTTTGCTCCACATCGCGCCAACATGTGTCCAAAGGAGGCACGTCATGGAATAAAAGATGTGGACACATGGTTGGCATGCTTTTGTCATTTTAGCTGCTCAGTTCTTCTGATAACTTTTGAAGATATAACAGACTGAACTATCATAAAGTTGGAGTCAAGTGCAGCAGACAGAATAATCAATGTAAATAAAGTGCTAGATGATATAGAAGTTGTCTATGTTCATGTAAAGTGGATCCACATTATCATTATGCCCGAAAATAGTGGTAAAAGTGGGACAAGCAGTGCGATGGGAAGTGAAAAGAAGTCCAGTATAGAAGAATTTCATTTGCTTATTTGAACCTAAAATGGGCCACAAAAACTCTTATCCAGAAAGTGTGTTTTTTTTTTTTTTTTTTTAATGCAATCAATGGATATTATGTCATGTTCTGTCTAAATCTAGATCAGCTCTCTTGACAACATTGCAAAAGTGGGACATTATCTAAATCGGTGGGAAAGGGGGACAAATGGATGAAGTGGTGTCCCCTGAGCCTTTCGAAAGGTAGTCATCTGGACAGAGCTGGACTGGGGCGTAGTTGCTTGTGGATTCATACTTAAAGGTGCCGTATGATGCAACATAGCTGTATACTGTATACTGGGTGATGTAAGATCTGCAGCTCGGTGTCTAAGGCCATACCACAAAGTTTTACATTTGTTTATAAAAAGAAAAAGAAATGGTGGAAGAACTTGAAGGAAACAGACGGACAAAGGGACAAACAGGCGAACAGAAAGTGTCCCGTCCAAACTGACTTTTTACACTGTAAAAAGCAACAGCGATCCGTCATCTTTCCCACGCTTATTCATTCACAAATATTGACACGTTTAGTATCCACGTAAGACAAATATGGTCATGTCCTTTGTGGGAGACGGCTAAAGACGGGAGAAATATACAGGCGTATGCGAAGACATTACAAAAACCTTTTCCATTTTCTCAAAGTTAGGTTTTCTGTTTCACTTTTACAACAGTATCTCCACTTCAGTAGCTCCTACAGCCTCCAAACTTTCCAGGCTTTTCATGAACAATATTTCGAAGTTTTTTTCAGAAGGACTTTTCAATATATAATTCCGAGCCTGATTTATCGAGCTTAGAACAGCTAAAAAAACAAGGTGAAATTTGAATTTTACAATTTTTTTTCACTTATAAATGCGAACTGTATATTCTTTCTTTTGTTGCCCATTGCCTGAAATAAATGAATACATGAAATTAAAATGAATGAAATGAAATAAATAGCTTCGTGAAAAGCGAAAATCCTCTCTGAAAGACTAATATATTAAAAAAATATAAATTCAAACCTGGCTTAAATTAGATTTTGTTGCCGAACATAATAGGCCCTTTTATGTATTAAATTCCGTACTTTTATATAAAAACACAATATTCTCACATTTATGTCATACATTTTTTACAGCTCCTTGACATGTTGAAGAACTCTATCATAGAAATCTTGGCGATGTTTCCAGCCTTTGCAGATCTGCATGAGCCCCATTTGTCTTTGCGCCTGGACGAGAGCCATGACTTGCCGAGCCCTTAAGTAGTTTAAAAGCAGACTTGAGCTGAGTTGTCCAAACACCGGGTCAGGATTGAGGGGATTTCTCTGGATGTGGTTTTGGGAAGCGACCAAAACGCATTAATTGGTGTTCTGTGTCTTGAAGTTCGCCTGATGATGTAACGAGCTGAAAACGGAAGAAAAAGTTTGGTAAATGTTGACTGTTTTGTGATCAAAGTGGTAGATGTAAGCAGCTTTGCTTCTGGCGGCATTTTTCAATTACAAGACCTAATTAGAATATGACAAATTAGCACAGAACGGCACACATGCATCTATTTGAAACATATTTCTTGGACGACATGCTATAGAGCAAAAATGTGGCTTTTTTCATATGTACTAATTGAGAGTGGCTAGTAAGCAAGAGCTTTATTTCTCTTGGTGCCTCTTCACTGTTTCAGACGAAGAAATCTGTGGATGTGTAGGTCTCAGAGAACTTTAGATCATCAGCTAGCTGTTTGTTGCAGTAGCCAAGCGTTCATCCACCAGCCAGAAATTGCGCATCATATTGTGGTATCTGTGGGCTACAGACCACACTATTCCCAACGCGCGAATGCAAAAGTGTGTGTTTGTGAGTTGGTGGTGGTCGAACAGGGTTATGTGCTCAGTTTGGCAGCCAGGCTTTGGTCAGGCCTCCCTCTTCGTTCCTCAATCCCAGACTTCAAAATGCACATGACAGGTTCACATATCTCTCTCATTATTAGTTTGTTTTGGGTGATGCGGGAGGTGAGCGTAAATCACAGCTTTACACCAGTGCGGAGAAACGTTTCAAAGTTCATGGACTGCACGGCAACAGCTTTGGAGATCCTTCCTCTGGAGATCCTTTAGAATACTGTTGAATTCCTAAGGGAGTGTGTTTACTAAGTGACATTGACCTTTTGAATGTGTCCTTTTTTAAATTTTGTTTTATTATCTGCTATTGTCTATACTGTTGGATGTTGTGATGTGTTTGTGCAAATATCTGTCGGAGGTTGCAGCAAATTAATTGCCCTTGAGGGATCAATAAAGTTTTCTGAATCTGAATCTGAATCTTTGCATGTCCCCTTTGAGCTACAGTGGGGTGCGGGGGTTTGGCATCCCGGATCAAACTTAATGTGAACAATGGAGCAAAGGGGAGGATGAAACGATAAAAGGCATGATCTCCGAAAAGTCCTATTTTAATTACACCGACAGTGGGTTGCGAAGGTTTTGGCACCCCAGGTCAAAATTTCGAATAATGAATCAAAGGGAAGATGAAATGATCTCCCAAAGTCACAGGGTTGTAGACGAGACACTCAAACAAAACAATAAGGTTTTAATTCCATCATTTAAAGTATTATGCCAGACCCAAAGTTTGGGCACCCTGCAGAATTACTCCCTCGTAGCCCCAAATATGGCAAGTATTGCAGCTTTGAACGCTTTCCTAGGCAGCCGAGAGTCTTTCACTTCTAGTTTGAGCCCTTTCTTCCTTACAAAAGTCTTCCAGAACTGAGAGATTTCTCCACTGTATGTCACGTCACGCACTGCTCTCTGGTTTATCCACAGATCTTCAATGGGGTTTATGTCAGACAAAAACCCTCCGACTGCGCCTCTTGACGTAATCCACCGTGGGTCTGGAGCTGTGTTTACGATCATTGCCCATTCGGTCGGAGCCACGTGCTTTGTAACGTCAGCTTTTTCACAGATGGTGCTACGTGTTCCTTCAGGATTTGTAGGAAATTAATTTAATCCATTCTTTGTTCTACCCATGAAACGGCCCCGGTGCCACGGGCTGCAGCACAACCCCCAGGATTAACAGTTTGGACAGATGTTCTCTTCATGAAATTCTGTGCCCCTTCTCTTCGAAACGGACCTTTTCTCATTCTGGTCAACATGTGGTACAGTTGGACGCAAAAGTTTAGGCATAGACTAGATTTATGCATTTTGGAGACAAAGAACAGAGGTTAAAAAAATAACATTATGGACAAAACGAGCAAAGGTCTTTATTCATGAATATTCATCATTGTAAATAGCATTTCTATTTGATTAAATAGGAGGAATTGCTACTGTTCAAAGGTGACAGAATAACCCTTGTAGTGTTACATCCATCTCTCCATGCAAACAATGGTCTCTGTCACTGAGGCCTTCTAGGGTAGTTTGCAAAGTCCAATGTACTTCTCTTTGTTTCAGTAATCTATTACGGTCACCTCATCGTGGTGCCATAAAACGATAATGGACTGATATCGCGGTGATGGTCACTGAACCGAACGGCCTCAGGATAATCGAGACTCTAATCCTCTTGAGTTTTATTTTAGTTTTGCCCACATACACTAAGCCACAAGGGCATATAGATAGCCATCCTATGATACTGTATTAGCAGATGCGTATGTGAGCTTGAGCAGTAGAAACACCCATGAATAAAGCGAAAGAACAGCGGCGAACAACTGAAGATGTCCATTTCACTGAACATTAGCCGTCCGAAGTCATGCACTTGTTCCATATTTATAACACACAGTTGATATTTCCAGACGAAATCCGAAGCAGCTCCCCCTTCGCTCCGTCTTCTCTTTCTCTTCCACTTAGCCGTCCATTCTTAGCATTTTTTGGCGCTAAAATGTGCGCGCCGTGTTGACACCGCGTCCTTGACTCAATTCACTGTTTGTTTTATTCCTCGGCATTCGGAGGGAAGTCGGCGTCTATTCAGCGGGCTCTGAATAGACATTATGCACAAAGAGGTCCAATCCGGGAGCTCCCAGGGTTATAAAACAGGGGGAATTGGGGACGAAGGAGGGGGGGGGGGGTGTTTGAGGGTTCAATTCTCCTACGTAAACACCAACCCCCCCACCTCTTATCGCTACGAGACACAACCCCTGCCCCCACGGCTCATGTGTACATGGCAGTGTCAAGTGTGGCAGGAGACATGGATTTTTTATATTCGATATTCACGAATTTGTTTCAAAATGAAGTTATTATCCGATATTATTATCCGCACTTTCTTTCTTTCATTCAAGCATGTTCGGCACAATATCAGTGTCGCAAGGTCTTCCATCTGAGTGAGATTTGCATTCTTCATTTTGCTAACAATGGCTAAAACCCAACAGTGAACTTAGAAATATGTTTTAGTCATGATTTTAATTAATTTAGTTTCATGTCTCTCTTGTTTTTGTCCTGATTTAGTCATTTTTTTTGTCCTGACGAATTCATTACCATTCAGATGTATTCATTTATTCAGTGCTGTGCTGAAATAGTGAAGAAAAACCATCAATAATGTCGTAATTGCTGTATCAAAGTTGTCATCTCATGCAAAATCGACTTTCGTGAGGTTTGAACCATGTTTTAATTAGACAGACCTGGAGTAATATTTAACAACTGCGCAGTTTTGAGTTATCCTCGGACAAAGCCGTTGAATTTAGTCGTTTCTTCTTCTACAGTGTCGGCGCCTCGCTCTGTACTTCCTCATTACACTTCTGTTATTGTTCAAACACAAAACACTGTCCACTTTTTTTAAAGCCCACAATCCAACATTATTGATTTTGAGCCATTCTGTGCTCAAAGTGTGTTCATCATGCACTGCTGGAGCTGCTAACCACCTTATTATTATTTCTGTATGATTCCTATAGCTGCCACCAGGTGGAGCCCCAGTAAAGATTTTCATCAGCTCTTTCCCCTGTTAATAATTAATTCTTACAGAGACATATTTTCTCATTATAAAACGTAACATATAAAAGCTGAGGCACCAAAATAAGGTTTTTAAGTCTATTCTTAAGCTCCATATGCATGACATGTCCACTTTAAATACAGAAGAAGTAGTAGATACACTGACCAAAAAAAGTAGCCGCTAAACTTCTGCCACGTCCAAAAGATCCAGCGTTGCATTCATGTTTCACCAAGATCTTGTGTTGATGATGGGAGAGTGGGACCCCTGCGCGAAGCCTTATCCAGCACATCCCCAAGATTCTCAATGGGATTAAGATCTGGACTCTGATGTGGCCAATCTATGTCATGCTCCCTGAACCACTCTTTCCCAATGTGAGCCTGATGGATCCTGGAATCATCATCTTGGAATATGCCCGTTCCATCAGGGAAAAATAAATCCATGGGTGAAATAGCAGCTCTTTGGGCGCTCAACCTTTCTAGCACATGCAGACATGGACAAAGGAGGACTCTTTTGAAAGCTTGACATCTCTAGTATCCAAAACAAATGACTGGGAGCCTCTATGACTTTTTGTTCCAAAGTCATGTACATTTACAAATCGTACATCCCTTTAAAGCCTGAGAACTCGATACACCATTGCCAAGTGTTTTCAAAAAGCTCTAACAAAGCAGCAGAGGATTCTCACACATGTTCCAAACACAGACAGGTCTCGATACTCTGTTCCTGAGATATTTGGCCTATTAGGGGGAAGAGGGTGATTATCTGAAACCGCGGAGGGCTTTCATTCCGCACTTCCACCCTGACTCGGGGCTGTATTGAGCGATGGGGGAAGAAGGAGAGCGATTCAGACAACATGACTCAGGCTGCCGCGTCTATTTATTAAGATTATAGCAATAAGCTGCCGGCGTGCTGTGTGGAGATGCGAGCACCACCCATCGACACTAGAAGCAGTTTAGACTAAATTGCTTGTTACATTGGATTTGCGGGGGGAAAAACACGTTGAATACTCTTCCGTTTCAAGTTAGAACTCGATGCTGCAGTAGCAATTTAACTTGTGATGAGTGACTCTCTTACGTATAATCAAATCAATGAGATATGATCAGGGTTCGAAATTAACTTTTTTGATCACCAGCCAAAGTGGCTGGTAACTTTCTGAAGTTACCAGCCAATCAGAATTTCCATTAGACAAATTTTTACGTTGCGAAAATAAGAGATTATGAATGCCACTGGATGAAAATGTGATAATAGGTATCTAAAACGTCACCAGTAGTGTAGTGTTCATGGGAAATGTAGGACAGAGGGGACAAACCACCCAGAGCGTCTCTGACATGATTTGCATGATTGGCTCATGCTAGTGATGGGATTTTCAGCTATTTTTGGTGAACCGGATCATTTGGATCGGCTCACCAAAAAGAGCCGACTCTTTTGGCCCCCAAATGGCTCTTTATGTTTTTTTAATATATACACTTTAAATTTAGGAGAGATTTGGATTAATGGCTCGTTAAATGAGCCTCTCTACTGCTCCCTGCACAAAACAACTATAATCAAGAAAGCAATTAAAAAGAAAAGAGGAATTAATTTTATTAGTTGCTATAATAATGTGATATTGGCTTATAGTGGTCTGTGTTGTCTTCAGGAATCAAAGTAAATTTTTTGAGGTGGTAGAGCCATTGTTTATTATAGCAACATACACTTTTAAAGCTGCCATTAGTTTCATGTATGTACTCTTTTATTTACAGTCAAAATGCTTCTCCCATAGCTTCTCCCCAGTCCCTCTGCGGCCTCAGCTCCGCCTCCGTGAGCTGCTGGAGCCTCGCGCTGAGAGAGAGTTACAGACTCCAGACATAACTGAAGTTATTACTTAAGCCAGGACTCCTGTACGTTTGTAATGCGCTCATACACATGAGAGGAAAAGGCCGACATCGCGTCGTTTCGCCGCTCCGCGCGTCATCGCATTGTTTTCACTCCACAAACCCAGCGTAACTTTTTCTAACCATAAAACCGAAAATATTAAGCGGATCTCTCTCAAATATAAAGTGACTGAAAGCTATGGATGCGCTGACTACATTTATGGAGTAGTTTAAGTTTATAGAGATCTTGATTTTGTGTAAATAGCAGGTTCATTCCTCGCGAACGGGCTGCGCCTGCAGAGTTCTCCTTTCTCCCTCTCTCCCCGATCCCATTCTCTTTACTCGTTTACTCTTTGCCTTTCTCTATTTTTCTTGAATGTAGCAGAAAGCGGGGCACGGTGAGCTTGATAAACATGCAACATGCAAAAAATAAATAAATAAATAAAACGGCTCGCGGGTGAGGCTCGGCTCTCATCTTTCACTTAAAAGAGCCGGCTCTTTGTACCGACTCGTTCGCGACCGACCCATCACTAGCTCATGCATCACCGGCCAAACTGGCTGGTAGGTTTTTTATCGGTACCCGCCAAAATGATTTTTAACCCGCATTTGGCGGGTTGGCGGGTGTTAATTTCGAACCCTGGATATGATATAGATTGTTTGCCATGTTATAACATTGTTCCCTGATCGAAAACACACATGCAGCAGTGTACTTCACTCTTTTCATGCAGTTTTGAATCGATTGGTTCTGCGTTCAGAGTGTGTTCCCAGCGCCCATGGAGTTTCTAACCATGCTGTTTGGTGAAATGAAAGTTACCCAAGTAATTCCCACTGCTGCCTGAAGGGGGAGCGCTAGGCAAACTCCTCACCAGCCCTGGCCTCTGTGCTTTAAAGCAGTGTTTCCCAGCATTTTGAACACAAACACTAGGAGTGTGACAATATATCGATTTTCCGTTATATCGCGATATTTTGCGGGACGATGCAATACTTTTTATTCCGATATCGATACTTTTGATGACGTCATGTATATTAATGGGGCATTTCACAGTCAATAGAGGCAAATAATGATCAAGAATTCGGTGAGACCAGCAGGGGGCAGCACTACAGTTTTAAGCACTTGGACCAAACACTGTCACACAAATATATTACGTTTAAACATAGTTTATATAATTGTGAATAAGATTAATTTGGGTTTGATTTATTCTTTTTGAAATAGGAATGTGGTTTCTTGTTTCTTTAAATGTAAATGAAGTCACTGACAGATCTTTAGACCCATTTTCAGCATGTAAGTCAGAAAAAGAATAGAAAAAGAAGTACAAAGCACATGGAAAGAAATGTAAATGATGAATAATATGTGGTATGTTCAAATAAAGGGTCAAAAGTAGTATGTTTAGATTATTTTTGTACAATATATCGATTATCACAGTATCGGTGTATCGTGAGATTATCGTTGTATCGAATCTAATCGTATCGAATCGTGATACACCAAGGTTCCCACCCCTACAAAACACTGTCAAATACTCATACTCATAATTTTGGCAAGATCCTCCATAAATGAACGACTCAAGGGGTACGCAAGAGAAAACAGGTTGGGAACCACTGACCAGTGACTAATCCTTTTATTGACATTTTTCAAATAAGGTCAATGCTTGGATACCTAAAAGAACCATTTTCCAAGTCTCAATTATGCACGGTCCACTTTAATACACAATTTGGCATAGCATGCACTACTTGAGTGCGAAATAAAAATGTCAGCGAGCCGCTCAGGCCTCGATGAAATCTGGGTAATTATGGGACGTGAAGTACATCCTGGACGTCAATGAGGAGGCGACGATACTGGGGACGATGCTGATGTACACACAGGATACGAAATACAGTATACGACACGTTTTCTCTATATACATTTTAAAAACGTAGTGAATATGGACATGCTACACCTCAAAACCTGAAGAATGGAATCACTGAGGTAGTTTTACACTTGCCACTGTTGAAGGTGTTTGTGATTTGGTTTATGAAGGAATAACTGCTGTATCAAGTCTCTTAAAGAGGGGGTATTCTGCTTGTTTCAATCACATAGCACCAGTCTATAGCACTACAATGATGACGTGACCTTCTGTTGGTCTGTATATGCAGTAAATTAAAATAACTGCCTTGAATAAAATTGCTCTCTCAAAATGGCCGTACTGAACGTCTTGAAATAGGCCTCTGTCTCTTTAAGAAGCTTTCCGACACGCCCCCTTCAGCACACTACTGTGGCATTAAAAACAACAACACTGTGCGGGGGGAGGGGGCTCTGCTGAGCTGAGGAGCAGTGGTTGGTGGCCTGGCTGGTGACGAAAGGTCCAGAGGCGTCTCCAGGAGGTGGGGGCGTTCCTAGGAGGACTGAGGCATAGCTACACCTAAAATGGCCGCCGTCTAAGTGTTTACTGATTACTCAAAAATATGTGAATGAGCCGAGGCAACACTCCAGGCATGTGTTTAATGAGGGAATGACATAATAACAGGATATAAAGCTTGAAAAAGTCGATTTTACATAATACCCCCCCTTTAAAGATGATATATATGGTATATATGGTATTGGTAGATACTCAAATCCCAAGTATCGGTATTGTAAGTAGATCGGCTTTCCCTTACATGTCTTACCTACTGTTTCAACACAATGGAAGCACATTCTTATTGTTTCCACTTAATAGTTAACAGGTTTGAGTGTAAATGAGTGCAGATATTGCTCCGTAGGGTCACACACATGGATAGAAGTCGATTTCGAGCGATGTAAGACATTTAACATCGATATTAAAGCCAAGCCAAAGGAAGCCCGAGCGTGATGTGTTGTGACTTGTCTAGCGCAGCGCTTCAGTCGTTGACAGGGTGATTGAGAGCCGCTTCCGTCGCTGCCTGTCGGGGTTTGGAGGCGCTCCAGAGAAACGGGGCGGAACAGTGTTCGGTGGGGAAAGATCTTAATGCGATTATTCCGGCGAGTATTGAGATCGTGATTAGATTCGCAGTCCGTGCACATTTCCGATCACGTCCGGGAGCGGTAATGTTTGAGAGGAAACTAAGCAAACCTCATGTGTTTTGTTTGCAGATGTCTTTAAAGTCGTGGTTTATTAACTTTGTTCTTGAGGTGAGACACTGCAGGTGACTTTAGAGATATCAATCTTAAACCTTTGCTGTAGATCACTGATATAAAAGCTTTCAGTCAGTTTATGTTTTCATATAAAAAATCAAAATGGCCCAAATGTTTTCAGGATGACATTTAAATAATGTTTGATTTTGTTGATACATTACTTACAAAGAGTTTTTTTCTGATGGGGATTTGGATCTTGTTCAGTTTTTGAACAACCCAGTTCAAAACTCAATAAATCAGGCTAGAAATTAGATATTAAAAATAGCCTCTGCATAAACCTGAAAAGATTATTGTTAAGTACACGAAAGGAACGTTTGGAGTCTGTAGGAGCTACTAAAGTGGAGATGTTGTTGCACGAGTGTAAAGAAAACATTTTGAGAAAACCGTCTTTAGCCGCAGCTACGGATACCGCCGTCGAAATGACCGTATTTGGATTAAAGCGTCATGGTCGCCTTTCGTGCTACACGGTGTTTCACTAAACCATTTCAATCCATACGATCCATTCTTATTAAACACAAATCTAGTCTTTCAGAAAATTGTGTCAAAAAGTACATCAGTACCACAACAATGTAACTTTTACACATTTATAAGTTCAAAGCATTGTTTGTTTTTGGTGTCGATCTCAGTCAGATGAAGACTTTTGAGATGTTGCCATTTATTGTGGCTTGGATACGGATATCGCATCACCTAATATCGCGATATGTTTTGTGATATATTGTGCAGCCTTAGTTGATACCAAACACACAGAAATGATCAGACATTATTCATGGCAAACTCATTCCAATGTGTGTATGATCTTGTACTCTACAGTGGACAGTTTAATCTAGCGAAGGGTTGGCAGTTAATCTAGGCAACGTTCAAGTATTATGAATATTTTGTGCCGTGCTTGTCGCAAGGGAAGTTGATCCAAATGACATCGGGCCACCGAGCTACCAATTAGCCGCGCTCGTTAAATTGCCCGTCACAAACACAGTCGGTGCTGTAAAAACGCTCATGTGTGAAATGCTTTACAAACGTAAGCTTTATGCCTGTATGCTGCGCCGTCGCTGATGGGGGGCCCTCAGGGTCAAGTAGAAGTGGGATGCAGACAGTTCGTGCTCGGTCACACGTTTGTGTTACACCTCAGATCGCATAGTTTACATGTTTGATGTTGCAGACGTTTGCTTACAACTTCGTAGCCATAAGAGATAGAGACTTATCTGCAGATGCTTGTCTTTAAAACATGGATGTGTTGGATGCATCAGCCCCTCACAAAGCCCCCCCTGCTGTCACAGTTCAACACCGACACATTTTACAGTTTAGACTAGGGCTGAAAGATATAGCGTTATCGTATCGAGAAATGAACATTCAAGATCAATCAATCAATGGTTTTGTATAGCCCAATATCACAACAGGAGTTTCCTCATAGGGCTGCACCGAACATTAAGACAATAGAACAGAGCAGTAAATAAGACGATGTAAAGTTCAGGCAAATTAAGTATCCGGGCAAACATAAAGTCCAAATAAGCGTCGGCAACAGCAACGTGTGGTGTCCCCTGTCCTGAGACTCTCCAGCACGGCGAGGAAAAACTAAAAAACCCAGAAGGACAAAAGAGAAACCTTGGGGAGAACCACAGAAGGAGAGATCCACTCCCATGGATGGACAGGCTATAGAGACCCAGGGCCGATGGAAGTTTCTAAGCAGACAGGCCAAGATATGAATATAGAAAAAGCAAAATATAAACCATATAGATTTTCATCAATAAAACTGTACTCTTTTGTATTACGATGTTTTTATTTTTCTGAAAAATCCTTGTTTTCTCCCAACCCATAGTTATCTGGCATGACTATAAAGCTATGAAATGTTGTCCATATCGTTCAGCCCTAGTTTAGACGCAGCATACACAGGATCACAGGCAAGACATTCGGAAAAATATCCGTGCCAATAAAAATGTCCGACAATCAGCATTCGTAAAAGGCTTTCTCAGCTTTACATTTTGTGTTACATTTTGGAATCTTTTTTCTTCTTCTCCTTCAGAACATGTTGAACACAATCTGCAAACATTTGGGTCATTATCGTCAAGTACTGTATGAGGACAAATCTAATGGAACTCTAATTAAGACGCAGAAATAGCTCTCTTGGCAGTTTTGTTACCTGAAAGTAGCAAACAGTAAACAGTCGATATTGCGTAAAACCCCGATCTTTAAGCTTTTCCCTCCCCAACAAACGCTCACACATTGACATAAATGCTCATATTTACCCCGTGAAATATTACGCAGTCTGGCCTTTAAGAGCGCAATACATCCAAAAACAGTTGAAACGCCGCTAAGTAAGGAAATAAATAATGCACTTCAGGCTTTGAATTTGTAAAGGCAAACGGCTGAGCTCAGCACACACTCTTTGAACCCCTCCTCTGACACACTGGGCACCGGGTTGAACTCTATGAAGAAGAAGAAGAAGAAGGAGAAAAAAAAAGAGCATAAAAGCTAAAGTTAGAAGTCTCCGTTTTGAGGCGGAGGGGCGGGGAGCGAGAGAAAACACACAATTCTTAAACACAAGCACATGGGCTTTTAACTGCTGCGGTGGCGAGTTCAAAGCCACTGCGAAAATAATACGGGCTATTTTTGACTTTTGGGGGGGGCCCGCTGGAAAGAGCGGCCAAACGCAGGGAAATTACAAGGCTGCCGGAGCGACTTCGAAATGGGCCTCGGAGGGAGAAAAAGTTATATCGAGCGGCGTAACTCAGCGGGGATCATGTTGTCGGGGTTTTATGTAAGGGGACCACCAAAGCTACCGTTCAATGGCATTTCAGCAATGATTCAAACACTTAATGGACTTTTTTTTTTGGAGAATTTTGTCAGTTTTATTTTTCTTACTATCTGTGGAGAATGTCAAGTTCTCGGGCAGAAAAGCTGAAATTCTTTGTAAAAACGTTACAAATATCAACGGCGCTGGATGCTAAAAGCGAGGGAATGTGCAATCGCTGCAAAAACACCACAATTATAGATGACATTTCAGGACGCGTTTCCTAATGTGTTTTTTTTCTTTTCACTTTGTCGAGTTTTCTTTAAAAAAAACACTCGACTGTGGAAAAAGCCTTAGACTCGATCTACTGTGGAAACTTGATTTGTGTGTTCAGTATGAATGAAAAGGTAGAACCACAAGTTCGATCTCAGCGCGTTCATTTCAATGGACGAAGGCTTCTATTTCAGACCCTGGGTTCAACTCCTGGAGCACGTAAGGTCCGTCTGTGGAGTTTGCGGCTTATTCGAGAAGAGCTGCTCATTAAAATGTGACACATGTTTCGACCACAGGAGCCGAGATGAAGCTCCTGCGAAAAGAACTCGACCAGCCCAGTCCAGCCGACCATTTAAAGCAGTTCATACGACATCACCATTTCTTCGTGTCAGACTCACATAATGCGATGGCCGGAACTGTTTGTTGAGGCGTCTGATGTGGCTGCAGTGATGATGATGAACTTGAAGCTGGTTTTTCCAGGTTTGGGTCAGTCTTGTGAAAGCTGCTCGCTGGGCAGTGGGCGCCCAAACTCCCACGAAGAGCCTTCATTTTATCCAAACGCCTTTGTTTCGAGATTTGCCTGCTCTCATCACCGCCAGCCCCCTTGTATGTATTTTTTATTCCATGCAGTCCTTATATTTGAAGAGTTCAGTGGCGCTAGGCTAGTGCTAGGCTAGTGCATTGCTATGGTAACTAGTAGCCTGCATTAAAAACCTCTTCAAAATCATGGGCTCGTCCTCCAAACGTTGCCATATCTGATTTGTTGAAAGCTCCTTTGTGAATTCCCCGTGTAGTATTGCCGTAGTAAACAAACTACTGTAGATCTGGTGACCTAGCAGATCACTCCGCCGCTGCATAGCTTACAACCAGGAAGCAGATGCTGCTCAAATATAAGTTATTTTAAATGCAAAATGGTTATATTTCAAAAATTATTCAGTCAACACAGAGTCTGGTGTTATACGTGATTTTCCTCAGGTGCACTGTGCTTGGGTCAGACCGTTTTTAATGCAGGCTACTAGTTACCATAGACATGCGCTAGCATAGCACTAGCCTAGCGCCACTAAACTCTTCAAATCTAAGGACTGCATGAATAAAAAAATAAAAAAATCTCAGAAATAAACAACACTCTGGATAACTAGGAAATGAGGTCCTATGTAAAAAAAAAAATCCTGAAATATCCCTTTAAGCTTCACTGTGTAGTTCCTGCATAAATGAGAGCCTACATACACATATAATAAAATGGGCTTTTTTGATGAGACGTTGGATTTTGTAGGAATATAATTGAGCCAACACGAAAAAAAAAATCAAACGGTAATTACTTGGAAAGACAGTTGTGGCCTCTTTTCAGTAATTGTGGCGCAAAGTTTTAATTGCACGACACATTTCAAAGGTTATGAATCCCACTGTAAGCATTAGTCATTTCTAACCAGAATCCGTACTTCTGGGCAAATTTGGTCTTAGACAAAATTCGTTTTTCTCTCTCTCATTATAATAATCAGTAGCCAGTCTTTCAAGCAGATCCTAAAGATTCGGCTTCCATTATGCAGCCGTTAAATCACAACGTATGAGCTCGATTCCACACCACAAAATAAATCGTCTTCCTTCTCGGATTGACACGTAGCGGCTCCTCAAATATGCGCCGCGCATTCTCCCTTGTTTCTTGTTATGCTTTGAAACTGCCAGGTCTTTGCACTCATTTTCCTTTTCTCCTTTGCCCCTCCTTTTGGCTTCTTACCTCCGCTGGCTCTCAGAGACTTGTTTCAGAAAGAGCGGGATCGACTGAAGAGCATTCACTCCTCCGGTTTATTTATTTATTTGTTTCCCCCGTCTCACGTCGCACCTGGCGGATTTGTCGAGCGATGTTTGCCCTAAAATGGCGCGCTCCCGGCACCTGGAGAGGCAGCTCGTTTTGCCGCTGCACCTGCGATCCGCGGGGAGAGGAGCGAGCAGAAATTAGTTGTTTTTTTTGGCAACGGGATTCAAAAAACGGTGCTCTCTCTTTCTTTTCTTTTTTTTTCTTCTTTCAGAGGCGCTGAATGTCGGTAATCGAGCCTCATTGTCGGGTTTGTTTCGCGGCGGCTTCTTCGCACTTTTGTTCGAACACATTGGCGCGCCGCGGCGAGACGTGGCGCCGCTTCGCGTGATGTTTTATTCAAGTGAAGCGGCTGGAGGATTCTGGTGAGGTTTTGGTGTAAAGAGAATTCAAAAAAACAAAATGGATAGTGTTCGGCGAAATCTGGCATCTGAAGAAAACAAAACCTAGAAATCAAGTCGTTTTAAAGCAACAAAAAAAAAGATGAATTTGAGTAAGCCCGTAACAGTGACATGCTGCAGGATAGTAGTGGAAGACGGGGGTCGGTAGGTTTGCCTGGTGGAGGCGGATTTTCTCCAGTTCATCTTCACCCAAATCTGAAACCTTCTGCACTGGAGTTTACAGCCTATAGGCCAGGCCATCTGCCTTTTGCCGCCACGTTCTTTTCAAATTTTTAATCGTGTTTTCGTAAATGGACTCAACGTATGTAGGGCGCCATGTCGTTGGTCCGACAGCCCATTAGGCCGACGCCTCATTATTCCGAAAATGTACCATTGAGCGGAGGTGCCATTAGTCCGACATCTCGACATGGTGGATTAGAGAGCGATACAACCACTGGCCCAAACCTCGAGGTCAGTGGACTCTTAGCCTGAACCTAATGTTGGGAAGGACCTTTTCAGAATAAAGACCAATGGGTTGTCGGACTAATGGGACCCCCTTATATAGAGCTTTTCTACCTTTATCAGGTCCAAAACACTTCACCCATTCACTCACCAGTGTACGCAGAGACTGGAGGCAAGGAGGGTGAAGTGTCTTGCCCAAGGACACAACGACGGAGTGCATTTGCGGGAGCTGGGATTCGAACCCACAACCTTCCGATCACGAGACGACCCGAGTCACGAGTTTTTGTGTGTGTGTTTTCGTTGCTTTTTAATCTTCTTTTTTCACGTTGTCGTCACTCTTTTGTTGCTCCTTTGTTGCTTTTTTTGTGTCACTATTTTGTTGCGTTTTCATCCCCGTTTTCGTTGCCATATTGACACTTTTTTCAAGCCTGTAGAGTTGGGTAAAGCCAAACTGGAGAGAATGTGCTCGGTTCAGGTCGGAGTTAAGAGAGTAACAGGCCTTTGTTCTCTGATTTGTGTAAAGTTATTTCTCAAAATCATGGTCTTGTTTTATCTATTTATTGTAAAAGTTCATTTCTCAAATTTCGAGCGGTAATGCCCATAGAAATAAAAAGAAGGAGCGTTTGAGTTTGATCCTAATGCGTGCCGTCAGTCAGCAAGTCGACTAGTTCGGGCAACTTGTCAGAGTCCGTTAGCCTGTTCAGTGTATTTCCCCTTTAGCCGTTAGCATGAGTCATCAAACATCGCACATTTTAAACCATTCAGATGTTTCCAGCTGTTGTAAAGCATCGACCGCATTTAGCTCAAAGCCTTGTTGGAAATCATTCATGACTGTACAGACTTTTTGAGATTTTACCTCAGATGAAGTCCATGGTTCATTTAGCAGCTAATCTGCTAGCTGCTATTGCAAATGTTAATGATCGTTTTAAGACTCGCGGAATCATGAATTAGGCCCATAGACTGTTAAAAAGAATAGACAGCTCCTCCTCACTCCTCCCCGTTTACCACAATGACCACGTTCGAGGGGGAAATCATGGCGGATTTACAGGCTCCTCCTCTCCAGCTCTGATAAAGCATGTTCCTAAAAAGGGCATAAGGCGGGGATCTTGACTGTAGACTCCGCCCTGCTTGGCCCTCGCGGGGCGTGTAATGGGCGTGTATTTCTGTTGTAATCGCGCCAATGGCCAGGCAGCGACGTAAACGGCCTGTCAATCAAAGTCAGGCCCTCATTAATTATGCAAGATTTCTCAAATTTTTATCTACGATAAAAAGCCTGGTGCCCCAGATTGTTTTTAACCCAGCGTAATCACAGGAGGAATATCTAGCTCTAGCCACTTCTAAACCATTAGGCACCGGGCATTAACGTTGTTTTTAACGCGTCTAAAGTCCAATGCATTCCAATGGGGGATAGCGGTCATATGGAGGAACTACAGCAAAGGTGGAGCAATGGCGGCCTCCAGTGTCGTAGTCACAAAGCAGAGCAGTCAGCGGCCATTGATTAGGCCTGAACCTATTAAAGAAGTCATAAAGAGCATATTACATGGCCACCAGGTGGAGCTGTTCTCCCAATGGTGACCCTTGACAGAGAGGGGCAATCGATAATCTGTCTCGTATTGTTTCCATTCCATTCATCCCAAGAATGAGAAAAGAGCTGAGATTTTGTCCATACCGCCATTAGATAAAATGTGATGTCATCTGAAATCCCCAAAATAGATGAAGATATCTGAGAGAAAGCTTCGCTCGTTCTTCTCTGTTTCTCCTCCGTCTTAAAATAGAACTTATGGAAGTGATTTTCACACGTGCGAGGCGTGACATCGCATGCAGAGGAAGTCTCAAAGGAAGGGCGAGGGAAGCTGCTGTTTGATCACAGAGTTCACGCTGACGTTCGGGACAACCGGAGAATAAAGCGTGCATATAAATAAGACTCTGTACATCCCCCCGTCTGTGTTCGAGATTTGACTCACCTTTAGCTGGAGGAGTTCATGGGGTATAAACTATAGAGCTAACAGGATCACCCAGACAGTTGCTTTGAACCTTTACAACTAGATAGATACCTTGGAATGGAAATCTGTGCGTAACATATTTTAGTTTCTTGCAAAAATATGGATATTCGGTGTAAACAAAGTGTCGGTTTGAACATTTATTGTATTGTCATTGGACCGACATCTCTCATAAAACAGTGAAAAACCTGCTAGACTCACCGCTCATTTGACTCTGACTCATGCCAGCAACACAGCCACAGTAGCTCAGCATTAATATGAACTCTTTTCTACAATCTTTCAGGTAAATCCACGGGACTCACGTGGGCGGTGAACATAGTAGTACTTTGAGTGCCCAATGTAGGTGAACACAGCGCCAGTGTTTTGGGATTGCAATTTTAAGTGGCATAGAACATGAAAGGCGACCGTGGTAATCCAAATATGGTCATTTCCTTTCTGGTAAACAGAAGCAGCTAAAGCTGGGAGATATATACAAGTGCATGTGCAGACGTTACCAAACGTAAAGCAGCACTAAGTAACTTGTTTACCTTAATGAATCCTCTCCGTAGTCCCTCTGGGGGTAATACAAGTGTTAATGGGATGATTGGGGGGGTCTTTCATCTCCCCCTGGTGTCTCTGGCCAGAAAACCACAATTGCAACTTTCCTGCCACTGGGTCGGAATGTATTCATGAAGAAGAAGCTAACAGGCTAACGGGCAAAGCTAACTGTTGGCTAGCTCCACTTACACAGTATTTACAGCCACGTTTGAGTGAAAAGAATCTCCATTGTGTAATTGGATGAACAATATCCCTCTGTCCCTTTGTCTTTTCTGTCAGCGTAGTATTTACTCTCACGGACAAATAATGAGTAAAGAAACACAACATGCTACGACACCTGCAGTGGCGCTTATGGCCTCTAGGGGTGTGAGTTACTTAGTACTGCTTTAAGGGCTGTTTTCTCATTCGACTTTTGCAACAACATCTCCTCTTTAGTAGCTTCTACAGACTCCAAACTTTCCTGACTTTTACTATGTTAGAGCATGATTGGAAGGTCGGGGGTTGGAATCCTGCAGGTGCAGCCTGTCGTTGTGTCCTTGGGCAAGACACTTCACCCAATGCCTATGTGTGAGTGGTTGGTGGTGGTCGGAGGGACCGTTGGCGCAGATGTGAGCAGATGGAGTGAATGAACCCCCCACCCTTTCATGTGTGAAGCGCTTTGGCTGTGACTTATGTCATATGAAAAGCGCTTTACAAATAAGATTCCCTTTCCCACTGCGTAACATTCTGGACTATACTGTTGCCATTATACAAAACATCTCCTAATGACCAGCTCGACACAGAAAATGCTCTTACTGCAGTGAGGAATCGAAGAATGGATTTGGATGGGAACCTGACCTGTTTAAATCTCACATTTTGCTTAAGTCGACATCTCCATGGAAACGAGCTAGAAACGTACCCACTTCCAGTAAAGTTAAGTCATGTCTTAGGAGAGCTGAGCAAAAAAAATCACATGTTTGTTTAAGATATTTTTCAATGCTGAAAATATAAAATAAAAGCTTGTATTTCAATTTTATTTTGGGGTTAAAATTCTACACGGTGTGGCTTTAACAATATTTTTGAAAGTTTGTTCAGAGGGATTTTTTTTAGATATGTTTTTGATTTATAAATAGCATATTCGAAAACTAAACAAGATCCAAAATCCCCTCTTAAAAAGTCTTTGTGACAAACATTTCAACAAAATAAAACCATACAGTTAAACCTGTCCATTATTTATATATTGTTTCTAAAAAATATAGGATTTATTATTTTTCATATAAGACCCTGAATGGCAGAGAACTTGCCCCCCCTCATATTCATATCAGTAATGCACAGCAGAAGATCCACCCGCAGAGTCTCACTTTAAAACAAAAGTGTCGGAGTCTTGCTGCCGAAGTTCGGTCCATTCTCGAAGCGATCCACTCGCAGATTCCCAGTTGTCGGGCGAAGTCGGGAGCGCCTCAATAGTCGGCTGAAGTGCTGAGGTCGGCGAGATGCGCGAGGCCAGAGTTTGCCCGCAGGCGGCGGCGTCTTCAAAGAGCGGCACGGAGCGAAATGCGACGACAACGTCTGAGATTGGATTTGTATTGGAGTCCGTACACAAACGAGCGCGGGGCTGAGGTCTCTCTGTGAAAAGAACACCTGAGCTCAAGTGAGGGGACGAGCTCGCCGTGTGCAGAGGCGAGCGAGACAAAGGGCTGCATCTATAGGGTCCACTCTCATCGGCGATTCAGCGACGGTTAGCAGAGCAGGAGAGGTCTGCGCTCATTTACGTTGCAGTGATTTAAGTACAAGTCTATTTAACTCCTTTTACACGGATGGTTAGAACAGATCTTTTCTGTGTTTCTATGAAGTTCTACAAAGATGTGCACTAAATAAAAACACAAGAAACTGACTTTTGGGTTCTCATCCATTCAGCTCTGAGGTCATTAGGGTTCAATTCACACTAATATGATACACCGGTCCATTCACGGGTTCAATTCAATTCGATTCAATTACTTTATTGACAAATGAAACGCCATGAGAGATGTGTGTGATACAGTTCGACACGATTACCCTGTCAATATAGAAAGTATAGAAAGTCCACCTAGACTTAACTCACTGTTCTGATCCGGAGCTGCTGCAGTTCTGGTCTGGGTTCAGCAACACTATGAGCTCAAAGAATGAGATCAGCTGATGACCTGAGCATCCTGAATGACCAGGTTATTGACGGGCATATTCCAAGATGACAAACTTGGCGGCATGGTAGAGTAGTGGATAGCGCTTGAGCTTCACGGCTAGAAGGTCCCTGGTTCGATTCCCACCTGGACGGAGCCTTTCTGTGGAGTTTGCATGTTCTCCCCGTGTCTGCGTAGGTTTCCTCCGGGTACCTCAGTTTTCCCTACATCAAAAAACATGTGCAATATCCACCAGCCTGGCTCCACATCATGGAGATGTGGAGCCGTCTCCATGATGAATCCTGGCAAACAATGCCAGAATTCAATACTAGATCTTCGAGAGAAATGACTGTAGCACTGGATCTTTTAACGTAGCAGAAGTATTAAAGCTAAAGACGCTACAAACAAATATTAAAGCGTGGGACCTTTTTTGTTGCGATGTTTCGAAATCAATCTCACAACAAACAATTCCATCCCATAATGCGCAAGATGAGTCTTTCCTCTAGGGACCAGTCCTCAGGTGTTAATGAGGCGAACAGCTCAGGGGTATGTGTTTGTTTGGAACCTGAAAGTTCTTGTTTTAACTCTCATGAGCCTTTTGCCCGAGTGCAGGAAACAAAACAAAACGTTTGCAGGATGAGACTGGCCATTTAAAACGTTAAAACCTTTCCTTTTTAGTCGACGTCCCATTGTTGCAGAACGTGTTAACAGATTTAACATCCGTTTTTCCCCTGCAGTCAGGCTTCTGTACCAGAAACAGTTATCCCAACACGCTTTCCACTGCAGCAGATACGAGTTAAACATCCCTTCAAACAGAAACACCACACTGTTGTTTCAGAGAGTGAAGCCTCTTTTGGATTACAGGTATTGTTCATTCATTTAAAGGGTTTCTGTTCCTGCATGTTGTTAATGAAGACATTTTAAAAGCCCGCATGGACCAGGAATAAGGACCTTCTCGCGGTCTTCCATTCATTGAAGAACTCTCTTTCACCACAACGATATTATTTCCAACAACAGCGTGCGTCTGTGGCGCTTCCGTTCTTTCCCCCGCTGGCCCAGAATCTGTCCTTCAGTCGGCTCAAAGGCCGCTCCGAGCTACGATTACTTTCTTTTGCTCATTGGCATTCGAAACCCACCAGCCAATGAGCCAAAAGCTTCCCACGCTTATTCAAAATACGGGTTTGTCCGCGATATTACGCAGCCAGTCGTCATCCTCTCATGGTGGCGACGACCAAAAGCATCGAAAGTAATTAAAGGAATCGTGTTGGAATTGGAAAAAAGCCGTTGAAAGTCATTGAAAAGCTTTAGATCTGTGTTCAGCATAGGCATAGAAGGATACTGCTCATGTTTTGGTCAGTTTTAGTTCAGTAGAAATGAACACATGCAGGTTAGGCTGAGAGCTGGACCCAAAAATGAAGCAGAAGTGACAGAAGTAGGAACTCCCACTTTTCTATTGACCTCAATAAGTTTTGGGCCACGTGCCCTTCATCAGACTTGGTCAGTTTTACACACATTTTTGCTCAAATGTTGCTGAGTTTGTCGATTTTAGTCAATCTTATGTTTGCAATCCTTTAGAAATTATAGATGTATAGATCTGTTAAGTTTGCAGCATTAAAAATATTGCACTTGCTGCCTGTATAAACCCTGAAAGTTCATTTAGCAATATATACGATTTCTTTAAGTTGAACGTTTTTAATGTAGAGATATCAATGTGAAACTTTTGTTGCAGATTACTGGGATAAATATGAGGAAAAAAATGTATTGGAAGTGTTCTGTCATGTTATGTTTTCATCTAAAAAAATATGCTTTATTTTTTGCTGACAAATTAGTTACAAAGACTTTTTCAGAGGGGATTATAACTGTTTATTAGGGGAAAAATCTGTAAATCTGTAAAAATTGAAATTCCGTCAAAAAAGGCTGTTGGTTCTACTTATGTGGAGATTTTTTTTTTTTTTTTAATTGTGAGAAAATGGCTCTTGAATCTATAGAGCAGCATTAAACCAGTTCAATAATTAAACTTGTCTTCATGAAGGGTTTTTGTTGTTTGTTTCCAGGTCAAAGTTTATTTGTTAAAAGACCCAATTTGGCCCAAAGCCTGAAAACGTGTCTCCCCTTAACAATCATTGCTATAGCGAGTGGAGCTCCATCATCCTTTTCACACCCAATTCTCTATAGGGAGCTTTCCGAGCGCGCACAATAGAAATCACTGGTCGCCCCATTCAGGCCCTGATTAATATGCGTCGGCGGAACCATCCTCATGTAACAGTCGAGAAATGTCTGCGGCCGAAGGAGGAATCATCGCTAGAATTATGGATTCTTCGCAAGTTTCGCACGGAGCACAAAACGGGGGAGGGGGGCCGGCCCGACACGCGTTTATGGTTTATGCATCAGAAGGAGACCCGGAAAAATGACATGTTTCATTCCCTTTGTGAGCCATGAGAAAGAATGGGTGATCCAAATTTCCCGACGTGCATATTTCACGTGGAACAGGAATGGGATTAGAGTTGAAGGGGACTGAGTAATTAACTCGTTTGTTCTTTGATTTGGACGTGTCGCATTTACATCACATTTTCAAACAGCCCCTGATTGTTTTCTCAAATTTAATAGGACAGATCTAAATTTGTTTTTACTTAAACTAAACTCCCAGCACAGATAAAGTGGACTGAGAACGTATTACTTTTACTCCACTGCGTTTGAAAGATAAATATAATACTTTCTAGTCCAATGTTTGTTTAAAGCCTTTAAATGCACACTCCAGAGCAGTAGGTGGCGCTGTGCCGATGTACTGTCAATGCCAGTGACTCACGACAAGGAGGACGTTTTGTCTCTGAAGCTCTCATTTAAACAGATGTGTACCCTATTTTTAATACTTGAGTACTTTTACTTAGGGAACAATTCGACTGACCAAGCTTCAAGTTGTTGTTTTTTTTGTCCCATTGGGTTTTATTGGACAGGGCAGCTCAGGGCAAATGGAGATGGATTTAACTTTCTGGGAAATCTTGTTAGCCCAAAATGATATCAAAGCCAGGCTCACCAGACTTCGCCTCATCTGGAAGTCAAGCCAATACGGTTATAAAACTCCAGTGCCTCTAAAAAAAAAAAAAAAAAAGGTCACAGTGCCTTTAGCTTTGATGAAAGCTCATATTCGCAGTGGCGTCTGCTATGTCAACAGATCCAGTGGTGCATTTACTTTTCACTAAGATCTTGCATTGATGCTGGGGGAGTGCGCAAAGCCTTCTCCAAGACACATGAGCCTGATGAATCCTGGCATCGTCATCTTGGAGTAACGGAAGGAATCCACTGATGGAAGAACCTGGTCATTCAGGATGTTCAGGTCGTCAGCTGTTCTCATTCTTAGGGCACATAGTGTTAACAGTTAAATCAAGACAGTGTACGATATCAAAATAGAGTATTTTCTCGCCGAAATCTGTTGCAAGCATTGATCAAAAGACAGGTTATCCAAAATGATTCATTATAAAACTTTAGAAAGGGTACATCACCCATAACGCCAGCCAAACACCCAACCCACCAGTCGGTAAGGATTCGTAGAGACCAAACTGGGTGACAGATTCTTAATGGGGTTTAAGATCTGTACTCTGTGGCGGTCGATCCATCTCATGCTCCCTGAACTAGTCTTTCACAATGTGAGCCGGATGAATCCTGGCATTGTCATCTTGGAATACGCCTGTACCCTCAAAGTTGAAGAAACCCATTGATGAAATAACCCGGTCATTCAGGATGTTCGGCTGATCTCGTCCTACGGCCACACAGTGTTTCTGAACCAAGACCTGACCATCCACAGCAGCCCCAGATCAGAACAGTTAGTTAACCCCTTAACTGCCATCTCCCCTGATCAGGGGGCTAGGGTTAGGGTTAGTTTACCCTAATCAGGATATAATTAGGGTTAAGAACGGCAAATGTAACGTAAGTTGTGTTTCACTCACACAGATCTCACACATATTTTTAGAAACTAGAAGGTCTTGGCTTTCAAATGAGGTATCACACTGGCATATAGACTCTAAGCTCTCCAGTCAATACGCTTTGAGACTTGGATGTAAATAATTGTTAACCCTAATCCTTAACCCTAACCCTTAACCCTAACCCTAGGGTGGCAGTTAAGTTAAATACTTTTATTTTCTGGTCGGGCAGCGTAAGTTAGTCTTGATTTGATCTTGAGCTAAACCTGTTGGTCCATGGAAGGTCAAACATTGTATGAGGTGCTGGGAAAACGTTGAGAATCTCTGCACTGGGCTTACGGCGATGAAAAACATCACAGCAGGACTCTTGTTCCCTTGATTCACCGCACGCCGCGGCTGCTTCCTATTAAAAAGCGTAAACGTATCCCTTTACCCGACATCAGACCATCCCCCTTGTCGTTTTTATGTGGAAACGCCACTAAAATTATCTTCACAGCTCACGTTGATGAACGGCTTTGTAGCTCATCGCACTGTTTTTGGCATGTTCAAATTGCTCAGCACATTTCACTTTCAAATTCCAAACTTTTCAGGGCTGATTTACTTGTGGTTATTCCAGTTATGAAACACGCATTACACCTTTGATCGCGTCTCATTTCCATTTATCTTTCCGAAGCCATTGCGCGGCATTATCTGGTCCTTTGAACTTGCTTTGCCGCGACCGTCCACGTATGCCGCAGCGCCGCGGAAATGGCGGCGTGCAAAGTGTGTCTGTGACCCTGTTTTTTGTCCTATAATGGCCTCCATCCAGAGCTACATCTGGGACGAGGCCCATTAGAGGAGCGGAGGCAGATATAGGGCGGTCATTTGCATTTCATTTCATTCCGAGGGGATATTGAAAATGAAACCGCGCAAAGTAAGAGCATAAAACAGTTATAATAAGGCCGTACAGGATGGGTTTAAAGTAATTAACTGTATTGGATTTGGAGGGAATTGCTTCTTTAATGTCGGGTCATTGTTGTAGAGTGAGATGAGGAAAAGACGGCGTGGAGAAATACTGCCTTGGTGCAAATGTCTTTGTCTGCCGTCGTGAACATGTGGCAGGTCTTCATGCAGATGCCTTACCATGGTCACTGTGACGGAGGGTTCATACATGTCCAGGGTCCGGTATTTCAAGAGCACTGCAGACGTCGAAATCACACTTTCCTGATTCATGGATCAGCGTTATCCGTCCCAAAACTTTGCTGGATTGGATCATGATCATCCTGATGCGACGCAGAGGTGTCCAAATCCACCGCGCCCTCAGGATCAAAGACGGGAAACGGGAAGTGATTGACCAAGAAAAACAAACAAACCAAAAAAATCGATAAATAGACCAATTTTGATGATTCATGAGTCTCTAAATTGGTGCTGAATTTATTTTAGCCCTTGTGTGGTCAAAAAATATACACTTCAAAAAAGAGCCGGAAAATTACCACACATTCATATTTTTTTCTGCTTCTTTTTACAAAAATCCTTCAGTGGCTTTCGCGTCATTTGGAGGGGCTGCGGCTCCAGTGGCTTCCGGGTTAAAATGACCCAAGGACCACATGAGGGTTAATCATTGATATCTTTCTATCAACCAACCATCCATCCAACCAACCAACCATCCAACCAACATCCAACCATCCATCCATCCAACCAACATCCAACCAACCAACCATCCAACCAACCAACCAACCAACCATCCAACCAACCATCCAACCATCCATCCATCCATCCAACCAACCATCCATCCAACCAACCATCCAACCAACCAACCAACCATCCAACCAACATCCAACCATCCATCCATCCAACCAACCATCCAACCAACCAACCATCCAACCATCCATCCATCCAACCAACATCCAACCAACCAACCAACCATCCAACCAACCAACCAACCAACCATCCAACCAACCATCCAACATCCAACCATCCATCCATCCATCCAACCAACCATCCATCCAACCAACCATCCAACCAACCAACCAACCAACCATCCAACCAACATCCAACCATCCATCCATCCAACCAACCATCCAACCAACCAACCATCCAACCAACATCCAACCAACCATCCAACCAACCATCCATCCAACCAACCAACCAACCATCCAACCATCCAACCAACATCCAACCATCCATCCATCCAACCAACCATCCATCCAACCAACCAACCAACCATCCAACCATCCAACCAACATCCAACCATCCAACCAACCATCCAACCATCCAACCAACATCCAACCATCCAACCAACCATCCAACCATCCATCCAACCATCCAACCAACCAACCAACCAACCATCCAACCAACCATCCAACCAACCAACCATCCAACATCCAACCATCCATACATCCAACCAACCATCCAACCAACCAACACAACCATCTTCCCACCCACCCATCTATCTATCTGTGGCCGATTATTATAACGCTGCATTTCTGAATGGAAGTGATCACATTTGGGTCTAAAGTTTCTAAATACAGAGGCTAAAATGTGGATTTAGGATCGGAGGAGGATTAGATTTAAAAATCTTGATTTGAATCTCCAAGAGTAAATCTTGCCTGATTTTGGATCAGATTTGGGAATAATGCAATCCACCAGGAAAACTCCTGATGGATTACGTTTAAAATACTCGGCCCTGGAGCTTTAACCTTTGAGAGATGACAGATACGTGACCTGCCAAAATTAGACCGGAATCTTATGCAGTTCAGAAGCTGCTTTAATCCTCAATTAGACCAGGCATGTTGTTGTGTGCTAATGTTATTTGCTAATGGCATCCATTTTAATTGTTATTAACTTTGCAACCCTGACCTGTGGGTGAGACCTGAATGCCATCCAGTCAATAGGAGATTGGTCAAGGGGTACTTGGTGTAAAAAGGGGGTTAAAAGAATAGAGTACGAGAGACGAAAAAGTTTGGGAACCGTTGGTTTAGACTTTGACAGAATTATACGCATTAGTAGCTGTAAATATTTAAAATATATCGAATGCTATTGCTCTCGGTTTGACAAAAAAAGAGAAAGAAAGTTAAATGTATGCCCTCAGGGTTGCACTAAAGTCTAGAAAGGTTTAGGCTGCAGTTCATATACTGGACATAATATCGACATTAGCATCGTGAGTTTGACTCCTGGCTCCTGACAATTTGCTGACAAATGTCACCCTTTATCAGGCTGAATTGTAACCTGTGTACAACTTTTAAAATGTGAATAACTTAGAAATATAAAGATAATAATTGTCAGCAACAATTTGGAAATCTGCATTCTATTTCTTCTTACTCTTCACCACCTCCTCGACCTAACAATAACACATATCCGGCGCTCTCATCGCTCGGCGGATTGTGCCGACGCTGCACATCTCCCCGGGTTACCCTCTCCCCAGACGCCTCCTCTCTTTTGTTCCTTTCCTCGTGCAAACGCCGAAGACACTTGGCACCTAACGGGAGCGGCCAATCGCGGCCCGTCCCCGCGTGAGCTCGGCGCTATTGCTAGGCATTACATCATTACGGTGAGTCACCCGAGGTCCCTATAGATCTTACCTCAGAGGTTCATGTTGTTCAAGCTTTTTAAACAACCTCAACGTCGGTGTTTCGTGTTGTAGTAACTCAGTTGGTTGAATCCTGGTTCACTCATGTGCCGAGTGTCGTTGTGTCCAAGGGCGTAACTTTTGGTAAAATATTGGGGGTCAAGAGTCAATCCCTTTCAGTGGGGCTAATTAGTTAAATTAGTTAGGTTTGACTGGGGCGGTTGTAACCCTCCTAGCCCCCCATATTTTACGCCTATGGTTGTGTCCTTGGGCATTACACTTGTATAAAGGGATGAGTGAGAGTGTGGTCTGTGGTGGAGCCAGTGTTAATTTTGACAAGATTTTAATTTAGTTTTAGTCTTAGTCTTTTGACAAAAAAATGTAATTCAATTTTAGTTGAGATTTAGTCAAAAAAATACCTTAAATTTTAGTCGAGTTTTAGTCGACTAAATTTAGGACAAATTTAATCGACTGTATTAATAATATTCATTATAATCTAATCAAGGTCCTGCTTCATGGAGCTGCTCCCTCATGAACAAAGCTCAGAGCTGTTCCTTTGGCAGTGAATGTACATGATATGAGGCTCTTTAAGACGGTCAATAGAAGTTTGGATGATTTTAGTCTCTCCTTTCCATTTTTATTTAGTCTCATTTTAGTCGACTAAAATATCTGGACATTTTAGTCATAGTTTTAGTCTCATGAAAAACTTTAAATTTAGTTTTAGTCCAATTTTAGTCGTCAGGAATATCACTCTGACTAAAATTAAGACTAAATATTTTAGTCGACGAAATTAACACTGGGTGGAGCTAGATCAGCTGTTGCTACCGTGGAAATATTTCTATATATATTTTTATAATACTAGGCTTTAGTGATTATATATGAAACTGTGCTTTAATTAAGGTTCATTTGGGCGGACATTTGACATTTGTATTACCCCATTGTTATTGTCTTTACTGTTGGAGCCACTGGGGGGCAGTGTGTTAGAAGGAGGAGTCAGATTGTGGAGAGGAAGTGACGACAAGTTCTCTCTCTCTCTCTCTTCCTCGCTGGACCGACCAAGATGTAGCGCTCAGCATAACTTGTGTTTTAGATTGTAATATAGGGAATAAAACCATGATTGATTTGAAGTGACCGAGTCTGAATAATGTATGAAATCGCTCAGTGACTCTGAGCGTGCGGTAAACTGCTTAAGACGACTACATTGTTATTAAAGTGTGCAGATCCACTTTAACTTCACCACAAACTGAAATCTCCGCGCTGCATGTAGTGAGGAGTCCGTCTGAATCTGACCTCTCTATCAGGGCCGTGGGAACGTAATCCGTGCTTCACAGCGAGAAGGTCCAGGTTCGATTCCCACCTGGACGGGGCTTTCCTGTGTGGAGTTTGCATGTTCTCTCCGTAGGATTCCTCTGGGTACTTTCCTCTACCACTAAAAACATGGACAATAGGTGAATCCTCCAGCCAGGTGATACTGACCATCAGCCTGGTTCTACATCTGGAGATGGGTCCCCGTTCCTTATGGGTTGGATGCAGAGGACAAATAAAATACAGTGGGAGGAAAAACTGAGTACACTGTAAACCTTCACCTTAAAGGTTCTATATCATGCAAAATCGACTTTTTGGAGCTTTTAACCATGTTGTTTTGCTATTTCCTTATCAAAAACACCCCCAGAGCGGTTTTTGGATTCATTCACGCAGTTCTCAGTAATCCTCCTGAATCCTGCTCTCTGAGCAGCTGCTCCGCCCTCTCCTGGTAAACGACTGGCATGTTCAGTTGTGTCGTCACAGCGGAACGGAAGTGCTCGACGTCTGTAATCTAATGCCTTACGGCATGATTTTCATTTGTAAAACAGTTTTTTTCATTATTTCTGTCGTAAGAAAAAAAATAAAATAAATAAAAATAAAAAAAGGAAGTGCCTGTACCGAAAACAAACGCTCCTCCTGAGCGTCCGAACGGTCTGAACAGATGTCATGTCATGTTGCACCGAAAGTTGTGAAGAGGGAGCTTTTTCTAACCTACTCTGGAGTCTGGACACCTGTTCTTTTTTTCTTACCTCACAATAATGTCACGGAGAAAACCGCGTTTGGCTGCGAGGACTGGACTTTATTCAACCTTCCCAAAGAAGAGGCCATAGAAGTTGGACTTTCCCTCCGGGATTCAGCGACTATCAGCCAGAATAGTGTTTGTCTGAGCCTGTCTCTGATGGATGCTAATGAACCTTGGCCAGAATCAAAGTGGATTAACTTTTATAACCAGCGCAAGTCCCATACTGGAAACATCAGACTGGTGAGTCGATCAAAATGCATGTTAGCGCGTGTGTTAGCGTGTGTGTGTTAGCGTGTGTGTGTTAGCCATTTAGCCATGAAGCTGTGTTGCACATGTTAACTCCTTATAACAGCATCATGAAATAACTTCACTTTTTGCTGTGATATATATATTTCTACTACTGCTAAAGTTGTATGAGCGGCGAGAGGGGGCGGAGTTAACTGAATCCAAGCGTTTTGTCTTCCGGGTTGGAAAAATACCTCCAGAAAATACTTATATTTATCACAAAAATGAGTGCTCCGTAGTGGTAGAGGTACAATATATCATATAAAGGCCTATAATTTACTTTGGAATGGCTTAAAATAGCATGATACAGGTCCTTTAAGAATATCCTTCGATCCTCGTTCATAAAAATAGAGGAAGGGAGAGATATAAGAAAATCAATAACAACCCTTGTGTTATAAATGAAAGAATAATAACAAAGATATGGATATGCGGTAAGGCAAGTTTATTTGTAGAGCACAATTCATACACAAGGCAATTCAAAGTGCTTCACAGTTGCATAAAATTACAAGAAAACAGATCAAATCAATCATTAAAACATCAACATAAACATTAATCAATTACAGTAAAAGGCAAGAGTGCAGATAAAATACTTTCAGTTTTCATATGCACGGGTAAAAAGAGCTGTTTTCAGCCTGGATTTGAACATTGTCAGAGTTGAGGCCTGTCTCACATCCTCATGAAGACTGTTCCAGATTTTAGCTGCATGAAACTGAAACGCAGCCTCACCGTGTTTAGTCGTGACTCTGGGAACCACCAGGAGACCCCTCCCTGAAGCTCTCAGGGCCCGAGATGGTTCATACGACTCTAACATGTCAGAGATGGACTTTGGTGCTAAACCATGAAACGACTTGTACACAAGCAGAGCTGTTTTAAATTCTATTCTCTGAGTGACAGGAAGCCAGTGCAGAGACCGGAGCACTGGACTAATATGGTGGTATTTCCTGGTTCTTGTCAGGACACGAGCAGCAGCGTTCTGGATGTTCTGCAGCTGTCTAACAGCTCGTTTAGAAAGCAGAGAGCAGCCGTTACAGTCGTCTAACCTGCTGGAGACAAACGCATGGATGAGTGTCTCCAAGTCTGGTTTTGACACTATTCCTCTGATCTTAATGTTTTTCAGATGGTAAAAAGCTGATGATGTTATTGCTTTAATGTGGCTGTTTAAGTTCAGGTCTGAGTCCATGATTACTCCTAGATTTCTAACCTGATTTTTGGGATTTTAGAGCGAGAGACTCAAGGTGACTGATAACACTTTGTCTTTGTGTCTGTGGGACAATTAGTCAAACAAACGCTTTTGGTCACACTTTAGTTTACACTACCTTGATGTATTGTACCTATACTAAATTTAGTCCAATGAAATCTGCGATATAATAACTTAAGCCTACTGTATATAGTACGTACACATTGGAATAATGTGTATTTGTAGTCTGGAGGGGTTACCCCTGGCTCACACTGAATCCGGTTAACGCCAGGTACGGCGTCCGCCAACTTAGAAAGTCATTAAAACCAATGTAGCACACTCACACCGCTCCGCGAAGTCCGGCTCCGGCTACCGAGGCCATCCGGCGGCCTTCCGGCGGCAACGGAAAGAATCCGCAAGAAGTCTATCTTTGCCGGATACCGGAGCCCTCACCGGATCAAGCTGACGAAAAACACGCGCCAAACAGGAAGTCAGGTCTCGTGGGAGAGGAAGATCCGGTGTATTTCAAAATAAAATCTGTCCGCTTACTACTTATTTGGTCTCGTTTTCCGCCTGTAAACGCGTGTAACGTCGTAAATGTAAACATTTCTCCATTACCAGTGACACAGGGGCATTAGTGTGTTTAAAGCATCCACTTCACTGGGGAGAGTCGTTGTACTGGCAAATATGGCTTTTGTTGACAAAAACTACCTATATATGGGGCTATTTATGACGTGACCTCGCACCAAGAGGGAAACCCACGTGCGCTTCTGTTCTCGCGAGGGCCGTTTCTGTGCCTGGCACAGCATCTGGCGCCGGAGCTGGCGGAGCTGGCCACAGTGTCAGCCGGACTCAATGTGAGTGGTAGTTTGGGGCAAACCCGGACCGGATCAGGACCGAAACCGGACCGGACCCGGACCGGATTCAGTGTGAGCCGGGCGTAAGACATAGAATCTTCTTACATTGTGTACCTGCAAACTACAAACACGTTATTCCATTGTGTATGTGTTTTTACACATTGTTGCATAGCACGTTACATTGTGCTAAATTTGGCAGAGTATCAGGGGTAGTGTAAAAGAAAGTGTCACCGCTTGGTTGGAGAAACGTGTCGCCTGCCTCGCTGAATTCAAATCCCGCGCTGAGAGACATCGCCAATGTGAGAAAAGTGGAAACCCGACCACTACTGATCAGGACGCATAGGCTGAAACATCTCGGGGTCAGGAATGATTTAAAGACAGGGGTTTTAAAAGGTTTTATGGGCTGTTGAGATGACAGTGATTATTTGCAAAGAAATGTCGATGTAATTCGGGGTGGAATTGAAAGTAAATTCCATTTGGACAATCCACATTAATTCCATTTCCTGTATCTTGAAGTAGGCTACTTTTGAATGATCTTGTTCAGAGGAAGCCTCACTCATTTAGAAGACGACAGGGGACAAGGGAATAAATCGGTCGACCTTTTTGTGGGAGGGAAAGGTGTTTCTTGGAATGTGAACGGCGGCGATAACGAGCGAGGTGCGATGCCGAACACTGGGAAGACGTGATTGATTCGACTGACATTAACAGTGTGAAATGAAATGGCAGGTATTTGAACGCCCAACGTGTGATGTTTAAGCTCCTGTACCCGACTTGTCCCGTTGACTTTCACCATTTTTTAATTTTTTTAAATAATGTACTTTACATGGAAAAAGACATCTCATTTCGTCCTTATAGCGCTCTCCGGTGGCGGCAGGGGGATTTAACTCCAAAACAAAAGTAACCATTTTTACTCTTGCAAAACATATAACTCTCACTCAACCCCAAACATACTGTAAATATAAGCCGCTACTTTTTCCACATGCTTTGAACCTTACGGCTTATACTACGATGTATAGATGTGTATGGTCATACTGAATATTGTGTTGTGTTATCCATTCTTAAAGGGATATTTCAGGAATTTTGACAAAGGGCCTCATTTCCTAGTTATCCAGAGTGTTGTTGATTTCTTGAGATATATATATTTTTAATTCATGCAGTCCTTATATTTCAAGAGTTTAGTGGTGCTAGGCTAGTGCATGTCTATGGTAACTACTAGCCTGCATTAAAAACCTCTTCAAAATCATGGGGTCGTCCTCCAAACGTTGCCATATCTGATTTGTAGAAAGCTTCTTTGTGAATTCCACGTGTAGTAACGCCGGCCGCAGGTAAACAAACTACTGTAGATCCGGTAACCCAGCAGATCACTCCGCCGCTGCGTAGCTTAAAACCAGGAAGCTGATGCTGCTGTTATTTTAAATGCAAAATGATTATTTTTAAAACATTATTCAGTCAACACAGACATTTATCTGGGTAGTCTGGTGTTATAAGTGATTTGCCTCAGGTGCACTGTGCTTGGGTCAGATTGTTTTGAATGAAGGCTACTAGTTACCATAGACATGCACTAGCCTAGCATCACTAACTACATGAATAAAAAAATATATATATATCTCCAGAAATCAACAACACTCTGGATAACTAGTAAATGAGGCCCTATGTCACAAATCCTGAAATATCCCTTTAACACATTTTTATAAAAGTAAACTCCTGTATTTCCAGCGCTGATGGAGCTTCAAATGCGCTTGGAACAGCGTATATAATATACATATTGTAGGTGCGGCTTATATTCAGGTGCGCTCGATAGGCCAACATCAAAAATGAAATGAAAAGGATCCAAAATGAGAGCTGTTTCGAAGTTTTGTTTTCCAAATAGCTTGTGATTGTCTTACATTTTCATGTCTTTTCATGGACAATTTAAAAAATCTATAATTGTTTTCCTCATTTGAGGCGCTCAGCGGGGTTGAATTGCCAGAAACGATTTAGGTCGAAAGACGAGGCAAACGTTTCCATAAAATCCGGGCAAAATTTCAATGTACATGGAAACTGTAGGAGTGTGGAACAAGAAACTTTACATTCACAGGGCCCTGGAGAAAAATAATTGTTTGTTTTTTTATGACAAAGGAGACACGACACCCCCCTACCCCGCCTTTGTCCCTCGACGGAGATAAACAATATGGTTCCTATGACAACCAGTTCATTACTATTCATTAGGATCATGACATTTTCAAAACAACGTCCAACACAATTGGAATTATGTAAAAGAAAAAAATGCAGGGTATATATGGAGCCAAGGAGGACATTGTGTGTGGCCTTTACGGCGCCTCAGATGGAGAAATGCTTTATACACCTGGATTGAAGATCAAACATTACGGGCAAAAAGACGAATTGAGAGGCGTGAGCACAGCCTAGTGTTCTCTGCACTATTTCTTCCATCTTATAAGTATTTTTCTGTCACTTTGCAAGTTGTGGGGGAAGTAAAAATGGTGATACAATCGTGCAATTCAGACTCTCGACGGCGCCTGTTTATCTGAAGCTAGAGCTGGAAAAGTGAAAAAGAAAGGTGAACACGACAGCAGAGGCAAATCCTACGCAAAATCGACTTCTTTGAGCTTCAAACCACGTTATCCCCTCATCAAAGACAGACCTGGAGTCGGTTTTTTTCCACTTAATTCACTCAGTTTTGGGTAATCCTCGAGGCAAAGTCGATACATTTCTAAGTTTCTTCTTCTTCTTCTTCTTCGGTGTCAGCACTTTGTTCTGTACTTCCTGGTTACAAGTGGGTCTTTATTAAAACCCAAACCGTCCACCTTTTAAAGTCCATAATCCAACATTTTATTCGTTTAATGTGTATTTATCAGGCCGTGATGAAGCTGTAAACCACGCCGTGAATCAAAACTGGAAGTTATTTTTAAATAAGTTATTCCCCCAGCTGCCAGCAGGAGGAGCCGCAGTCAGTCTTCACCAGTCTCCTGCCTGCATTTCATTGTTAATATTTAATTCTTAGTCTCATTGTTGTTTTTTATCCTATTTTATTTTGGATCTACTTAATGCATGCCCTTAAAGTTTTATGTTACGTGGTTTATGTTTCATGTTGCACGATTCATCCCACCAAAAAAATCCTAGTTTGTGAACCTGTTCTCCGACAATGGCAATAAAACCAATTCTGATTTTAATCCGCAGCTCATGTCCCTGGTTGGGCCTTTATACACAATTTACAATAACAAAACATGAATATAAAATATATATAAAGCTTTTTCAATGACACACATACAGATACGTTCACACAAGATTTAAGATCATGTATTTGACACACGGTCCCAGTAAAGCTGCGTTTTGTAAAATGTATTAACGTCTCCTGTTTTGTAATAATCTTTTACTACACAATGCGGTGAACATTTGATTACATTTTGAGCTCTTAGTACATAAGATAAATAAAGACAAAACAAAACCCAAAGTGAAGTCAAACCGTGCGAAAATGGAATTTATCATATCTCCTTTTTAATCATCATAAAACCCACACATGAACACGGCTCATGCCGTGCTTCCATCTGTGAAAGTAATATCACCGCCCAATACTTTCATTAGCATTATGACGCTGCCCATTAGCATCCGCTTTGTGTTGGCGCCGCACTACAAGCGCTCGGGCGGACAATAGGTGCGTGGTTCAAGTGCCATGGCGACCTCTTTGTCGATGACACTTTACGTCGTCCTCCCCTCGGGTGCTAGGCTCCGCCCACATAGCCCCCTCCCCCCGCCCCGCCCCGCGCCTCCACCTTTGTCTTCACGAGCGGCCCGTGACAATGGCTCCGGTGCGAAAGCCTAATAAATCCTGGCGCTCTCATCCTCCGGCGCCGGGGCAGCAGCCGGAGCCCATAAAAAACACATAATGGAGGAGAGGGCCTTTACGGGAGGCGAAGGGCCAAGCGGGGATGGATCATCGGCACAAACGCGGCGGGCTTCGGCTTTGGCGGGCGTTTGAGGAGAGAAAGGAATAACGAAAGGCTGCGTTTTGAGACGTTGAGGGCGAATTGAGACTTGAAGCACGTGAACACACTTACCGTCATGGCAATATGAATTACGTATTGCAAGAATTATTGCGATTGCACGCACAAAGACCAGACAGGTATCTCGGTATGGAAAAAACGGTGGCCTGTTCCTTTAATGAACACGCATGGGTCTCATGCATGTAAACACGCCACGCCGGTGCCTGTAAGAACTCAAACCATCCTGTACCTTTAAGAACTCAAACCATCCTGTACCTTTAAGAACTCAAACCATCCTGTACCTTTAAGAACTCAAACCATCCTGTACCTTTAAGAACTCAAACCATCCTCTGCCTTTAAGAACTCAAACCATCCCGTGCCTTTAAGAACTCAAACCATCCCGTGCCTTTAAGAACTCAAACCATCCTGTGCCTTTAAGAACTCAAACCATCCTGTGCCTTTAAGAACTCAAACCATCCTGTGCCTTTAAGAACTCAAACCATCCTGTACCTTTAAGAACTCAAACCATCCTGTGCCTTTAAGAACTCAAACCATCCTGTACCTTTAAGAACTCAAACCATCCTGTGCCTTTAAGAACTCAAACCATTCTGTGCCTTTAAGAACTCAAACCATCCTGTACCTTTAAGAACTCAAACCATCCTGTGCCTTTAAGAACTCAAACCATCCTGTACCTTTAAGAACTCAAACCATCCTGTGCCTTTAAGAACTCAAACCATCCTGTGCCTTTAAGAACTCAAACCATCCTGTACCTTTAAGAACTCAAACCATCCTGTGCCTTTAAGAACTCAAACCATCCTGTGCCTTTAAGAACTCAAACCTGTGATTCCGTTTCCACTGACTCCTGTCTCCCCCCTGTTGCTTCGTCTTTTGTTGTAGCAACAGCCTCTCCTTCCTCCTCCTCACCTTGTTACTCCCGCCTGCACCTGCTCCCCGTACGACACAAAACACATTTCCCCTGCTCCGCCGCTCCGACATGAGATCTCCACACGGACCCACTGCCGCTAATTTAAGCTCCGTGATTGGATTATGGCCGGCCAGCCTCTCCCACTTAATTAGCTGATATCTGACACTGAGCGGGAGCGGCGTTCGTCACGACCGCAGGCTGAACCGTAGGATCCACGACGACTGCAGTTCTTTTCCTAACGCTCCCTCAATCGCTGCTGCACATGTGACTCCCTCCCTCGTTCCCACGTTTTCCGAAAAACAGGACATTATTCTCATTTACTATTTGTGGCTTGTAGCCGATATTGACTCAAATTAATATCAATATTATGCAAAAATGTGCCGCAAACTTCTAAACTTGTATGGCTTTGTCGCTAAAAAGGGGACTTGAAAAGACTACACAAGGGCATAAAAAACACTTTATGTACATTATTTATCTATCTTTTCAAAATTTTTACACCATATTTCCAATTTTCTCCACTTTTTTTTTCCAAATCTTTTCAATTTTTTTTCTCAATTTATAATTTGTTTTTCTAATTTCCCCCAATTTTCCCAATTTTCCCCATTGCAAAACAAAAATAATGAATAACCCCATTTTTCTCCATATTTATTGAGATTATCTGGAGGTAAATTTCCTCCCAAACCACAATTTCGATATTCTGTAGACCAGGTAAATGGTAAATGGTCTCAACTTATATAGCGCTTTTCCACCTACATTAGGCACTCAAAGCGCTTTACAGCAAGGAACCTCTCACCCATTCATACACCAATGTACGCAGACATTGGAGGCAAGGTGGGTGAAGTGTCTTGCCCAAGGACACAACGACAGCATGCACCTTCAGGAGGTGGGAACATCGCGGCCCCCTTCCCCAATAGAAAATAATCTATCCTATTCATTGGAATTTTCTTATTGTTTTACAGTCGAAATTACATTAAAAAAAAGCAACATCTAGCAACGAATGGAGTTCAAGTAATACATTTTAGCGAATAAATGTATTTTTCCTTTTAAAATATATATTTTTTCAATATACTTGTTTTCTAGACAAGCCCCCCTATAGTGACCCCACTTTGGGAACCACTGCTGTAGACGATAGCCAGTATTGTATTGCCCGCTTCTTTCTGTGGCATCACATCTGACTCGTTTCCACCCGTACAAACCCTTTGAATCCAAACTGTTATGCTGGTTTGCGAGTCCCGTCGTCTGCGAGGGCGGCCGGCCTTTAGCGAGGTTAGAGGTGCCGCGGCGCAGTATGTTATCGATGCGCGGTGTTGACAGGTGATAAAGGGAGACTCTTAGTTTTCTTGGCACGGCCATCTTGGCTCTAATTTAGCGGTTTCCTCCTTGGCACTCCCTCTCTGGCAGCGTTACTCAGTGTTGTTTATTTCAGCGGAATTGGATGGGTGCAGTGTGTGTTTTTTGCTGCATAGCTCTGCTCTAAGCGCTTGGCTCCCATGACTGCTTTTATAGAAAAATAACCTTTAAAAAAAAACCGCGTGCTATAGACTTATAAGATAAGATAAGATAAACTTTATTGTCCCATAGGGAAATTTGTCTTGGACTTGTAGTAAAGTAAAAGTTTCTCAGTCACATTGTTGACTTAAAGGAGCTATACCTGACATTTTGTTCTTGTTGTTGGGTACAATTATTTTTGCCCCATAAAAGTATGTTGTCAGCCTGATGTGTGAAGTAGTACTCGGGGCGACGGTGGCGCAGGTGGTAGAGCGGGTCGTCTCCTGATCGGAAGGTCGGGGGTTCGAATCCCGCCTCCTGAAAGTGCACGCTGTCGTTGTGTCCTTGGGCAAGACACTTCACCCACCTTGCCTCCAGTGTCTGCGTACATTGGTGTATGAATGGGTGAGAGGTTCCTTGCTGTAAAGCGCTTTGAGTGCCTAATGTAGGTGGAAAAGCGCTATATAAGTTGAGACCATTTACCATTTACCATTACCATATGTGACTAAAAGGGATTTACCTTTTATGTCACATACCCATTTGACTAAAAGGGTTCAAAAAAATCAAGTATTGCCCCTTTAAAGGTGCACTACGCAACTCTTTATGTAGTTGATATTAATTTGACCTTTCAGTGACCCAGAGGACGCCTGGGTGATTAGCATAGTGCATTTACTTACCATCCCGATGACCTGTGGGACGCGCCGGGACCAATCGTTTTTTTTAGGTTTTCACTTGTGATCGAACCGTATCTGTGGTAACATGCACATTTCATTCCGAAAACCTACCAGAAACCCAAAAAAAAATTATTTCATTGATCCTGAAGCATAATCGGAGCCACCGGGATGGAAAGCAAAGGCGCTAAGCTAACCACCCACACAGCCACCGGGCCACTAATATCAAAGTTTTATTTTTTAATTTTTTTACATAAAAAGTTGCATAGTGCACCTTTAAGTGAAAGTACTGAAGTATTTGCTGTAGAAAAATACTTATCCTGCATAATGACTGGTTTTACTGCTTTTGAAATCGTGACTTCTTTAGATGAATAACATCTGCCGTGAGTAATAATTATCATGTTATTCCAGCGGAGCCGCAAATGAATGAAGAAGTGTTGACTCACTCGTCTCCCGTTGACGCGACACGGTCGGCACGGCAACAGTTTAAAATCGTCTGCCTCTACCTATGTCACTTCCTGTCAGGGTCCAATAAGGAAGTGAAACTGTAAACCTCACCAAAAAAAATGGTCAAACTGAAGAAAGCCGGGTACAATCTTCAGCAAAATCTTACATGATAATTGTGTTAACTAAGTTTAAGCAAAAATGAAGTAATTGAACTCTTCCTCTTAGTGTCTTGGTCTGATTTCCTTTTCCAACTGCTGCGTTTACGATCTAAACCTTGGCTATATAATTGCTAAATGTTAATTTCCGCACTCACAGGGGTTACTTTATGAGCATGTCTCGCCACTTTCAGGTCAGATATTTTTTTATTTTTGGATTTTTCGCAAACATTTATATTAGGTCCGGGACTTTTTTCGATTTATTGCGATTAATTAACTACATGAGGTTTAGTGCGATTAAAAATATTAATCGAAATTAATCACACTTCAGTTTCCTTTTTTCCTGCAGACGCACAATTAATGGCAACATTGCACTGGTCTGTTGGACTTGGTTGAACAAAAATAAACAATATTTTGTTGCCTAAGCTCATGTATTCAGTCATTATTCAATGGTATACTAAAAATCCTTATGAAAAAACTTACTTCTCACTGTTCTCAGGTCAAATATTTATATGCGATTAATTTTGATTAATTAATTACAAAGCCTCTAATTAATTAGATAATTTTTTTTAATCGAGTCCCGGCCCTAATTTTTATATATCTCTAGTTTCTGTTTTGAGTGACGTTGCAAAATCATAAATCCGATTCAGAGTTACCTTTGCACTGACTGATGAATCGAGTCTTTTAATATTTATTGGGAATACAGCTCATTTCTTAAGTGACGCTGCTCTTTCGCAAGTAAATATTTTGGCTTCTGTACTTATGTTTCCGGGCAGTACTGTTTGCTTTTCCCCGTGATTTAAATCCAGCTTGACTTCCACCAGCGTGCCTCCAGGTCCTGCGGATCCATCAAACTTGACTTCAGTTGGACCACCGATGAGACAGTGCCGAGAAGACCCGCGAGAATTGATCCAAAAAACGGCACGTCGAGAGCCAAATAACTGCTGGCGTGAGAAGAGATGAGCAGGTTTTTAGGGAGGGAGGGGGGTTTGTACCAGGCTCCAGGTTGCGGAGACGGGCAGGAGCCAAAGTTCAGCGGAGATCGTCTCGTATGATGAGTCTTATCTTGCTCTGTGGGTTTTGGTCGATGACTTCAGGGTTCAAAAACTCTCTTTGCATTTCCTTTCATACTGTGTTTGAATGGGACGGACAATGTACTGGATTTAGTTCAGAGCTTTTCCACCCGCTGTCCCATGGGGTAAAAACAAACCACCATATTGGGTTTTACATACAGTACCTACTCAGGGTAAAACTATCATACATCCCTATGGACTAAAGCGCCTCCTAGTGGTCACAATAATGCAAACCAAGAAGCCATTGCGCCTTTGCTTTCCATCCCGGCGGCTCCTGTGAAGCTTCAGGATCAATTTTACTTCAGGTTTTTGAGGATTTCCGGTAGGCCATTGGACTGTGTAATGGACCAAACAAAGGCAGGGACAAAGGTGTCAAAAATTGAGAAAGTAACATAATTTAATCTTCAAATTAATTAACAAATGCTCACAAAAATAAGGCAAACTATAACTGACAAAAATCTGGGCCCAACGTAAAAGAGCAGTAACAGAACTCAAACCAAAGACTGACCTGCAACAAAGAAACAAGGCTGCTTAAATAGGGGTGGAGTAAACCATAACGTAATCAGAGGGAGGTATAACACAAACACAAACTACTAAACTTGGCAAAAACTCATAACAAGCAAAATCATCATAAGCAAAATCATAAGCAAAGCTAACAAAAATACAACTTGGCTCAAATTGATTGAAGTGCCTAAGTTCAACAAAAAGAACAAAATAAACTTTTAGTGTTCCCCCTCAGTTCACTGTGACTTGGTCCAGTCCAAGGTTTTAAAATGGCCTCCAACCCCTCCAGCCAGTCTTTGCCGCACCTCAAACAAAAACAAGTGTAAGTAACAATTCAAACCAAAATTAACTCAAGTGTCCAAATAAAGAAATAACAATGTGCAGTGTCATTGTAACTTAAGTAAAACAATACTAACACGAAATTGTGGTAGAGGCATCCACCACACACTCCCCCTCCTCTGAAAACGCGCTGGCACAGCGGGACAAGTAGTCTGCTGTGGCATTCAGCTTGCCAGGGATGTGATGCACCTCGAACTTGTAGGGTTGCATTGCCAAATACCAGCGGGTTATTCGGTTATTGGCGTCCTTCATCCTCTCCAGCCATTTGAGCGCCTTGTGGTCAGTTTCCAGCACAAACTGTCTCCCTAGAAGGTAATAGCGGAGTGAATCCAGGGCCCATTTGATTGCCAGGCATTCCTTCTCTATAGTAGAATAGCGCGTTTCTCTAGGATAGAGTTTGCGGCTGATGAAGGCAATTGGATGGCGGTCATCCAAGGGTCCCTGAAGCAACACCGCCCCAAGACCCTTATCTGATGCATCGGTTTGTAGGACAAACTCCTGCTGAAAATCGGGGCAGTGAAGCACAGGATCTCTGCTAAGGGCCTGCTGAATGTCTCTAAACGCCTTCTTGGCTTCTTCAGACCAGAGCAGTATGTTTGGGCCCCGAAGACTTGTCATGTCTGTAAGCAGAGAAGCTCTGGCAGAGTAATTAGAGATGAACCTGTGATACCAACCCGACATGCCCAGGAAGGATTTTAGTTGTTTCCTTGTCTGTGGAAGGGGGCAGGACCGGATGGCTTCAACTTTTTGAATTTGTGGCTTCACCAGTCCTCCTCCAATGACAAAGCCCAGGTACTCAGTCTCCCTCTTGGCAATGGCACACTTGGCTGGATTCACCGTTAACCCAGCTTCCTGGAGACACTCAAAGACCACTTTTAAGTGTTGCAGATGTTCCTCCCAGCAATTGCTGTAAACAATGATGTCATCCAGATATGCAGAGGCATAATGTGACAGCCCATTGAGTACCTTATCCATTAAGCGCTGGAATGTGGCAGGAGCCCCGTGAAGTCCAAACGGCATCACCCGGAAGTGGTAGAGACCCCACGGTGTTCTGAAAGCCGTCAGCTCTCTGGACCTGGTGGTGAGTGGGACCTGCCAATAGCCTTTGGAAAGGTCAATGGTGGTGAGGTATTTTGCTTTGCCCAGTTTCTCGATCAGTTCATCAATACGGGGAGTTGGGTATGAATCAAACTTTGAGATTGAATTGAGGTAGCGGAAGTCAATGCAAAACCTAATGGTGCCATCCTTTTTAGGGACAAGCACAATTGGATTACACCACTCGCTTTGAGACACCTCAATAATACCCAAAGATAGCATTAGCTCAATTTCCTTTCTGAGTGGTTCCAGAAGTCTCTCAGGTATGCGATAGCTCATTCGTTTTGGAGCGGCTTCCTCTTTTAAGCTAATGTCATGTGTCATTACACTGGTATAGCCTGGATTCTTCTGGAACACCGCTGATGCACATATATCCCTCACCTCTGACTGCTGTTTCGCCGACAGGTGATCTAGACTAGGGGCTGAGGTTGCTGGGACAGGCAGATACTGCTCCTCGAGCTCCTCATCCTCCGTATCCCGGATGTAGAAAGAGGCTTGTTTCTGCTCGTCCCGGGAGACCCACTGCTTAAGCAGGTTCACATGAAGAATCCGTATGGAGCGGCTTTGTCCTGGAACAGAGACTTTATACGTTGTTGGTCCCAATTTCCCTATTACCTCATAGGGTCTGAAGAGATAATATTTTTATACGATGTTTTGTTCCTTTGGCTATTTAGCAAACTAACCAAAAGTTGTCATTCAGTGCAGAAAGGTGTGGGTTCCTCAGAATCTTTTGTTTCAAGACACAGCAACCCCCACCCGGTCCACTGGCCATTTGGACAGAAGGGGTCAAATTACGACGGAACTGAATGGACAGCTTTGGGGAGCCAATGGGAAATCTTGTGGACAATGGAATGTGGAGTGCTGTGCTTCCCCAGGAAGAGTCAGTCTGACCATGGGAACGGCTGAAGGCAGACTCACGATGGATAGGAAAAACAGAATTCTGTATTGAGATGACATGTTAGAGAAATAAACGTTTAACTTGTTTAACTCCTTGATGTGTCATCAATTCCTGGTATTTAATTATTAGTTTATGTAGAGTAGTTTTTGACGACTCTCAACTCCTCCTCCAGTTTGAATACGCGGTGTTGTCAATTAAAGGTAATGTTAAATAGGGAAAAAGTAACCGCCGTCGTAGCGGTACTATTTTATTGTGTACAGCGACAACACAGGAAAACGGCTGTTTTCTTTATGTGGTGACCCCGGGAGAACTGCAGGGGGTGCTGAAGAGCCGTCAAACGGAGACGCGACGAGGTTCGGTCTTCGAGAAAAAAAAACCCATTTTGCGTTAGAAATACCAGGTTCTTTCTTCCACATCATACAACAACAATTTCATGGACGTCATTCTAGCTTAAGGTAAGACTGCTTTTGACCTCTACTATTGTGTGAGTCTCAAAGTACGTCTAGTTGGCATATTTTTCCAAATTTTAGATTACTTTTTAACGGAGTTGTCTGTTGTGTGGTGTAATCTGTGAATTGATGGTGGAATTAAGGAAAGAAACGTTATAATTTGATATCTTAGATACCACAGAAGACAAAATAAGTGGGATAAACTGAAATTACGAGTAATTAACGGGCTGCGCGTTGGGTTTTACCCCTGTAAAAGCTGAAATGCACGTAGGCAGAATCGCCCAAGACCGTGGACGCACGGTCTGAAATAAAACGTTGAAATAATCGTAGACAGATTTGGGGTCTGTCTAAAAGACGGGTTGAAGGCCCTTAGAACGGTGATTCTATAAATAGGTTGAAGGCCTGAGAAACGGGGTTTCTTAAATTCTATATTTTATATTAGCCTTTGTTAGCTTTCGTTAGCTTCGTTAGCTTAGTGCGCTAGCATACAGCATGGTTAGCTTAGTGCGTTAGCATACAGCATATTGTTGATAAACGTGTACTAAACCCACACATGTGTTAAACCCAGCTCGGTGTGTGGTCACTGAAGGCTGTTCTGTGTAGTAGTGTAGGATTTTATTGAAGTGTGGTGCATGGTTTGTTTTCGATATGATCTGTTTGCTGTTGGTGTGCGAGGTTGCTAAGTTAGCTCTGAGAACAAAGGATTAGCTTTAGCATTTAGTTTTTTCCATGTCGTACTGTTATTTGGCTGTTATTTTGTAATACCGGAGTTTCTGGCCGCCATCGCTGTAGTGCAACCGTATGGCCTCTAGGTTTTCATTGAAAGGCATCGGACTTTAGGCACATTATACTATTTAACGCGTGTTTTTATTTTTATACACTTATCTGATTTTGTTGATCGGAGGGGGAGAATACTAAATTGTTTTGGTTGTTCTTGTTAGTCTGTTTGGTTTTTTGTTAACTGTTGTTTTGTTTGTGGAAATTATTGTGTCTTGTTGTCTCTTTGTGTAATGTTCTCTTTATTGTAGAGTGACTGAGTGTGTCCGGAGTGAAACTAAAAGTGCATTTGCTGTGTCTGCATTTGTGTAGACGCAGCAAAGGACTGATTAAACGGGAAGTGATGGGCGCATTGGGAAAGTGGCCATTTTCCTTTGTGCCCAGACATCCGTGTAGGAGGGTAAGTGGAGAAATTGCTCCGCCCCTCATTGCAAAACAAAAAAGTAGAAAAAAGAACATTTTTTGACCTAATTTCTTGTTTTAAAGGTTATTGTTTTAAAAGTTATTATTTTGTTTTGTTTTTAAAGAGGAACATTTCTGCTGGTGGTAGAGTTATGTCTCCACAGCATACATTTGAAGAACGAGTATCCAAAATCAGTGTGAGAAAAATGCTATTTTTTTAAGCCTGTGATTGACGGAGCATTTAGGGCTCTGAGAGATGTTGCTAAAAAAAATAGAACCTCTCTCCACACGGTGGCGCCGTGGTATGAAAACTGAAGCAGGGAAGACCTGTCGTGAGTTTTAATACATTGATTGAAAGTACAAACCACTATTGATTTAGAGTTTAAGTTGATCTTTATGCGCCATTTTGGACGCATTACCAAAAGTTATGAAGGAGCAATTATGCAAAATTCAAATTATTGTTAAAGACAACCAAATAAATTAATGAATACATTTTGAGAATGCCCTTGACCAGAAGCGAGAGCAAAATTGAACTGAAAGAAATGAGTGCAACTTTTAAAGGTGCAGCTTAAAGGAGCGAGTAATGAAAGTAATAATGAAAAAAGAGTAATAATGAGTTTACTTGAATGTGCAGTGACCTGTGGGTGTGGTGTTGGTAATTGTGGCCAAGGATTGTTTCAGACGAGATGACCAACAACGTTCGAGGAGATCGAGGCGTTTACAACAACGCTGATGGGAACCATGCTACTCTGATCATTGGCAGCTGCTGGGTTCAGTGGCATGGGACGGCAGAACTCTGTTACCTGTGAAGGTGAACGGACAGACTCTTGACGTGCTGGTGGATAAAGGTGAACGACACTCATCTGTGAACTATGAGACTGTGATCATTAACGGACACCATCTACTGGGTGGATACAGGAAGACCACCCAAAACCTTTCACCAAGCCAGTGCCTAGTCAGCTCACAGGACTGAATCTGACACGCCAACTCAGACTCCTGTTTCTCTCCTCGGATGTGATATGCTGATGACAGTGAGAGCAACAGTTTTGTGCTCTCTGAATGGACTAACAGTGACTTTTCCCTGATTGGACAAACACCTTGCTGTCTGACAGTGGTTGCTGAATGCAGATATATCTACTGGGAAGAGCTGAAGGACTGTACAACTGACGTTTGACCTTGGATCAAACATTCACTTTGCCAAAGCCACCCACCCATTGATCACTGTACTTTAATATGATATAGAAAAGCTTTTAAGACTAACCTTAGTGGACATGAATGGTCCTTTTAAAATAACAAAATTAATTAGGCAAACGAGGTGTGACTGCGAACTGTTTACACCCTATAGAACAGTAATATGATGTGTTTATAACTCGTTTGCTCTCTCTCCTGGACAATAGGCTAAAGAATTTGTTCCATGACCAAAGCGTGAGTGAAACAAAAGATTGGTAAGAAATTGAAGTTTCTAAAATGTCCTGTACTCTCCATCCATGTATGCCTACTCTATAGACATTAATGCTAGACTTGTGTCCGTTTTGGGACATCATTCCACGACACCATGATAGAGAATTACGTGTTTATGAACTGACTGAAAATATCTTAATGCACCAGATAAAGATGGTCTTTAGGACCTACTGATGCTGGTTTATTTACTAAATTGAATCGATAATCTTTCAGTTACAACTAAATGCATTTGTCTGAATGTTTTGATACAAAATTTGAATTTGATGCCTTAGAGGGCATTGACATGTGATAGAACTGAGAAAAAAAAAAAGCTGAAGTGAATTGGGTTTCGATCCTTTCTCTTGCTCTGCTCCTGGCGTCAATCCGTGAGCAGATCGAGAGGAAACTCTTATGAACTTGAAACAGGCCATTCTGTTGCCTGAGTTCAGCCTCCTCTTTGATTCCACGGGAATCCAGTGGACACTGATCTTAAGATTGTATGTTATGATCCCTATTGACACCATCTACACTCATTAGTTTGTGTACTCAGGTTGGAGGTGACTGTTATTCTCACTTTGGGAGCCGCTGAGAGCTCCTTCCCAAGCCTGTCTGACGGTCCTCTGCCGCGATTGGACTGCACCAGTGCTGGTGTGATCTCTTTTGGGGACACTCCCTGGACCTCACATGCTGTCCGGGTCGCGAACCTGACGAGTGGTGTCCACCTCTCACTCGCCCTGTCGACCCAATTCTTCCCACTTTCAACCTCCCTGGCCTGCACCTGACATTTGTTATTTTGCTATTGTTTTCTTTGTGTTATGTAGGTGCCGGAGGTATTTACCTCCAGTGCAATTTGAGTTGGTTTGTTGTGTTTCCTGTACAAGGATTGAGGTCTCACTTGTTTATGCATGTTACGTGACTCTTTTTTGGACTGAGTGTCCTCAGTCCAAGAGGGGGTGTTACTTATGTGGGGAAATTATTATAATTTGGTTTATTTTGACATGAGAAGGAACTGATACACATATATCTAAATGACAAGACAAACGAAAACATAAAGTGACGAATTGACAAATGTTATGGCCAACTAAGATTTCAGTTTCAGATAGGTAAATCAATTTATAATACTCTGTTTTTTACGTTTGCTGTGATTCTGAAGTGCACACAGAATCTGTGGTAAATGTGGGAAACAGAAGCTAAAAGAGAGTTTTTCTCTGTAGATTAATGAAACCTGAATTTCTGAATTTTCCAGATAAAATTGACCCTAGCATTCCAACAGATAGATTAAGTTAAATAGGTTTTTGAGTCCAGCCATAATTTGCAAGATTAGCTGGCATGGTCGTTCTAACGGTGAGCGGCCCTGATGAGAATTTTTGTTTTTGTAATTTTCGTCTGTTCTTTTGTGTTTCTGTTACAGATCTCTGTTGGTTCCTTGTCTCGGTGGGTGCTTGTGAGTGGTCGTAATTGTGAGTTTTTGACCCAAATTAATCAATCAAGTTTTATTTCTAAAGCGCCTTACAATAATCAAAGTTGACCAAAGCATAGTGATGTAGAAAATATAGCGGACGCGGAGGGAGCATGAACCGAGACAACGACCTGACAGAATCAATACGGGGAGGAATTCGAGAGCCCCTCCCGAGCGGAGGAGCTCCCGCTTTGGCCCCATCGGCCCCTCCTCCATATGTACAGAGCGGGGCGTCCGGCTCCACTTTTTACACCCAGTTAATAACCCTTCATGGACTGGTGGACGTGGCGGCTGCGAACTTGTTATCAGCGGAAGAGCATAAAAATGGCCATGCCCGGGTGCCCGCCTAAGTCTAACTCAGCGACCTTGCCTGAGCGGACTTACCATCGAGGGTCTACATTAAAAACACCAGGACCTGTTGGACGCTCCCAGATACTTAGGACCTTTTGAAGTGACTCAAAGGACTGCCACCGCAGTTAAGGTAGAGGGGCGTGACAACTGGTACCACTGGTCACACTTGAAGCCCTGTTCTGAGAAAACCGGCTTACACTGGACTCATACGCATCCCGGACGGTTGACACATCCTGACGAATATGGTAGTGGGTCTAACAGCCCCACTGAAGGGGGTGGGGGACACCAACCCCGACCCACACGGTCACAAAGACATAAAAAAGACTAACAAATATGGACTTAAGGCCTGGGTTTTAAAACCAGGACCTTTTTAAGGTGTCCATACGGGGTGTGGGGCCTGACACTTGCTCTTTGCTTGCTCATCATACCAACAGTAATAAAAATAGACGATCCACATAGTTGTGAGGGACGGGTCAGAGGACACCCTATCAAAGAATTGAAATTGGCCCTCTACAAGGTATGCAAAGAAGTAGGTAAAACACCTGGAGAAAATCTGGTCATCTACTGCAACAATGCAGGTACAATGTTGTTGAAAATGAGAGAAGCAGTGTCGGACCAACACACCCTAGACTGGATCACCCATTGTACAGAAAAAATGATAAAAACATGGGAAAACAAAGAAGGAACAAAATACGCTGTTTTGAAACCTGTGATTTATGATGTATCTAACATGTCTGTTTCCACAGAGGGAGATGGATCTAGGAAGCGACGGTCTTTCAATATGGGGGGTCATACACCAGGAGAGAATAAATGGGTAAAATTAGCTAAGCACACGGCCATGATTACCAACTCAACCCTGCAGGTGGGAAACCGTACCCTCGGTCAATCATACGTACCTTTCTCTGATGACGGCGGCCGTAAGCCCCTGTTCGGAGATGGGAAAGGATTTATCGCCACGCTGATCCCTATGATCGGTGTGGCGTCCTCCATGCAGCGTCTAAATGAGGTATGGTGGATCCTGGAGGACCTAACTGAGGTAATAGGCGACATCTTGGACCAAATGGAACGGAGTCCAGAACTTAAGGCAGTGGCTGTTGTGGTTATGCAAAGTAGAGTGGCGTTAGACGCCATGTACGCTGAACAGGGTGGTATGTGCGCAGCAGTTGGCCTTGACCACTGCTGTACATATATTCCCCGACGAAACTGGCAATTGGACAGCCATTAAAAATAAAGTAAAGGAACTCAAAGACTTCCTCGCGTCTCAAGAAGACCAGGGTCCTCAGTGGACCTGGCTAAATTGGTTAAATTCCGGTTCCTGGATCCATATCCTTCAAAAGGTGGGTATTCTTATAGGTGTAATACTCTTGTTTTGTTGTATTTTGTTTTGTTGTGTTGTGCCTCTCATTCGCAGCATGGTCTCCAGGGCTCTGGGTTCCACTGGGGGCATCTATACGATGGGTGATGCGTCCCAGGGGGACACGGAGCTCGGGACAAGGGAAACGCCAGAAGGGGGTGGTCCCAGCCTGTACTTGGAAAGAGTACGGCAGGCTTTGAGATATGAATGGAACGACCCCCGACAAGGCTGTGATGGAGAATATTGTGGTGGAGATAATATCTAAACAACACTGTTCGGTGTTGTTGCGCTTGCTGTGTTTTGTGTGCAGGAATGTTTATTTTTGTGTCAATCAGAGACGGTCCCAGGGGGACATAAAAGTTGACATGTACCATTGACACGGAATAAAAACCAGCTGAGTTCCGCCTGGAAAGATTAGTAAGCGGAAGTTACACATGGGAAGAGAGAGATGATTTTGAAACCACTCAGCGGCTGGTTGAGTATGCCCTACATACAGTGAACATGTTTTTTTGGTGTTATAATATGTGAAATTGTACTGTGATTTTTGATACAGGCTGTACTTTTGTGAACTTGAAAATATTATGGTTTTGTTGTCCTCCTTTGGGAGGTCAAAAAGGGGGTCTGAAGAGATAATATTTTTATACGATGTTTTGTTCCTTTGGCTATTTAGCAAACTAACCAAAAGTTGTCATTCAGTGCAGAAAGGTGTGGGTTCCTCAGAATCTTTTGTTTCAAGACACAGCAACCCCCACCCGGTCCACTGGCCATTTGGACAGAAGGGGTCAAATTACGACGGAACTGAATGGACAGCTTTGGGGAGCCAATGGGAAATCTTGTGGACAATGGAATGTGGAGTGCTGTGCTTCCCCAGGAAGAGTCAGTCTGACCATGGGAACGGCTGAAGGCAGACTCACGATGGATAGGAAAAACAGAATTCTGTATTGAGATGACATGTTAGAGAAATAAACGTTTAACTTGTTTAACTCCTTGATGTGTCATCAATTCCTGGTATTTAATTATTAGTTTATGTAGAGTAGTTTTTGACGACTCTCAACTCCTCCTCCAGTTTGAATACGCGGTGTTGTCAATTAAAGGTAATGTTAAATAGGGAAAAAGTAACCGCCGTCGTAGCGGTACTATTTTATTGTGTACAGCGACAACACAGGAAAACGGCTGTTTTCTTTAGGTCCCTGCCACTTGGCCAGAAGTTTGCTTTCCTCTGAAGGCAGCATAATCAGCACTTTCTGGCCCAGTTCGAACCCCCTCTCCCGGGCGGCAGAGTCATACCAGGTCTTTTGTTTGTGTTGAGAGGTCTTCATATGCTCCTGAGCAAGTGCAGTCATCTTCTCCAACTTTTCCCTCATCTGGAGCACATAGGACACAATATTCAAAGGTTCTTTGTTAGTTTGTCCGCCCTCCCACAGTTCCTTTAAGACTGTCAGAGGCCCTCTCACTTCATGACCAAACAACAACTCAAATGGGGAAAACCCGGTAGAGGCCTGGGGAACTTCTCTGTATGCAAACAGAATATATGGGAGCCACTGGTCCCAGTCCAAGCCGGTTTCATTCACAAATTTCCGTAGCATTTGCTTAAGTGTTTGATTAAATCTTTCAGTGAGACCATCAGTTTGTGGATGATAAGGTGTTGTTCTCAGTCCTTTAATCCCCAGCAACTGATACACATCTTTGAGCAGTTTGGACATGAAATTTGTGCCTTGGTCGGTGAGTATTTCTTGGGGAAAGCCCACTCTGGAGAAAAACTGTACTAAACAGAAGGCAACATTCTTTGCTTTGACAGTTTTTAGCGGAAACACTTCTGGATATTTAGTTGCATAATCCGTAATCACCAGCATGAACCGGTTACCTGCTTTACTTCTTTCCACAGGTCCCACTATGTCCATACCAAGGCGCTGAAATGGTGTACTCACAATTGGAAGAGGCTGGAGAGGAGCTTTGTTAGGGAATCTGGCTGATGTTACTTGACATTCCGGACAGCTCCTGCAAAACTGTACAACATCTTTACGCAAACCAGGCCAATAGAAACAGCGTTTTATGCGGGCTGTGGTCTTGTGCTTCCCCAGGTGGCCAGCCCAGGGAATGGAATGGCCCAACTTTAAAACCGTTTCTCTAACAGCTTTGGGAACTACAAGCTGTTTGGATGAGCCATTTTGTCGGTAAAGAATGTCATTTTGAACACAGAAATCCTTTTGCTTTACTTTGGCCTCTTCAAAGTAGCTTACGAGACTGGGATCCTGGTGCTGAAGCTCTAGAATATTACCAGGGATTTTAAAATCTGGTAGTACCTCAGGCTCTGGTGACCCAGGAGGATTAACCACAGTCCCTTGAAACTTTTCCTTCCGCCGTAGTCTTTTAGATTTCCGCTCCTTGGTTTTCCCTGTGGAAAATTCAACATCGTAAAATGGCAAAGCGCTGAGGTCAAGGCCTGTTTCTTCAGACTGCTTCGCCTGGGCCCGGGTTAGAGCAACATTACACTGAGAAGGCTGTAACAGATCAATTAGCACTGGTAGGTCACTTCCAAGAATGACAGGAAATGGTAAATGGTCTGCCACACCAACATTCAGCAGGTACGTTTGTCCCTTTATGGTCACATAGACATCAGCTGTAGGATATTTCTTTTCATCACCATGGACACAGCAGATTGGAACGGTCTCACTGGTGCAAACAGACTGAGGGGAAACATACCGGCGCTGAACCAGTGTTTGCGTACTCCCTGTATCAATCAGTGCCTTGAGTGCCTGGCCATTGAGCTCTACAGAAGTCTCCTTTAACGGCCGCCGTACTCCAGCCCTTTGGATCTCTTCCCTGGGCACAAAACACATCTGGGACAATTTAACAGGATTTTGAGGGCACATTGGTTTGGTGTGACCCTCTTGTCCACACAAGTAACAAATAACTGGCCTTTTCCCTTGAAATCTTGAAGCATGTGAGGTGGTAAAATGTTCCTTTGCACGGGGCTCACCCACACCTGGAATTTGTTGGGCTGGGTGTTGATTGCGGTTGTCATTTTTCCAGCTTTTGTTAGCCGTCAACGAATTACTCCTCCTTGCAGCCACAAACACATCTGCCAATGAGGCAGCCTCCTCTGCAGACTTTGGATCATGTTCTTTTATCCATACTTGAAGTTCTGGTGATAACATTCTCAAAAACTGTTCAAGAATTATTATTTCATTGATTTGTTCTATGGTTTTACCTTTAGGTTGCACCCATTTACCATAGAGCTCCTTCAGCCTTGTGTAGAGCTCTTTCGGTGTTTCTTCGGGCCCCACCTGAAGCGAGCGGAATCTTTGCCTGTAGGTTTCACTATTAATGTCATACTTCTGCAGAATAGCTAGTTTGACTTGGTCATAGTTCATTGACAAATCAACGTCCATATGTACAAACGCACCTCTAGCTTTGCCTGTTAGCAGTGGTATTAAGTGAAAAGCCCAGTCTGGTTTTGGCCATCTACAGACCGTTGCAATCCTCTCAAAAGTAATAAGAAAATGTTCAATGTCATCTTCTTCACTCAGTTTTTGTAATTTAGGTGCTTGAGAAACAGGTGCATGTGCAAAGAGAAGGTCACCTGACTGGCTGTGTAAAGGTGAAACCGCTTCTTCAGGCTCTGATGGTGTTGTAGGCTGCACAGCAGAAGTGGTTTGAGCTTCAACCTCCATTTTGAACAAGCTGAACTGCCTTTGTAGGTCAATGAAGTTCAGTTCTTGCCTAGCCGCTTCTCTACTCCAGTTGTCCTCTTTGGCCCTCTGTTGTCCTATGTGGGCTCTAAGAAGGTTAGCCAAGTCAGCTAGTGTAGGCTCACTCCCCTCTTCTTCAAGCTCTCCACCAACTGCTCCCAACTCCTGAACACCATCTGTTTGCGCCCCAGTGTCCAAGTCTTCTAGGTCTGGACTGGGCGTTTGTCTAGTACGTCCTCTTCCCCTGACTGGCATTTTTTTTTTTTTTTTTTTTTAAAGGTAGGTAGTGCAAAAATCGTCAAAAAAGGGAAAAAAAAAAAATAATCACCAGTGTCCTTAACTGAATGATCCCACCACTGCCACCAACTGTAATGGACCAAACAAAGGCAGGGACAAAGGTGTCAAAAATTGAGAAAGTAACATAATTTAATCTTCAAATTAATTAACAAATGCTCACAAAAATAAAGCAAACTATAACTGACAAAAATCTGGGCCCAACGTAAAAGAGCAGTAACAGAACTCAAACCAAAGACTGACCTGCAACAAAGAAACAAGGCTGCTTAAATAGGGGTGGAGTAAACCATAACGTAATCAGAGGGAGGTATAACACAAACACAAACTACTAAACTTGGCAAAAACTCATAACAAGCAAAATCATCATAAGCAAAATCATAAGCAAAGCTAACAAAAATACAACTTGGCTCAAATTGATTGAAGTGCCTAAGTTCAACAAAAAGAACAAAATAAACTTTTAGTGTTCCCCCTCAGTTCACTGTGACTTGGTCCAGTCCAAGGTTTTAAAATGGCCTCCAACCCCTCCAGCCAGTCTTTGCCGCACCTCAAACAAAAACAAGTGTAAGTAACAATTCAAACCAAAATTAACTCAAGTGTCCAAATAAAGAAATAACAATGTGCAGTGTCATTGTAACTTAAGTAAAACAATACTAACACGAAATTGTGGTAGAGGCATCCACCACAGACTGGTATGCATACGTAACCATGGATACGGTTCAATCAGCAGGGAAAGCCTAAAAAAAACGATTTATCATGACTGAAAGGTCAAATATGCATCAATATCAACTTTTCTTTTTAACAGGTGGTACTTTCTCTAATTGTCGTTGGTAGAATGTTCCAACTAGAACAGCCATGAATAGAAAGCCCCCCCCCCCCATCCAGGTCGTTCACACAAGTCTTCAAAATCTAACAATATATCTTTTTCTATTAAAGTACATACATGAGAAGCTTCACAGCAAGAAGGTCCCGGGTTCCTTTTTGTGTGGAGTTTGCATGTTCACTGTGGTTTGTTTCCCCTACCAAAAAACATGTACAATCGGCCAGGATGAGTGAGAATGTGTTGGGACCATCCATCCATTTTTCTTCCACTTTTCCGTTGCCGGGTCGTCACATTGCACCAGCCCCTATAGCGCCCCCTGCAGGTGGTGGGTCCACAAAAGGACTCTAGAAGGTTCTAACCGGGCCTGTTGGTCTCTCATGAGGGGCTTCTGAACCGCTCTTTGTCTGACCCGTCACCTAGGACCTGTTTGCCCTGGGAGACCCTACCAGGGGCACGAAGCCCCCGACAACAGAGCTCCAGGATCATTCAGGTGCTCAAACCCTCCACCACGTTAAGGTCCCGGGTCCAGGAGGAGAGTGTGAGACCAATTAAACCAATGAAAAATGAAAAAAGAGGAATAACTGGGTCTTCCGATTGAGTATCTTAATCTTTGCTGCCTCCCTTGTGATAAATGGACGGATTTGTTTGTAGTTTTGTAAATTTAATTGCGTTTGCAACGTTTATAAGGAAAGGCACGACCCTACGATAACGGGTTACCAACTCCAACTCCCGACAAAAGATCTGCCTCGTGTCGAGACGCTCTCCCCCCCGAGGCATCGTTTCCCGTCCGCTTCATTTCTCGAAACAAAGCGACTGTATCGTCCTGAATGTCCGGCCCCACGGCATCTGGACCAAATGTACGGGCCGCTCCCGGGGGGACATCGATTCAATTACCCCCCTCAGCGCCGGCGATATACCATAGTTCTAACGTAAAATCCATTTTAATCGCGTAGATGTAATGAAATCTGGTGCAGTCATCTTCATCTCCGCTCACGTCTTAGCCCGAATCGCGCCGGTAAGTGTCGTCAGAGGCGCCCGGCGCTGATGATGTCGGGCCGGGCCGCGAAATCGATTCAGTTCAAACCGGATGGCGAGGTTTGAGAAGTAGGTGCGGGGGAAATGGCGAAATCTGATCAAATCGAGTTCAGATTGACCCGTAGACAAGGTTAGCGTTAACAAGGAGGTCTAACCGGAGAACAGAAGAAGCCTTTTGGACTGAGAGGGAAACTGGTGTTGCTTCCAGGTGTTTCCTCATCGACCCCAAAGATAAAGCTTAGAAAAAAAACTTATATTTAGCCGACAGGAACGGAAAGAAAAGTTTAAGACCCGAACCCTTGTGTTATAAATGAAAGAATAATAACAAAGATATGGATATACGGCAAGGCAAGTTTATTTGTAGAGCACAATTCATACACAAGGCAATTCAAAGTGCTTCACAGTTGCATAAAATTACAAGAAAACAGATCAAATCAATCATTAAAACATCAACATAAACATTTATCAATTACAGTAAAAGGCAAGAGTGCAGATAAAATACTTTCAGTTTTCATCTGCTCGGGTAAAAAGAGCTGTTTTCCGCCTGGATTTGAACATTGTCAGAGTTGAGGCCTGTCTCACATCCTCATGAAGACTGTTCCAGATTTTAGCTGCATGAAACTGAAACGCAGCCTCACCGTGTTTAGTCCTGACTCTGGGAACCACCAGGAGACCCCTCCCTGAAGTTCTCAGGGCCCGAGATGGTTCATACGGCTCTAACATGTCAGAGATGGACTTTGGTGCTAAACCATTAGTTCAGCAGTTCATTAGTTCAACTTTCTTTCTGCCTAACCTTTAACAGACACGCGTTGTGTAATGTAATGTTGCAAGTACCTGCTGAACTAATCAATGAGACGAGCTGTGTGCTTTTATTTTGGCGTGCTGGATCGATACAGGAAGTCACTGCTTGGGCGGCGATGTTATGACGATGGCGCAGATGGTAGAGAGGTTCGAAACCCGCCTCCTGAAAGTGCATGCGCTGTCGTTGTGTCCTTGGGCAAGACACTTCACTATGAATGGGTGAGTGGATCCTTGCTGTAAAGCGCTTTGAGTGCCTAATGTAGGTGGAAAAGCGCTATATAAGTTGAGACCATTTACCATATGACTTGAAATGATGCACAGAGTCAATTCTCATCAAGCCGCAACTCAAAGAGGAATTCAATTTCTTAGGAATAATTTAAAATATTGTGTTTTCTTCACAATTTAATGTTGAATAAAATGAAATTGTGACAGAAACAACAATACAGATGGTTTGCAACCCACTGAAAATGATCCCCGTTGAGAATCACTCCTTTATATAATAGACTGCACTAGAATGAAACATGAGCAGACTTTGCCCCCGACGGTATTTATCGTTTTATTTGGTGCAAAATACCTCTCAAAAATACTGAAGGAACCTGCCTTGTTCTTTAAAATAAAACAGCATTATAAACGGCTGAAACCTTTAAGAAAAAGCTGATTCGGCTTAACACTAAAAACGATTCCTCCCCGAAAAAATCCTGTGACGTTTCCAGGAGGGAACGCCGCGGTTAGAAGCTCATAAAAAGTGAAATACGGGCTCTGGAAAATGACCGCACATCCAGCAGAAACATCTCAATCCGTCGCCTCACTGTTTGCCCCCGTCTCTTGATATTTGTGAGCGTACTGAACCATGGCTGGATCACTTATCAACGCTCGACCCACTGTCAGGCCTAAAGAGCAGCTCCAAATGCCACGTCATGCTCGCGCGGTGTGTCCCCGCGCCCCCCCCCCCCCCCCCCCCCACACGCACACACGGGACAGGACAAAAAAAAACACACAAAAAAGAGAGAGGCCCGTTATTGGCGGGGGAAGGAGAAAGCCACTGTCGCTTGTGACTGCTGGTTTGGCGCCCGTCCCGCTCTGTCCTCTGTCCGACGGCCAAACACCTCGCGCCTTTAGTCCCCCATCGCATCGCCGCGGGAAAAAAAGACAAAAAAAGGCCCCAGGAAGTGGGAGGTGACGGACTCCCGGGACACGCCGCTAAATTATCGCGCCGTGCCCTGAATTTCGTCGGACAGTGTGCATACTTTGATGGCTGCTTAAAGCCACACCGTGGAACATTACCGATTGCAAGTGGACTGCTGTAAATCCCTGACACAATGTTGAGCTAACATGCTATGCTAAACACGCTCCCAAACATGACAAAGACGTTTTGCCAGTGGATTACCAAAATAAATTATCTGGATTAATATCTCACACGCTTAAAGGTGCATTATGCAACTTTTTATGGGAAAAAAACATGTTGATATTTGTGCGTATTTGCCCCTGTAGTGACCCGGTGGCTGTATGTGGTCAGCATGGCGCCTTAAGCTTTCGATCATGGCGGCCTCTACAACGCTCCAGGATCTATTGTTTTGTAGGTTTTCTGGTGCAGCAGTGAAAACCTTCCAAACAGTTGATCCTGGAGCGTTGTAGAGACCACTGTGATGTAAATACTGACCATACTGACCACTCATACAGTCGTAGGGATACTACAGGGTCAAAAATACATACACTTTTTTTTTTTTTGACATAAAAGTTGTATAATGCGCCTTTAAACTAAATGTTGGCTCAAAACCAAGCTGCAAATTACAAGTTCGGTTTAACCTCTTAACCCCCACGGGAACCGAGCTCACTCACCGGTTTCATCTAAATCTAAAAGCTTCTTGGAAGAAAGCGTCAAAGTAGCAACAAAAAACGAGGATGAAAACACAACTAAAAAAGTGAAAAAACACAACAAAAAAGTGATAAAAGTGTGATGAATACAAGTCAAAAAAGCAACAAAAAAAGCCACAAAAAAGAGACGAAAACACACAAAAAAGCTTTAAAAAAATTTGACAAAATTATAAATTTTCTTTCAAACGAGACATTACACTGTTGCTCTCCAGTCAAGAGGCTTTTAGATTTGGGTAAAGCCGAACTGGAGACAATGCGCTCAGTTAAGGCGCATTGAGATTATGTGATGAAAAAGTGACAAAAACGATGAATGAAAAACAAAGTAAAAAAAATTAAAAAAGTGATAACAACGCAGCAACTATGCGAGGAAAAAGATTAGTTTAGATGAGTTTTGTAGGTCTTAGCTTTCAAATGAGGTGCGGATAGGCGTTTAGATTTGGGTAAAGCTGAAATGGAGAAAATACGCTCGGTTAAGGCGGGGGTTAAGAGGTTAAATGTTTTTCACTAAAGAGCCAAATTTCCCACCCTTGTCAAAGTTCCTGAATGCACCACAGGTCACCTGGCTGGAAAAGTACTGCTGACTCAACTTCCTGTCCGGTCAGTTGTGTGGGGAGAGGAGCTGAGGATAACAGCTGCACAGGTTGGTCCCCACCCAGAAAAATAAACCAACAATCAAAATGATTCTGCTTGAAACTTACACCTTTTAGAATAAAACTTTTAAAACCCGCCCTAGTCTCTGGGATCCTGTTGACTGGGGACTTTGTTCATGCCATCTGTGCTTTATTTGACCCGTGGAATTGGTGAGTGAATGTTTTGTCTTTGACCTGGTAATGCTAACTATGCTAACAATGCTAACTATGCTAACAATGCTACACATTCCAATGTGCATCAATGTTAGCAGTTAGCTCCAGCTATGTTTGGATGGGTTGGGTGAATGTTGTGAATGAAGTTTCAACATTGAATATTTAATTGTTTAGTGATTTAGTTTTTTGTAGCTGAACAATTGAAACTAAACGACTGGAACAGGAATGTGCACTTAACATAATCCTCACTGTAAATATTCTTTGTTTATTGTTTAACCTCTTAATCCCCGTTTTAACCCGAGCACATTTTCTCCAGTTCAGCTTAATCCAAATCTAAAAGCTTCTCGACTGGAGAGTTTACTGCCTATAGGCCAGTGTAACGCCTCATTTGAAAGCCAAGACCTACAAAACACATCTAAGATTTTATCTTTGTGTTTTCGCTGCATTGTCATCAGTTTTTTGTCGTATTTTTGTTGCCTGTTTTGATCCTTTTCTATCAATTTTTCGTTACATTTTGATTTATGAATCAATTACAGTCTCTGTTTTCCTCTCTTGCAATAATTCCATAATTACAGGTCATACCACAATACCTGTTACACAAGTCGCAAGTTTGGGCTTTATTTGTTTCTCTCATCAAAAACACACCTGGAGCTAGCACATCTTTGAGTAATCTGTGAATCTTCTGCAGAGCCTTTTCTTGGCCCCAAAAGCTCTTGCTAAATCCCACTATTTTCCCCCTTTTTTTTGTTTAAAAAATCTGTTTAAACATTCTCATAACGGGGAATTAAATCCGAAATGAAGACGTCCCAAACTCTCCTGGAGCCTGTCCTTCCGGAGAGATGTTTGCGCCGCAGTTTGACAGCGTGAAAGGGAAAAACTGCGACGCCGCTGCCATCGGTGCAGTGACCTCCGTGACCCGGCTTCTCACATTTGAAACTCCCTCGTTGCACTGCGGCAGAAGTTCCACCGACTTCCGCGACCGCAACACACTTTTCCCCTCAGCAAAGCGGAATGCCGACGAAGCTGTTTCCTCTCGGCAAAAAAAAACACGATCTTATGCAATGCCTCAGTTCTTCTATTGGTCGTCACGGTTTGGTTGTTCCATAGACGGTTTCTGTGAAATCTGACTCGAGTCGACATTCCCAGTCGGTATAATATCAACCTAGTTAATCCCACTAAAACAGTCTGATGCAATAATGCTGAAGCCTTAAGGGGTTAGATTTGGAAACATGTGCTGAGGTTTGGAATTCAAGTGCACATTATGAATCGATCATGCACTTTTTTTTGTCTCTCTGCACTGTTTTTTAAAAATATATTATGGGATTATTTAATATACCATCTCTTTTGTGTCGGGCACTTAATCAGCTAGTCTCACAATTCTTTATCGTTTTTATTCTAGTTATTAGCTTTGGTTCATTTAACCTCTTAACCCTCGCCTCAGCTGAGTGCATTTTCTCTTGTTTAGTTACCTACACCTAAAATCTATTGACTGGAGCCTATAAGCCAGTGTAATGCCTCATTTGAAAGCTAAGACCTACCAAACAGATTGTGACTTCTTCTATGTCGTTGTCCCCGTATTTTTGTCCTGTTTTTGTGTGTTTTTTTTGGCTTATTAATTGTGTTATTGGTGCATTTGCGACACATTTTTGTTGGACTTTTGTGGCTCTTTTTTGTTGTTGTATTTTCATCCTCGTTTTCATCCTGTTCAAGATGCTTTTAGATTTGGGTAAATGTGCTCGGTGCAGGTGGGGGTGAAGGGTTTATGGTAAGAGTTAGGCGTCTGAGCTAAATGCTAAATCGAGTTAAGTTTCTGCTTTTTGTGATGGCGGGAAAACATCATCTTATAGTATGTTAATGATGAAGAAACCACTGAAATTATACAAATTCCATGAAACTGACATTCCATACCTTGCTATACTTTAATATACAATGGGTATTTGTGGTAAGATTTGTGCAGTGTATGACTAATAGTTTCCCCCACCTGAGCTGTAGCTCTCTGCAGTTCATCCAGGGTCATCAGAGGCTTCTTGGTAACAGCTGTGGTCAGTGCTCTCCTTGTTCGGTCAGAAAGTTTAGGAGGACGGCCGGGTCTTGGTAGGTTTGCAGTGATGCAATAATAATAATAATGCATTGGTTTTATATAGCACTTTTCTGGACACTCAAAGACGCTTTACATTGCATTATTCATTCACTCCATACTTGGTGGTGGTAAGCCACTATTGTAGCCACAGCTGCCCTGGGGTAGACTGACTACATTCGCCCCAGGCTTCCTGGTGTTACCAGTCTCCCATCCAAGTACTGACCAGGCCCTTCCTGCTTAGCTTCCAAGGTCTGACAGGATTGGGCGGAACACAGGCCATACTCTTTCCATTCCTGGATGGTGTATTTAACTGTACTTTGAGAGATGTTCAAAGCTTTGGAAATCTTTTAATAACCTAACCCAGCTTTATACTTCTCAATATCTTCATCCTGGACCTGTCCGGTGTGTCTCTGAACAGACCTGAGACCATCACAGAGCAGCTGTATTTGAACTGACATTAGATTACACACAGGTAGACTCTATTTAGTCATTAGGTCAACATGTGATCGTGCAGAAATCCTCATTCAACTTCTGAAGGAAGTTGCTCTAAAAGGAAAGCCGGGGCCGGTACTTGTGCACAGCCCACTTTTCCGTTTTTTTTATTGATAAAGTCAAAATCATGTATGAATTTAATTTCACTTCACGATTGTGTGTCTTTCACATAACATTTCAATGGAATATATTTATGTCTATGGTCCATAGTAAGGCAAGATGTGGAAAAGTTCAAGGGGGGCCGATACTTATGTAGGCCTTGGCTTCAAACGGGCTCAGGTAACAGTGTTTCTGTGATCGTGCGTAGCAGCCACAATAGAGATGGCACTTTGTAGAGAAACAAGCTTGATAATAGTTTTAAATAAAGTGTTGACCTTTGTTGATTTTCTTCAAGAACAAGCCACTTCATTGAATTGCAGAACTGTTGCGAACCATTTCCAGATCTCTGTCAAGTGTACCGGGATTAGCATATTCAGAGTCCCCCCATCCATGTCATAAATCAAGAGTGCACTACCGCCTAACAACAGCCCCCGTTTGTCAAACTCTTCCCGTCTCACGGAGGAATAATTTCCCGTGTTGTTTTGCGCAGACGGGGACATTAAGAATCTCTCTGTACGAGGCGACGTGGAGAAAACGCGCGGTGCCCTGAGTCTGCACTCGCATTCATCCACGCTCGCTCATAATTGTGTTATTCATCCATAGAAACCTCCTGGAACCGTCGACTCTCTCGCACTTAACAGGAGCCGAGCGGAGGTCTTCAATCTTTACTAACAACCTAAAGAGGCGGCAGATGTATCGCCTCCCCAGATAATGTCCTCCTTCTCCGGATACGCCGATATAGATTTGTTTTTGAATCATACAAAAAGCAGCCAGAGGAGATCATTATTGAAACGTATCTGCCTCTGCATTTTGGACGCCATTTATAGAAGACAAAAGGAACGAGACACAACCTTTTGATTAGTTGTATGTGGAAAAAGTAACAGAATATGTAGTAGATAGAAATAATGACGACTTCAATCATCGCTCTTGGCAAACTGCAAAGGCCACGAGGGTTGAAATAATATAATATGCTTCGAAAGCAACATAATTATATCTATTCATTGGTATTTTTCATGTATAAAACTAGAGCTAACCTTTTAGTTTAGACCTTTACAACTCGTATTTCAGTCTTCTCTCTAATGTCAAAGCTCCCGAACAACATTGAAACACACAGTAGTGTCTCTGTCTCTGGAGTTAAACCAGGATCTCTGTGAATAGAGAAATGATATGTGGTTCAAGTGTTTATTATTAACCTCTTAAACCCCGCCGGAACCAAGCGCATTTTCTCCTGTTTCTTCTGTTCTTTTTTTCATCCAACCAGTGTTAATTTTGACAAGATATTTTAATTTAGTTTTAGTCTTAGTCTTTTGACGAAAATGTAATTTTTTAGTCGACTAAAATTGCAAGTCAATTTAGTCGACTAAATTTAGGACACATTTAATCGACTTTGTATTTAAAATATTCATTATCATAATTTAATGGAGGTCTCACCCATTCATACACCAATGTACGCAGACACTGGAGGCAAGGTGGGTGAAGTGTCTTGCCCAAGGACACAACGACAGCGTGCACCTTCAGGAGGTGGGATTCGAACCCCTGACCTTCCGATCACGAGTCAACCCACTCTACCATCTGCGCCACTGTCGCCCCATGATATGAGGCTCTTTCAGACGGTCAATAGAAGTTTGGATGATTTTAGTCTCTCCTTTCCATTTTTATTTAGTCTTATTTTAGTCGACTAAAATATCTGGACATTTTAGTCATAGTTTTAGTCGCATGAAAAACTTAAAATTTCGTTTTAGTCGTCAGAAATATCACTTTGACTAAAATTAAGACTAAATATTTTAGTCGACGAAATTAACACTGCATCCAACATGCATTTATGTTGCCATTTTGACAAATTGTTTAGATGTGGGTAAAGCCCAAACGGGTGAGAATGTGCTCGATTCAGGTGGGGGTTAAGAGATTTAAAAAACAAAACAATATAAGACACATCTGCAGTTACAAAAAGAGGTCACTCTCTAATTATTAGTCGGACCGCCTGTGGTATCATTTCTATAAGCTTCTGTAATGTTAAAAGATCCACATTCATTTTCCACAAAGCTCTTGTATTGACGATGGGATAGTGTGTCCACTGCGCGAAGCCTTCTCCAGCACATCCCAAAGACTCTCAATGGGGTTAAGATCCGGACTCATGCTCCCTGAACCCCTCTTTCACAATGGGAGCCCGATGAATCCTGGCGTTGTCATCCCCGAATATGCCCGTGCCATCAGGGAAGAAGAAATTACGAAATAACCTGGTCATTCAGGGCGCTCGGGTGGTCCGCTGATCTCATGCTTTGGGCACATCGTGTTGCTAAACCTAGACCTTAATACTGTTTATGGTTAGGGAAACATAGTAATCACTTTTAATTGTGCTACGAGGAACGGGTTACACACGGTTAACGTTCCCTCCGCTCCTCGTTGTCCCAGTAAACAATGCTTGTATGTAGAAATTGAGTGGCATGAACGAATACATCTGGAAATATCTCTGCCCACTCCTTTAACCACGGTGTCAGACTCGCGCCCCTGTGGTCTTGCCAGATTTACCCGCCCCGAGGTGCAGCGTCCCTGGGAAACCGCGCGGGGAGAGAATGCCGGTGCCATGCCTGAGCGGGCAAACTATGCGGTTTGGGTTTGAGAATGGTCCGGTTGTTCCGTCGGGGAGGCTTACAGGCGGAGTACAGCGACATGGCCAGCTTCCCAAGGACAGGGGGGCCTTTTCCCCGGCAAGCGCTCTCATTATAGAGCACATCTCACATTGTTTATTATGGGCTTTAATGAGGCTGCCCAGACCAGGAGCTCGCAGACCAAAACAAAGGGATGGTACAGCCTTTGATCCGAAGGCTGGCACTGGAATCGCTTGGCACATAACATTTGCTACGGATTTACTATTTCAGTCTCTTTTTGCATATTACCACTTGATATGGACTTGTTGGTGCTGTGTTAGAGTAAAGTTCTCTTATGAAAAACATACCTTTGTTTCATTAACCCCGCACCGTCAGTCTGGCCAGTTCTCCAAAGCAGTGGTTCTCAAATTGAGGGTCAGTAGCTCGGTATCCAAAAGAAAGGGTAAATCTGTTTAAAATAAGTGCTAAGGATAATAACACACTGAAGCTGTCCAGTCTGGTCACTCTTGGAGAATTTAGAGTTTCATTAAAAGGTCTGTAAAATATGTCAATAAAGGAAATTGCTGCTGTTTTAAATATGCATTATGCAACTTTTTTATGTAAAAAAAAAGTTGATATTTGTGCGTATTTGACCCTGTAGGCTGTATGGGTGGTCAGCATGGCACCTTTACTTTCCATCACCGTGGTCTCTTAGACGCTCCAGGATCAATTGTTTTGTGGGTTTTCTAGTGAGAGGCTCCGTCAGCAGAGAAAACCTTCCACACAATTGATCCTGGAGAGATCACCGTGACCACTGTGATGGAAAGTAAAGGTGCCGTGCTGACCACTCATACAGCCGCTGGGTCACTACAAGGTCAAATACATACAAATATAAACTTTTTTTTTTCACGGAAAAAGTTGCATATTGCACCTTTTAACTAGAACTTTTTTAGTCAAGATGTATTTGTATTTTTTACTTGTGCTGTTTATAATTGATATGTTTGAAAGGTCTCTCTTGTAAATGAGACATTGAGTCTCAAGGGACAAACCTGTATTAATAAAGGATAACAAAAACACAAGGGGGACAAACCTTCATCCTTGTGGTACGTCGACGGCATAGACTACATCTGCACAGCGCCACCTACTGCTCATAGTGTGCATTATTAGGCTTTCGGAATTAACTAAACACATGGACAAATTCACTTTTTACACTGGAGCCTTTTTTAGAATGCAATAGAAAGTATTTATCTTAAAAAATTAAGCCGAGTAAAGGTAGTCAACAAAAATACTGCTCAAGTAATGGACAGATCCTCAGAAACTCTACGTATGTACTTTGTTACTGACCGCCATCTCTTACAATAATTATATACTGTAAACGTAGGACAACATGATTTACTTTCAAAAGTAATACATCTACTCATTAAGCTTATAGAACACACAGTTGCTTTTATGGCTTGTTTTTTTACAACCACATTTATAAGTATAATGCTTTAAATGCAGATAGAGTATTAATATTCTTCCAATTGATTCCTGCTCTGTTAAGATTTCTGCCTTTTATTTCCTGATTTACTAATCTCTATGTAGTATTACCCTCCTTACTTAGGATGATTACCTTAGAAAAAACCTGTGCCCGGTCAGCCCCGCTCCCTGGGGGAGTTCCACATGTTAAACCTGCACCACCAAGTTTCTACTCAATTCAGTTAAAGAAGAGTCTTGCTCACCAAAGGATGTCTTTCGTGGGTCTTTTTATTGATAGATTTGTGAAAGGAAAAGATCAGTTTTTCAGTATACGACAGGTCGCTCTGAGCTGTCCGAACTTAGGCAGTCTTACGCTGGCATAGAGACGAGCAGCCGGCCTTCACAACGCTCACATTATATACGATTTACAGAAGCCATTACACTTTCTATACGTCGCACACGTAAAACGTCAGTGCAATATAGAATGATGCAATATGGGTCAGTGGCATATAGAATGGTGCATTATGGGTCAGTGGAATATCAGGTCTGTCAGGGCATGTGCAATATTGGGGTTTGTGCAATACAGTTGATGTCTTTCAATTACTGTTTTCTCTATTGTCCTTTGCTGTCCACTCTTGCTATTGTTTGTTCTAAGAAGTGATCACTGTACTCGTCCTTGTCCCTCTGTACATAGTTTGTATATAGTGTCTCTGTATGTTTTTTACTAACTTATGCTTAACATCAACCTGCCAGGGGGCCTGCAGATGGAAATTAGCCTAAGGCTATAATCTGGCATATTTACATTTGTGAAAATGTTCATTAATATGAATTGTCCCTCCTTTTCAAATAAAGAAAACCCAGAGGGGCCATCTGCGGATATATTTGTAAGGAACTGGTGACCGTTTGACTAAACTTAGATCTAGGGCTGAACGATTTTGAGAAATAATCTAATTGCGATTTTTTTTCTTCAATATTGCGATTGCGATTAAATATGCGATTATTGTTGCAAGGTCCTCTTCTCATGTATTTTTCACCTAACACAAGCAATAAATCAGCTTGTTTCATAATAAACAATATTTGAAGTGAAAATTGCAACAAAATTGTTGCTTGACCTATTCAAAATGTGTGTGGACTGCACTTCTTAAACTGTCTGAACTTAACAGTACAGTCTATAAATAAATGCTAAATTATATAGATATGAAAAAAAAATAACTCACTGATCCAGTCAGTAACATCACCCAGACTAAAGTGCAGGAAAAGTAAGAACAAACGTCTGCTTTAACTAGTTGGAAAAGTTTTAGGAAATCAAACTCCCAATTAATACAAAATAAGCTATTTAATTTATTAAATAGTACTTTATTATTTCGGCCAATCAAATCCCAGTCTGAGCTGCGACTCGTAGTACTTCAGATGCGCGTTATTGAAGGACACGGAGAGGCCAGATGGAGCACACGCCAAAACACAGTGGAATTAAGAGCAGCATTTTGGTTTTGGGATGTAACTTTGGACAATATGAAGAAAGAAAAGAACAGTGACACAAGGAGACGGGACATGAGGCGCCAGACACAGACACGTATCTTTGACTCGCAGCCATTTAGTGACATTTCAGCTTAAACAGCACATTTCCTCAGCAAAATAAGACATGACACGGACTCCTGCCTCGGATCCTAGTTACCAACCCTTTTCATACTGCAGTTTAGTGTTTATATCTTGCGTCTGTACGACCTACGGAGCGGATATGCGGTAGACGCAAAGGTAAACAAAGGCACATCGCCTCCGCGGATACTTAATGGTCATGAAACGTCATTATGCTTTTGAGATAAGTTCTTTATCCACAACATTCCCAAACATAAGCCTCATAAACTGAGCCACAAACGACTCTTTACTTTTTACAATCAGCACAGACTCACCTATATATGTCTGTGGAGGCAGAGGCGTAGAATCCGGAGGTGAGGGAGTTTCTGTGATCGTCAGAGCGTGTAGTAGCGGCGACGGAATGGCGTGATTAGCGCTGTGGCTAACGCAATGCTAACGGACTAAAGCAATAGTCCTTCGCGGTGGCTGCATGATAAAAGCTGATATTTTCACTGTACATCCACAATCTACCGCGCACCTTAACTAGACTGAGACGTAAACAAAAGCACGCGGGGGAGCGGACTTTGCCGCCATATCTCGTTGCTCCATTTACTTCCCAAATCGCGTGCCCTGCGATTACGAAATCGCGTTGTGTAATATCGCGATAAAATTGCAAATGCAATTAATCGTTCAGCCCTACTTAGATCAGGAACTGCAGTCAGACTGAAACCAATGTCCACCTGCCGGAGGTGGAAGTGGTCTGGCGGGCAAGTCCAGTTGTCAAAGAGGCCTCAGTATGAAGAACTGTAGCCTTTCACTCTTCCAGCGCTGGTTAGCTCCATTAAAGGCATGAGCCAGACACTAAGATGCCTTTAATAGCCAAACACAGGTTAATACAATTCACAAGATTATAATACGTTCAGTGTATAGGAATAAATGATCATACAATGAATACTAGCTAGCACATAGTAATATCCCTTTTGGGTTTTACCAACTGCCCTCCAGGCTACAGGCATGATGCAAAGCTTATAAGTGAAAAATGAAGATAATAAAGGGTGATTTTGTTACAAACAAAAGAGAGGCCCGCGGTTATAACAGAGTGTTATATATATTCTTTTTAATGTGGTCTTTTTTTTTTTTTAGTGCCGTCTTTGCCCAACATTATCATTCCTTGCCTTCATTAAAAGACAGCCGATACAGTCTAATCTCATCCGTCATCATTAAGCCTCTTTTAACTAAGATTTCACCTCGAATGCCTCCTCGCTTCAGTGTCCCGCGTTTCATTGTGGGCGACTGGACGAGGCTGTCCGCCGCCGTCCGTGTTCTTGTCTCTCCGTTCCCCATTACGGCTTTATAGCGGCGCACCATCTCTGGGCGCCGTTTTAGCGCGGACATCGAGGAGCTTAATTAGTCCATTCCTGGAGATGGCTCGTCGTCTTTTCGCCTGATGGCTTCAGTGCCTCCGTAGATCTCCCCAAATGCAACCCCCCCCCCCCCCCCCCCCCCCCCCCCCGTTGCATAAAAACCTGCCAACTGTACCGAGTAGCAAATACTGGTTATGGTTCGAACACGACGACGGTGGAGTTTTTATGGAAATGTTTGTGCCCAAGTGTTTCCCAATGGGCGAGGCGTAATATCTCCAAACTGAAAATTCTTAAATACTGGTCTGCTTATCCAACTGATTATTCAATACTATCCAACATGCATAGATTTTCTTATACGCAGAGTCTTCTGATTCTACATCTTCAAAGTGATAAGGAAAGGTTACCAGGTGTTGTAAAATGTTTAGGACTAAGCCTTTTATTGTGTATTTGATGTCTTCTAATTGAATGTGACACAGGACATCCCTGACCCAGTGCCGGTGTACAAGTGGAAGTGTTTCTTCCAATTCAATACAATTCTTCTTTGAGCCAACAGTGCACCAAAAGCAATTAAACTGACCAGTGCCTTCGTCAGACGAGCATCGAGACTCCCTTCAAATATTGCAATAAATGAACCAGGGTGCAGCGTGATACCAGAGGTTTTCGAGAAAATGTCAACAAAAAGTCCAAAACATTTACTGTACGGTATTTTTTTGTATCTGGTCAAAACCTTTTAGTCCAGTATTATGTCCAAATTAGGTTTATTCTTGACCCAGTTTGGAAAAAGATCTGTACTTCTGACAGGTTGTCCCTTGAAATGTTGGATGGTTGAAATGAAGACCACACTTTTCCTTTTGGGGCAATCAAGTATCCCTTTAATTTGACAGATGTTAAACTTTGTGCCCATTTTGATGTTGGCCGTTATGACCCTAGACTGTAGGATTAATAGGTCCCCATTTACCATAATGACCAGGTTCGAGAGGGAAATCATGGCGGGTTTACAGACTCCTCCTACCCGGTTCTGACGGAGCATGTTCCTAAAAAGGGCGGGATCTTCACTGTAGACCCGGCCCTCGTGGGGTTCGTAGTTCGGTCGTAGCTGCGCCCTCGCCATTAGCTCTAATACTAACGGCCTGTCAATCAAAGTCTGGCCCTCATTGGTATACGAGATTTCTAAAATGTACCTTACCGTTTAAAATGTGTGTAAAGTGCAATGCTTTCTAATGGAAAACTAGCTTGTTTTGCCGCCCCTATATGGAGGTACTGCGGCAATGGAGGGCAATGGCGACCGCTAGCGCCGCGGTCATAAAGCAGTGCAACCAGCGGCCATTGGTTCATTATGGGCCTATAGGGCCTGGGTTCCCAAACGTTTTAGGCCGCCATAATCACAATGCGAACAATTATATAATCTTTTATAATAAAGATATCAAGCAAAGACAGTAGTAGTAATATGTTTTTTTCCATTGTTTTCTTTCTTTGACCTCAGTTCACAAATCTATATTTATTATATGTTGAAATCCTCTTGGGACCCGTACCGCTATGGTCATGACTCCGTGGGTGGTCCCGAACCCCGCTTTGGGAACCACTGACCTAGGCAATCAAAGTACAAATTTAGTTCAGATTTGTCGGTTTTTTTTCTTCCTTTTAGCAACTAAATCTATTCTGTCTTATGGCTGAGAGTTTACAAAAACATGTCTACAAAGGTGACTTGCGAATTGTACGCCAACTGGATAAGGAGGCGTGGAAACCAGCGGACTCGGAGAACCTTCGATAGAACGTTGAGTCCAGTCCCGTGATAAGAGATCGGTAATCGCTGACAAAGCAACAACCCAGTAAAGATGATGATTTGCCAACCTGTTTCATGATATGTATACTAACTGGATCCTGAATGTTTCCAGTTGTGACCCATAGCTTTACTCCTATACTATGTGAATTCAGCCCATTATTATAAAGCTTTTCAGTTCTCGAACCGTTGACGATACATGATTCAGCGAAATCCCCATTGGCCATCACTTCCGTCACAGCTGTCGTCTCGAGAAAATGGAAAGAATAAAAAAAAGTGTCTAAAAAGAGTGTTTAGTTTAATGGAGCAATAAAAATAACCCTCGCAAAGCAATTAGGCTGCTAAATCGACTTTGTGTCTCCGGGCCCTTCTTCACGCGAACACTTTTTGGGCTGCCTTAAACAGTGCTCCGCTCGTTCCCCATTAAAAAAAAAAAGGAGTGCGGTTTGATCAGGTGAAAGTGGCCGACGGCTTATCCTCCGACCCGACCTTTTAAACACGGTGAGGTTGCATAAAATCCGCTGCTCCTGAACTTCGGAAACTGTTTTGGTATTTCGGAAAAGACGCCGTTTAGTCCGTGTCGTGACTTTAAGTGTGACCAGGAATGACCCGTTCACCCCGGCGATCTCGTGTTGCCCTGGGCTCTAAGCAAATGAGGATGTGTTTAAAAAAAAAAAAATTGACACGTTTTCCACCATTACTTATGCAGCGAGACACGGCATTGGTAAAAAAGAAAAAAAATTTTCACGCAGTGGCGAATGTGGAGACAAACCTCACCCAGTACGGTGCTTAATTTATGAGGTTTATGGGGATTTCCAGGAAGTGACTCCGACATTGTGCCGCAAAAGCCGGGTTCCCACGCGTATTCATTCACAAATATTGACACATTTTACATCCACGTGTCCCGCCGAGGGTGCCCTGTGATGACCCTGTAATCCAAATATGGTCATTTCCTTTCCGGTAGCCAGCCCGAAGCAAAGGCATGTGCAGACGTTACCAAACTTTTGAGCCGTTTTGCTTAAAGGGACTATACAGAGTTTACAAATGTTTAAATTAATTATTATTATTAATTATTTTCCTCCCCTTACATGTTCCAGCCATGTCCTAATGTGTAGAATGAGCCCAGACCTTTTCACCACAACTGCCTCTAAAATCCTGCACTGTTGCTCAAAAAGTTGGTACTTCGCTTAATATAGAGACTGCAGGTGGCAGTAGTGAGCATAAAATGACCAACTTGCATCTAGTCTCTTTAAAGGGAGGTTTTGTTCCATTCTTGCAACAACTTCTCCATTTTAGCAGCTCATTCAGACTTCAAACTTACCACTTTTGGACTTAACAATATTTTGATTATTTTTTTTGGGGGGGGGATTAGTGGGATTTATTATTATATAATTCTCAGCCTGATTTATTCAGCTTTGATAATTTTTTGGTACAGAGTTTTTATTTAATGAAAAAACATTAGTAACATTTTTGTTACCAATACATCATATAATCTGGGTCTGTCCATTATTCAGATTTCATCACTGAAAATACAGGCAATTTTTTGCATATTCACATCAGTAATATTCAGCAAAAGTTTCAAATTAGTATCTGTTAATCTTTTTTTCCCCCATTCACCTGCAGTGTCTCACCAGGAACAGGCCACCGTTTTTGCATACTGAGATACTGCGTCCGCGCAGCAAAGTCGAAGTCCTCCTAACGTATCATTACGCCTGACAATATAGTTCCCCTTTTTATCCACTTAGAAAATCGACATGTTTAATTTTATGTGACTAGACTTGGATCGAATAAAGGCTCACGTAACCGTATTTAAATGGGGAAACCGTGGAACAGCTTCTTCCAACTTCACACCCGTTTGGCCCCATTGAGGAGAGGAGGAGAGGCTAAATGCTAACAACGTGTTTGGTCATTTTGCGTGACTGAGCGCACGCGTGAAGACCAGACAGGTGCGCATCAGCTCGTCTAATCTCTGGTAAGAACATATCTCAGTATGGAAGAACGGTGGCCTGTTCCTTTAAGCTCATTCCACAATCCAACTGTATCGCCTCTGCAGCGAAGTTGATCGTTCCAGGCGAGGCTTTGGTGCCAGAGTCCACCCTGAGCTGAACAGCCTCTCTTTCTGTCACAGTGGGATGTTGTTTGTGTCTGCAGTGTTTCCACGAGCGTGTGCTTTGTATACTGACAGGCAGCGGGTGCCTTTGCGTGTCATTGTTACCTTGATTAGAGAAATTCAAATTACAGGCTGCTGGGTCTGATTATAATTGAACTTAACGAGACGAGTTTTGATTGTTGGTTGTGGAAAGTGACTACGTTCCATTTTCCAATTTGTATTATTGCACCTATTAAATACATTTTTGTCTTATCGTTGAACGGTATCTTGGTGTAAGCGTTCCCCTTTAGCAAGAGTTTTGAACTGTAGAAAAGTTTGCAAAGAGTAGAGTAGTCTTTCCGAGTCCCGGCTTCTTGTAGGTGTTCAGTATAAATCTGTGTTTGCAAACCAGAAGAACCGAATTCTCCTAGACATAACTAAACTGAATCATCCATAGAGGAAATGTTGGCAACTGTAGAAGATTTTACATGGACCAGGAGATGGAGATATCGTATCGTGATTTAGACATGATTTACACCCAGTTTAGTCCAATGTAGGCCTGTTTTAGACCCGGGTTAGTCCTGATTTCATCTTAGAACCACTGTGTGATGTTTCTATTAATAATTCCACATCCTGTATTCACTGTACACTGCCAGCCTCGGCTTTGTGAGTTTTCTGTGATAATTTGTTGGGTGTCTCTCCCCGCTCTTAAAGCGAGACACAGCAGGGAAAACATAGATTTTTCATGTAGTGGTGAATATAATATTTAATGAACTGTATACATCCACAGTACAGGTAAAAGGTTGTATTGGATTTTCTTCATAGGGTGTTTTCCCGGACGTCACAAATCTGGCTCAGACCCGGATGTGCCGCCATGATGGAGATTTCGCTCATGCCAGTTAACGAGACGGATTGTTAATTTTGGACAAAAAACTCAAGGTTTCGCGATAAACCCTCGAGATCGGACCCCAAAACCTCTCACACAGTCGACCAGTTGTGCAACGAAAGACTGAATGTGAAACCAAAAACGTTTTAGTTACAAACTTAAGTTAATTGGATGAAGTTCCATATGAAATAAAGTCAGTTTGTTTAGTGGCGATCTCGCAATCTTGTAAGTGAATACATTTTATCGTCAATATTTTATATCATGGTCTTTATACGAAGTTGACTTATTACGCTCTTAGAAATGTGTGTTTTGGTATATTTCCCACCTCTAACTAGAGGTCATGTTGGAATTAACCTTGCTAATTGAAAATGTTAAATACACTTTTTTTTAACCCTGTTCATTAAATGTAAAATCCACAAACCGGCTACAAAATGAGCTGCGCTAATTTGAATGATATCCACATTTTTTTCGTCCAAATTCTGATTGAGGCTTGCAATCGATCGTCTCCTTTATTTAGATAATTGTTCTGTCTGCTCTCCCGTATTCTGCACAACTCTGGGTAAACGGTAGTACTGCGACACTACTTACTTTGTGTGATTCTCATTGAAGGCATTAACTGAACACACGGGATTATGGAGGAAACAGAAAAGGGTGAAATAACTGGATTAACCGTCTGTGAGGTCAAAACCATTTCTGGTGGCGACATCATGACGGCCATTGAGCAAATGTCAAAAGTGCACAGCAGTAATCAAAGGAAGAATCTGTTTCCCCTTTTTTGTTTAAACCATAATTCATTCATAAATCAACGCCTTCAATGAGAATCTACAATGTAAAGTCTTGAAATAAGAGAAAAGGCAATACTTACACGCGTATTCATCCACAAATACTGACCAGTTCGGTATCCACGTGTAGCACGAAAGGCAACCGATGATGCTGTAATCCAATTATTTTCCTTCTTAGGAGACTGCCATGTCCGTAGCCATGGCTAAAAACAGGAGAAATATTCAGACTTATGACCTGTTTTCTTAAAATTATGTTTTCTTTTCACTTTTGCAACATCTCCACTTGAGAAGCTCTTACAGACTCCAAACTCTCCAGGTTAAATATCTATATATCTTTGTATACCGTCCAAAATAACAACCAAGAACCTTAGTCTTTCAGAGTCTTAGGAATATCATACACCACAGCGGCGAAAACTATCTGCTTTTGAGGATCTTTGTTGTTACTGAGATACGGATCGAGTGTAACCTCAAAACCCCATTTCCCATAATGCTTCCAACGCATCAGATAACCCCGAATGTGTGTGAGCGCGTGAGCCGGCTTTCTATTAAAACACTCCAAGCAGACGAGCTGCCCCCCCCCCGACCGGCCGTATAACTCACTCAGCATCGATTCCGGCGTTGGGGCTGGTCTCCGATGATGGGAAATTGATAAGGAAACTCAATAACAGCCAGGACTTCCTCGCAAAAAGGGGCAATTATGTCATTCTGCCCCCCCCCCCCCCCCCCCCCCCCCCCGTTAAGGAAAGCTGATCTTTCACCGGGAGTGCGGCCCTTCGAAGGACCGATGATGGAGATGACGAGCTCAAGGGGGGGGGGGGGAATTGAGTTTGGAGATTCGGCGACTGGCTGCGGAGCTTCCTGTAAGACTATACCGTTTGCTGATGCTATGGAGTTGGGCGGGGGGTGGGGGGGTATGGAGGGGTAATTCCTGGGATGGCGTGGAGTTCCTGGGCAACAGTGTGACAGCTGTGCATATCTGCGTAACCACGTAGAGACGCGGCGCTGTTTGGGCAGAGGGATTGGAGTTCGATCACTGGTCGTCGGAGGCGGACGAGAATGAAGTGTTTGGGCTTTTGCAGATGTGGACGAAAGTTTGACGGATGTTTGAGAAGCAGAACAATGAAAAGTTTGTTGGAATTGGAGATTTGTTTGGATTTTCAAGACGGTATCGAGTCTATAGCCTGCAGTAACTTGGAGATCGAATTGGGCTGACTCGGTGGGAATGGCTCGGGAACGTTGGCGATCCGAGCGCCAACCGTTTCACAATGTCCCCGTCTCCTTGGGCAAGACACTTCGCCCACTTTGCCTTTGAATCATCGGGGCGGGAGCGAGAGATTGATGGTTGTCGGAGAGGACGTCGGAAAACACGTGCCCCATGAATCTTTGTACCCTCAAACATGACTTACTGTATATGGCATTATTCACACATTATTCAATATCTTTCTATTCCAGAGCTTTAACAATACTTGGTTTACGACACCAGAACGATCCTTTTTTTCTTTTTCCTATTCTAAAAGTGTATCATCTGGAAACATAAGACATTACTATATTGTCGCTGACGAAGCCTTTTGGATGAGAGGCGAAACGTTCGAAGACTTCAACTACTGAGTACAGAAGATGAATCAAGTACCTTCATTGAACATAACTATATTGTTATTTTTTTCCATAAAACATGTTTTTCTTTATTCTAATCATTTATTTGAACCCAGCAGGCATCAACACTTGGTCTCTAAAGAAAAATGTTTGTTTTCTGTACCAGTTTTTGATATCAGTTTACCAGTTCTACAGTACTACTCCCCCCACACTGGTATCGTTTAACAGTACACAGCCCTACTCATACACAAAATGAGCACCGGCTGCAAGGGCCCGTTTCTCGTCAATGTTTTCATCAGTGTAGGAGTAAAATTACACTGAAACTAAATTAAACACAGTTATTATGAGCGACAAGGGAAAAGAAGAGAATAAGTAGAATCTTCAATGAAGGTCCTTGAGTCGTCTTCTCTACTCTGTAGTGGAAGTGTCGAGCTGCATCTTCGTAGTTTAAGAGTCTGTTGTTTTAAGCCGTAACGACCTACCTGACTCATGACCTACAGGTGAGACTTAGCCAATAGCAAAACGTCTCTGGGCTGCGGGCTCAACTGAACGTTAGTGCGCTGACGAAGCCTTTTGGATGAAGAGGCGAAACGTTCGACACTTCAACTACAGAGTACAGAGGACGACTCAAGAACCTTCAATGAAGACAACTCCTGCACAACTGAGAGCCTACATAGATATTTAGCTTTCAATGTAACAATATCCGTATCATTCAAATTAATTGCCGCAAGAACAAAATATGTTTGAGAAAATGGAATTAAGGGTTCAGTTTTGAATTTGGTTTGTCATCTGCTTTTCGACTACAGATGGAAACTAACCTTGTGGCAAACTCTGGCATATTTTACAGTTGAGCTGTTATGGTAATCTGCACTGTCCTTGTAACTAAATCATTCATTCAATACAATCTGAGAAAAATAGTGACTAAATCGTGACTTACTCTAAAACATGAATGAAAATATGTTATCCAAATAAACTCAACCACACACACTTTCATGCGTGTAGGTTTGGCGGGTGAAGGTTCCTGTTGAAATGACGTCGGTGATTGGAGTTTGGATTGAACCAGCGAGCCTCTGGTCCTAAACCGACCCCCCCAGTGTCTCGGCGATACGGGGCCCGGGCGCGTGGAGGCAGCGGGTCTTGGCGGTCGTTAGTTACTTGTTGACAGTGGGGCGGAGGAGAAAGGAGCCACTCTGCTGGGCCGGGGCCCCTCATTCATTACTGTCCCGGGGGCCCGCGGCGCCGCCGACGCCGGGGACCTGTTTGTCTGCTCTCTGCGTGCAGTGGTCCCACAGACTGGGACGCGCCTCGCCCACTCGCTGTGGCCGAAATATGTCACGATCAAAGGAAACGTGGGACGCCTTATAGGTTTTTTCAACGAGTTTTCAGATGGAGTTTGATGAAGACTGATGACGGGAAGTCTTTTTGAGGTTTTGGATTTTAGTTTTGGGATATTTTTTGTAACATTCTTCCATGGGCTTCCATATTTGCTATACCTGATGTTTTTCTAGTAGTGGAACGGATTATGTTTTTTGTCCTGCTTTCATTTATTGCAAACCCAGTGGGAAAAACACTATGCATCTAATTATAGTTCTTTGTTTATTTGTAAATTGTACAATTATACAACGGAAGTGCGTTCAGGTGACCAGCATGTTTTTGGAGGTATACGGGAAACCTATACCCCCGTGGGTTTGTCCCTGCTTCAGAGCGTGGCGTCCCACACTGGTCAGCTCCTTCCTCTTTCACCTGCGGATGAACATAATCCGTCCTACTCTCCAGTGGATGAAAATTAGCAGGGATAGAAGGCGAGTCTTGCCCGGATACCTCCTTGTTCGCCCCTTTTTTCTGTCCTGTAGCGCCTCTTTGTTTCAGAAGAAGACATTTGTAGGTCTCAAACGTCTTTGGCTCATAAGCTAGAGTTGGTTTGGGTCCTTCATGGCTAGTACGGATGTCTGCTGTATCAAAATCCCCCCAACCTCACAAAAACAGAGCAAAGTGTCTCGTAAAACACAGAAAAAGGGAGAGGGAGGTGGCTGCTTGTTCTCACATCACAATTTGTATCAATTTTATGAACTTACAGGCGAGTTTTCTTACATTACTGTGAAAGAGTTGTAAAACGGGCTTATAAGCTCGTCTGGGATGCTACGAATATGTAAGGAAGGTTATGAATGAGTTTGGACCACAGCTAATATTTTTTCTAATTGATTGGCTTTCACTTTCATTGTTTTTTTTAGAATAAGGCTTAAGTTATTTTTTTCCCTCAACCTTATCTGTTATATTATTTAGTCTAATATTAATACAAAGAATGGCGGCGCTGCATTTAATATTGACGTCTATATCGATGCCTCTGGAAATAACTGCAAGCACATTTGTTTCATTCGTCGTCCTGTTTTATTGTAGGTAACCCTGTAAATGGGAGGTATTTCTGGAGGTTTTGGCTGGTGCGCTCTGCCAAACGTTAGACCCTGATGTTGATTTATTGCATAAACTGAATATCATTATGTCCTGCCAAAAAAGATGGATGAGACCAAAATGCACGAGCGCCAAAGTTTGGCCGCCAATGTGTTTGCGAGGAACATTACTTTTGACTAAATTGCTTTTTTGTTGTCCGTCTACTCTTTCTTCCAAGATTTAGTCGGTGGCTAAGGTATTTTTTTCTGGCTCCACAAACATCACATTGACAAACTTTGTACAAGGGAATAGAATTGTCTCAAGTTCATGAACCCGGTAATGTACTCGCGCTGGTTTGAATTCCCTTCCTGCGAGTGAGTCCGGTCTATTTTACGCACATTTGAATCGATCTGCTGCGTATTGATCAGTGGAGCTGAAGGAGGGACTGTGATGAGATGTAACCGTGCACCGTAACACACGGACCCGCTCGGCAGTTATGGGACATTACGCCGTCGTGTTTGTTCGACTGTTCTCGTTATAAAACCTAGAAACAAATGCGTATGTATGGAGCAAGTTTTGCGAATCAATATCGCTTTGGCCACAACTTCTGCTGGCAACGATGAGGACGGGCACGCACTGGTACTATCCACTTTTTTTGGCCTTTTGTTTTCCATACAAAGGCAGAGGTTGGGCAGAGTAGCCAAAAATACACTGCATAACCAAACTGTTCTGTTCCTGAATGATAGATACAGAATTCTGTTACTTTGTCCAATTTACATATCGAGGGCTTGGAGCCAGAGGGGTGTAAGTGGACATACGCCCCTCTGGCTCCAAACAATACTCAAACTTTTGTGTTAGGTCTTTGTTGTTTTGTTGCTTTATTCAATACATGTTGATTTCTGATACGTCTTTTTGGCACAACTAGATAGAGCTCATCAAGACCATTAATTTGATATATATAGATATCCATATATAGAACTCATTTTCGCCCAAAATGCCACTTGCGCCCCTCTGGTTCCAAGCCCTCGATATTGTATTCTGAATAATACATAATATTCATGCATTCATGGCATGTGATTAAGACAGTGTTTAGGTCACACTTGTTACACGACTGTTACAAACTGATTTACCACTAATTAGAAATGCAAAAAAGCACTTTGCAAATGGCCACAGCCCAGAGGGACGGAGCTAAACCTTTTCCCCGGCGGTTTTGATCTTTTCTTTTCTTCTTAATGTTCTGATTATGAGATGTAATGATTGAGTGTTGTGATGTATTCCTAAAGTAACTGTTTTCTACATATCCTCAAATGAAAGAGTAACTGTATCCAAAATGAGTATTCTAAACACATGTAATCAGTTACTACCCAACACTGATGACCAGGTTAGATTTCTTCTTCCCTGATGGCATGGGCATAATCCAAGGTGACAATGCCGGGAATCATGGAGCTCGCATTGTGAGAACAGAGACTTTGGGATGTGCTGAAGAAGGCTTTTCACACTGGTCACACTCTCCCATCATCAATACAGGATTGATGCCACAGCGAATGTGTGCTGTCATCAAATCTGAAGGCGCTACAACCAGAGAGTCAGGCAGCAGATATAAATAGAAAAGTTCCCCTCCATTAAATCCAGAAGGGGACGGCGGCCATCTTGGTGCGGGCACTGATGGCACACGCCGTAAACAGCCCCTAATTAGAGACCAGGGGTGAGGCGCCGGCCAATGGGAGGAGAGGGGGAGTGGGCGGGGCGTTCGGGGCCCGTTGGACATGTGGCCGTGCCCGGGCCGGCTCTGGCCCACACAATGTGCTCTGATGAATTAATAATAGGGGAGGAAATGCCATGAATAATGACTACCTACACATGGCTGGTTGTGATGGAGGAGCCGCGCTGAGGGAGGGGGGCAGGGGGGGTCCCATGGGTGTGGTGAGCACATAAAATCAAAAACACACTTTTTACTTGTTTTACAGGTTATTCCAGGTCAAATCAATAATATATATATTTTTTTTTAAAGATTCAGTTGAAACTTCTTGGATTTTCTTCAAACCTGGCCGGATTGTTGCTGATAAACCCAACAGTGACCGTGCGGAGTTTGGAGTTTGTGTCTGTCGTAGGTTCTGATGAAGGTTTTAAAAGTGGGCCGTGCCGATCCGAAATTATCATAAAAATACATACGTTTGACAAAATGAGGAACATTTTCAGCAATTGTTCAGCAGATTGTGGAGAACTGTAGGTGTAAAGCTCCAACCTCCAACGGGCAGAGAGCTACTTATGCTTCAGAGAAAAAATAGGATTGCACAATATATAGCGATATTAGGTGATGCAATATTTGTATCGCAAGACGCCGCAATATATCGCAACATCAGTAACGTCTTCGTCTGACTGAGATAGATACATTTTGAACTCATAAATGTGTAGAAGTTCAGTTGTAGTTAAACATTTACCAGTTTTGTTCAATGTAGTCGTTTTTTTCAAATCTTCTTTTGATCACAAAGTCTTCTTTTGCTGAGAAATTGTTTCTTACGATTTGTGTTGCGATTAGAATGGAACGTATCGTTTTGAAATGGTTTTGTGAAATATCGCAATACCGATGGTATTGCGATATTCCATTATCACAATATTGCACTGCCGTATCGCAGATCGCAAGCTACTTCAATATTGTTCAATTTCAAGTCAATTAAAGACACTTCGCTATATTTATGTTTGGAGAATGTGTTCAACATGTTCAGGACAAAATGAAAAGGCAACGGAAAATGACTTATCAAATGTACATGTGTAAAGAGCCAGGCTAATGGTCCGAACCACCTGGCTGGAGGATCAACCTATTGCACATGTTTTTAGTGGTTGGGGAAACCGGAGTACCCAGAGGAAATCATGGAGAACATACAAACTCCACACAGAGAGGCCCTGTTACTAACTAGGCTTTAATTTCTTAGCCATTAAACGTCTTAAATTACCAATATGTTTGGCACCACCTACCACGAAAACAACGGTACCGGCTCATGTTGTTGCACCGGGACTCTGTGAAAACCACGTCGTGTTATTTGAGAGGTTCAGTCCGTGTCTTTATAATCGAGGGAAACTCTAGTTAAGCACTATTATAACAACGGTCATGAAGTGCACAATGAAACAGCGTGCAGTTAACCTAAATACATTATTGATACCTCCACTCTCTCCCTGCACTGGTAGAAATAATGGCCCTGCTCCCTGGGGTGGGCTTAGCAGGCGGCCTATAACCCTGATGAGGCGGGATGAGGGGTTAGAGGGGGGGGGGCACGTCCGACGGGGGCGGAGCTCAGCGCCTGTTCCGCCTGATTTGAGCGCAGACAAAGAAGGGACTGGCAGATTGGTGCCAACCAGAGGGCAGCGGGGGGGAGACGCAGCCGAGGGGACGGCTACAGTCCCATACAGAGGGGGCAGGGGGGTGGCACTCTGTGTACCAGCTCACGAGGGCTACCCCGGGTCAAATCTGCAGGTTTCTAATGTCGCCCGGTTTGTGCAAAGAACTGCATAGATGTATGGTCGTGTTCGAAGCAGCCAGAGGGAAAACAAAGAGAAAACAAAGCACATTTTCTCCGGTTTGGCATTACCCAAATCTAAAAGCTTTAAAAAAAAAAAAAAGTGTGTCAAAATAACAATGAAAACGAGGATGAAAACGCAACAAAATTGTGACAAAAAAGCGACAGAAGAGCGTCAAAAATGTGACAAAATGAGGCATTACACAGTTGAGAAGCTTTTAGATTTGGGTAAAGCCGATCTGGAGAAAATGCTTGTTTCATGCGGTGGGCAAGAGGCTGAATTATTTATACATGTTCCCTCTAAATAAAGATACAGAGACACGGAGAGCAGCAAAGTGGTTCAAAAGCCCATAAATACTTAAAACACGGACAATGCTAACCAGGAAGCTACGTTAGCGTCATGCTACATATGCTAACGTTAGCGTTGTTTTCGCTTCTACTGAACTACTTTGCCGTGAAAAAACATCCACATGGACCTGATTTTGGCTTGACTTTATTTGCGCATGATAAATATACTTATAATCTTGAATATCTTTAATAATCCGCCAGAAAACGGCTAAAAAGAGCGAAAAATTGTGATTCCCACGAGAGGTTTTCTTCCCCTTCGGCTAGGCCACGCCCCCTTGTATGACACGTTTCCGTCTGTATCTATATTGGATACAGTAAATACAAATATTTCCTCCAAAAAATACCAAAAATCTTCTTATTTCCTGATTTTAAAATCTTTTGAGAACATGTTTGTTATATTGTATTACCTTTTGTCACGTGTCTAGATTTTAGTATGGTTACTGAACACTTTTGGGCTATTTCCATCATGTGACTAAAAGCATAATGTCTGTGTACTTTTCATTGTATTAATGTTGTAGGTATAGATTATTTTTGCCTAGTATCGGCCCCTGAACCTCGCGGTGTCCTTGGGTGCAGGAGTAATCCGACTACGACTTACTCCTTCTAAAAGCACTCTAGTTACTTATTCCTTGTTACTTTAGTTGTTAAAAAAAAGGATCAAGCCAAATCTGTTTACCCCACTTAGTTATTCGCTGTTGAGAACTGATGATGGAGCCTTTAGAGGAGATAAAGTCACAATAATGTCAGACTTTCTCATTTCTGACGTTCTTTGAGTTTAAATATTACAAAAGGTAATCAATGCAAGCCAGCAGAAAGTCGAGATCCAATATTTACTTTTAATGTCACAAAGTCATGAAAATGTGTAACTCTCACTGAATGAAGGGAATGTTCAATATTTTACAGACTTTTGAGCAAAGGTTAGTCATATTTTTTTTTCTTCAAAACTGTGTAGGGCTTACAAAATAAATGTACATACTGTAATAATATTCATGGAGTATAACATGTATATTAATCTGTCTTTTTAACATAAAACTAGGGACTTTTGGTAATACTAAGAATACGATTTGTTACTTGCTTTGTACTTGAAACTAGACCGTTGTTGTAATTAGGCCCGAGCGGCCTGCCGTAGCAAGGGCCTATTGTAATCGCAACGCAGTGCGCGCAGCGCACTGTACCGAGGTGCGCGGAGCGCACGAAAACAGCGCGAAGCGCTGTCCCCATGTCAAACGTAAACTCACCGTGTAAAACAGTGACTGCCCACACCTCTGGTGTGGGCCCTTATACTTATAATTGCAGCAAAATGAATGGGGGTATATGGCCAACTGTCATACGGAGGTGGATGACGAGCGCGAAGCGCTCGTCATTCACCTCCGAGCCCCACCGGTGCGTGGGGGAAGTCGAAAGCTTTCCAAAAATGTATAATATGTTGTAGTCGCGAAAGCGACTATATTGTTTTTGCAGGAAATATTATTATTCTTTCTTTCTTCTTTCTTTCTTCTGCTCTTTGAGCAGGAATTTGACCTCCTGAACATAGTCAAAAACTCACCAAACTTTGCCCAAAATTCAGATCTGGTGAAAAATTAATTAAAATGTGTGTTTCGTTTTGGGGAGATAAAAAATGGCGCGACAGCGCCACCTACAAAAGTGAAAATACATTGCGCCTATGGGGAGGGGGCCAACATAAACTTCTTCGCAGAGCGACGGGATTCGGTACAGACCTTCGTCCTGTGAGGACAAACAAAATATATTATTTTGGCCACGCCCCCAGACAAACCGGAAGTCCGCCATTTTGACAGGAAGTCGGGAAAATGGTGAGTCAGCGTTTTCGCTGACGTCGCATTTTAACGAACTCCTCCTAGGGCGTTTCACCAAATGAGCCCAAAATCGCTCCACTTCATCCCGAGATGTGGGGCATCAAAAGTTATCCAAATTTTTTGGCTAAGTTTTACGGTTTGTTTGCGGCGAAGCCGCAATCTTTACGAAGAATTTTGCGACTTACCGAAAACGACAAAATGCTCCCATTCGCACAAACGAACTCCGATTAAAAATCGGAAATATACATTTTATTGACCTTTCACCCCCGGACACAACAAATGTGAAAAAGTGAGATTTGGCGCGATAGCGCCCCCTCTAGGCCGAGAACAAAAAATGCATTATGGGAAAAAAATTAGTTTCTCGCAAATGGATAAAATTCGGCACAAAAATAGCTGATGGCATCCCGATCCAAAAAGCCAATGAGACCCATACCGTATTTTCTACGGTGTTGCCATGGAGACGCCCGGGGCCCACCATGTTATTCCAATGGGACTGACCCGCATATCACACATTATACACAATTACAGCGCGTTAGCGCCCTCTGTGAGGAGCTTGTGGACAGTAGTCATTGAAGTACGGCCCGTTAAGGACGTCCGATGCTGCTTGTGAAATAAAAAAGATTTGGGGCGCGCTAGCGCCCTCTGCAGGTTGGAGCCATCATTCACATGGAGACGCTAAAAATCTCGTTTTGATGTTTACTCACAAAGATTAATGGCACATCAGGGCAATAAAATGTAGTGTGGCCACGTTGGCGCCCTCGGTAGGGTTATGGCGCGGCAATGGAGGCACTAAGGGAGGCCTCCATTACATGGTTGCTAGGCGATCAACAGGTGGTCGGCCATTTTGGGAAAAATCGAGTAATCAGCGCCAAAGGCGCCATTTCTCACCTTTGCTCTTTTATAATCTCGACCTATAGGGTGGCAGCGACATTATAACCACGTAGGGCGCGGCAGCGCCTCCCGGTTATTGCGGCGGCGTGCGGCAACCGGCGTCAACCGGCCCACGAGACCCGCGAGGGCCTCTCGATGCCGCTTGCGGCTTTAATTAGGCCCGAGCGGCCTGCCGTAGCAAGGGCCTATTGTAATCGCAACGCAGTGCGCGCAGCGCACTGTACCTAGGTGCGCGGAGCGCACGAAAACAGCGCGAAGCGCTGTCCCCATGTCAAACGTAAACTCACCGTGTAAAACAGTGACTGCCCACACCTCTGGTGTGGGCCCTTATACTTATAATTGCAGCAAAATGAATGGGGGAATATGGCCAACTGTCATACGGAGGTGGATGACGAGCGCGAAGCGCTCGTCATCCACCTCCGAGCCCCACGGGTGTGTGGGGGAAGTCGAAAGCTTTAAAAAAATGCATAATATGTTGTAGTCGCGAAAGCGACTATATTGTTTTTGCAAGAAATATTATTATTCTTCTTTATTCTTCTTTCTTTCTTCTGCTCTTTGAGCAGGAATTTGACCCCCTGAACATAGTCAAAAACTCACCAAACTTTGCCCAAAATTCAGGTCCGGTGAAAAATTAATTAAAATGTGTGTTTCGTTTTGGGGAAATAAAAAATGGCGCGACAGCGCCACCTACAAAAGTGAAAATACATTGCGCCTATGGGGAGGGGGCCAACATAAACTTTGTCATAGAGCGACGGGATTCGGTACAGACATTCGTCATGTGACGACAACCAAAAAACATTATTGTGGCCACGCCCCCTGACAAACCGGAAGTCCGCCATTTTGACAGGAAGTCTGGAAAATGGTGAGTCAGCGTTTTCGCTGACGTCGCATTTTAACGAACTCCTCCTAGGGCGTTTCACCAAATGAGCCCAAAATCGCTCCAGCTCATCCCGAGATGTGGGGCATCAAAAGTTATCCAAATTTTTTGGCTACGTTTTACGGTTTGTTTGCGGCGAAGCCGCAATCTTTACGAAGAATTTTGTGACTTACCGAAAACAACAAAATGCTCCCATTTGCACAAATGAACTTCGATTAAAAATCGGAAATATACATTTTATTGACCTTTCACCCCCGGACACAACAAATGTGAAAAAGTGAGATTTGGCGCGATAGCGCCCCCTCTAGGCCGAGAACAAAAAATGCATTATGGGAAAAAAATTAGTTTCTCGGAAATTGATAAAATTCGGCACAATAATAGCTGATGGCATCCCGATCCAAAAAGCCAATAAGACCCATACCGTATTTTGTACGGTGTTGCCATGGAGACGATCAAGGCTCCCCATGTTAATCCAATAGGACTGACACACAAATATCACATTATACACAATTACAGCGCGCTAGCGCCCTCTGTCAGGAGCTTGTGGACAGTAGTAATTGAAGTACGGCCCGTCAAGGCCGTCCGATGCTGCTTGTGAAATAAAAAAGATTTGGGGCGCGCTAGCGCCCTCTGCAGGTTGGAGCCATCATTCACATGGAGACGCTAAAAATCTCATTTTGACGTTTACTCACAAAGATTAATGGCTCATCAGGGCAATAAAATGTAGTGTGGCCACGTTGGCGCACTCGGTGGGTTATGGCGCGGCAATGGAGGCACTAAGGGAGCCTCCATTACATGGTTGCTAGGCGACCAACAGGTGGTCGGCCATTTTGGGAAAAATCGAGTAATCAGCGCCGAAGGCGCCATTTCTCGCCTTTGCCTCTTTTATAATCTCGACCTAGGGTGGCAGCGACATTATAACCACGTAGGGCGCGGCAGCGCCTCCCGGTTATTGCGGCGGCGTGCGGCAACCGGCGTCAACCGGCCACCGCGTCCCGCGAGGGCCTCTCGATGCCGCTTGCGGCTTTAATTTTTCTTTATTCTTCTTCTTTCTTCTGCTCTTTGAGCAGGAATTTGACCCCCTGAATATAGTCGAAAACTCACCAAACTTTGCCCAAAATTCAGGTCCGGTGAAAAATTAATTAAAATGTGTGTTTCGTATTGGGGAAATAAAAAATGGCGCGACAGCGCCACCTACAAAAGTGAAAATACATTGCGCCTATGGGGAGGGGGCCAACATAAACTTTGTCGTAGAGCGACGGGATTCGGTACAGACATTCGTCATGTGACGACAACCAAAAAACATTATTGTGGCCACGCCCCCTGACAAACCGGAAGTCCGCCATTTTGACAGGAAGTCGGGAAAATGGTGAGTCAGCGTTTTCGCTGACGTCGCATTTTAACGAACTCCTCCTAGGGCGTTTCACCAAATGAGCCCAAAATCGCTCCAGCTCATCCCGAGATGTGGGGCATCAAAAGTTATCCAAATTTTTTGGCTAAGTTTTACGGTTTGTTTGCGGCGAAGCCGCAATCTTTACGAAGAATTTTTCGACTTATCGAAAACAACAAAATGGTCCAATTCGCACAAACAAACTCCCATTAAAAATCGGAAATATACATTTTATTGACCTTTCACCCCCGGACACAACAAATGTGAAAAAGTGAGATTTGGCGCGATAGCGCCCCCTCTAGGCCGAGAACAAAAAATGCATTATGGGAAAAAAATTTGTTTCTCGGAAATGGATAAAATTCGGCACAATAATAGCTGACGGCATCCCTATCCAAAAAGCCAATGAGACCCATACCGTATTTTGTACGGTGTTGCCATGGAGACGACCAAGGCTCCCCATGTTAAACCAATAGGACTGACACACAAATCTCACATTATACACAATTACAGCGCGTTAGCGCCCTCTGTATGGAGCTTGTGGACAGTAGTCATTGAAGTACGGCCCGTCAAGGCCGTCTGATGCTGCTTGTGAAATAAAAAAGATTTGGGGCGCGCTAGCGCCCTCTGCAGGTTGGAGCCATCATTCACATGGAGACGCTAAAAATCTCGTTTTGATGTTTACTCACAAAGATTAATGGCTCATCAGGGCAATAAAATGTAGTGTGGCCATGTTGGCGCCCTTGGTAGGGTTATGGCGCGCCAATGGAGGCACTAAGGGAGGCCTCCATTACATGGTTGCTAGGCGACCAACAGGTGGACGGCCATTTTGGGAAAAATCGAGTAATCAGCGCCGAAGGCGCCATTTCTCGCCTTTGCTCTTTTATAATCTCGACCTAGGGTGGCAGCGACATTATAACCACGTAGGGCGCGGCAGCGCCTCCCGGTTATTGTGGCGGCGTGCGATGGTGTGCGGCAACCGGCCAACGAGACCCGCGAGGGCCTCTCGATGCCGCTTGCGGCTTTAATTGTGCTTCTTTCTGTTCATATCATCATTTGTATCATCAATATTATTATTATTATATATTTATTTAATTGAGTTATATGTAAAGTATGATGTAAGCCCTGCATAGTGTGGTGCATTAAAAAGCCAGGGTGTAGCAGTACCTCCCCATCAACAAACCCCCACACAGCTGCCCTAACAGCTGATTTGGTAGATGATGTTCCTATGCTGAGTGGTGCATTAAAGGACAAGGTTTAGATCCATAACCTGCCAACCCTTATTCTCCATTTGTGAATTTGAGCGATAGAATGACAGCCGTTCCGAGCAGCAACACTCTTCCTTGATTATAGAGGAAAAAATACACATAATAATATAATACTCCTTTTAAGCAGAGAGTTTGCTGCTCAAATAAACTAAAACTAAACTAACACATTCGTTGATCTATATGTCTTTTGGGATTTTCAATGAGTATATTGAGAGTTTACCAGCTTCATTTGGGCACAGTCCAGTTCATATCTTCTCATTCCTCTTTATGCCGCCACATAGGGGGATGTGGAGTCGGTGTCGGTGTAGCTTTGGCCCTGTGTGTTTCGCTTAATACTCCAGCGCTCATGCATTTGAAATCTTCCGCACTGGGGTGTACTCGACTCGTACTGATTTCCGTATTCCTTGTACAGCCGGATGGATTGGGAGCAGCCGACTGTGAGCGGATTAACTTGACCGTGACTTTGAGATCGCTCGGGGGGGAATTCTGTAGCTACACTATATGGATCAAAAAGGGTATTGAAATGTGCACGGATTCTTAAATACTCGATGCAATTTTTTCTTTTTTTTTTAAAGTGTAAAAGCCGGATGTTCGAAAGTTTCCCGAAGGCGCGACCGAACCAAGGTGTCTGAACTCTACGGAGCTCATTTACGGACAATTGTTAAACGACCGTCGAAAAGACTTGTACAGTGGGAACAGGGAACTTTTCAGACCACTGGCCATTTTGGATATAATCCTTTTGAAATGTTTTCTGACCAAAGAAAGTCCAATCATTATCACAATCATATGAAAACTGCACTTACATTAGGCGCAGTGAGCAATCGCAAAAGCTGCTGTGATCCAGAACGCTGACAAGAACCAGGAAATACGACCATATTAGTCCAGTGCTCCGGTCCCTGCACTGGCTTCCTGTCACTCAGAGAATAGAATTTAAAACAGCTCTGCTTGTGTACAAGTCTTTTCATGGTTTAGCACCAAAGTCCATCTCTGACCTGTTAGAGCCGTATGAACCATCTCGGGCCCTGAGAGCTTCAGGGAGGGGTCTCCTGGTGGTTCCCAGAGTCAGGACTAAACACGGTGAGGCTGCGTTCCAGTTTCATGCAGCTAAAATCTGGAACAGTCTTCATGAGGATGTGAGACAGGCCTCAACTCTGACAATGTTCAAATCCAGGCTGAAAACAGCTCTTTTTACCCGAGCAGATGAAAACTGAAAGTATTTTATCTGCACTCTTGCCTTTTACTGTCATTGATAAATGCCTTGTGTATGAATTGTGCTCTACAAATAATGCCTTACTTTTACAACATACTTTCATGGTGCAAAAAGAACGTTAACCACAAAAAGGTATAGGGCCTTTTAGCCAGTGTTTGTCTGGTATTCGAGCTATTTCAGGCAGTACACATGCTCCTCTTATTATGAGACGTATTTATGCATCAGTCCTTCATTAGAACTACTTAAGTCATATCTGCTTTAATATGAAAACGATGACGGTGTCAACAAAACCAGTGAAGTCCAGGCACTGAGTCCCCAACACATGCCTTTATATGTGCACAGAGGAAGATGGTTTGTCTGTTTGTACTTTACAAGCCAGACTAAATAATCAATGTGAGAAGCTTCACAAGACAATATGATGTGATCGTGAGTTCGGCCAGTGTCAGATAGGGCTATGGCCGTTCTGCATCCGTCCTCTTGGTCTGCAGTCCAGGCCTCCTGCTGCGACATGGAACTACCTCCTCTACAGTTTTCAGTGAAGCCGGGTATCGGGCGATATAATGTGTGCTGTTGTGTAAAGAAACGTTTTGTCTTTAGTCTTATTTTTGGTTTAGTCCTAGGACAGGACTTCAGCCCTTTCTGCAGAGGAAGCGCCATCAGCCCTGGGTCCATCCCGTCAGTCCATGGGAGTGTTTTCTTTTCTCCCATTGAGTTTTTCCTTTGCCGCAAAGTAGAGTCGGAGGACGGGGGACGCCCAGCGCAGCAATCCATCTGCTGCTGACATTTTAACATTTGTTGACGCTTGTGCCATTCCTGGTTTCCAAGCGGCTTGTAAATCAGCAGTGTGTGCACCTCCTGTACGGTTATTGCGCCGTACACAAGCTATTTGATTTGATCCAGCGTAGTATTAAGGCTCAGTGCCGGTGACGCTCAGAGACACTTTTATCCTGAGGTGATCGGAGCTTTGGCAACGCGACGCCCTTTGCAGACAACATGAAAAAATCCGGTATCCACGGGGTCTTGCGTGCGAAACCTGCACAAAAACCCTGTCGTTTTGACCTCAAAGGCAAGAAATATATGTTCAGTCTCTCAAAGAAATGAACTAAGCTAAATGCAGCGATTTGAGCACTTAAATAATCCGAGGTGAAGAGATTAAAACATGCTAGCGCTTACCACAAACCGACGTGTAACAGTGGAGAAACCGGGAAGACAGACAAAACTCACAGGATTCTTTATCATGGTTAGCAATTAGCATGTTTTAAAATCTTGGAAGGGGTGACTCTACTGAACTATTGTGATATATAGTATTAGTTTTCCATGCATTTGAAAAGCATTGCAAATTAGCCTTGGCTATAAATGTTGTGGTACATGTTTATTCTCACATGGCCCTATCAAATAAATGAATGAATAATTAAATACACAAATAAGGCCCTCTTGTTTTCTTAGAGACTTGAAAGGTGTTCCTGTCTTTTGTAACTTAAAGCTGCGAGGTTATTTGGCGTCGAGCTTAATGAAATGCCATTCGACTTTCTGCTAATAGTCATGAAGGCAAACCTAACTGAATGCTTCCTTTGACTGAGGACACCAACAAGTCTGACAGAAACCCGTTTGTTGGAAGTGCAAAAACATCTTGCACCAGGCCAAGTGGAAGATGTTTCTACATTATTTAAAGTTTACAAAGTGTGATTTCAAAAGTAGAAACCTTGCTTTTGACATAAAACATTCGCTATGATTCTAAAACCAATTAAAACCTTTTGCATTTCACAGTTTGTTGAACCGTTTTACAGTATTTATGTAAATTTACTGTTTCAGATTTCTGTACGTTCTACAAAGCACACTCTGGATGTGAATACAAGTAAAAAAAAGAAAAGAAAAAAAATCCCAACTGGACCTTTCTAGCCCGTCCACTCCCTCCTCATGCCCCGCTCCCACGGCGGGGTCTTTCACGGCGGCTCAGTGGCTCCCCTCTGGCCACGCTCCGTCACGCCGCCTCCATGCTTGATTTCTTCATTTGAACTTCAGAGAAGTCGGATCCAGTAGCTAAGCCCCGATCGGCGCTCCCATGCTGAAAAGAGTCTAGACACGCAGTGGAAAAGGAAAGTCGCAACAATTCACCTTCACACTGAGCCGGCGCACCACTGGATTATCCATCACTGACTGACTGTACGGAAATGGGAGAAGCTCTGACTTTTAATAGTGGAAGTATAATGTCTTTTCCCCAAAGCCTTGAGCTGGTATGGAAGTATTGTATTAGGTGCCGTGAGGGTAATGGAGTGGCCACATTGTAGACTTTTGGTCCGATTGAAATGGCGATTTTTAAGTCCAGAGCGTTGCAGGCCCGTCATCAGACCAAAGATCCCACTGGCATCCAGGGTTTTAATAATAAACATCATTCTATTGAAAACGTTAACACATAAGATGTATTGCATAACTTTACAACAGCGTATTGGCCAAATATAAATCAATTCCTCGATACTAAAGGTGGTATCGAAGCTAGATATTAATTTGAGCAGGTATCGATACTTTGTCTTCCTGCTGACAGTGCGCTGGAAGGAACCTGTGCGCTAAACTCAAAACTTAAACCTAGAGTTAAAAGTGCTCATTTAATCCCTGAATAAAACTAAAACTAAATGCATCCATTGTCGAAGTGTAGGATCTGATCACTGCTGCTGTACCAGGTAAAAAAAGCCGGCATTTTTACAGAAACTTTGGAATTTGCCATTGTGGCTAACGTTAGCTTAGCGGCGTCCATTGCTTTACATGTATCAGTTAGCATCGCCCATTAAGCAGTTTTTTTTCTCCTAAAACTTCTCAACAAAATGAAATGATGCCAATGTCAGTTGTTTAGTTACATGCTTCCTGTCTGTACTCGACTCATGGATATATTTGGAGGAATTTTAAAGGCCAGTTTTAACGTAGGCATATGTGTGTTTAGGGACCACTCTTACCTGGGCCTATAAATTTCGTTGTATTTTACAATGACAATAAACTAAACTAAACCTCCCGGCAATTTCACCTACAGTATAAAGAGGATTTGGCCCATGACCATAATGTCAAACACGGTTTCTGCCAAAATAAAGAGTAAGATCAGTGCATTGTCTACAGTAGAAGCATTTGACTATGAATATTGCTGCTGAAAATGCAAAACAGGGACGACAAATTTGAACTTGCAGTAACGTCTCAAGAACATGGTCAATCTGAATAAACTCGTATTTTGTTGAGTGTTCTGCAACAGTGCAGATAGAAAGTGAGCTAATATAGTGCATATTTATTTTTTCCCCATAGTATCGAGAATCGAGTTATTTTCTGTATCGAAATTAAGTTTTTACTACCATGACAACAGTACAGTATACTGATTTATCCAACTCAAACGCATTTCTTTCAAACAAAACATTTTTTCAAAGTACTTGCTTTGTAGACAAGCTGGCAGTGGCTCTGAGGCCCCCTAGGACAGTGGTTCCCAACCTTTTTTCCTTGAAGCCCCCCCCCCCAGTCCAAAACTGTGGCCTCACAAATACATCAAAACATGAAAATAATTAGAAGTATTTATTTCAAACAAACTGAAACTGGAGTGTTTAATTTACCTGTAGTCCTTACTCAGTCATGTTTGATGATTTCAATTCCCACCTGGACGGGGCCTTTCTGTGGAGTTTGCATGTTCTCCCCGTGTCTGCGTAGGTTTCCTCCGGGTACTCCGGTTTCCCCTACCACTAAAAACATGTACAATAGGCCCAGGAGACTGCAGGTGGAAATAAGCACGAGTGCTATAACCTGGTACAATGCATCTCTCCTTTCTGAGGCTAGTGTAGATTGTACACTGTCCCTGTTCAAATAAATAAATAAATACAATTTTAGACCATTTATTTTTGCTCAAACAATATCATTTATGACCTGACGCTCCCCCCGCTTTGGGAACCACATGTATCATGTAGCAAATTTCGAGCTTCAAGACTATTTTTTTTCCCCCATGGCTTCCGTCTCTGTTTGGCTGTGCGTGTTTTCTGTAGGGAAACAAAACCATAACGAACTCTCCTCTATTCGAGTATATTTTAAAACCATTTCCAAATCCGTGCTCGCAAAGCCTCGTCCACCGGCGCAGATAAACAGCCCGCGTGGTTTTGGCTTCAGCGCAGCCTCTGTTAACAGCTTTCCATCCCCTAATATTCGCTCCCCTGTGTGCATAAAGCCTTATTAACTATCCACACACTATCCCGCACCCGTCCCCGGCCGCTGTAATTACCTCGTGTTCAAATAAGCCTGTTTTCTTCCTCCATCCGGGGCCCAACAGCTGCAAGGTCGCATTTATGTGAAAGCTCCCGACACAGGCCGCTGAACTTTAAAGGATACAAGTTTCCCATTAAAATGTGTTTAAAGCAAAGGGCTGAGAAGAGGGGGAAGCACAATGTAACTATTAGGTTCTTGGAAGGAACATGCCGTCGCGGGGACTCCTGCCAACACGCAACCCCGGTAAATGTTGTCGGATTGAGAGGGGATTAAGTGGAGCTTAGTCGTGTGTTTGGAGATATTGTTGCGCTGCTGGTTATTATTCAAAAAGGGGAACAACAAAAGACTAAATGAAAGAAAAAGGGCAATAAACAAATTGCCGGCGGGCAGCGTTGTGTATAATGCCGCTGGAAGGCGAAAGGGCAGCGATGAGGCTCAACAAACGGTCACGTTTCCGCTTTGAATGCATTACAGTGTTCAAGAGTTTTGCTCTTAGTCTTTTGACAAAAGTTTGATTTAATTTTAGGCAAATAATAACCTTCAATTTTAGTCTAGCTTTAGTGTCAATGTCATGTAAGTTTAGTCGACTATATTTCCGATTAATTCAGTCAACTTTGCTTTTGTAATATTTATTATAATCATAGTTAATAATAATAATAATAATAATAATGCATCAGTTTTATATAGCGCTTTTCTGGACACTCAAAGACGCTTTACATTGCACTATTCATTCACTCCATACTTGGTGTTGGTAAGTTACTATTGTAGCCACAGCTGCCCTGGGGTAGACTGACGGAAGCGAGGCAGCCAGTCTGCGCCATCGGCCCCTCCGACCACCACCACCCACTCACTACATTTGCCCCAGGCTTCCTGGTGTTACCAAACGGTCTCCCATCCAAGTACCGACCAGGCCCTTCCTGCTGAGCTTCCCAGGTCTGACGGGATCGGGCGGAGCAAAGGCGGTGTCGCCACAATCCATTAATCGAGGTCCTCTGCTTCATGGAGCTTTTAAATTCAACTTTTACATTTAGTTTTAGTCTAATTTTAATCAGCAAAAAAGATGCATTGGCTATAATCATGCAACACTATGCACCCAAAGTACGAGATCAGCAGACGACCTGAACACCCTGAATGGTTTCAGGGTGCTCCTCACCCGATCTCGAAGGGTGCGCCCAGCCACCCTGCGAAGGAAACTCATTTCGGCCGCTTGTATCCCAGATCTTGTCCTGTCGGTCGTTACCCAGATCTGGGGGAAACCACCTTTCTCCGGTGGAGAACCGTGGCCTCAGATTTGGAGGTGCTGATCCTCATCCCGGCCGCTTCACACTCGGCTGCAAACCGCCCCAGTGCAGCTGGAGGTCCTGATTTGATGAAGCCAACAGAACAACATCATCTACAAATAGCAGAGATGAGATTCTGATGTTCCCAAACCGGACACCCACTGGCCACTGGCTGCGCCTAGAAATTCTGTCCATAAAAGTAATGAACAGAACCGGTGACAAAGGGCAGCCCTGGCGGAGCCCAACACGCACCGGGAACAGGTCTGAAAACCGCATTGTTCCTCCTGGATCCGAGGTTCGACTATTGGCCGGATCCTCCTCTCCAGCACCCTGGAATAGACCTTACCAGGGAGGCTGAGGAGTGTGATCCCTCTGTAACTACACATGAAACTAAAACGTCCATACCGACTAACTTTCCAGGTCTTAACACTTGAGGAGCTCGTTTATTTATTATATACAATAGCAGCGCCCAACATGAGCCCGAGCGTCCAGAGGTGTTTACGCTGGAAGCAAACTGTCCCTGTGAACGCTCTGCAGGTTGTTATTGCTCTGAACCTCCATATGGAACTATGCACTTCTGTCCGAGACACTTGTTTGGAGCCGGAGAAGGTGGTGTGTGGTTCTTGGCCGAGCTCGATGGTCAGTGCAAATATACCAACGGCATTCCAGAGCGAAACTTAACCCCACACCCTATCATTGACTAATTCACAGCCCCCCCACACGGCCACACAGGGGGGGGGGGGTACAGAACAGAATGTTCAGAACAAGAAAGTGTTGAAAATCTGACTTCGACGTTGGAAAAACTTGCAGCCGCAGCCCGTGTGCGAAGACCTGCTGTTTACACAAAATGAAGAACTCTACAAACTTATACCCATCCATAAATATAATCAGCGCCTCTCTAGCTTTAAGTATTTTTTTATTTGAGAACAATCCGACTCATATTTTCGGTTTTATGGTTAGATAAAGTTACGCTGGGTTTGTGGAGTGTAAAGTAAACGATGCGATCGCACTTTTCCCTCTCGTGTATGAGCTCATTAAAACCGTTTGGAGTCTGTATCTCAGTGTGAGGCGGCAGCAGCAGGACTTTAACAGTAAATAAAAAAGTACGTGTGTGAAACTAATACCAGCTTTAAAAGTGTGGACACAGATTACATATAATAGCAATGAAAAAGAATAATTAAAAAATCTAATGTTCCTTTTCATTTCTTTCTTGATTATAGTTGTTTTTTTGTGCAGGGAGTACTCAAAAGGCTCATCTAACGAGGCATGAATGAAAATGTCAGCTAATTTTGTCTGAAATTTAAAGTGTATTATGTAAAAAAAAAAAAAGCAATTTGGGAGCCAAAAGAGCCGGCTCCTTTTGGTGAGCCGATCCAAATGGTCTGGTTCACCAAAAAGAGCCGAAAATCCCATCACTGCAGGGAACAGAATCAAGGTGCACTTGTTTTAGAGCTCTAAAACACGGGGTTTGATGATTTTCATCATAATACGACCCCATAGGAGATTTTGTCTTTTGCAAAGAATAATGAACTACCTAAATATGTTCTAATTGTACGACGATTAACTGCCCGCCCTTAACCTCTTAACTCCCACCTGAACCCGTACCCCCGTTTTGCATGAGCCGAATGTAAAAGCTTCTTGAAAAAAGTGTGTATATAGTGAAGAAAATGAGGATGAAAACATAACCAAAAAAGCGTCAAAAAGTGACAAAAAACGAGCTGTAAAAGCAAGTGAAAAAAGTTTAGATCAGTTTGTAGGTCTTAGCTTTCAAATGAAGCGTTACACTGGCCTATAGGCTGTAAGCGCGAGTTGAGAAGCTTTTAGATTTGGGTAAAGCGGTACTGGACATAATGAGCTCAGTCAAGAGGTTAAAGGTGCATTATGCAACTTTTTGTGTGAATAAAAAATATATGTCTTTGTGCGTATTTGATCGTAGTGACCCAGCGGCTGTATGGGGGGTCAGCATGGCGCCTTTACTTTCCATCACAGTCGTTTGAAGGTTTTCACTGCTGACAGACCCTCTCGACAGAAAACCTACAAAACAATTGACCCTGGAGTGTCTTACAGACCACTGTGATGGAAAGTAAAGGCTGCTGTCTCTTTACACAGCCGCTGGTTCACAACAAGGTCAAATACGCTCAAATATAAACTCTGACATAATGCACCTTTAAAGCAGTACTAAGTAACGTGTTTACCTAAATAAATCCTTTCCGTCGTCCCTCTGGGGGTAATACAAGTGTTAATGGGATGATTGGAGGGTCTTTCATCTCCCCCTGGTTTCTCTGGCCAGAAAACCATGCTTGTAACTTGACTGCCACCGGGTCGGAGCAACCAATACACACTAATAGAACCACGAAGAAGAAGCTAACGGGCAAAGCTAACTGTAGTAAAGAAAAACAGCCGTTTTCCTGTGTTGTCGTTGTACACCATAAAATAGTACCGCTACGACGGCGGTTACTTTTTCCCTATTTAACATTACCTTTAATTGACAACACCGCGTATTCAAACTGGAGGAGGAGTTGAGAGTCGTCAAAAACTACTCTACATAAACTAATAATTAAATACCAGGAATTGATGACACATCAAGGAGTTAAACAAGTTAAACGTTTATTTCTCTAACATGTCATCTCAATACAGAATTCTGTTTTTCCTATCCATCGTGAGTCTGCCTCCAATCGTTCCCATGATCAGACTGACTCTTCCTGGGGAAGCACAGCACTCCACATTCCATTGTCCACAAGATTTCCCATTGGCTCCCCAAAGCTGTCCATTCAGTTCCGTCGTAATTTGACCCCTTCTGTCCAAATGGCCAGTGGACCGGGTGGGGGTTGCTGTGTCTTGAAACAAAAGATTCTGAGGAAACCACACCTTTCTGCACTGAATGACAACTTTTGGTTAGTTTGCTAAATAGCCAAAGGAACAAAACATCGTATAAAAATATTATATTTCTCTTCAGACCCCCTTTTTGACCTCCCAAAGGAGGACAACAAAACCATAATATTTTCAAGTTCACAAAAGTACAGCCTGTATCAAAAATCACAGTACAATTTCACATATTATAACACCAAAAAAACATGTTCACTGTATGTAGGGCATACTCAACCAGCCGCTGAGTGGTTTCAAAATCATCTCTCTCTTCCCATGTGTAACTTCCGCTTACTAATCTTTCCAGGCGGAACTTGGCTGGTTTTTATTCCGTGTCAATGGTACATGTCAACTTTTACGTCCCCCTGGGACCGTCTCTGATTGACACAAAAATAAACATTCCTGCACACAAAACACAGCAAGCGCAACAACACCGAACAGTGTTGTTTAGATATTATCTCCACCACAATATTCTCCATCACAGCCTTGTCGGGGGTCGTTCCATTCATATCTCAAAGCCTGCCGTACTCTTTCCAAGTACAGGCTGGGACCACCCCCTTCTGGCGTTTCCCTTGTCCCGAGCTCCGTGTCCCCCTGGGACGCATCACCCATCGTATAGATGCCCCCAGTGGAACCCAGAGCCCTGGAGACCATGCTGCGAATGAGAGGCACAACACAACAAAACAAAATACAACAAAACAAGAGCATTACACCTATAAGAATACCCACCTTTTGAAGGATATGGATCCAGGAACCGGAATTTAACCAATTTAGCCAGGTCCACTGAGGACCCTGGTCTTCTTGAGACGCGAGGAAGTCTTTGAGTTCCTTTACTTTATTTTTAATGGCTGTCCAATCGCCAGTTTCGTCGGGGAATATATGTACAGCAGTGGTCAAGGCCAACTGCTGCGCACATACCACCCTGTTCAGCGTACATGGCGTCTAACGCCACTCTATTTTGCATAGCCACAACAGCCACTGCCTTAAGTTCTGGACTCCGTTCCATTTGGTCCAAGATGTCGCCTATTACCTCAGTTAGGTCCTCCAGGATCCACCATACCTCATTTAGACGCTGCATGGAGGACGCCACACCGATCATAGGGATCAGCGTGGCGATAAATCCTTTCCCATCTCCGAACAGGGGCTTACGGCCGCCGTCATCAGAGAAAGGTACGTATGATTGACCGAGGGTACGGTTTCCCACCTGCAGGGTTGAGTTGGTAATCATGGCCGTGTGCTTAGCTAATTTTACCCATTTATTCTCTCCTGGTGTATGACCCCCCATATTGAAAGACCGTCGCTTCCTAGATCCATCTCCCTCTGTGGAAACAGACATGTTAGATACATCATAAATCACAGGTTTCAAAACAGCGTCATTTGTTCCTTCTTTGTTTTCCCATGTTTTTATCATTTTTTCTGTACAATGGGTGATCCAGTCTAGGGTGTGTTGGTCCGACACTGCTTCTCTCATTTTCACCAACATTGTACCTGCATTGTTGCAGTAGATGACCAGATTTTCTCCAGGTGTTTTACCTACTTCTTTGCATACCTTGTAGAGGGCCAATTTCAATTCTTTGATAGGGTGTCCTCTGACCCGTCCCTCACAACTATGTGGATCGTCTATTTTTATTACTGTTGGTATGATGAGCAAGCAAAGAGCAAGTGTCAGGCCCCACACCCCGTATGGACACCTTAAAAGGTCCTGGTTTTAAAACCCAGGCCTTAAGTCCATATTTGTTAGTCTTTTTTATGTCTTTGTGACCGTCTGGGTAGGGGTTGGTGTCCCCCACCCCCTTCAGTGGGGCTGTTAGACCCACTACCATATTTGTCAGGATGTGTCAACCGTCTGGGATGCGTATGAATCCAGTAAACCGGTTTTCTCAGAACAGGGCTTCAAGTGTGACCAGTGGTACCAGTTGTCACGCCCCTCGACCTCAACTGCAGTGGCAGTCCTTAGAGTCATTCCAAAAGGTCCCAAGTATCTGGGAGCGTCCAACAGGTCCTGGTGTTTTTAATGTAGACCCTCGATGGTAAGTCCGCTCAGGCAAGGTCGCTGAGTTAGACTTAGGCGGGCACCCGGGCATGGCCATTTTTATGCTCTTCCGCTGATAACAAGTTCGCAGCCGCCACGTCCACCAGTCCATTAAGGGTTATTAACTGGGGGTAAAAAGTGGAGCCGGACGCCCCGCTCTGTACATATGGAGGAGGGGCCGATGGGGCCAAAGCGGGAGCTCCTCCGCTCGGGAGGGGCTCTCGAATTCTTCCCCGTATTGATTCTGTCAGGTCGTTGTCTCGGTTCATGCTCCCTCCGCGTCCGCTATATTTTCTACATCACTATGCTTTGGTCAACTTTGATTATTGTAAGGCGCTTTAGAAATAAAACTTGATTGATTAATTTGGGTCAAAAACTCACAATTACGACCACTCACAAGCACCCACCGAGACAAGGAACCAACAGAGATCTGTAACAGAAACACAAAAGAACAGACGAAAATTACAAAAACAAAAATTCTCATCAGGGCCGCTCACCGTTAGAACGACCATGCCAGCTAATCTTGCAAATTATGGCTGGACTCAAAAACCTATTTAACTTAATCTATCTGTTGGAATGCTAGGGTCAATTTTATCTGGAAAATTCAGAAATTCAGGTTTCATTAATCTACAGAGAAAAACTCTCTTTTAGCTTCTGTTTCCCATATTTACCACAGATTCTGTGTGCACTTCAGAATCACAGCAAACGTAAAAAACAGAGTATTATAAATTGATTTACCTATCTGAAACTGAAATCTTAGTTGGCCATAACATTTGTCAATTCGTCACTTTATGTTTTCGTTTGTCTTGTCATTTAGATATATGTGTATCAGTTCCTTCTCATGCCAAAATAAACCAAATTATAATAATTTCCCCACATAAGTAACCCCCCCTCTTGGACTGAGGACACTCAGTCCAAAAAGGAGTCACGTAACATGCATAAACAAGTGAGACCTCAATCCTTGTACAGGAAACACAACAAACCAACTCAAATTGCACTGGAGGTAAATACCTCCGGCACCTACATAACACAAAGAAAACAATAGCAAAATAACAAATGTCAGGTGCAGGCCAGGGAGGCTGAAAGTGGGAAGAATTGGGTCGACAGGGCGAGTGAGAGGTGGACACCACTCGTCAGGTTCGCGACCCGGACAGCATGTGAGGTCCAGGGAGTGTCCCCAAAAGGGATCACACCAGCACTGGTGCAGTCCAATCGCGGCAGAGGACCGTCAGACAGGCTTGGGAAGGAGCTCTCAGCGGCTCCCAAAGTGAGAATAACAGTCACCTCCAACCTGAGTACACAAACTAATGAGTGTAGATGGTGTCAATAGGGATCATAACATACAATCTTAAGATCAGTGTCCACTGGATTCCCGTGGAATCAAAGAGGAGGCTGAACTCAGGCAACAGAATGGCCTATCAAGTTCATAAAAGTTTCCTCTCGATCTGCTCACGGATTGACGCCAGGAGCAGAGCAAGAGAAAGGATCGAAACCCAATTCACTTCAGCTTTTTTTTTCTTTTTTTTTTTTTTTTCTCACAGTTCTATCACATGTCAATGCCCTCTAAGGCTTCAAATTCAAATTTTGTATTAAAACATTCAGACAAATGCATTTAGTTGTAACTTAAAGATTATCGATTCAATTTAGTAAATAAACCAGCATCAGTAGGTCCTAAAGACCATCTTTATCTGGTGCATTAAGATATTTTCAGTCAGTTCATAAACACATAATTCTCTATCATGGTGTCGTGGAATGATGTCCCAAAACGGACATAAGTCTAGCATTAATGTCTATAGAGTAGGCATACATGGATGGAGAGTACAGGACATTTTAGAAACTTCAATTTCTTACCAATCTTTTGTTTCACTCACGCTTTGGTCATGGAACAAATTCTTTAGCCTATTGTCCAGGAGAGAGAGCAAACGAGTTATAAACACATCATATTATTGTTCTATAGGGTGTAAACAGTACACAGTCACACCTCGTTTGCCTAATTAATTTTGTTATTTTAAAAGGACCATTCATGTCCACTAAGGTTAGTCTTAAAAGCTTTTCTATATCATATTAAAGTACAGTGATCAATGGGTGGGTGGCTTTGGCAAAGTGAATGTTTGATCCAAGGTCAAACGTCAGTTGTACAGTCCTTCAGCTCTTCCCAGTAGATATATCTGCATTCAGCAACCACTGTCAGACAGCAAGGTGTTTGTCCAATCAGGGAAAAGTCACTGTTAGTCCATTCAGAGAGCACAAAACTGTTGCTCTCACTGTCATCAGCATATCACATCCGAGGAGAGAAACAGGAGTCTGAGTTGGCGTGTCAGATTCAGTCCTGTGAGCTGACTAGGCACTGGCTTGGTGAAAGGTTTTGGGTGGTCTTCCTGTATCCACCCAGTAGATGGTGTCCATTAATGATCACAGTCTCATAGTTCACAGATGAGTGTCGTTCACCTTTATCCACCAGCACGTCAAGAGTCTGTCCGTTCACCTTCACAGGTAACAGAGTTCTGCCGTCCCATGCCACTGAACCCAGCAGCTGCCAATGATCAGAGTAGCATGGTTCCCATCAGCGTTGTTGTAAACGCCTCGATCTCCTCGAACGTTGTTGGTCATCTCGTCTGAAACAATCCTTGGCCACAATTACCAACACCACACCCACAGGTCACTGCACATTCAAGTAAACTCATTATTACTCTTTTTTCATTATTACTTTCATTACTCGCTCCTTTAAGCTGCACCTTTAAAAGTTGCACTCATTTCTTTCAGTTCAATTTTGCTCTCGCTTCTGGTCAAGGGCATTCTCAAAATGTATTCATTAATTTATTTGGTTGTCTTTAACAATAATTTGAATTTTGCATAATTGCTCCTTAATAACTTTTGGTAATGCGTCCAAAATGGCGCATAAAGATCAACTTAAACTCTAAATCAATAGTGGTTTGTACTTTCAATCAATGTATTCAAACTCACGACAGGTCTTCCCTGCTTCAGTTTTCATACCACGGCGCCACCGTGTGGAGAGAGGTTCTATTTTTTTTAGCAACATCTCTCAGAGCCCTAAATGCTCCGTCAATCACAGGCTTAAAAAAATAGCATTTTTCTCACACTGATTTTGGATACTCGTTCTTCAAATGTATGCTGTGGAGACATAACTCTACCACCAGCAGAAATGTTCCTCTTTAAAAACAAAACAAAATAATAACTTTTAAAACAATAACCTTTAAAACAAGAAATTTGGTCAAAAAATGTTCTTTTTTCTACTTTTTGTTTTGCAATGAGGGGCGGAGCAATCTCTCCACTTACCCTCCTACACGGATGTCTGGGCACAAAGGAAAATGGCCACTTTCCCAATGCGCCCATCACTTCCCGTTTAATCAGTCCTTTGCTGCGTCTACACAAATGCAGACACAGCAAATGCACTTTTAGTTTCACTCCGGACACACTCAGTCACTCTACAATAAAGAGAACATTACACAAAGAGACAACAAGACACAATAATTTCCACAAACAAAACAACAGTTAACAAAAAACCAAACAGACTAACAAGAACAACCAAAACAATTTAGTATTCTCCCCCTCCGATCAACAAAATCAGATAAGTGTATAAAAATAAAAACACGCGTTAAATAGTATAATGTGCCTAAAGTCCGATGCCTTTCAATGAAAACCTAGAGGCCATACGGTTGCACTACAGCGATGGCGGCCAGAAACTGCGGTATTACAAAACAACAGCCAAATAACAGTACCACATGGAAAAAACTAAATGCTAAAGCTAATCCTTTGTTCTCAGAGCTAACTTAGCAACCTCGCACACCAACAGCAAACAGATCATATTGAAAACAAACCATGCACCACACTTCAATAAAATCCTACACTACTACACAGAACAGCCTTCAGTGTCCACACACCGAGCTGGGTTTAACACATGTGTGGGTTTAGTACACGTTTATCAACAATACGCTGTATGCTAACGCACTAAGCTAACCATGCTGTATGCTAGCGCACTAAGCTAACGAAGCTAACGAAAGCTAACAAAGGCTAATATATAGAATTCAAGAAACCCCGTTTCTCAGGCCTTCAACCTGTTTATAGAATCACCGTTCTAAGGGCCTTCAACCCGTTTATAGAATCTCCGTTCTAAGGGCCTTCAACCCGTCTTTTAGACAGACCCCAAATCTGTCTACGATTATTTCAACGTTTTATTTCAGACCGTGCGTCCACGGCCTTGGGCGATTCTGCCTACGTGCATTTCAGCTTTTACAGGGGTAAAACCCAACGCGCAGCCCGTTAATTACTCGTAATTTCAGTTTATCCCACTTATTTTGTCTTCTGTGGTATCTAAGATATCAAATTATAACGTTTCTTTCCTTAATTCCACCATCAATTCACAGATTACACCACACAACAGACAACTCCGTTAAAAAGTAATCTAAAATTTGGAAAAATATGCCAACTAGACGTACTTTGAGACTCACACAATAGTAGAGGTCAAAAGCAGTCTTACCTTAAGCTAGAATGACGTCCATGAAATTGTTGTTGTATGATGTGGAAGAAAGAACCTGGTATTTCTAACGCAAAATGGGTTTTTTTCTCGAAGACCGAACCTCGTCGCGTCTCCGTTTGACGGCTCTTCAGCACCCCCTGCAGTTCTCCCGGGGTCACCACATAAAGAAAAACAGCCGTTTTCCTGTGTTGTCGTTGTACACCATAAAATAGTACCGCTACGACGGCGGTTACTTTTTCCCTATTTAACATTACCTTTAATTGACAACACCGCGTATTCAAACTGGAGGAGGAGTTGAGAGTCGTCAAAAACTACTCTACATAAACTAATAATTAAATACCAGGAATTGATGACACATCAAGGAGTTAAACAAGTTAAACGTTTATTTCTCTAACATGTCATCTCAATACAGAATTCTGTTTTTCCTATCCATCGTGAGTCTGCCTCCAATCGTTCCCATGATCAGACTGACTCTTCCTGGGGAAGCACAGCACTCCACATTCCATTGTCCACAAGATTTCCCATTGGCTCCCCAAAGCTGTCCATTCAGTTCCGTCGTAATTTGACCCCTTCTGTCCAAATGGCCAGTGGACCGGGTGGGGGTTGCTGTGTCTTGAAACAAAAGATTCTGAGGAAACCACACCTTTCTGCACTGAATGACAACTTTTGGTTAGTTTGCTAAATAGCCAAAGGAACAAAACATCGTATAAAAATATTATATCTCTTCAGTAGGCTAGCGCCACTTTAAACAGTATTTACAGCCAAGTTTGAGTGAAAAAAAATATTTCCATTGTCTAACTGGATGTACAACATCCCTCTCTCCCTTCGGTTTTTCTGTCGGCGTAGTATTTACTCTCCAAGACATTTAATAAGTTACAAAATCATAACTTGCTACGACACCTGCAGTTGCGCTTATGGCCTCTAGGGGCAATAGTTACTTAGTACTGCTTTAAGTGTAAAAACTTAACCTCATGGCCAGATTTCTTGAACCTAGTTACTCCAATCGGGGCCAAATGTACACATTTTAAGAAAAGGTTACTTATTCCTCGCTTACGTTCTGCATGCGAGGGTGTATTTCCAGCGACGGTGGCGATGGGAATCGGACCACCAACCCTCTGACACTTGTGCAAACACTGCGGATGGATTCCCTGCCTGTGCTTACAGAAGAGCAGGTCTGAGTGGGCACTTCTTAAACAGAGGAACAGAGGTGACTCAAGGTTTGTCATGTGGGGCTTTGTAAACACTTCGCTGGGGACAAAGCACAAGGACAGTGTGGTAGAGGTTTTCAAGTTCCGTCGACTGGACTGGGTTGATGTTGTTACGGTAATGAAACGACCACACTGTTGAAAGTTTCTTGGAGATTTGCCTCAAGTACTTAACTGCGAACGAGGAGTTGATATGAAGCCTTCTCCAGTTCGTACCCCGGTCTCTAAGCGCTCCTTCATTAGCGTAAGGGCGCCCAGTCTCCATCTTGGTTAATTGAGCGTGTTCCAGTGCTGATGGGACGAGTGGGGACAGGTGCCGTGGACTCGGAGCACACTCATGACCACTGGGCTGCAATACGAGCTGTGAACAGGCTCGGCACATGCAAACGGCTCCAGATCTACGGGACCCCAACCCGGATCGTTTCTGTGGAAGATATTGCACTATTTACCTTATGTTTGTGGCTGTAAACAGCTGGGAATTATTGTTATGTTGATTTATTGTTTACAATGGCACTAGGAGCTGTCCTCAGGGGAGTGAGACATGCTGTTGTTGATACTAACCTGCTTTCGACTCATTAAACTCCCAATTGTCCTGATCTGGGGGCGGGATTCAGGGTCGTTGAGCCACTTAAACGGCTTATATTACAAAATAGTGGTATTGTAATGGATGACATTAATTTTCTCTGTGTTGAAATATCATCTTGGCTACAGATCAGTTGTCAGTGCAGTCGAACATTCAACTGGGTGCATTCAAGAGCAGTTTTGAAAAGGTTCCCCACGCCTTTATTCAGGCTTGGAACCTTAAAGCAGGCGCTGTCACAATATGATGTTAGTTTTTCATCATGGTGAATGATTGAACTTGCACTATAAATTACCATCTCCGGGGATGTAAACATTTTAGACTCATTTCTAGATCTTGCAATCCCACCTGCGTATCCTAATTGTTTAAGCAAATTAATTATATGCACGTTTCACGCCCGTGTACAGTTTTGCACGGTGGCAAAGTGAAGCGGCTACTTTTATCGCTCAATAATTATTTAGGTGAAGACATACAACATACTCTTTAGGTGACAAAAATAAATGTACTCTACAACAACGAAAAGTCAGGTACTCCAACTCTAACAAGAAGCCCGAGGGCCGCATTATGAGCACTGCTGGTCTTGGGTGTATTATGCTCATAGTCCCGTAAGTCGCATTTCAACAGGGCCGTAGCTTAGCAACAGCTGTTTCCTGGCACGAAGTTTGTCTTCAGCATTTGACCGGGACCCTCCTCCGGATGTGGAGCCACGCTGATGGTCAGAATCACCTGGCTGAAGGATTCTCATATTGTGCATGTTTTCAGTTGATGTGGAAACCGGAGCACCCGGAGGAAACCCATCCAAACACGGGGAGAGAATCACAGAACGGCCTGCACGGTCCTTGCAGTGAAGCAAGAGCACTAACTGCCCAGAAAATGCTTCTTTTGTTTGGAAACATTTAGAAAACAGCTAAACCCATTTCATTGAATTATGAGTTGCAAAAATGCAGTACGAGGAGCAGGGGGTAAAATAAAAAAAATTTGGCAAGGTGCCGGAAGTAGTTACTCTGCCATCCTCAAAGCTCTGCGCCGTTTTTAACTGGTACAAGTAGCACATGGGGAACAAAAACACTAAACTTATAAGATAGCGGGGGTTATAAGACTATAAAATAAACCAATGCTTTATCAACTGCACCCATTGTTTCACTCCTGAACTCTCGATGTCTATTTGAACTGTGCCAGACTGCTCGGCCCAGGTCACGGCGCTCCTGGCTGCCCATCTACCCCTGCGTCAGGTTTCTCCAGTAACAAAGGGTGTTCACTCCCCACACATTCTCGGCTGATCCCTCCCCCTTTTATAGCCACTATCTATAGATCCCGAAAGCAGCGGTCGAGGAACTCAGGCACCGCTAGGGATTCAGTCGACAGTCGGTTTAATCCAAAGCCTTATTGGAAGTGCACATGGCGGGGTCATCGTTACTTCTGCCAATGATATTGTTAGTCCTACTCCTAGTACTGCTGTTGTTGCTGCTACAGTGATCTATTGCGTCGATAGAAATGGTGCATTAGTACTGTATTCATGCCATATGTACCATTAGTATTATGACAGAACACCTTTTTAAAGAGTACTGCAGTATTGTTCGCCGGGGCTCTTTGCAACGGGCCTAGAGACACACCTACGGGGCTTCGAGAGATGTGATCCAAACTTACTTTTGCCATATTTTGCAGGATGTTCTGTGACACCTTTAGGCCCTGGCGTTTTCCTCACTTTGCGTCATCCTCCACTTCCGTTGTTCACCTTCCAGTTTCTTCCCCTTTAGTTTCCATCCAGTATAGTCTTTTTTAAATCCCCGAATCTTCCGTCTGACTTATCTTTCTCCAAAGTATTGTCTTTTGCAATGACTTCAAGCACGTGCAATACCGCCTTATTTCCTCGGATGTTGCGTAAGCTACTACTACTACAAGTTCGACTGATACCACGGCGGCTGCTTCCACTCCAGAAATACATCAGAAACGGCACGTTAACTCTTCCCCCTCTGAACTCTGCCCTGACTCTTGCATAACCAGTGACAGCCGTTCTTCTGTGTTGTTGAGCAGATGTGGAGTGGGATCGTTCGTCATGTCGCGACTTCCTGTGCCCAACAACGGGCCGCATTCAAACCGTCCCGGAGAAGGCACGGTCAAAGGAACCCCCACAATCAGAATTCAGAAAAGTCCAAACTTCCTAAATTTAGACTGAAACATTACAGAGCAGAAGAAATTCAAGGCTGGATTGTTTGGGGGAGAATCGTAATGAGCGATTTCAATCAGTCAAGTTTGTTTTGTCTCTGAAGTGCTCACGACGACAACAACAACGAAGCTGACCGAAGTGTTGCGCACGAGACAAATTGGATTTAAATGAGTAGTCGGTAACAACAAGGCGCAAAGGATTGAGCTAATGAACGCATTTAAAAGCAATAGGAGACGGGGTGTATGTAGGCAAGCAAGTAAGAGTGGGCGACACTAGTTTTTTTTTGTTGAACCGCCAAAAAAATGACTTAAATTGGTAACATGCAATTCAATTAAGTGGATTTTTACTTAAAGGGACTATACAGAGTTTAAAAATGTTAAAAACTATGTATTTTCCTCCCCCTACACGTTCTAGCTATGTCCTAATGTGTAGAATGAGCCCAGACCTGTTCGAAGTGCCGTCATGCTCGAGCTTAATATAGAGACTGCAGTTACGCGTAAGACCTGAGGTGGCAGTAGTGAGCGTACACATCTAGTCTCTTTAAGCGTTGCATTAGATTGTCGCAACATTTTGAATGAGAAATATAAGTATAAATATTAAGTTGGTTTAATGTTCCTTTTCAAGTTAGAGCAAAGCAGCTTCTTAAGTTAGAGTAAAGTAGCTAGTATCTAAATGTTAAGTTGGCTTTCTGTTTCTTTTTAAGTTCGACTAAAGAAGCCAATTCAATTAAATCAATGTATTATTCAAATTAAATGTTACTTTAAAATATTAACTATGTTAAACATTAAATGTTAAGTTAAAAATACTTACTTTAATTGTGTGTTACCAATTAAGTCGGTTCAACAAAAACCTTTTTTCAGTGTAGCAGCCAAGTTACTCTCTTTGGAACTAGTGAACCAAATGAAAATAATATTCTATTAAACAGTACATCGACCGCCTTTTGTAGGAGATTCCTTGACTGCTTTTGCTTTCAATCCCGACTAATTGAGACCTCAGCATTCCTCGCACGCTGGGAATCAAGTGTCACGGCGGCGCTTGTGCGACGAATGGACCTGCTAAAGCCATTATTCACGAGCGAGCGGTGTGGACAAGATGCTTCAGACCACAAAAAAAAAAAAAGAGTTGGAAATTCCAGCTGCCGTTTGCTCAGACAATAGCCAGCAGCTGAAGCAGACAACTTCATTCATCCTCATCCAGAGAGGGAGGGGAAGGGCTGCTCTTGACGCCTTTTCTGCCCCCCCCAAAAAAGCTCTTCTGTTTGTTCTCACACTGTTACTGCTGTGCGTTAACTTTGTGGTGAAAGTTCTGCCGAATGTCTAGGGGCAAAGAGCACAGGAAGAAGTACATGTGCTGCACACTAGAAGAATACAGACAAATGAACGCGTTGTTAAACAAGTCAGGCTTTATTTAATTATAATGACATTATAGCAAAATGTGGCTGTGGCAGATGGTGTTCCAGCCATTTAGGTCCACCAAAAATGTCTACATTTCTAAAGAAGCTGATCAATGTCTTTGCAAAATGTTGACGTTTTTCTTCAGGGTTTACACAGGAAGTCAAATGGAATGCTTTTTAATGCCCAAATACTATATGTTTAATGCCACGAACAAAATAAACAGCAAATGTAATTTCTAAACAATTGGTAAACATTCCATCAATCAGAGGAACGAGGGGACATGTTCTTGTCCAGAAGCAAATTGGACACAATGGGAAACGTCTGAGGAAAAAATTATATATAGACCAGACTTTTTGTTGTAAGAAGGAAAAATAGTGAAGCCCAAGTCATTATTTTCCAAGATTTTTAGATTTATTGCCAGTTTGAATCTAATTTATAGATTTGTAATGACATTTAAGGCCATACATTTGATTCACTAAATGACGTTTAATTTTGTTTTAATGCCCTGCCGAAACACTGTTCTTAATTTAGTTAGTCTTTTAAAGCAAATGTCATGTAGTTTTAGTCAAGATTTAGTCCAAACATGCCGACGACAATTTGACTAAAACACTTAAGTGAAATCATGTGACATTTATCAGTGTTTCCTCCAAAGTCTCACATTGGGTCATTTTCAAGAAACGGTGCTAAATACTGTAGCAAGTTGGGCATGTTGCACCTACTTAAATCAAATATGTAAACGCTGCGTGACATGAGCTAAACACTGTAATATCGTCAAATCGAGCACTCCAGCCCCAGTCTCTCCGCAATAACACGTCCGGTCGGCTCAGTGTCCTCCCGGAGCGATCCTTGGCCGGGCTCGCCGGTGAAAGCAGGTGCTCAAGGCTATCGCGCTCACTCTCTCTCTCTGGAAGGCTATTAGCGGGACCGGCGCCTTCATCCACGCCGCCTCCTCTTAAGTGTGATGAATGCTGATGTGTGTCACGGCGTATAGTCGGACCGTTCGCCGGACCCAGTGAGTGATGAGCAGTTAGGGCTTACAGCTGAGAGAGCGCGGAAGTTCTCCCCAGACAACACTGTATGGATTCGGCGCAATGGGAGCTTATAGAACGGAGAGGTCAAGCTGCATATCAACTAGAAGAGACCTCTGCAGACGGACAACAAGTGAGCAGCGCGGAGTAGTTTGCCAATCACGGCCTTTCCAAAAGTAATATTGGACATTGATTTATTTGAAGAGCAAAGGTAGAGGGATGTTGGTGATGTGAGGAAGGGTTTGTGTGGGACAAAATCTCCCCCGGGCCCTACATACTGGTGGTGGTGGTGGAGTACCTTTAGTATTTTGTGTAGATTTGTCCCAATAGAATCAGACGGAAGGTTTAAAAAACGTGCATTGTCTCCTGTGGGGTTCCTCAGGGGTCCGTTCTTGGCCCCACTCTCTTACAGTACTACCCCTGGCCCACATCATCGACAAGCATAACATTTTCTTCCATTACAATGTCGGATGATACTCGGCTCCACCTGCGCACTGAGTCCACCTCCACATCAGCTACACTACCAGCCCTCACAGCCTGCGTGGAGGACACAAAGGAGTAGATGTACAAGAAGTACATTTCTTACAGTTAATCAAAGGCAAGAGTCCAAGACGGAAGCAATTCTCATAGGGACTCCCCACCAGCTTCAATCCTCCCACATCGCAAGTATCTCACACTCCGGTCTCAATATTCCTTCCTCCGCCTCTGCAAAAATATTTGGAACATTTTTGACCCATCGATCCAATCGCAGACTGCGTTTGTCACGACAGGAACCGAATTAACCACTAGTAAAACATTTTTCTCAAATGTGCTTAACAAGAATGACCTGCTTCATCTTCTCTAAGAGGATTTTTCTCCCTGTTGCCGTTTATTGAGAGTAATTTTGTCCTAGTTGCTAATGGCTCCTGGTATCTTACTTTTTGACAAAAACAAGATGGATTGTTCACAGTAGTCTCCGCTTTTTTGGCCGATGCATCGTAAAACCACTAACCTCCTTGTTTATATAATATGCCGCTCTGTGCCATATCCAGCTTTTCTCTGATTGGTTAATACGGTTGTCAATCATGCCCATCGGGAATTCGGCAAAATAACCCTTGATCCCACATACATGTCTTTGTTAAGAATGGGAAAAATTTGTATTCTGGCTGGACAGGCTACTATTGTACTGTTATACTCATGCATTAACACTTGAAGGGTCGTTGCTCAAGGACACAACGACAATCTGCACCTGCGGGAGCTGGAATTCAAACCACCGACCTCTCTAATAGCCCTTTTCCACCGGATCTTTCGTTTTCCACTGGAAAAATGCTGGCTCTTGGTTCCAAAAACTGGTGCCGGTTGGGAACCAGTTAAAAGCTGGACCAAGAAACTAAACTTATTTGTTTGGTATTTTATAACCAGAAATGGCTGTAGTAAGATGTTACTATCCATGTTTTATGTGACAGTTGACTTCCCAAATTGTTGCTATGGCAATAGGCAGAATACCTGTTCTCAATTTGGTGGAAACCAAGTCAGTACAGAACCAACCCGGCATCAGAACCAGCTGCGAACCAGCACCTTGGTGGAAAAACCATATAACTGGAAGACCAGCTCCTCCATCTACGCCACATTGATTAAAATATAGAGAAAACTTTATTCCCTTGTAATTCCAGCTGACTACAATTATTCTTTGTAACTAATAGAGCTGTCTCTGTGACAAATTAACAAGCTCCTAAAACACAGTTTCAAATTATGGAACTAAATATCCTTGAATCTTATAGTATTGCTATTACAGAGAGCACGATCCCGGAGACGGCCTGCAGCGGCGGTAATTGTGCGTGGTTGGAGCACATTTATAATTTAAATGGCGGCCGTTCGTTGAAGAATATCAGACACATTTGTTTGGGGAGCGTGCCTGAAGTGTGTGTGTGTGAAGTGGGGTTACTCCAGGTTCTGCGGATAATAACTAAAGCAGGTGTGAGTGCGGTGGCGAGTAAAAGGACATGCATGTTTAGCGACGGCACCTGCTTTGTCGAGAAATGGTTCAAGCATGTTTGACCGTTTGTTTTTTTTCCAAGGTGAAAGAAGAATTGATCACTTGGGACTCTTTGCTAGATTCATCACAGAGCTGTGCAAAGGAATTTTTTTTACACTTAATTTGAAGACTAAAAATAAAGAAGGGAAGCGCGTTACCCAAGGCGGGGCTCTATCATGTGAACGATGCCTAGTTCCTTGTATTTATATCTTCATCTCGGGTCTTGGCCTGTTGTGAATATTGTACGTTGATGAGGAAAACCAAACTACCCCAAAAAAAAAAGAAACATCCAGATACTTGGGGAATATGCAAACTCAGCAAAGTGATGTCTGGAAATCAATCCTGAGACTCATGCCAAATGCCGTGGAGCGACGCCAAGCCAGTTATGGAGGAGAGCAATATTAACTGCGTTTCATTAAGAGGCCATATAGGGCAATTTAAGGCTAGTAAAGGGGGAGTCAATACTCATTATTTTGGGGCATAGAGCAATAGAAACTGCACCTTAAGGCAATTTCGGGGCTGATTAAATACTTTTTCCCTGTGATGTGAAGCCCTGGGTCTGTTGAATTATTAATTGTGACGATGTGCGAAATGTATGCTTTGATTGTGATGTGTCGTCTTGGCTTCATCGACAATTATTCTGCCCAGAGACGATGAAAGCTATTCTCTTCGCGTTGCTCCTGTAAAGAAATCTGTTCGCGCCATAAGAGCATAATTATATTCAGTCCACTCATATATTTAAAGTTGATGTGTTCATTCAAAGTTCATGACAAGGCCCAGGCATATTTGAAACTGTATTGTCTTCATTTGTGCAGAGCCTGAAATGAACCTGTGAAACTTTATAATGAGTTGAGTTCAAATGTCGACTGGACTGGGTTGGTTCCAATCAAGTTCTGGTTCTATCACCCAAAGCTTCTTCTCGCTCTTGGGGTCAGAAAGACGGACATGAAACAATAGGCTGTAACATTAAGAATTGACTGAGGATAGCTGAAGTCTGTTCATGCTAGCAGCTTGGTAGAGTTTTGAGGAAAGGTCACATAGTAATTGGTGCACACCGCGGGAGAAGGCTCCGGCTGATGCAGGCCCCGTGATCAGTGGAGCTCCACAGGACAATGCTAGCTTAAACTGATCCAAATGAACCCTAAACCTAACCTTAAGGATGGTGGAGTGTGCTAAAGGCGTGAGATTCGGATTGAGAGTCTTTTAAATAAGTAAAACCGTGGAGGTGACGTAATTTCTTGTAGACGTGCGGAGCTCCACTGATCACGTGACTCTCCATCGGCTGCATTCAGACCCTCTTGTGGATTTTTTGTCGCCAGCTCCATTATTTACAATAGGGCAGAAATAAAAATAGTGAAAGGATGAAGTGAGAATGATGATGGTATGAAAGCCCATGTTCAAAAATGACATCAGGAACTTCCAGAGCCAGCCGTCACATCCTTATGGTTTGATGGTTTGTAGGCCACAATGAATCCATTCTTAAAATTACAGTCTATGCCAGGGGTCGGCGAGTTTACTTGATCGCGGGCCGATCTTTGTCCTTGTCAAGCGCTGGGGGGCCAAAACTCAAGCTTTGTCTGCGTCTGTTCCGAGAATGAGCGTCTCCCCAACATCTGTTTTAAAAGGAATGGAATTTATTCTCCTGTTTCTTTTTTGTTCATAGCGTCACTAAATAGAAAGCTCTTTGTTCTGAAACGTCCTCAATTCCACCACGCCAGTTCGGTTGACGAGAGCCGTCACAAACACTTGGTATCGTTCTCTGCAGACGTCTCACCGCCGGCTTGAGAGTGTCCCTGTGCGGTCTTTATCCCGTCACCTGCTGCGTTATAACTCCACTAATCCTTCCCCATTTCGGTCTCTCGCGCGTCAACTCTATTCTTTTTTTGGCGGGTTTTTTATTTCAGTAAGTTGCGGCGGCAGAGGTCCACGCCAGCTGCCCGACCGTAATCGAAAACACTTTCCAGGGTCACACTTCGCATAGATCCTCGCGGTAACTCTTGCCTTAGCCTGTTGCCCTTCAAGTGGCTTATACGCGTAGAACCCCCCCCCCCCCGCATCAGAAAGCGGAGCGGTGACAAAGCGCGAGGCCGAGACGGACAAGTAAACTCTCGACCGGCCCCTTGAGACCGTGTGGCGACGTACGCTGAGATAGATCTATCATTCGCGAAGCAGAAAAGCAAAGGTCGCTGGGAGGTCTGTTTACGCGCAGACTTTTTCCCGCGTCAGAAAAGTTATTTATACGAGACCCCGCTTCCTGCATAGCTCCGTGAATCCGAGGAGTTATGACACGACTGGCCTGATTCCATTCAATAAACAATCGTCTCGCTGTCAAACGCGGCTTTGTGGCTTCGAAAATGTCCAGCGTTGCCAAAAATGTTGCATGAAATATGAACTTTTTGCTAATGTTTTTCTTGTTTCCTCTTTGTCTCCCTTTCTTTTGCTGCTGCTGCTTGTCTGGCTGTGTGTCCCCTCCCTGTCATCGCCCTGCGTTCCCACAAAAGGTAAGAAAGTTTCCTCATGTTTATTTCATTGAGTGGGGTAGCCTCGATTGCTCTATGGCCTGGTTTTGGAAATCGCAGCTATAGTATGTAATGGCATTGTGATAAAATCTGTTGGTTTGGTTTACGCAGAAGATGATATTCTTTAAAGAGGCAGCTCGGTGGAGACGAGGCCATGTGATCCCTGCACTTAGAAACGCACCTGCAGTTACAGAGGAAACATATACTGTGTCGAATGTCAGAAACCTTATCACAGCCCTTAAAGGGCCTACCTCACCGGAGCGAGTTGCTGAGACATTGTAGAGACTGCCAGTCTCAGCAACCTATCTCACCGGCTAGGAGACTAGTTGGAGACTAGAGTCTCCGCAAGTCACGGAGAAGTCTCCGATACGTCCCCTGGTAATAAGGCAATTTCCAGGTAAAGACTCAGCGGAGTCTCCACATGGTCTCCGAGATGTCTCAGAGAGGTCTACGTGGTCTCAAGCAGCTGTGGCAATGTTGCAGACACTGGCCGTTTCTCAATTCTCAGAGTGCAGACTCCGTACTTGTGAACTCCTGGGTACGGAATCAAGTGCAGACTTGGAGTATAATAACCTGTTCATGACGATACGACTTTAAATTAATCTATTGCTGATTGTTGTGGGAAAATGAAAGTATGAGATGTTTCAAGATTTCTGCTCAGAAACCCAGTAAAAACTGTCTTGAGCAGGAGACACTTCTCTGGGGATGAAATGGGTCATATAGTCATGCGTATTTATTTACATGCACAAAATCAGCTGTTGATCAGCTGGTGTGTGTGGAGGAGGGGCCTCGCGGTGATCCACGTGGTCAAAGCCAAATGGATTATGGGAAATATAGCTGGCAGAGAACGCACAAGCCTCCTCTGATGCACGCTCAGTAAAACAGGGATTTACAGCGAACTTGCTGAGAAGCGGACTTTGAATTGGAACAGGACTTGGGCCGCACGTGATGACGTATCACGAGAACACGGACGCACAAGTACGCACAAGTACACACAAGTACGCACAAGTACACAGACTGAGAAACGGCCACTTTTTGTTGTCCTCAACCTGTGAGACGTTTCTGTGACGTGCAGGGTTCGAAATTAACACCCGCCAACCCGCCAAATGCGGGTTAAAAATCATTTTGGCGGGTACCGATAAAAAACCTACCAGCCAGTTTGGCCGGTGATGCATGAGCTAGTGATGGGTCGGTCGCGAACGAGTCGGTACAAAGAGCCGGCTCTTTTAAGTGAAAGATGAGAGCCGAGCCTCACCCGCGAGCCGTTTTATTTATTTATTTATTTTTTGCATGTTGCATGTTTATCAAGCTCACCGTGCCCCGCTTTCTGCTACATTCAAGAAAAATAGAGAAAGGCAAAGAGTAAACGAGTAAAGAGAATGGGATCGGGGAGAGAGGGAGAAAGGAGAACTCTGCAGGCGCAGCCCGTTCGCGAGGAATGAACCTGCTATTTACACAAAATCAAGATCTCTATAAACTTAAACTACTCCATAAATGTAGTCAGCGCATCCATAGCTTTCAGTCACTTTATATTTGAGAGAGATCCGCTTAATATTTTCGGTTTTATGGTTAGAAAAAGTTACGCTGGGTTTGTGGAGTGAAAACAATGCGATGACGCGCGGAGCGGCGAAACGACGCGATGTCGGCCTTTTCCTCTCATGTGTATGAGCGCATTACAAACGTACAGGAGTCCTGGCTTAAGTAATAACTTCAGTTATGTCTGGAGTCTGTAACTCTCTCTCAGCGCGAGGCTCCAGCAGCTCACGGAGGCGGAGCTGAGGCCGCAGAGGGACTGGGGAGAAGCTATGGGAGAAGCATTTTGACTGTAAATAAAAGAGTACATACATGAAACTAATGGCAGCTTTAAAATTGTATGTTGCTATAATAAACAATGGCTCTACCACCTCAAAAAATTTACTTTGATTCCTGAAGACAACACAGACCACTATAAGCCAATATCACATTATTATAGCAACTAATAAAATTAATTCCTCTTTTCTTTTTAATTGCTTTCTTGATTATAGTTGTTTTGTGCAGGGAGCAGTAGAGAGGCTCATTTAACGAGCCATTAATCCAAATCTCTCCTAAATTTAAAGTGTATATATTAAAAAAACATAAAGAGCCATTTGGGGGCCAAAAGAGTCGGCTCTTTTTGGTGAGCCGATCCAAATGATCCGGTTCACCAAAAATAGCTGAAAATCCCATCACTAGCATGAGCCAATCATGCAAATCATGTCAGAGACGCTCTGGGTGGTTTGTCCCCTCTGTCCTACATTTCCCATGAACACTACACTACTGGTGACGTTTTAGATACCTATTATCACATTTTCATCCAGTGGCATTCATAATCTCTTATTTTCGCAACGTAAAAATTTGTCTAATGGAAATTCTGATTGGCTGGTAACTTCAGAAAGTTACCAGCCACTTTGGCTGGTGATCAAAAAAGTTAATTTCGAACCCTGGTGACGTGTCTCCCAGACCTGTTGGATCCCAAGGAGATCTCAAAGAGATGTGAAGAATTTCTTTGAGATCTCTTTTGTATCCGACAGGTCGACAAGAAAACAGGGTTCAGCAGCTCTGTGAGCCCGAAGAACACGATCAGAACCTCCTGAATGACCAGGTTATTCCATCAATGTCTTCTTCCCAAAATCACAATGCCAGGATTCATCAGGGCTCACATTGTGAAAGAGTAGTTCAGAGTTCACCGCCGAGTCCAGATCTCAACCCCTCTGAGAATCTTTGGGATGTGCAGGAGAAGGTTTTGCGCGGTGGTCACACTCTCCCACCATCAATACAAGATCTCGGTGAAACATGAACTCGACACTCGTTTTGACATTGCAGAAACGAACCAACCAAATATCAGTGTGATCTTATTTGTGCTCTAGTGGGGCAAGGGTGTACATCTAAATTGGTTGCAAATCTTTTGGAGATAAAATGTTCTAGATCTTTCGCATTCACATTAAAACGCTGTGGAAAAGCCACACATTTGACTTCGTGCAAACTCTAAATTTAGAACCTCTTTAGTATGCAAACATCTCCACCTGCTGAGTTACGAGGGCTAGGGTTGAGCAGATGTAAGAGCTTATTGAATTACAGTCTTGTTTTTTTCACCCCCTTCAGACAATATAACCATCGGCCATCAGCGGAATTGAGTTTGACATTATCGGCGTACGTTCTCATTTGCACTTGTCAAAAGTGCGGCGATGGCGTGCGCGAGGAGCTTCCACGCGCCGTCGCAGCTGCCCCCTTGCTTTTCATTAAAACTTGATAAATAACTTTGCGGCGTCCCGAGCCGTCATCCGCTGCTGACTGCCTCATTCCGGCGTCTCTTTATTAAAATGCCAGACCCGCTCATTTTTATGGGCTGCTGCTTTGATTACACACTGTGTTTTTAAGCCTCTCAAAGTGACGTGTTGGACGGGGGAAAAGCTAGACGAGGAGAAGAAGAAAAAAAAAAAAAAAACGCTAATGACTTCATTAAAAAAGCCGGTTTGGAGAAATATTATGATTGCTAAACAAAGCCAGACTCCATCGGGGTTTTGCTTCGAAAATACCTGGGCCGGCTCCACGCGGCGCTACGACGGTAACACATTTCATTTAATTTTAATCACGGCGATATATGAGGTTTTTTTTTTTTTTTATGTAGCTTGTTATTTTGTGGATCTCTCCCGGGTTAGCTTTTCTCTTTTTGGAATAAAGTGGCGGCAATAAAGCAGCCAACTCCCACAACGGGAGAGGGATTACTTTGCGAGAGAGATGGACGTGAACTTAATATGTGTGTGTTAATCTGTGCGACTCCTTTGAGCGTTTTACCGGGTTTTAATATAGTTCCCTCGAGAAAAACCCTTTGCTTTGTTCGTGTTGGAGTAATCCTCGATGTCAAGTCCGTCTTCTTCTCAAGAGGTGAAAACGCCCTGTTCCACCCGCTGATGTCACGAGGTGTGCCCCGCCTTGCCGCTAATGTTTTTATCACGTTTCCTTCCACACACGCATCTCGTGCCGGGATGTTTTCTGTAGTGTATGTCAGATTCTTGTGTCTCTCCAGAAATGAGATCTACATGTTTAAATCTGATGTTGATTTGCTTGTTTTTTATTTTATTTTGGTTCTTAAAGCAGTACTAAATAACTCGTGCACCCTGGAGGCCATAAGCGCCACTGCAGGTGTCGTAGCATGTTGTGTTTTTTTACTCATTAATCGTCCGTGAGAGTAAATACTACGCTGACAAAAAAGACAAAGGGACAGAGGGATATTGTTCATCCGATCACACAACGGAGATCATTTTTTTCCGCTCAAACTGGGTTGTAAATACTGTTTAAGTGGGGCTAGCCTGCAGTTAGCTTTGCCCGTTAGCCTGTTAGCTTCTTCATTGTGATTCTATTAGTGTGTATTGGTGGCTCCGACCCGGTGGCAAGCAAGTTGCAATTGTGGTTTTCTGGCCAGAGACACCAGGGGGAAATGAAAGACCCCCCAGTCATCCCATTAACACTTGTATTACCCCCAGAGGGACTACGGAGAGGATTTAAACAAGTTACATAGTTCTGCTTTAATATGATGACGTAATCAGACAACAGCATACGAGTAATAAGAGTAAATAATAAAGAGTAACCAGATCCTATGACTAAATCCCAGAACTCCAAGTCTTATTTTGTGCTTGTGGTAGTGAAAGCTCAGAGATTGAACTCTGGCGGTTCTTAGCTTTCAGTTTTGGAATTTTGGAATGGCATGTTCTAAAACGTGTGTGACATAAAGTTGGTGACGTAAAATAATGAATAGGAGCATTCTGCACCTGGACCCGGGGCCTGCGCGTTCTCCCCGTGTCTGCGCGGGTTTCCTTCGGGTACTCCGCTCTCCCCTGCCACTAAAAACATGTACAATAGGCCATGGTGAATGAGAGTGCGTTTGAGAGTGTGAGCGGGGACGACGGATGGAAATCGTCCCATGTGTATTCATTAACATGCGCTGTCCCGATCAAATTAAAAAGAAAAAAAAAAAGTACATTGCCTTCTAGATGGACAATGTCTCTGCGCTCCATTTCCATTTCCCAATCCTCGTGACGTTCCTGAGTAAATAAAAAATATATATAATTATGAGGTTTAGCAGCTAATGTCCCGTTTCCTTAACTCAAGCCCAAAGTTTCATTTACATGACACAATTTTCAAAGCATCAAGTCCTCGCTGGCGCCCTTAAGCCCGTCTTTGATGAAACGGATCCTATAGATACGGCTCCCGTTAAAGAGCCATGAATCCCGTCCAGTCCCGCCCTCTCTTGGATTAACACGACCCCACGAGCGCCATCGCTCTCCCTGCACCGGTGCAGTTCTAATTAAGGGGTGTAATGGCGAGTACCGAGGGGACCGCGTCAATTCACGGCTCTTGGCCTGTGCGGACGGGCCCGAGCTACGGCGGGGCCCCGGTTACCATGCGCGGCGCGTAGCAACGTGCGAGCGGCGGCGGCGCTGAGCGAACACAACACGGCCGAGATGATGTTTCAGAGGGATTACAGCAATTTTCTTTTGACGAAACATAATGAGAGCGATAATTGCCAAAGTGACTTGATTGCGCCGGGGAGGAGGAGGAGGAGGAGGAGGAGGAGGAGGAGAAGGACGCCATGTGCTCGAGATGCAGCGGGTTTTCGGTACAATGCCGGAGGACGGGCGCGGGAGGGCGGCTGCAACGATTGGGAAATCAAATGCCGTTTCAAACGCGAGCGCCGCGGATAGATTGGAATGGTGATTAGGCGTCGCTCCTACTGTGTAACCACCGACCGACCCAGGACGTTGGTATCGGCAGCTGTGGTAGATAGTTTTCATGTTTGTTGCTCTAAAAAAAAAGTATATGGACAAAGCTGGTTATGGTTATGGGAAAAAAAAGAGTTACTACTGGTATGAAAAAATTCAAATATCAAAAGCATGTACAGAAAAAGAAAGGGAAAATCTTTAGATCCAAGTTTTGATGCTGTTGGTCGTCAAAAATTGGTGAAAGAAATTTGGAAAAAAGTGAAAAGAATTGGGTGAGGAGTGAAAAAATAATAAAGGGGGGATAGGTGAAAAAAGTAGGGATAGGTGAAAAGTAGAAAAATTAGCAATTTGAAAAAAAATGTGGAAACATTGTGTGGGAAAGTAGGACAAAAATTGAAACAAAATTGAAAATGTGGGGGAAATGTGTTAAAAAATGGGGAAAAAACTCTATGGAAGATGTAAGTAAGTGCTTTATTGTCATTGTACAAGTGTACAGAGACACGTTTACATAAACACAGCTACGCAGAGCGGAGCGGATGCGCCGCGGAGCAACGTGATACTGGCGCGGATAATGCCAAAAAATATAGTTTTTTATGTAAAAAAAAATGGCGCGGATCAGATTTAATTGTTTGCCCTCGAGGAGCCTATTGAAAAGGTCCAGTCTAAACTAGTAAAAGTCATTGAAAATTCACATTATGAAAGTGGGGGGGACACGTCCCCCTCACAATGAATGGTTCCGACGCCCATGTGTTCAGGTGTTAGTCCTGAGCTCCATTGTGTGTCAACCTGACCCGCATGACCTGGAGGTCAGGGAAACTGTGGCACTCGGAAGAGACCTGGCTGGCTGCCCCCTGCCTCCTCTGATTCTCTGATATGGTGCTCCGCCTCCTGGGTTTGTCCGTGTTTCAGAGCGTGGTGTCCTGCACTGGTCAGCTTCACCTCCTCCTTCCTCCTCCTCCCTCCGCCCCACAACAGTCTTTCACCATCTCCTCGTTTGTCGTTACTTGTTTCCTGTAGCTCCTCTTGTGACGCCTCCTCTGTGCTGCAGGGGGGGCTCTTGGTGCCTCTTCAGTGTCTCAGAAGAAGACACTTGTAGGTCTCAAATGGGTTTAGCTGATAAGCTAGCATTTTGTTTACCTTTAAAAAGCTGCTTTCTTCAGGACCATTTTGGACTCTCAAAGTAAACAAATCCACCAAACCTCCACAAAAACACGGCAAAGACGTACAAAAGTATCCAGAAAAACGATGTGGAACAGAAACCACAAATGCAGGTCGCAGAAAAAGGTAGAAAATAAGATGTACCAGGAGAGAGGGAGGTTGCTTCCTGTTTTCACAGGAAAGTGTTTTTTTTAATTCAGCCCTTTTGTAGTTACAGGAAGTTTCTTGGTTGTGTCACCTCAAATAAATAATACAAATGTAAAATAAATTTAAATTGAAGGTTAAATATTTTAGTATCAGTATCAAAAAAAATGTAACAGTACCAGGTCCTATATACAATACGAGTGTTTCTCTTTTTTAAGGGCTGGTACTGAATGAAATTCCGGCCCAAATGAATTGTCAATGAAAGAATAAGCATTAGAAAAGCGTTAGAAGCCGACAAACTATGAATATTTATGGGCACTTTGGAAAGTGACAACCGCTCAGCCACATCAGAGCTCGAGTGTTCGGGCATTTTAATTGACGTAGTAATTAGTGCCAAAAATGAGAAAAGAGGCTAAAGGCTAAATGCAATGTGATATTTCTTAAAATTAATATTTTACTGAACAAATTACTTTGGATACCTACAGCAGTTTGGCAATAAATAATGATTATAAATGAAATCACATTAGTACGTGAACTTCAGAAAATTACATAAGTACTTGAGTCGTATTTTTGTTGAGAACTTACAACTTTTACTCCCCTACATTTGAAAGATGAATATAATACTTTCTACTCCACGACATTTCTAAAAAGGCACGGGAGTAAAAAGTACATCCATGTTTAAAAGCCTCATAACGCACACTCTAGAACAGCAGGTGGCGCTGTGCAGATGTTACTGTCAAATGCCACTGGCTCACCTCAAGGAAGAAGGATTGTCCCCGTCGTGTTGCCGTACAGAGGGGGAGAGCTTAAATGTCTCCATTGTGAGATCAATAATGGCTATCTTATCTTAACACTTATTTAACCTCTGAACCCCCGCCTTAACCCAGTGCATTTTCTCCAGTTCAGCTTTACCCAAATCCATAAGTTTACAGCCAGCCTATAGGCCAGAGTAACACCTCCTTGGGAAGCGAAGACCTGCAAAACTCTAAATGGATCTTTTTACTTGTGTTGTCGTCACCGTTTTTTGTCACGTTTTTTTTGACATTTTTTGTCACGTTTGTTTTTTTTTTGCATTGTTTTTGTTTAATTTGTGTTACTATTGTGTCGCTTTTAGATTTGGGTAAAAGAGAACATGTGCTCGGTTCAAGCGGGGGTTAAGAGGTTAAACGAATTTGTACTTTGAATACTTAAGTAGTTGCTACAGCGAATACTTAAGTAATAATTTGACAGAGCAACTTCGACCAATAGTACTTGTACTTTTACTCAAGTCATTGAATCAAGTACTTTGGCCGCCTCTGACCGTACTGGTGCCACTATCAAAGTATCGATCCTCATATAAATACATGACTTTAAAATATCACTTTTCATCACATTAAAAAGTGATAGGGGCGACGGTGGCACAGATGGTAGAGCGGGTCGTCTCATGATTGGAAGGTCGGGGGTTCGAATCCCACCTCCTGAAGGTGCACATTGTCGTTGTGTCGTTGTGCAAGACACTTCACCCTCCTTGCCTCCAGTGTCTGCGTACACTGGTGTGTGAATGAGAGTGTGAATGGGTGAAGCCCCCTATGAGAGACCAACAGGCCCGGTTAGAACCATGAGGCCGTCCTTCTGTGGACCCACCACCTGCAGGGGGCGCCATAGGGGACTGGTGCTATGTGATTTGGGCAGCTCCAACAGCTGCCCCCACGACCCGGCAACGGACAAGTCGAAGAAAATGGAAGGATGGATGGATCACATTAATATTGTTAATATTCAGTGTCAGGCTTGGCCCTGCCCTGTGAGTTTTATTATTTAGACGGGTCCCTCTGTGCGGCCTCTGGATGAGCTCATCCATAAAGTCGCTGCCGTGGGACTAAACAACGTGGGATTGCATCTTCTTTCCGCACGTATAATCTGGCTGCGATGCATCTCCACAGTCAGCGAAGAAGAAGAAGAACAAACACACATGAAAAATATCTTCTTCATCCACTCTTTACACTTGGGTCGCCATTGTCTTTCCTTTTCGGCCCACATGGATGTTTTATATTGATTTTCTACAATCATTTTAAAGCCACACACTGGACTCTTTAAAGTGTTCTCCCAATCACATGATGATTCACTATGATTCTTGATTCACTTGGAGCAGGTGAACAGCATTAAAGTATGGCCGTAGTCCTTTCCAGAGTTTCCAAGCATTTAACATAAAACATATTGGTATTTGTAAAGGATAAACATTAATACGTCCTGTTTGGGAGAGAGAGTGCGTTTCCTGAAACTCTGGTTGAGGGGCAACGTTAGCCGGCTATGACTGACTGACGGCGACGGCGGGTGACGGGAAGTCGGGAATAAAGAGTTCCCCTCGTTGAAATTCAGCTCAGTACAGGCGGAATGTGAAACTCCGCAGGAGCCGAGTGAGTTAACGGGGTAAGTATGCCGGGCCTTGTGAGAGCACATTACTCTGTCACTTCATTACCGCCTGCTAATTGTTTCTTTTTAGTATGCCTTCCAGCTACGGGCACGGCGCGTCAGAGGCTCCCTGCTGCAATGGCCTCGGAATATGTTTGTCGTCTTGTACTTTGTGTCAGATTGGAAGGGTCGGTCAAATGCATAGGACGAATTTCCCCAAAAGTACCCGAGCCCAATAAGTCAATAAGTAAATATATCCGTTAACGCCTTTTCCAGAGCTTTGTCTAAGTCGTGGATCAGAAAACGGCCTTTGATTCTCCTCCGTGCGTTCGCGGAATACTAACAAGTCCATGTCCAGCCTGCCCTGTTTGAAAAGCTCACCTTTTGATGTATTCTTTCATAATTTCACCAAGGCAAGGGCAAGAGGACCGAACTTTCATCATGTTTTTTGAAGGAGATGTTGAAACTTTGTATTGGTTTGCGTCGGTTTTGATCTTAAAGACACTTCGCCCAATGAATAGAACAGAATCCAAGCATTTATTTTGTTACAGAGAAATACCTTTTATAGGAAAGCATCTGTTCCGGATGCCTCCTGGTCGCCTCCCTCGGGAGGTGTTCCAGGCATGTCCCACTGGGAGGAGGCCTCGTGGAAGGCCCAGGACACGCTGGAGGGACTATGTCTCCGAGCTGGCCTGGTGTCGCCTCGGGGTCCCCCCAGAACAGCTGGAGGAGGTGTGCGTGGATCGGGAAGTCTGGGCATCTCTGCTGAGACTGCTGCCCCCGCGACCCAGCCCCGGATAAAGACGAAGAAAATGGATGGATGGATGGAGGAAAGCAGCTAAGGGCATTTTCAATTTGGAATAACTGTCCCTTAGAACATTCTGTTTTAGAAAAGCTCATTGGAAAACTACATTTGTACCCAATAACACCTGTACTTTACCAGGGCCAGGTGTCCGTTATCTTTTGCATGAGGTCAAACATGAAGCACAGGTACAACACAAGAGACAGTTAAAAATTCTCAAAAAATGTGTTTGATCGAGTACTCTGGACGTCGGTTTTCCAATGTCCCGTTAATTTGCAATAGAATCATATTTAACCGTCTTTTTTTACCTGTGCTTCATGTTCAAACACTTCATCATCAAAATCAATGTTCATATTTTTAGTGTTTTTTTCCCTGTTTTTTCTTATTGTTTATATTGTTGTGTTTATTCTGGTTTTCTTGACCATGACCTCGTTACCCTTTTTCTTTTTAAATGGTAAAGCAACTTTGGGTCGACTTTGAAATTAACGATGAATTTCGTCAACTTTGCTTTAGTCAAGGTCCTCTGCTTCACTGTCAGGAGCTTCTCCCACATCACCAGTTCCTTTGGCGGTGAATGTAAATGATACGAGCTTCTTTTGATGATTTTAGTCTCTTCTTTTCACTTTAGTCCATGAAAATATCTGGACATTTTAGTCCTAGTTTTAGTCTCATAAACTATTTTTTTTAATTTCGTTTAGTCAGCAAAAAAAAAGATACATTGACTAAAATGATGACGGAACGAATTAACACCGATTTTGTAGATGACAAACAACGGATCTCCTTCACTCTTTCCATCCCCCTGTCGCTTATATTATTACTATGTATGCCTCGACGCGCTCAAACCCTCTCCTAGGGCTAAGAACCGTCCCTCGCCCCGTGTGAGCGCTCCCTCGCTAATGTTCAGCAGATTGTCCCGTGCGTTTGTCTTGGCACGCGCCGCGACCAGGCTCCCGAGCCCCATTGACTATAGCGCAGTATGTTTCAGATTTGGCAGGTTTCCCCCGGTGCTTCTTCAACGGTTATCTATAGACACTGTTTGGAAGTGCTAAGCAAGAGCTCCATAATCCGTGGGCTCTTCAGATACTTACAGCGCAGCCCACTCGCGGTTTTGTCAGGACGAGGAGTTGCACAGTCCCTTTATTCACTTTGCCTTCGACATCTGGTAGCCATCGGGGGGGGGGAGGAGAGGGGACGGTATCGTAAAAAAACGCTGCTACCTTTTTAAACGCTTTAGCCACTGGGCGTGTGCACGGGCTAATGGCAGGGCAGGGCTGCAGCGCTTACGACAAATCAACCAAAATTGTAGCCACCGACTTGTTTATGGCATGTTTTATATCAACGCTGTCACGGTCGAAGCCGGTGTCTCCCAGACTTGACTGCGTCTTTGTGTGGCTGCCAACAATGTGGAGGGCGTTCATCAAATCCGGAGCGCGTGGAAGATGCAAGGGATGTTGGAAAAACGGTTGATAATACAAGACAGAAGGCGTGTAAAATGGTTCCCCTCGCCGAGTGATTCTGTCTTTTTGAAGTGCGATCTTTGTTTCCGAAGTGTCTGAGAGCAAATGGGGGAAATGGTCCCTCCGTACAAATATCCGGGCACTTTCTTTGATGATCAGCTAAAATTCGCTGTTCACACGTCCGCTCTCGTGAAGGGTTCGGCCTTTACCTAAATCAAATCCTTTCTCGGGTCAGTCCCGCACTTCGCTCGCAGTTCTGTGAAGCCTCGATCGAGAGCCGGTTGTGTTTTTTTCCGGCCTTTCACTCGGAGACAAACGCAGTCTCGGCAGAGTTCACGACGGGAGTTCAGCAAAGGGACTTGTCTGTTTTCTGTAAACAAACAACACAAATCCAGCCTCACCAGAGCATGTACTGAACGGTGCCTTCAGGGCGCTCGGCTTGGAATTCTTTTACTCCTACCTATCCATCTCCTGAACTTTGTGTTTTTATTATTAAAATGTTAGGTTGCTTTTCACTCGGGCGTGAGCTCCACTTGCCTGTACTTGTTTGTCTGTTGTTGTGTGGCTGCTTTATAAATGGCACTGTAAACTCAAACAAGGTGAGTATACTCAAAACGTAATCTATTTCAACGTAACTTTTAGATCGGTGAACTGAAAACGGCAAGGCAAGGCAAGTTTATTTGTAGAGCACAATTCATACACAAGGCAATTCAAAGTGCTTCACAGTTGCATAAAATTACAAGAAAACAGATCAAATCAATCATTAAAACATCAACATAAAAATTAATCAATTACAGTAAAAGGCAAGAGTGCAGATAAAATACTTTCAGTTTTCATCTGCTCGGGTAAAAAGAGCTGTTTTCAGCCTAGATTTGAACATTGTCAGAGTTGAGGCCTGTCTCACATCCTCATGAAGACTGTTCCAGATTTTAGCTGCATGAAACTGAAACGCAGCCTCAGCGTGTTTAGTCCTGACTCTGGGAACCACCAGGAGACCCCTCCCTGAAGTTCTCAGGGCCCGAGATGGTTCATACGGCTCTAACATGTCAGAGATGGACTTTGGTGCTAAACCATGAAACGACTTATACACGAGCAGAGCTGTTTTAAATTCTATTCTCTGAGTGACAGGAAGCCAGTGCAGAGACCGGAGCACTGGACTAATATGGTGGTATTTCCTGGTTCTTGTCAGGACTCGAGCAGCAGCGTTCTGGATGTTCTGCAGCTCTAACAGCTCGTTTAGAAAGGCCAGTGAGCAGCCGTTACAGTCGTCTAACCTGCATGGATGAGTGTCTCCAAGTCTGGTTTTGACACTATTCCTCTGATCTTAATGTTTTTCAGATGATAAAAAGCTGATGATGTGGCTGTTTAAGTTCAGGTCTGAGTCCATGATTACTCCTAGATTTCTAACCTGATTTTTTGGTTTTAGAGAGAGAGACTCAAGGTGACTGATAACACTTTGTCTTTGTGTCTGTGGCAAAGTGTTCACAGTTTATAAATGTTTTAATTAAACCGGGGCTGTTTTCACCGAGGGCCGCACATTGAAGTGTGTCTACGAGCAGTTTGAACCATTCCCCACACCTTTATTTAGGTCCCCCTGGTTTCCGAAAACAGAAACCAAGGTTTTAAGACACTGATTGAAGGTCGTAGGAACCCAGAGTGCCGAGGGTGCTGAGAGTGCTGCAGCACCCCCGCTGTATATGACGCGACACTTTGTCAACTAAATAATGCACTCTCAAGCGTAAGCATTGCTACAGGGTTTAACTTTCTACGGACTGACTTTCAACTGGAATCAGACACATTTTTCCACTTGATATTTATTAAAGTGTTTAACCTTACTTAGGCTACAGCCGCTCCTTGACATTCAGACACGTCACTTAAAGGCACGAAAGCGTCGCGATGTCATGACCTGAAAGATCCCCCGAGCTCAAACATTCATCCAATGGCCGCCATCGAAAAGCATTGGACGTTAGACGCGTTAAAAACAACTCTAACACCTGGTTTCTATTTTTTAAACACTTTCTACGGCTACGTATTCCTCCTGAGATAACGCTGGGTTCGTCACAATAAAAGAAACCAGGCTGGTTTTCGAAATAATGTATTTTTAAATCTCGTACTAATGAGGGTCTGACTGTTAGCATTGGAGCTACACGTCACGCAAGGGCCGAGTCTACAGTGAAGACCCCGCCCTGCTCTGCCATGATTTCCCCCTCGAACATAGTCATTGTGGTAAACGGGGAGGAGTGAGGAGGAGCTGTCTATTCTTTTTAACAGTCTATGCATTCAACCCCAAAAATAAGAGACTTTAATCCGAATGGGAATACAACTTCACTGGCCCTATGCAATTCGAATACAAATTGGAACATGCCTGAACATTTTTGCCGCTTTTGATTTCTTTCACGTCTTGCCCCTATAGTGGTATAAATAAATGTGTCTGAAACCTGAAACCCCTGGGACGTGACGTTGTTCGCATGCCGCCGGCTAAACGCAACGACTTGTACCTGTTTATATCAGTTATGTTCCCTTGCTGCCAGCGGAGGGCGCCCCAAGCAACGTAGTCTTTACTCGCCAAGTTTATTTTCCACACACACACGCACACACTTGGGTTTAAATTCTGAAAAGTCGATTATTTCTGCTGAGGTGTCCAAAGGCAGGTTCATAAGCCAAGATTGTGCATGTTACAGTACGTCAGCATTAACAACAATTAATGACCTCCTGTTTACAAACACCGAGCGGGTGCTGGACAACCACAATGCAGTCGTGACATCTGTTCCGGTACGTAAATCCCTATAAATAAATTCATATAATACTTTCAGATGGGGCTTTCTTTACTGCTGCCGTGGCTTTGTGCCCGGCGCACTCGGAGCCAGCTGGAGAGGACGAGTGCGTAGGTTGTGATTAAGTGCGCCGCCCGGAGCTGAGAGCAGGAGATAGCGCGGTCCAGATAAGCCCCGAACCGGAGCTGCTGTGTGCGAGATGGATCGAGATATTCTTCCCTGTTTTGTACACAGGAAGGCAGAGGGAGATGGAGGGGATTAGCGCAATCGCTCTGTCAATAACTGGATTTGGTTAAAGGGAGTAGAGAAATTTACCTATGATAATGTTCGCGGTAAGTACGGGGTCGACTTTGATCAAGGTCTTATTTTCAAAAGGCGCCTGAAAGGGAACACGCTCTATGTTAAGTTTGTTTTATAGGTTTATTAATGTCACAAAGTTGTTACCATAAAGTGTAAAAAATAGAGCTGGAATTTTGTGTAATTCAAACGTTGGAGTGATCCTTCATATTATTTCCTCCGTACTCAAGAACTCAAGCGGGTCGTCTCATGATCGGAAGGTCGGGGGTTCAAATCCCGCCTCCTGAAGGTGCATGTTGTCGTTGTGTCCTTGGGCAAGACACTTCACACTCCTTGCCTCCAGTGTCTGCGTACACTGGTGTATGAATGAGAGTGTGAACGGGTGACTGGATCCTTGCTGTAAAGCGCTTTGAGTGCCTAATGAAGGTAGAAAAGCGCTATATAAGTTGAGACCATTTACTTCAAAAGCAAGAATATAAAGTCCTCTTAAACAGCTTAGCTTTGGCATTGTGCAAATGCCAAAGCTACATTCAAAATACATACATTCAAAATACTGTTGTTTTTGCATACTGCCTGATGGGGGGAAAAAAAGCTCACACACTGTAATATTTCGTTGGACCGCACTTAGCTTTGATTACCGCATCAGCGCTCGTGCTTCACAGCAAGAAGGCCCCGGGTTCGATCTCTGGACTGGGCCTTTCTGTGTCGAGTTCGTTCGCGCCAACGGGAAACTAGTTTCATAGGTAGCTTACCACCACTGTGTTTCGACTGAATGAAGTACAAATACCCCTAGACCACTGCTTCTTAACTGGTGGATCGGGATCCGCATGTGGGTCGCGGGGAACATTTTGAGTCTTTCCCAGAAAACATTCTTACAAAATGTATCTGAACTAAAAAAGTATTGAAGCTCTACCTGAGAGTTAAAACGACTGTTGTTGGATTGTTTTGTGATATGTCAGCTTTTGAGACCTTTTCAATAGTCATTTCTTAGGAAGCTACAGTATTTTACATTAGATATTTTAAATTGTCTACTGTTTTGGGTTGCGGCTTGTCAGTTTATGGTGGGTCCAGATACACATAAACGTCCATTCCAATGAACCTCTGCCATGTCAAAAGATCCAACGTTGCGGGGATTCTTCTTGTGTTGATGATGGGAGAGTGTGACCACTGTGCAAAGCCTTCTGGATGAATCCTGGCCTCTTCATCTTGGAATAAGCCTGTGCCATCAGGGAAGATGAAATTCATGAATGGAATAACCTGGTCATTCAGTATGTTCATGTCAGCTGATGTTTTTGACACGGAAACGTCATCCCACGGTTAAAAGTCTTTTAAAATGATATTGTGTCGTCTTACCCAGGGCCACAACGATGTCCAGCGTGCATTAAGTTAGTAATACCCTTTTCTGCCCAATTGTTCTACAAATTTCCATATGACTGGTAGCTTTCAGCACCACGGAAAAGAACACCCTTTCCCACCGCCCAAGAAGCCGGCCCCGTTTATTTTGATACCGTTTTCATTTCCGTCCATTTTCCATTATAACCCCACTCAAGGATAGAGAGAGCTGTAGATTTTGGAAAGTGTCTGCGAACATTCAAAACATCCCCGGCTATTCACAACACTACCTGTTCCAACCGACCCTCTTATGCAACGCAGGGTAAACAGTCTTTGGCTGATGTGGCTTGGAGGCATTACGTATTCAGGAAGCCGTCGATGGGATCTTCGCTTTGAGAGGAATGGGTAATAGGAGGATGTGTTTGTGTGGTTTATGCTTTTATCAATGTTTAATCCGAGCACAATCGGACACCGGTGTGAAGAGCGGATCTTAAAACGCCGCCAGTAGCCTCTTAAAATGTGTTCCATGATGCTGTAAGTGTATTTGATCGGTTTCTGGACAACTGACCTTGACATTTTAAGTGCAACCTTTGAGGGTTTACTTGCTTGCTTGCTTACTTACTAGCTGGGCAAACCGAGCTCTCGGGCAACATTTGGCCTTAGCTGTTTTAATCAGCCCACACAGTATTAAAAGTCACAATGTTAACATTTCACCCCATAAATGGAATAATACAAACACTTCTTTTATAACAGATATTTTTATCTTTAGACACTTAACATGCCTTGTCTGTGTAAGCTCTCAGTCGTACAGGAGGTGTCCATCTTCAATGAAGGTACTTGATTCAACTACTGAGTACAGAAGGTGAATCAAGTACCTTCGTTGAAGATTAACATGCCTTGCTTATTTATGAATTAGTGGTGGAGGAAGAGGACTGTACATACCGCAGAATGGCCGCCACACTTGTCACCTCTGAGTGAAGCCGTTCGAATGAAGATGCAGGGAGACAGACTGAATGTGCAAAGATTACACAATCTAGGTGTGTTTCTTTTTTGTGCAAGAACAACATTGTAACATTTCAAATCAAGTTCAGTTCAACCAAATATGGGTCTCTGCGCACATTTGGCTGTCCGACGGAGTAAAACCTGTTATTTCAGCCTCCATTTTCCGTTCCAAGTGCCGAGTATTGGAGCCGGTTTATTTTTCTGTCCACCGCGCTGAGGCTCCATTGTTCATTAAGACCTATTCACACCATTTCTCACCCATTCAGAGCAATGTGAATTGGAAAGTCTACTTTTGTGCAGCGGCGTCGCCGTCAGTGCGCTCCATTTCCTGAAAATTGGCGGCTCAAACTCTTTTTGGAAAATATTGGCCGTTTATTCACTGACTGGAAGTAGCAAATATGTGATGAGTCAAAGTTTTTTTTCCTGAACCACACTTGAAGATGGACTAAACTAGTATCAGCTGAGATTGTGATCCCACCACAGCAAGCAGAATTCCTCTATTCATCGTCCACGGGGAGTTGTTTTGTACTGGAGGCAATCACTGTGGTTACGTGGTGAAGGGAAAGTCGAATATCTCACCTATTCAGACCAGAACAGGATCGCCCAAACCCATGTAAACCCAATTCCATTGGAGAGGGCGACGCGATCCAACTTTCCCCAGAGCTGATCGACGACCTGCCTGGGCCGATTACAGTCAGACTAGAGCTGCATTTGACCGCTTCGTCGTGTCAAATTGGACTGGATTGGGTTTAAGTAACTGCTGTCCCCACCCCGGGAACCAACTGTCGAGCTGTCAAAAAAACGTCAACATATTGTCAGAAAATATCCTGTTAGCTGCTTTTAATGGACTACTGCCTTTGTTCAACGAGGATGAGAGCAGAGCTAACGTTTGTGAGCGCTGAGAATGTGTGTTGGGCCATGAGACACAGCTCAGATTAGCTTCTATCGATCACAAGAAATAAAAAAATAAACACCAATGAAGTCAGTAAAACCACCAGCTACGTATACAGTGTGCATTTGAGCTGTTTTTGTTGAATTTATAGTTTTTTACACAATTGTCTTCCACAAAGCCTATCATGCCATAGTGTCATATATAACGTTAGCCGCCGAGTGCTAATCAGCCTCTTTATTAGTCTCTTAGGTGGATTTGAGCTTAATCACTGGGTGTTTAGTTCAAGATCAGTAGAACATCACAGTTAACTCCAAAACAGCAGCGAGGTCTGAAAGCACCTTGGGCTAAAAGTGGCTAATTGGGCTAGCTCTTTGCTAAAAACAACATAGCAGCCAAAGGTGAACCGTAAATGGTGAGAGCCTTCAACCCCCTGCCCCCTGCTGGCCGGGAGTTGCACAGTGCTGTCATGTAGACTGTGACAAGACTGGTTTGACCATATGAGTCAATTCTTTAGCCTAATCGGATTAGACTTCACATGTAAACGTAGTGAATTAGTTTTTTCCATTGTAGACAAAGGTTCTTAAGCCATCATGTGTTGGACGTTTTTCCTCGCTTGTTTTGAGAATATATTCATCATTAATGCTGCTGAGCTTCTTGACTTAAGTTGGATTCACACCAATCAAACTTCTGTAACTGCTCAGGTTTTCTATCATCTACATCCGTCTCCGTGAAATGTTTCAAGCACACGTCTAGCTGCGAGTTGTCGACAAAAGGCCTTGGCCGCCGTTCAAACGCTGTGTGGTGGAGCATGTGTGTTGTGTTCTCAGAGTGTCCCTTCGCCTTTTTATTTATTTTTCTGTCATAAAGAAGTACATACATTTATCCGGATAGTTGATGAAACAGTACATCAAGCGTGACACAGCAAAATGAGCGCAAGGGAGACCAATTTAGAGAGTCCAACAACTCAAACACACATTAGAAATCCAGCTGTTTCGCTCCCAGCCGGTCGTGACAGTGCTCCTTGTGCAGCGACGAGAGGCGCTGACTGGACAAACGTGATCCTTCGAGACTGGCTTCACCGAGCTCCACAGACAATCATCTACGCCCGAGGTATTCAGACCAAACACACATTATCAATGGGGTTTGGCACACTATCCCAAACCTTTCCCATCAAGTACCACCAGAAAAAGACGGGATCTTCCAAGCACGGGCCTTGATTGAGATGAAATGAACTAAACTGGATCTAAATCGAGTCTAAAAAAGACTTAGCATGGATGCAATATGCATTTTTCAAAGCATATTGACACAAGAGCTTACAGCCTACATACAGTATATGCCAGTGTGATACCTAATTTGAAAGCGAGTGAAACTCAACCTACATCACATTTACCGTACCTAACCCCTGAACCCTGATCGGAGGGACGGCAAGTAAAAACCTAAACTGGGTGTAAACCGTATCTAAACCAGAAAAGCACCTCAAGCAAATCCATTACTAAGGCATATATGGAACTGTCTCTAATTAAAATTGATGTCCATCCATGCATCCATTTTCTTCCGCTTTATCCGGGGCCGGGTCGCGGGGGCAGCAGTCTCAGCAGAGATGCCCAGACTTCCCGATCCACGCACACCTCGTCCAGCTGTTCTGGGGGGACCCCGAGGCGATACCAGGCCAGCTCGGAGACATAGTCCCACCAGCGTGTCCTGGGCCTTCCACGAGGCCTCCTCCCAATAGGACATGCCTGGAGCACCTCCCGAGGGAGGCGACCAGGAGGCATCTGAAACAGATGCCCTAGCCACCTCAGCTGGCTCCTTTCGACATGAAGGAGCAGCGACTCTACTCCGAGCTCCTGCCGGGTAACTGAGCTCCTCACCCGATCTCGGAGGGTGCGCCCAGCCACCCTGCGAAGGAAACTCATTTCGCGATCTTGTCCTTTCGGTCATTGCCCAGATCTCATGACCATAGATGAGGGTGGGAACGTAGATCGAGCTTTGCCTCAGACTCGGCTCCCTCTTCACCACAACGGTCCGATACAGCGACCGCATCACTGCTGACGCAGTTTGATGTAAAGTCTAAAATTGCAGATGACACTGACCAACGGTGGTTGACGTACCACATTTTGATGACCAATGCCTTAGAAACATTCAAAAGACTGAACAAAGCACTAAACTTGTCTTATGGGAGGGTTGCTGGTTCTCTCCCGAGCGCATACTGCCTAAAACAGAATCCAAAGGCCCAACAAGAAGTGCCCCAAAGGCTGCATTAGACCCACACACACTATAGTTTGGAAAACCCAGCTTTCCCCGCTCTTTTATTCTGTTCTTGACCCAAATCTAGGCGCGTTGCTGCCTCGGGAGTATCTTATCTCTCGCTGTATCTCGGCCTATTGTGCCCGTGTTGTAATACGCCCAGTGAAACTCCTGATCACTTATCTCCTCAATCCTCGGTCAGCGCCAAAATAAAAGGCCCTAATGACGCGACGATTGGATTCGGACAAGCCTGGACAAAAGGAAGTGGAGATAACGCCCGAGTTCTGATTAGCCATCTACCGGGAGCGAACCGTAATGAGATTGCCTCGCTATGAGTTGATTAGGCTGTCATATTGATAAAAACTAATTGGGTTTTCCATAAGCCCCAGGAGGAGTGGTGGAGGTACAGAGTCGCTGGGCAAAATGATTACGAAGAGCAAACAGTATTCTCTCGAGCTGCCCAGATAGTCTAGACAAAGTGAAATGTTCAGAAGCCACATAATGACCTGGGAAACTTGGAAATGGACTTGGCGGTTTCGGTGCTTTGTGTTGGAAGAAGTTTGCAACAGTCAAAGTAAAAGGAGAAAAAATAGCCATCTGTACAAAGACATTCTGGCAAAACAGTGATCATAAACTTACTAATTAATGAAAGAGAATCGTAGGGTTCCGCTACGGCACAACACCCCCAGACTGAGATTACAAGACTTGACTTTTGCACAAACCTCAGCAATTTTACCATTCACTAGAAAACATGTAACTGTGTCATTCTTGTAGCCTGACCAGACAGAATACAGGCTTCATCAAAGATCAATTCATACCTGTGATGGAACAAACATCTATACGGTTAAAGCAACGCCCTGGCAGGAACAAAATCCGGAAATAACATCATATCTAAGAAATACTCTTGAGAAATCACATAGACAGTTGAGGAATAAACACAAAAGTCATTTCAACATTAACATTCAGTTATACTTTGGAACAATATTATGAAAAAGGTTACTTTTTGAAGAATGAAATCTGCAAAACACGATGAAAGAGGTTTAATCATCTTTGACTTCGAGTCAAATGAAAGTCAGTAAAAATACTTTGATCCAACGCCACAAAAAGTCTCCCCCTCAGAATACTCCCTCTTCAACAGACCGACCCCCCACCTGCAGGATGAAACATATCTTCCTTTCTGTTTCGTGATGTCACCTCCACCCCGTCTGAAGTGTTTTTGATTAGCTGCTCTTTAAGGACCAGGGCACATGCCGTGGATCGGAAGGAAGTGACTTCTTAGACGCTCAAAAGGCAAAGTACGGTTCCTACGCTTTGGGGAAACCGGCGGAGAGAGCGCAGCCTTTTTTTAACTGCTCTCTGAAATTAACTAGAGGCCAAAGATTCGGCTCCGAGGAAAGAGCCAGAAATCCCATCCCCCGATGACTAATACCCCGACTTTAACCAGTCGGGTGTAACGCGATAACCGCTCGCCGCAGATGGTCCGGTCTCCTCAAAGTGTCGGGAATATGGACGTTAACCTCATCACGAGCGTAATCCGAGCTGACAATGGCAGCTGTTTATTACATCACTCGGACGGACAGGCCCGGCAGACGTGTTCGCCCAGAGCCCGGAGGGGGGTGAGGCAATTATTGGTACGAAGGAAGGGGGTCGCCATCATGGGTTAAACCGCAGGGGTAAAGCGTCATAGGATGTTCCTAACCAGACGGATTTTGTTCCATGAAGCAAAGTTGTCCAAATGCAACACAATACTTCGCGCTAACGGCTAAAAATGTGCTGCTAATTCCCCTCGCTGGCAACAGGAGGCTATACGATTAGAGCTGTCAATGCTAACGGCAGCAAAGGCGGGAGCTAATTAGTTCTTTTAGTGCGTTAATGTTGTACACTCATCAAAACTAATGGCCTTTTCCCGCAGATAGAACAGTTTTCGCGGCGGCGGCGGCGGCAGACTTATCGGGCATAGGCGAGTCAATCACAATAAAAAGCCAGGACTCATTAGGGGACGGGGGGGGGGGGGGGGGGGATTGTCAAATAAATTCGCGGGAGGTTGTTCAAACAGCGCTCGGTAAAGGGGTGACGTGTGCCAAGTTCGGGAATCGTCTGTTCAAGAGAAAAATCCATCTCCCGGATGCCGCGTGTTTGCTTGAACGATAAGAAAATTAAACCAAAAGTGATTAAAGTTGTGACGCTCTTGTCAAAACCTTGAACACAAACCCGGGTTTTCACGCAGTTTCCAAAACCTCATTCTAAAAGTAAAGTTAATTTAAAATTTGTCCATCAGGAACCTTGAGCACTGAACAGATTTGCAGTAATAAAATACCACGGTGTGGGAAGAAATTCAAGTAAGATACAACAGAGACTAGTACCAGTAATAGTAATGGTACCAGTTCTACCAGTAACACCATGTTATTGTAGAAACGGTTACTGATGAAGCTCAGATGAGAAGTGAAACATCTTTCAGAAAACAACCCAACTACTTGAAAATCTATACTGCCCGACCACAAAAAAGGGTCAGACTCTGATATATTGCTTTGCTCACAGCACACATCCGCTGTGGCTTTGTTCCATTAAGCTTCTACAATGTCCAAAGATCCAGTGTTACATTAATTTTTCGCGAAGTTCTTCTATTGATGATGGGAGAGTGTGACCGCTGCGCAAAGTCTTCTCCAGCACACCCCAAAGACTCTCAATGAGCCCGATGAATCCTGCCATCAAGAAAGAAGAAATCCAGTGATGGAATAACCTGGTCATTCAGGATGTTCAGGTCGTCAGAGCTGATCTCATTCTTCGGGCTCATTGTGGAACCTAGACCTGACCAGCTGCAGCAGCTCCAGATCCGAACAGTTAGTTACCTCCAGGTAGACACTAATATACAATATGTTTGTACAGCACATGTCACAAAGACTACATAAACAAGTGGAATAACACAAACAACACACAAACCGCAATGGAGGAGAAATGGGGGGGGAACAAACTTGAAAAAAAAAAATGAAAAAAAGTCTGAACAGTATGTTTTAAGAAGGGCTTTCCACTTAGGTAGTAGTGATGATTTTTTCTATTCCCAAACTTCCATTTGGATATTTTTGACCAACAGGTCTAACAATAAAACCTTCTGTATTAAACGGCTAATCTTTGCGGCAAACTTGAGGAACCCAAATGGCTATAATTGTCGAAACATATTCAAATCCTCGACTTAGACGGAGCAGATTTGTCCCTCCAGCATAAAACCTGTACTTGAGTCCAACTAAATGAATTTGCGTTTCTCTCCTGCCCTCCCTGTAACGGGACCCACCAGGCAGAGCGCTCAGGCTGACATATCTTCATTCATTCGCACACACAGGGGGGCTGGCATCGGTCCATATTGACGTTGGCAAAGTCTTTTAGCTGATAGCGCCTTATCTGCCCAAACGGGTGAAGGAGCCCATAGTCACCTCATTAACGGTCTTAAAAGAGCTCCCGAGCCGCACACACCGGCTCCAATTATCAAATGCTTATGGAGTTGCAGGAGAGTTTGACTTTTCTAAAAGAGCTGGATCTTCTTCAAATGTTATTTTTATTTTATTTTTTCTATGCAACTTTACACAAACACTAGAAAACTGCACACCAGCAGAGAAGAAACCAGAAGTGCAATAAAAATGACTTAATGAGGTAAACAAAATGAGATAAGGCATTTGTAGCCGCTCTTCAGTAATTGCAGTATGAAGTTTATGAGCAAATTAATCAACGTGGGTCCTTCTGAGCGAATCAGTTTTCAGACAGGAGTTTTCTTTCTGGCCCATTTAACTCGAAACATAAAAAAGAGCCAGTGTTTTGAACAAATCTGTTGAACGAAAGCTCCCTTTTAAAGAGACACAAATACTGTGTCGCTTCATTCACACAGGTTTAATTTATCCTGATTCTGTCACGATCCTGAGGAATAATAATCGGTTCAGTTTTTGTTCAGCCTCGTCTGTCACTTATTTACTCACGCAGACCATAGACATATTATTATTAGACCGTCATTCCTCACTCCCCCCCGTTTACCACGCTCGAGGGAGAACACATGGCGGGTTTACAGACAGTCATGTTCCTACAAAGGGCATAAGGGCGGGATCTAGACTCGGCCCTCGCGGGATGTGTCGTTCGGTCATAGCCGCTCCAATGCTAACAGTCCAGCCCTCATTAGTGTATGAGATTTCTAAAATGTTCCTTATGAAAACCAGCCTGCTTTCTTTAATTGTAACTAACCCAACGTTATCACAGGAGGAAAATCGCGCTGGAGAAAGGTCAGGAAAATCAGAAACCAGGCTTTAAACTTGTTTTTAACGTGTCTAAAGTGCAATGCATTCCAATGGTGGACTAGCGGATATACGGAGGTACTGCAGCAATGGCGGCCCCTAGTGTCGTCGTCCCAAAGCAGAGCAGCCAGCGGCCATTGACACAGACACTCCTGCGTCATCTCCCCTGGACTGCACCAACTTAACACTGCTCTGAGTCAGTTCAGCGTCCAATGGCTTCTTCCTGCTTCAGCACTAAATGCAAAGCATAATGTGAACGTTCTTTCTGATTTCAACACCTCAGTCATTAAAGGGACTATACGGAGTTTAAATATGTTTAAATGAAGTGTTTTCCTCCCCCTTCATGTTCCAGCCATGTCCTAATGTGTAGAATGAGCTTAAAAAGGTGTTACTTCAGGTCTGAAGTGCCGTCATGCAGGAGCTTAATATAGAGACTGCAGTTATGCACAAGGCCTGAGGTGGCAGTAGTGAGCATAAAAAGTGCCAAGTTGTTCAAACTTGCATCTAGTCCCTTTAATTGATCGATTTACATTACAAAAAAGCGTTTGTGTAACTTTATTTATGTCTAAAACAGCCGCCCATCTCCAGTTAAAGCCTGTGGGCCTGTAATAGTACAACTGCGAGTCTATCATTAATAGAAACGTCCCGACTCTCCCAATTACCCAGCATGCCTTTGGTTCAGTCGGTGGTTTGGTGCAGTTAATGGCCTTCCTTTTTCTTGTCATTCAAGAAAAAAAATGTAATATCCAGAGTTGGATATTACTCGGTGATGGAGCGGCGGCCAGCTGTGCGTCCTGACGTGTGTAGGCTTCAAAGCCGGCTACGTGCAGTCTAACAGAAGAGGAGCTAGCGTGGTAAAAGTCCGGTTAATTACATGTTAGTTTGAAGTCTTCTGCCTCACGTGAAAGCGCTTTGTGACCATGTCTTTGAAAGGCGCTATATAAATAAATAAATCAAGCTTTTCTTCCTCTTCTGTATAATTTATTTAAACTTTATTAAAACTGGCTCTTGAGCAGACGATGAAAATACTTGTCCGTGGGCTGTACAATAATGGAAATAAAGTGCGTCGGGCGCTCGCAAGCGTCAATAAATTGGTTTGCTTGGTCGGGACGGTGCGTGTTAATGAACATACGTGGGTCTCATGCATGTAAACGCGCCACACCGGATTGTAGCCCTGGCCTAGTTTCCATCCGAATCTCTCGTTTGAGCAGCGAGGCATGTATTATTTTATGTAGTGACGCTAATACGACTCCCTTTTACAATTTTATTTTATATGTAGAAAAAACAATAGACAATCAGAGGCACATCATTATGGAATACTGTACCGGAGCACGTACGAAACCGCGGGACCGTCCTAACATTTAAAGGGGTCCTTGAAAATTGGTTGAAATCCAGACAGTCATGCTCCCATTAATGCACTTATGCGTCTCCTTGGACTTTCTCTTCATTCCTGTTGTGCTATTGCTTAACTAATGTCGTCTTATTGTGTGTGTTTGTTTTTTTTCTACCAGCCTTAGGACAATGGATGCAATTTAGCTTTTGTGCTTATTCCAGCATATTTATGTGGAAGCTGACACATTGATTAATATGTACCGTCCTACTTCAAATAGATAAATAATTTAAAAAATACAATGCGGAAAACATGTAACCGTGTTTTCCGCTGCTAAAAGTGGAAAGCGGAAGTTTCATAACCAAAAATAGAGGACAAAAACAAATCTAGTAATGCAGTAACAACATACTGTGGGAAATCTGAAACACCGGTGTGTTTTCAAGAGGGATTTAAACGCTGAGCCCGTCTACTCCCCGGAGGCAAAGTGTTCCACAGCTTTGGGGCGGCGACAGAAAAAGCACGGTCCCCACTACGTCGTTCGCGTATTAGACCTATTGCAGGTCAATTATATTCAATCTATTCAACCTCTGAAACAAACCGTTACTTAAATGTTTTTCTTCGACTGCCTAAACATTCTAATCTGTATTTCACGGAGTTTGTTGCATCACAGAAAGAATCCGGAACAGTCCTTTGCAATTTTCAGGCGCAAAAACTCACATCTGAAAGGGTTTCTGCACTCAAACCGCGTTCATTATGGCGGCATGATTTGTTAGCATGCCACTGACAAAAAATGAAAACTTATGTCCACCTTTTGAGAGCCGACCGAAAGAGAAGACTTATGAAGTATGAGCTGCTGAACTTAAAGCAGAACTAAGTAACTTGTTTACCTTAATAAATCCTTTTCACTCTGTGGGTAATACAAGTGTGAATGGGATGATTCAATCACTCAAAGCTTTATTTATATAGCGCTTTTCATACAAAGTTGTAGGGCAAAGTGCTTTACAGATTAAAAACAATTTTCGTGGGGGGGTCTTTCATCTCCCCCTGGTGTCTCTGGCCAGAAAACCACAATTTCAAGTTTGAGTGACACAAATGATCTCCATTGTGTAACTGGATGAACATTATCCCTCTCTCCCTTTGTCTTTTCTGTCAGCGTAGTATTTACTCTCACGGACAATAGGTTGCGTTCACGTTATAGAATTCTATTTCCGTTGGAGGGCAGGTGTCAATTTAACTCTATGGGAGAGAAACAGTTTTTGAAAGAAATTTCCAAAAAGAAAACGTCCAAATGTTTTCTCTGATCATCACGTGACAGTGATCGGATTCACAAACCTGACATGTGGATGTTATGGCTGAAAGTCCTTTCTACTGGCCAACATCAAGCACTTGTTATTGAATATTGTCTCCACTTCTGGACGCCTTTGTGAAGAAATAATTAGACATAGGTTCATATGTGCTGGAAGATATGACTTTGAACTTTGTGACAGCTTTTGTTTCATGTGAATTGGCCTCAGGAATTACAGAGAAATTAGCAACGATTTAAGACTAGAAATCTGCATTTTGAGCGTTACTATGGTTACAGCCATTGAATTTTCAGTTGACCTCCACCTCAATGTTAAACTATAGGATCTTTAGAATGTTGTGATGTCACGTGAACGCCACCTATTAATGAGTAAAAAAACACAACATGCCACGACACCTGCAGTTGCGCTTATGGCCTCTAGGGGCATGAGTTACTTAGTAAAGCAGTACTAAGTAACACTTGCCCCTAGAGGCCATAAGCGCAACTGCAGGTGTTGTAACAAGTTAGGATTTTCTTAAAGGTCCTATATCATGCAAAATCGACTTTTTGGAGCTTTTAACCATGTTGTTATGCTATTTCCTTATCAAAAACACCCCCAGAGTGGTTTCTGGATTCATTCACGCAGTTCTCAGTAATCCTCCTGAATCCTGCTCTCTGAGCAGCTGCTCCGCCCTCTCCTGGAAAACGACTGGCATGTTCAGTTGTGTCGTCACAGCGGAACGGAAGTGCTCCACGTCTGTAATCTAATGCCTTACGGCCTGATTTTTATTTGTAAAACAGTTTTTTTCATGATTTCTGTCGTAATAAAAAATAAATAAAAATAAAAAAAGGAAAAAAAAAATGAAAAAAAAGGAAGTGCCTGACGCTGCGCTGCCCCTGTACCGAAAACAAACGCTCCTCCTGAGCGTCCGAACGGTCTGAACAGATGGTCATGTCATGTTGCACCGAAAGTTGTGAAGGAGCTTTTTCTAACCTACTCTGGAGTCTGGACACCTGTTCTTTTTTTCTTACCTCACGATAATGTCACGGAGAAAACCGCGTTTGGCTGCGAGGACTGGACTTTATTCAACCTTCCTAAAGAAGAGGCCATAGAAGTTGGACTTTCCCTCCGGGATTCAGCGACTATCAGCCAAAATAGTGTTTGTCTGAGCCTGTCGCTGATGGATGCTGATGAACCTCGGCCAGAATCAAAGTGGATTAACTTTTATAACCAGCGCAAGTCCCATACTGGAAACATCAGAGTGGTGAGTCGATCAAACTGCATGTTAGCGTGTGTGTTAGCCATTTAGCCATGAAGCTGTGTTGCATGTTAACTCCTTATAACAGCATCATGAAATAACTTCACTTTCTGCTGTGATATATTTTCTACTACTGCTAAAGTTGTATGAGCGGCGAGAGGGGGCGGAGTTAACTAAATCCAAGCCTTTTGTCTTCCGGGTTGGAAAAATACCTCCAGAAAATACTAATATTTATCACAAAAATGAGTGCTCCGTAGTGGTAGAGGTACAATATATCATATAAAGGCCTATACTTTACTTTGGAATGGCTTAAAATAGCATGATACAGGTCCTTTAAATTAAATGTAAAGTGGCGCTAGCCCGCAGTTAGCTTTGCGCGTTAGCCTGTTAGCTTCTTCTTTGTGGTTCCATTAGTGTGTATTGGTGGCTCCGACCCGGTGGCAGGCAAGTTGCAAGCATGGTTTTCTGGCCAGAGAAACCAGGGGACCCCCCAGTCATCCCATTAACACTTGTATTACCCCCAGAGGGACTACAGAAAGGATTTATTAAGGTAAACACGTTACCTAGTTCTGCTTTAAACAAGGTGCACATGCAACGACGACAGGTTCTAATCATACTGAGGCTCCTTCAGCCTTCGTTGGCAAACTTTACACAATGTTTCGCCAGCTCGTTTGGGAAGGAGTTTGCCAGAACAGCGTGGACTGAAAGCGCATTTGTTCAAGAATTGGGCCATTAGTTCCAGTGGTTGGATAATTGCGGCGTGCGGATTGGAGAAAAAGCAATCGTCGCGAGGAAAATTTAGAATCCTAAGGCAGGACTGATTGCTCTAACTTAATATTTGCAATACGAAATCTCTGTAGCTTTTCTTTTTAGCTGGTGGCTTTAAATGAATTAGCATTGAAATGATGTAAACATACTACAAAATTATTGGATATTTATATATTTCCCGGTCTTGAAAATTAAGGCAATACCAATAACGTATTATCCAACGTTATTGGTATAATTGTAAAACTGAAAACATCCCCGAGCACATTCATGACACATCCAGCTTCAGCCAGACAGGGGGGTTGTGTAAAAAATTCAGCGATTTTTGGAAAAGGCGAGTAACACATGAATGATTAAACGGGTCTATTCTGCAAACCGCCAACAACCGGCAAATGTAGGTCAGCCACGGGTACGCGGAATATCTGACGAACACAGATATCTCTCACACGTATTGATACAGACTTTGGCGGAGACGCTCAGAGACGCGTCAATCACAATGCACTTGTGTTTTGTAAAAGTTGCGCTCGGTCAAACTTCCTGTGACTGTGGCAAGTCGGAGAAATGATTGATCTCAGCCGTTCCCAAAGTCGGGAGCGCCATCCGGAGACGGAACCCAAGCAACGATGGTCATGTGGTCCATTCAAAGGAAAAGCTTAAATATGCGATAAATACCAGATTTGAGCTGCTCATTGTTTGTAAATATGAATTTTTTCAGTGTACTTGTAGACAAACTTTGGGGGGGCCCGCTGCAGTTCCTCTGAGGCCCACCAGGGGACTTTGACAAGCACTGGTTTCTATAGTTCAGTGATTCCCCCTAAAGTTCTTCAATAAAACGAACTCTTTGAAAAAATGTAGACACCGTAGACGGGAAAACTAGAATATCGTTCAAACGTTCATTTATTTCTGTAATTCAACTTAAAATGTGAAACTAATGTATCATTACATGCAAAGTGACATATGTTAAGTCTTTATTTGTTATAATGTTGATGATTATGGCTTAAGGTCCATTTTCAAAATATTCTAATTTTATAAGATTTTTAATTTGGGATTTTTAGAAGATGAGCCATAATAATCTAAATTGGGGCCGGGACTCGATAAAAATAAAAAAATCTAATTAATTTGAGGCTTTGTAATTAATTAATCGAAATTAATTGCATATAAATATTTAAACTGAGAACAGTGAGAAGTAAGTTTTTTCATAAGATTTTTAGTATACCATTGAATAATGACTGAATACATAAGCTTAAAGAGGGGGTATTATGCTTTTTTCAGTCACATAGCACCAGTCTATAGCACTACAATGATGACGTAACCTTCTGTTGGTCTGTATATGCAGTAAATTAAAATAACTGCCTTGAAAAAATTGCTCTCTCAAAATGGCTGTACTGAACGTCTTGAAATAGGCCTCTGTCTCTTTAAGAAGCTTTCCGACACGCCCCCTTCAGCACACTACTGTGGCATTGAAACAACAACACTGTGCGGGGAGGGGGCTCTGCTGAGCTGAGGAGCAGTGGTTGGTGGCTTGGCTGGTGACGAAAGGTCCAGAGGCGTCTCCAGGAGGTGGGGGCGTTCCTAGGAGGACTGAGGCATAGCTACACCTAAAATGGCCGCCGTCTAAGTTTTTACTGATTACTCAAAAATATGTGAATGAGCCGAGGCCACACTCCAGGCATGTGTTTAATGAGGGAACGACATAATAACATGATATAAAGCTTGAAGAAGTCGATTTTACATAATACCCCCCCTTTAAGCAACAAAATATTGTTTATTTTTGTTCCACCAAGTCCAACAGACCAGTGCCATATATATATATTGCCATTAATTGTGCGTCTGCAGGAAAAAAGGTGTGAATTATTATAATAAAGGGGCCCACTTGGCACCGTTGGATCTATAATCTGTTTGCTCCTGTACTAATACAGTATATTTCTTGATGTAATGTTGATACAATTGACCCAAACTATTGAAGTGTTCTATTTGAAATGGACACGTTTGAAAACACACTGGAAGACGTGGCTCGCAGAAGTGACAACAACAAACAAACGGACAAGCCTTTTAAAATAATTGCTCCTATTCATTTTCAAAGCAGGCATTTTCATCTAAAAGTACGGAAGGTTGAATCGATAGGATCCATTAGCCCGGAGGCGGGGGACGCAGCGTGACAAGGTGAACTCCCTGATGTGACGGGACAAAGGCGTCCGCCCGAGGGCCATTATTACGGCTCCAGTCACTGTTGTCTTTTTGATCTTTCGGAATCGCTCAAAAGGACGGGAACACATTTAGATCCAGGTGGGGCTGTCAATCTCCCCCAAAAACACCAAGGTGGCCCCAAGGAGCGCGAGTCCCCGGGCTGAGCTATGCTGGAAGCCGTCGTCGTTTATGGCACAGTAATTATAGTAAATGCTCACGCTACACCAGTGAGTAATATTACTATAAAGTGCTAATTCGAGTAGGGCAAGGCGATATGGCCTAAACTCTATATCACGATATAAAAAAGAAATATCACGATACAGATATATTGCTAGATATATTTGACAACGGACAAATTACTTCAAAATCCCAGCCTTACGCCTATTGGGAAGATTATCCATCCATCCATCTTCTTCCACTTGTCCGTTGCCGGGTCGTGGGGGCAGCTGTTGGAGCTGCACCAGCCCCTATAGCGCCCCCTGCAGGTGGTGGGTCCACAGAAGGACGGCCTCATGGTTCTAACCGGACCTGTTGGTCTCTCATAAGGGGCTTCTGAACCGCGCTTTGTCTGACCCGTCACCTAGGACCTGTTTGCCCTGGGAGACCCTACCAGGGGCACGAAGCCCCCGACAACAGAGCTCCAGGATCATTGAGGTGCTTAAACTCCTCCACCACGTTAAGGTGAAGGTTCCAGGAGGGGATTGGGAAGATTAATTCAGTGATATTTCATTCATTTATTTTTTAACGGCATACCAATTTCCTCGCAAATATGATCTACTCAAGCAGTTTACATCCTTCATCTCATTTGACTTTTTAAGCAACTGTCCCCGTGTTCTACCGTCAGTGTTTATGCTGCTCTGATGGAGTGTAACATGAATTATATGGTTTCCACGACGATATAAAACATTACAACGATATCAAAATTATATCGCGATAACGATATGGCCCACCCCCAACTTCGAGCTAAACTCCGAAGAGAAAGATAAGGAAAATATGTGTGCTTTTTGTGTTTGCACATTCAGACATGAAACTAATGGAAGCTTTGGAGTTAAACATCAGAAAGTCACACGTGGACCTTTTTCCAAGTTTTTCGCTCCTCCAAAGCTAATTGACCCCGACTCCTCCACTTCCCCCGCACACGTTTCCCGTCACCCAGAGGTCGCAATGTAGCCTCAGCCGCCGCCGCTAATCCCTTAAACCGACCGCCGTTGTAATTTCAACGGGCAAACAATGGCACGTCACGGATTTAACAGTCGAGAAAGTGTGGCCGCTCTGGCACGGCATCCTTCAGAAATCAAAGACCCCTTTTATCGCTCTAATAAGCTCTAATACTGGAAAGGGCCTTATCAGTCCGCGTTTGAAATTGCCGAAATGGTAGAAAACTTCAACAACAACAAAAAAAAGCGAGATTATCGGAAAGGTCAGGCCGTTTACGTGCACTCGCGGGAGACGTTTTTAAAAGCTCTTCACTTCACCCCATCTGCCCCCGGGTGCATTTGAAGTCCCTTTAGAAATCCAACTGCCTTTGATATGCGCAAAACACAGAGGGCTGTTTTGCTTCATATGTTTGAGAAATCCTGTATTCTGCGGCAGTGTATTTATTTTTATTTAGAGGTCAAAGTCTCGCTTTACAAATAACCTTTTTCCACCACAGTGCTGGTTCTGAGCCCGTTCATAGACGGTACCTGTACTATTTTAGACCTCATTACGCTCAAATATAATGCCATAGGGGAACCACCACATGGCTGGTTCTGGGCTGGGTCCAGTTTTAGATCCAGTTCTTTTATTTTTTTCCCCACTGTTTCCAGCAATAATAATAATAATACTGCATCCGTTTTATATAGCGCTTTTCTGGACACTCAAAGACCCATTACATTGCACTATTCATTCACTCCATACTTGGTGGTGGTAAGCTACTATTGTAGCCACAGCTGCCCTGGGGTAGATTGACGGAAGCGAGGCAGCCAGTCTGCGCCGTCGGCCCCTCCGACCACCACCCACTCAATAGGTGGCGTTCACGTGACATCACAACCTTCTAAAGATCCTATAGTTTAACATTGAGGCGGAGCAACTGAAAATTCAATGGCTGTAACCATAGTAACGCTCAAAATGCAGATTTCTAGTCTTAAATCGTTGCTAATTTCTCTGTAATTCCTGAGGCCAATTCACATGAAACAAAAGCTGTCACAAAGTTCAAAGTCATATCTTCCAGCAGATATGAACATATGTCTAATTATTTCTTCACAAAGGCGTCCAGAAGTGGAGACAATATTCAATAACAAGTGCTTGATGTTGGCCAGTAGAAAGGACTTTCAGCCATAACATCCACATGTCAGGTTTGTGAATCCGATCACTGTCACATGATGATCAGAGAAAACATTTGGACATTTTCTTTTTGGAAATTTCTTTCAAAAACCGTTTCTCTCCCATAGAGTTGTACTGACACCTGCCCTCCCACTGAAATGGAATTCTATAACGTGAACGCAACCTATACATTCGCCCCAGGCTTCCTGATGTTCCCAAACGGTCTCCCATCCAAGTACTGACCAGGCCCTTCCTGCTTAGCTTCCTAGGTCTGACGGGATCGGGCGGTGTGGCCACGACTGGTCCAGAACCAGTTACAGCTGGACCAGGAAACGAGCAGCGGTGATGCGGCCGCGGGTTTAAAAGAATGAAAGTGTAGATAGCGCTAACATCCGTCAAATAGAGTCTCCTGTGAAGGAAAGCGTCTTCTTGCTTTGTGTTCTTTAGCTGAGATGCAGCAAAAACCAGAGGGAGCAGGACCAGCCCAGTCTTTAAAAAAAAGACATTTTAACGGCTGGCTATGAAAGGAGCGTCGACCAACTGATTAACAAACTAAAAAGAAATCTTATCTTTTTGTAAAACCAGCAAGAGTAGTAAGATGTTACTATCCGTGTTTAATGAAGTTTGGGACAGAGTGTTATGAATTGACGGTGTTACCATGGTAATCCGCCATGTTTGTGGGTTCTAGCAAACGTTTTCCATTGAAAACGATATAAAAAGTTGTGGAACAATTCTATTAGCGGCCGAGTCACTGCTGGTAAATCCATCTAACACCGCAGTGGCCAAAAGTGTTAATGTCAGCAATAACTCCAGGATTACATCACAATCCTGAATCTCTTATTTTGGTGCAAAACCAGGTCACTGGCACCGGCATTTTAGAAACCAGATTTGAAATGTTTTCCTGCTTGAAATTAAACAAGCACCAATCACATTTTACAACCGGGAGTCCTGAGTTCATACAAATGTAATTGTTTTTACTGCTGTTAAATTAGATTTTACTGCTCAGCCTGCTAAAAAAAAAAAATAACACTTGGAAGACTGAAGGTCCTTGTGTATAATTGGAGACCTTCACTTAAAGCAGTTCTAGGTCATTTATGCCCCTGGAGGCCATAAGCGCCACTGCAGGTGTCGTTTTTTTACTCATTAATCGTCCGTGAGAGTAAATACTACGCTGACAGAAAAGACAAAAGGGAGAGAGGGATATTGTTCATCCAATTACACAATGGCCGTAAATACTGTTTAAGTGGCGCTAGCCCGTTAGCCTGTTAGCTTCTTCTTCGTGATTCCATTAGAAGAAGAACTTTATTTATATAGCACAGACATGGTCACAAAGCGCTTTACATGAGAGCATTTACATTCACTCCATACTCGGTGGTGGTAAACTACGTTAGTAGCTTCAGTTTCCCCTGGGGGAGACTGACAGAAGCGCGTCGCGACTACACACATCTGCGCCAACAGTCCCTCTGACCAACACCATACATTCACACACACAACATTCATCCAGGCCTATTGTACATTAGTGTGTATTGCACCTTCAACCCAGTCAAGTTGCAATTGTGGTTTTCTGGCCAGAGACACCAGGGGGAGATGAAAGACGTTTAAGATAAACACGTTACTTAGCACCGCTTTAAGTTTCTTGTAGTGGAAGTTTTGAAAATGTTTCCTGTGTCTTGGAGAGGGTTTAATTGTCATGAGCTGTAGTTGCCAAACATCAGCAGAGGCCACTTGGTCTCCATTTGTAAGCACCGTGCAAAAGGAAAACATAACTTGAGTCTTTTATTCCCTGTTTCTTGTGAAAAGTCGAGCTTGAATTACTTTTACAACTCTTCCTTCTAACTTAAACATTTTCGACTTGTGAAAATCCACTTTCCGTTGTACTAATAATATTTTCCCTCTCTCTTCCTTGCATGTGCCGTGGACTTGGCTGACGTCCGCTCCAAAGGTAAGGCATCCTTCTCTTTTTGCGACTGCATTGGTGAATGGGGGCGTGAGGGGCTGCAACATCTGGAGATACTGAGCACATAAGTGGATTTGTTTTGGTCCAAGGGTCTCGCTAATGGTCGACGGAGACGCCTGCTGGGACCGCGAACTCGATCTATGACCTTTTTTAAGTTGCCCCCGTCTCGCGAGGCCATTTTAATGGGGTCAAGTTGTTGTTTTTTTGGACAAGGTTAGACAAATTAGGGGGGGGGGGGGGGGGAGTGCGGCAATAAGAGTGAGGCGAGAACGGGCGGGAGGTCAAAGCCGGTCGTCACGCTGCTAATTGCGGCCACACCGGATCGAGCGCCGGGACATCCTGCTTCTTTGGCACATTGGTCGTAATTAGATCGAGTGATCGAACGCGGCTGCTGTTGAAGAAACCTTGACACTTGTATGTGGTCCAATGTGGCCTGTGCCGATACCAAACCTAGCGTTTACGGGGCAGCGTCGGGTAACCCTAACCCCAATAAAAAGAGGCTGCAACCGTCTGACAAATCATTTTTAGTGCATTTAGCTTTGACTTTAGTGCAAAGTCGTCCGGGGCAGGAAAAGATCCAGCTCTTTTCACTATCGAGCTCCAGTTCGAACTGTTCAACCTTAAAGAGCCGTTCAAAAGAGCCGCCTGGTCATGAACGTCACGTCACTGATCGCTTGAATGGTTTATGACATACAGTATAGTCCCCTGCTATGTGGCGTTTACAGCGGGGTTTGCTTGGTGGAGGGCGGATTTTCTTCAGCGTCAAGGGTACTTACCCTCCAATTATAGCCCGAAGTAAAGCACAACTTTCAACAAATGCCCGTGTTGTACATCATACATGACTTAATGTTCTGTTAGGACATTTTAAAGGAATTGACAGTATTTTCCACATTTTTGAATACTTTAAAAGGCTGATTTGTGTGAAGTTACCCGGGCTTGACATTGCCTACCACTGATGCTCAGTATTTTGTAACACTGGATAGTTCAGCGTGACAGAAGGTGAAAAAGACGAGCAGATGGAAAACTCCAAACACTGAGATCGGCAAAGTGCCCCACATATGTGCCCAAACCTCTTATCCCGGCATTTTTGTACAATGTTCTTAACTTACTTTGATGTTTTCATGCACGTTATTTTTACCCTTGACCACACAGAGTCCCCATATGGCTGGATAAACATATACACACACATGTACATCACGCGCAGCGAGGCACATTCTCACCTTCCGAAGACCTCATAAATTTTACAAGCTTCCCCCACTTTTGTTTTCATCTTAAAAGTCCAAATGTGGATGTGATTAAGGCTCCCGGAGCGAGGGGTGGGGGCTTGGAACGGGTCCCGGGCCCCGCACTGCGCCTCCTAAACAGCCCGACTGCAGCTGCCGCGACTACTGTGTGTCAGAGGTGGGAGAGGTACACAAGGGAGAGGGAACTGTTGCTTCTATTTATGTTAACAGTGCTGGCAAAATCAAAATTAACTTTTACAATATATTGAATTGAAATCTCTTGGGAAAAAAATGGATCCAAAAATAGATCAACACTCATTTGCATTTTGTAAAATAAAGGGCGTGACAAAACCATTAAGAATAATATGTTCCAATTGCATGTATTCCTTGGAGCTGGAAACACACGCAGTAGTTTTAATCCCAGGTTTTATGCAGTAGTAGTAATAGAAGAGGAAGTAGCAGAATCGTCCTGGCCCGCGGTGCCACAGGAGGAGCGGACATGTTTGTTTGTGTTTGCCATGACCTGAGGAGGCAGCTCTTCTGTAAATAATCTGATGTAGCTGTACAGTTGTTTGCATTGTTGGACGAGGACCGGCTCAAGTGTCTGTTTAAGATTAAGCCATTTTATTCGGCTCGGTTTTTGTAAACTGCTTGGAAAGGGGAAAGAAGGAAAGGACCTTATTTGTGTATTTGTAATATTGTCAGAAATGCTCCCTGGGAAATGCACTCATAATGATTCTTCCGTGACCAACTTTTGGGCCCAGACCCACCAGTTAAGAACCCCTGGTTTAGTTTATTTGAGCCTGAATGGAGGCTCACCAGGAGTAGGCTGAAGCAAGGAACTATACACACCATTAGCCTACATGTTTTTAGTGGTTGGGAAAACCGAAGCCCCCTCCTGGAACCGCCACCTTAACGTGGTGGAGGGGTTTAAGCACCCGAATGATCCTGGGGGCTCTGTTGTCGGGGGGCTTTGTGCCCCTGGTAGGGTCTCCCAGGGCAAACGGGTCCTAGGTGACAGGTCAAAGAGCGGTTCAGAAGCCCCTTATGAGAGACCAACAGGCCCGGTTAGAACCATGAGGCCGTCCTCCTGTGGACCCACCACCTGCAGGGGGCGCCATAGGGGCTGGTGCAGCTCCAATAGCTGCCCCCACGCCCCGGCAACGGACAAGTGGAAGAAAATGGATGGATGGATGGAAAACCAAAGCACCCAGAGGAAACCTACGCAGACACGAGGAGAACATGGAAACTCCAGACAGAAAGGCCCCGTCCGACCTTCTAGCTATAAAGCCCGATCGCCACCGTGCCGCCAAACAGCGTCCTTGGCTGTAAAGCAAAAGGACACTCTTTGTTTGATGCATTTGGATGTTTGCCTACGGTTCATTTTTGTGTCTTATAAATCCATGTGGGCTGGACACCAATACACTTAGACTTTATAAACAGCAGTAGAACTAACTGTATGGTGTGACTCCAAGGATCCATAGGTTGGAGGATAGATTCTGGCTCTGTGCTTTGGTAAGACACCTTACCTATTGTTAAATATAGGAGGCGTATGGCACAGACCGCCATTGGCCTCTCTAAATCATCTACAACATCATTGACTGTGAGGAGTGAAGGATTAAGCTTTAAAGCGCAATAAGAGGTCGAGTTTTACTTCTTGTTGCAGTAGCACTAATTGTAGTCGTCTTAGCAACCCGCTCCTTCTCTTTTGGACTCACTCCAAACCTACTTTATGTTCCCGCTCCACTGGGATATATCAGACTTACCTGAACCCTGAGCTCCGCTGAATTCATCACGTTGTTCTCCCAGTCAGACAGACCCCGCGCGCCCCACATCAAGGCTATTTTAATCCTGCTTCCTCCACTCCCCGCAGCACGACTTGGAAATATGAAAAAAAACGAGCTGTGTTTTTGTTCCTTTCAACCCAAATTGCAAGGGGGAGCATGTTCGGTGTCACTCCTACAAGCTACGAAAATAAGTCGGCGATCTATCTTTATTTGTCCTGGTTCGAAACCGCGCACGATTTGAGGTCTCGCATGTGGAAAATGGAGTGGATTAATGTGCGGAATGGAAAACAAAAAGGGGGCGCCCGCGACAAATGTGCCGTGCTGATTGTGCTCGGAATATGTCTTTTAAATGATGAACAGGTGATGGAATTGTGGACATTTTTGCCAGAGCGGTGGGGTGCGGGAGGAGAATGGCTGGCCGGACTGAACCCATTGTGAACCTAAAATGGAGCGGCAAATTATGCGCTAAAACTGGCTGTTGTGTTTTAGGAGTGAGGGTAAGTGAAACATGTTGGACAGGGAAAGAAAAAACCTACAATAGCTGTATTATTATTACGACAGCAGAAAGGGCTCAGAGTGGAAGAGTGTCAGGTATTCACACAAATCTAGTTTTGAACGTGGTTGGGTTGTTGATCTGCGGAGCCTCTCGCAGCGCCCCCTCGCTGCTGAGGTGGGACGCGGTAATACAGTCATTTTTTTATTTCTTAAAAGATCCTGAACGAAAAGGGCCCATCTCACCGGAGAGAGTTGCTGGTCACGGAGACGTCTCCAAGACCAGTGGTGACTGTAAGGCGAGTCTCCGGGTAGTCTCTGTGAAAACGAACAGGTTCGATTTCAGGGAAGTCTCCGCGTAGTCTTCGAGAGGTCGCCGTGGTCTCCAGCAGCTGTGGCAATGTCCATCCATCCATCTTCTTCCACTTGAACCATAGCCTTGAACCCGTTACTTTAGCGATAGGGTTAGGTTGAGGGTTAAAGTCATTTTCTCCAATTATGTAAAGCGTTTTGACTGGAGCGATTACGTCCTCTCTTCCATTGTGTTGCCTCATTTGAAAGCCACGACCTTCTAGTTTCTGAAATAATAAGTAAGATCTTGTATCACATTTGCCGTCCCGAATCATAACCCTCTGGTCAGGCGAGGTTAACCTGGATTACTGCTAAGGCCAGGGTTAGGATGAGTCGCGTTGTCCATCCATGTTCTTCCACTTGTCCGTTGCCGGGTCGTGGGGGCAGCTGTTGGAGCCGCACCAGCCCCTATGGCGCCCCCTGCAGGTGGTGGGTCCACAGAAGGACGGCCTCATGGTTCTAACCGGGCCTGTTGGTCTCTCATAAGGGGCTTTGGAACCGCTCTTTGTCTGACCCGTCACCTAGGACCTGTTTGCCCTGGGAGACCCTACCAGGGGCCCGAAGGCTTTGACAACAGAGCGTTAAGGTGGCGGTTCCAGGAGGGGCGATGTTGTCCTCAACCTGTGAGATGTTACTGTGACGTCCCTGCGATGTCTCCGAGACCCGTCGGATTCCGAGGACGTTTGAAAGCGAGTAGAGGTTCTTAACAGTTAAATGAGAGTTTATGACGACACATGGTCAATACAGCGAAACCGTCAAATCGCTCAATGACGAAATGCACATTCACTAATTAAGCCCATGATCCGGTGCGGCCCGTTAAGCCGCGTGCAGGCTCGGAAAGCGGAGAGTGTGCAAAAACTGTCACAACACGGCGACTCGACGGCTCCCCGTTTCCGTGGCAACCGATTGAAAAGCGCGCGCAAAAAAAAAAAAAAAAACACCGCTCATCATCAGCATCATTTCATGGTTCAGCATCTTCCCTGACACCGGCGCACACAAAAACGAAATGAAAACGCTTTCACCTCCTCGACGCGCCGCCTACGCCTCCGTAACGGCGCTAATGAGGCGGACGGCGACTCACCGCGAGGTCTGGTGCCTGGACCCTCGGCTGATATCGGAAAACTCAGAACTTTCTCAAATTATTATTACTAGTTGTAGTACTAGTAACCTAAGCTTCTTTTGGGATACTTGTTTATAGGGTTGAAACAACTGGTGGATTTATCGACAGTACTGCACTGTTGAAATGCATTGGTTTTATATTGCATTATTCATTCACTTTTTAAAGTTAGGGTTTCGTACTTTGAAATTTCATAAATATCCGTCTGTGTCTCATCCAATAAGAATGCACATAATTAGCGCCAAGAGCCTCCAAGAAACATTCACTTTAAGTTTACTCCATCAACATGTCCTCAAGCGATGCCACTTTAGCATTATGTGATAAACAAATTTGAATTTTTTTTATTTTCATACACCATTCACAGCCAAGCGACTAATCGATTAATCGTGAAAATAATCGGTAGATTAATCGATTACCAAATAATCGTTAGTTGCAGCCCTGGACCAGGCCCTTCCCTGCTTAGCTTAAGGTCTGACGGGATTGGGCGGAGCACAGGCGGTGTGGCCAATCCCGCCTTTGTGTTATGTTGTATAGATTTAACAAATTATCCAATCAGGAAGCAGAATGAGCTTGATCCTTGAACCAGTTTGGAATAAACTTCCTCAATCCCAGCTCCTTTCCCGACAAAGTCCCAATCAGTGCCAGTGCAGCCTCCAGTCGTTAAAGCTCAGAGGCTGAACTCTGGAGGTACTGAGCTTTCAAATGAGGAATGACCTTTTCACACAAACTTCATGTGCAGCTTTGAGCAAACCAAGTTCAGGTGTAGTAAATGTTTAATATTTCATTCATACGCCTTTCACAGCGATTTATCAATGAATCGTAACAATAATCTGCAGATGAATCGATCTACTCGCTCAGAACCTCGCACCTCGGTCTGATTTGCTGAGGCCAAGTTAGTGAGGCCGGATTAGGTTAATCCGGTTAGCAAACGCCTGCAGGAGTCGACCACAGGGACTAGTTTGTTCTCGCGGGTCTGGCATCTTTAAACAAAAGTTCTGCCTTAGAATTGGCTTGTGCTGCAGTAGTAGTAAGCAGGACCTTGGACACGGTTTAATGCGGCAACTCCAATTATAGCAGATTAATTTAATGAGTACTTAGTTGTTCTACAAACTTGTAAACAAATGGAATTGGTGCTGCCGAGAATTCAAGCTACGGACTCGGTGTACGGTTAGGGCGGCACGACGGCTTAGCGCTCTGATCTACATTTTTGTGTAATGACAATAATAAAGTTTGTTCTTCTTGATATCAACATGAAACAAAAACTGCCACCATGGTTAATGGCAAGGCAAGGCAAGTTTATTTGTGGAGCACAATTCATACACAAGGCGATTCAAAGTGCTTCACAGTTGCATAGAATTACAAGAAAACAGATCAAATCAATCATTAAAACATCAACATAAAAATTAATCAATCACAGTAAAAGGCAAGAGTGCAGATAAAATACTTTCAGTTTTCATCTGCTCGGGTAAAAAGAGCTGTTTTCAGCCTGGATTTGAACATTGTCAGAGTTGAGGCCTGTCTCACGTCCTCATGAAGACTGTTCCAGATTTTAGATTTAGCCTCACCGTGTTTAGTCCTGACTCTGGGAACCACCAGGAGACCCCTCCCTGAAGTTCTCAGGGCCCGAGATGGTTCATACGGCTCTAACATGTCAGAGATGGACTTTGGTGCTAAACCATGAAAAGACTTGTACACAAGCAGAGCTGTTTTAAATTCTATTCTCTGAGCGACAGGAAGCCAGTGCAGAGACCGGAGCACTGGACTAATATGGTCATATTTCCTGGTTCTTGTCAGGACTCGAGCAGCAGCGTTCTGGATGTTCTGCGGCTCTAACAGCTCGTTTAGAAAGGCCAGTGAGCAGCCGTTACAGTCGTCTAACCTGCTGGAGACAAACGCATGGATGAGTGTCTCCAAGTCTGGTTTTGACACTATTCCTCTGATCTTAATGTTTTTCAGATGGTAAAAAGCTAATGATGTCATTGCTTTGATGTGGCTGTTTAAGTTCAGGTCTGAGTCCATGATTACTCCAAGATTTCTAACCTGTGTTTTTGGTTTTAGAGAGAGAGACTCAATGCCTTCGGTCTCAGCACATAATGAACAAAGGTCACATGACTGTCTCGTAAAGGTCTCCAAAAGTAGAGACAACATTCAACGTGATGCCGTGTAAACAGGAAAAGGAGTTCAGGGCGCTTCTGTAGACCAACCCCTCAACAAAACAGGAAGTTCGTGACATACAAACGTTCACGCTCATCGTCCCAAAGCGCACTGGGTTCCTTTCTCTCCATGCACAATCCCCAATCAAGCGAGTTCCACACGGTTTCATCATCGTTCAACATCATGTTCCATTTCCAAAGCTCTCCCATCTCCTGTTTACTCACATTTTAGGTCGCCGTGAACGCAACCTTCTCTACGGAGGATTATAGATTTGGAAAACCCTCCACCGTGACTTCTGGCCGGGATCAAAACCCTTCATTCGATCTCGTTTGTTTCTTTGTCACGCGTCAACCGTCCCCCGAAGTCCCGTCACCAGCCGTTCAAGTGTCCCCCGAAAGTCTCCCCACGAATCCCCGTTTGGGTCTCGGGGTCGGAAAGCCTCAAAACCGAACAAACAAAATATCACCTGCGTCACCGTGAATGAGTATTTTTTTCTTTTTTTGGTCAGGGGGGCGCCAATATTAATGGGACGCGGCAATCGGAGACGTCCTCCTACGCCGCGGTTTGATGGAGCGGTGCCGGCGGGAAGGAGTAATTGCAGAGACAGAAGTCGTGTGGGGGGAAAAAGCACTGGAAAGGCGAGGGCCGTCAAAAGTGCGGAGACGTTTTTTTGCAAGTTTGGACAGAATTATACGGCGAAGTCGTGTGGCGCAACAACGAGAGAAGAAATTATTATTATTTACTGGTAGTTGTGAGCACAGCGGACTTCAGACTTTATCTATTAATTTTCATCGTGAAAGACGGACATGACTGAGCGCTCGCGTTCGCTCTTGAATAAAAAAAAATTATGAATAAAAAAAGCATCAAATGACTGCAGGCTGATTGGAAATGTCGAGCTCATCTCCAGGCGTTTCTCCCACTTTGTTTGATGCGGATGAAGTAGAATGCAGTCCGCTATGGAATCTGCGGATGACCCACGTTTAAAAGCACGGGCAGAATCGATGTATTGATATTTCGGGCCTTTGTTGCGGTACAAGCGAGCGCGTCTCTCGAGTTGACCTCGTGTTCCAGTGTAATGTCTCACCCAGAACGCCCTCGTGAGAGATACGGGCGACGCTGCCAACCCTTTCATTGGGTTTGTTGGCGAACTCTCTTTTTGAAAATAATCACGCCTTCAGTCTAAGAGCGCAACAGTCGAGCCTCGGAAGTAAAAATCCCATTCAAACTCTCTAAAGACTTGTAGAAAAGGTCAAATAAAATGAAGGGTTCAAAAGACCGATAGCAGATCATCGTTTAGGTGTTAACTAGGTGGTAACTCATGGACATAAGACAGTGTTATATTGAAGATGTATCCAAAACTTGGATAAAAGCATTTTTTTCCGTATTCCCCAGTATTTTCTTCCATGTAAATTACCCACGCTATTGTCAGTAGGGTCGGCACATCGCGGATTTGCCTCCATGGTGCTCGTAAATTCTTAATACATGAACTTTTCAAAAAGTCTACCGGCACCGGAGGTAAAACCGCAACTGTTCAAAATGTAGTAAAGTGTTTGCGTCATCGTGTAACATCATATTTGTTATCAGTTTGGTAACTACACACATGTAAGCAAAAGGGTTTGAGCCCTTTGCCTTATTATAGTGTCTAAACATATTGAAGGTCTGAACAATAAAGGAAATCCCTATAGGTGCTTATGTTTGTGAAGGCTGAGTTGAGGAAGCTGCTTCTTGTGGTCAGACAGCTCAGACTACAAGAGCTGAGAAGAAGAAGAAACGTCCTCAGCTCAACCTCACTCGGTCTAGTCGATGATTTTAAGCTTCACTGCGATATTTAAGTGCTTGTATATGATTATTAGGAAAGCTGTAGTCGCTTAACAATTCCGTGTATTATTAATTCATTCCATACTGGGTGGTCGCCGGGCCAGTCATCCACTCCAACGTTTTGTTCCTGTTCAAAATCAGGACCGTCTGGAACTTTGCTCACAGCCAATCAAACCTGTAAAAAAGGTTTTTATCGAGCCAATAACCGAGCACGTTGCCACGACAGGAAGACGTAAATAACCAATAGTAAATATTTTCTCAAATGTACTTAATGAGAATGTACCTGCGTAGACGTTGAGGCTTCTTCGTCTCTTAGAGGATTTTCTTCTTGTTGCCGACTATTGAAAGTCTTTTTGTACCGTGACGCAATTGGTGGAGCTGGTTGTCTCATGATCAGAAGGTCCGGGGTTCGAATCCTGAAGGTGCCCACTGTCGTCGTGTCCTTGGGCAAGACACTTCACCCGCCTTGCCTCCAGTGTCTGTGTACACTGGTGTGTACATGAGAGTGTGGATAATGGGTGAGTGGTTCCTTGCTGTAAAGCGCTTTGAGTGCCTAATTAAGGTGGAAAACCACTATATAAGTTGAGAACATTTACTTATATAGATTGAAAAAGAATTTGTGTTGAATTCTCCAACGTTTAAAATCTGAAACGTTGCTACTGACTCCTTTAATCCTTAAAGAGGGGGTATTATGCTTTTTTCAATCACATAGCACCAGTCTATAGCACTACAATGATGACGTAACCTTCTGTTGGTCTGTATATGCAGTAAATTAAAATAACTGCCTTGAATAAAATTGCTTTCTCAAAATGGCGGTACTGAACGTCTTGAAATAGGCCTCTGTCTCTTTAAGAAGCTTTCCGACACGCCCCCTTCAGCACACTACTGTGGCATTTACAGAACAACACTGTGCGGGGAGGGGGCTCTGCTGAGCTGAGGAGCAGTGTTTGGGGGCTCGGCTGGTGACGAAAGGTCCAGAGGCGTCTCCAGGAGGTGGGGGCGTTCCTAGGAGGACTGAGGCATAGCTACACCTAAAATGGCCGCCGTCTAAGTTTTTACCAATGGCCGCTGACTGCTCTGCTTTGTGACTACGACACTGGAGGCCGCCATTGCTCCACCTTTGCTGTAGTACCTCCATATGACCGCTATCCCCCCATTGCAATGCATTGGACTTTAGACACGTTAAAAACAACGTTAATGCCTGGTGCCTAATGGTTTAGAAGTGGCTAGAGCTACATATTCCTCCTGTGATTACGCTGGGTTAAAAACAATATGAAGCACCAGGGTTTTTATCGTAGATAAGAATTTTAGAAATCTTGCATAATTAATGAGGGCCTGACTTTGATTGACAGGCCGTTTACGTTGCTGCCTGGGCCATGGGCGTGATTACAACAGAAATACACGCCCATTACACGCCCCGCGAGGGCCGAGCAGGGCCGGGTCTACAGTCAAGATCCCGCCCTTATCCCTTTTTAGGAACATGCTTCGTCAGAGCTGGAGAGGAGGAGCCTGTAAATCCGCCATGATTTCCCCCTCGAACGTGGTCATTGTGGTAAACGGGGAGGAGTGAGGAGGAGCGGTCTATTCTTTATACAGTCTATGTTTTTTACTGATTACTCAAAAATATGTGAATGAGCCGAGGCAACACTCCAGGCACGTGTTTAATGAGGGAATGACATAATAACATGATATAAAGCTTGAAAAAGTCGATTTTACATAATACCCCCCCTTTAAGTTTTTGTGGCAAAGACGAGATGTAGATCGTTCACATTTGTCTCCGCTCTTCTGGACGATGCCATTGTAAAACTATTAACTTCCTTGCTTTACAATATAGGCCGCCTGCGTCATACCGGGGTTTTCTGATTGGTTGATATACCGGTGGTGGAACGTTACAGATGTGGGCACAGCTGGGGTAGACTGACGGGGGGGGGGGGGGGGGGGGCGAGGCTGCCAATCTGCACCATCTGACATCAACATCAACCTCTCTCAAAACATTCACCCAAACTCATTTAATCTCTGTCAACACTGCATTGAGTTCTTACAAAAGGAGTAAATACGGAATGAAGTGAAATCCGTGTTTTAGTTGGAACCGCTACGACGTTAGAAGGATTTTTCAATGGCAGACCGAGCTCGGACTCATTAGTTTTGTAAATAGTGTTCCCTGCGTGTTTACATGTGTCTCTCTCGCCTCGCTGTTGACTTTGGAGAGCGGCGCATTACCCCAAACGTGTCGAGCGATGGGCCGATCCCAGCCCAGGGAGGCAGGATGTTTTGTCACATGTGATAACTGTAATTACGATACAAAGTGAACTGTTTGCCTCTACGCCCCCCCCCCCCCTTCTTCGGCAGGTCTTGCCCCGCTAAATTTGCCCTGCCCGGACAGCTGCGAGGGATCGCACCGGCGGCACATGGCGTTCCCTTCCATCTGCCGCCTCGTCCAATCACTCCACTAATGACGCCCTCAACACACACACACACTGACAGAGAAAGGGACAGTAGTCGACGCCATTTTTGGTTTGTTTGACTGGAACCGCCAATGTTTTTTTTTTCAAAAGTAGTCGTCCCAGATTGTTTGGATGGTCCTTTTTCCAGGGGTTACGTCGTAGTTCGAAAAGTTTGGGAACCCCTGCTTTTTAGTTATGACCAATGACACATGTGGTTTTGTGCATTGGACCTGTTCACCTAAATGTGGTCTGATCTGAATAGTTTGGGCGGAACACACAACATCATGTGTGGAGGAAGCACACCAACATCAAAACCCTCTCCCCACTGTGAAGTCTGGGGCAGGAGAATCATGGTGTGTTTAGTTGCCTCAGGCCCTGGACAACGTGCTATCATCAATGGAAAAATTTATTGACAAGTTTATCAAGATATTTTGCAGAAAGACCTGAGAAATTCACAACAGCGTGGAATAAGTAAGTGAACCCCTGTATTAAATATCTGGCTGATCCTTCTTTTGCAGCAATAACTGCTTTCCTGTAGTTGCAGATTAGACGCTCACAGCGATCAGGATGAATCTTGGACCGTTCTTCTTTACAGAACTGCTGTAGTTCAGTGAGATTCAGGCGGTGTACTTACTTATTCCACGCTGTCCTGTGAATGTTTACGTGTTATTGCCAATAAAAATAGGATCAAATGTAAATGTTTGGGTGATATTAGTTTAAGCGTGATTTTGATGAAGATCAGACCACATTTGGTCACCAATATTAGGCAGAAATGTGAGAAATTCCAAACGGTGTACTTACTTTTTCTTGCCACTGTGTGTTTCACTCACACATATATTACACATAGTTTTTGAAACTAGAAGTTTTTGGCTTTCAAATAGGTATCATAGGCTCTAAGCTCTCCTGTCGATACACTTTGAGATTTGGATATGCTTAAATATTTGCCATACCGCCTTTGCTCTGCCCAATCCCGTCAGATCTTGGAAGCTAAGCAGGGAAGGGCCTGGTCGGTACTTGGATGGGAGACCGTTCGGTAACAACAGGAAGCCTGGGGCAAATGTAGTGAGTGAGTGAGTGGTTGGTGGTGGTCGGAGGGCCCGATGGCGCAGACTGGCTCCCTCACTTCTGTCAGTCTACCCCATAGCAGCTGTGGCTACAATAGTAGCTTACCACCACCAAGTATGGAGTGAATGAATAGTGCAATGTAAAGCGTCATTGAGTGTCCAGAAAAGCGCTATATAAAACCAATGCATTATTATTATTATTAGTACTTACCCTAACTCTAGCCCTAACCCTAAGCTGGGAGGTAACAGGCTCATTAGTTCTTTTTGTTTCCTTTGTTTTGTCTTTATTGAAACATCCGCAAAGTGAAGGGGAGTGGGAGAGGCTTACAATGAGATCGATCGCCTGGAAATCAGGATTTGAAACCAAACTGGATATTTACTTTCAGCTGCTTTAGATCAATATCGTATTATCTTACCAACCAAATGTTAGAAAGTGATGCGTTTGAGATTATGATCAAATAACAGGAAAAGCATAAACACCCACTCTTTAAAAACACTGAACCAGGCAGGCGTTGCACAATTACAATAACAAAAGCATATGTTCTATAGCTTTTGAATAAAACAGCCATTCAGTTTAATGCAGCAAGAAATAATTGAAGCCTTTGTTGTTGAGCTAGACTTTGATACCTATAGTCTCAGTAAGCATGATTGTATATTCGTCATTCCAGTAGCAGTACCGTTAATTTTTTTTTTGACCTTTATTAAACCAGGAAATTGGGCATTGCCATTCGTTTCACACGGGATGACTTGACGCTGTCATCAGAATCTCCATATTCCATCCACTGACCCACTTGATATTTAAAAAACACATTTTTTACCCCGGCAAATTTCCACTCTTTTTTGACATTTCGATACGCGAAACTCTCTGTAATTGGTGCGCTGAAACTTTTCGGGATGCGCTGTCACAACAACTTGTCCCTAATTAGAAATACTTCTTCAAACTCGGGCGTTTCAATAATATTTTTCCCAATGTTTTCGCTGATGAATGGGTAATTAATACGCCATTTTGTTGTCAGACCGCGACGCGTCCTTTCGTCGTACGGCTGTCTTGGAACGGAACATTTTCGTCCCATTTCCTCCACGCCGTTTGTCATCTCAGATTATTGTTCGGCGACTATCGCTCCTTCCCGAGCCGGCGGAAAGGCAGCGCAAACACGGGCCGCGTTCAATTTACGAGAGGCCGATTATTAAAACGGCGCTTCTCTTCCTCTCGCTCTGTCGGTTATTGGGCCCACGGGAAATGTATCTTCGGTCAGACAGACAAAACGCCATAACCAAGCCGTAAATAATGGATAAAGACAGAGCAGAGGGCAGCCCGGCTCGCAGCGGGGGAACGGGAGGCATTTGTCCGTTCGGCTGGTGCGGGAAGTCGACAAATTCGCACCTGTTGGGGGTGAAAGCGTCGCTGGCGTGACTATGAGCTGGCAACTTTATTGGAAGGGCCAGCGTTTTGGCTATATGGCTCCTAAAGGCTTTTATTAGACAGGACAAGAACACACGATAATGAGGCGGTAATGAAGTAGTACGAAGTCAGACTCCATGGTTTTCCTTGTCCTTTCGGTTTTCTTATTCCATCGGGATTGAAAAGCATATTAACCAATCAGGGAAAAGCCGGAGGTGGCGTAAACGGGCATAGGAAGTTGGTGGTTTTACGATGCATCGGCCAGAAGAACGGAGACTGATGCGAATGATCTATGTCGCCTTTGCCACAAAGACTCAAAGCAGCGCTAACTTGTTTACCTTAATAAATCCTTTTCGTAGTCCCTCAGGGGGTAATACACGCGTTAATGGGGATGATTGGAATTGGAACACAATTGCAGCTTTCCTGCTCCGACCCGGAGACCCAATACACACTGATGGAAACACGAAGAAGAAGCTAACGGGCAAAGCTAACTGTGGGCTAGCGCCACTTACACAGTATTTACAGCCAAGTTTGAGTGAAAAAGATTATCTCCATTGTGTACTTGGATGTACAATATCCCTCTCTCCCTTTGTCTTTTCTGCCAGCGTAGTATTTACTCTCACGGACAATTAATGAGTAAAAAAACACAACATGCTACGACACCTGCAGTGGCGCTTATGGCCTCTAGGGGCATGAGTTACTTAGTTCTGCTTTAAGCAACATGGAATCATCAGCAACTATGTTCAGATTTCAAACGTAGGAGAATTCAACAACGGCTGTTTCAATCATACGTTTTGATAGGGATGAAAATACTTTTGATTAATGGCAACAAGAAGAAAATCCTCTCAGAGACGATGAAGCAGGTACAGGTACATTCTTGTTAAGTACATTTAAAAACATATTTTACTAGTGGTTAATTCGGTTCCTCCATATTCGGCTTTTCTTGTGACAACGTGCTCTGCGACTGGACCGATATAAAAGTTTTGGAGATCTGATTGGCTGTTAGCAAAGTTCCAGACGGTCCTGCTTTCGGCCGGACAGGCAACTGAAGTACTGCATTTGAATAGTTTTCGAGGATCTGTACTTTACTTGAGTAGTGTTTTGCTTGGGAACTTTTGACTCCACTACTTTTGGAAGATACATACAATACTTTAGACTTTTCTAAAAAGGCTGCAATGTAAAAAGTAAGTCTGGCCACGTGTTGATTTTAAAAGCCTTACAAGCCTCGTGTTGCTTGGTGTGGATTTTGGGTGGATTTTTTGTGTTTTTGAAGCAAAGTTATTTGAGCTAATTTGGTCTTTCCACTTTGTATACTGAAGGATTCTCCACAGCAAATACTGTACAAGTCTCTTTCAAACAGTGCGATTTGACGTTTTTGTCCTTTTGTCTTTTTACATTCAAACCTGGACATTTTAGTCATAGTCTTGGTAATCATGAACAACTTTAGTTTTTGTCTAATTTTCCATCCATCCATCCATTTTCTCCCACTTGTCCGTTGCCGGGTCGTGGGGACAGCTGTTGGAGCTGCCCAAGTCACATAGCACCATGCCCCTATGGCTCCTCCTGCAGGTGGTGGGTCCACGGGAGGACGGCCTCATGGTTCCAAACGGTTCCAAACGGGCCTGTTGGTCTCTCATAGGGGGCCCATTCACACTCTCATTCATACACCAGTGTACGCAGACACTGGAGGCAAGGAGGGTGAAGTGTCTTGCCCAAGGACACAACGACAATGTGCACCTTCAGGAGGCGGGATTCGAACCCCCGACCTTCCGATCATGAGCCGACCCGCTCTAATTGTCTAATTTTATTCAGCAAAAACTAAACTGAAATAGGATACAGAGCTTTGCATTTTGGCGTGAGTTGGAGGGTCCTCTCCGATTATTCCCGCTTCTTACATTCTACACAAGTCTGTAACTCTACCTACCGCTCTAGTGTGAACAGTTCAAGGCCTCCCGCTGACTTTCGCTGTACTCCAGGAGGATGTGGTCGCTGGGGGAATGCGCGGAATGATCCCTCCACGTCTGAGCCATGACGGGAAGTGAGGGGAAGAAGCAGCAAGGCACCTTACGAAACACCAATGTAGAGGAAGTTCATACCCTTCTCTAAATCCGATACTGAGACGTTTTATTTTTATTTATTTGTCTCTGCCGTACACGGAGGCTGCAGCTTTCTTTATCGTGGGTAATGAATAGCTTCACCACAGACCACGACGACTACGCTGCCTGAGCAAAATAAAGTGGCCACTTGGATTCTTGATCTGGGTTGCAGGTTGTCCTCAGAACATCTCTTTAGTTTAGTTTATTTGTTTGTTTGAGCCGTACACATTCTGCTCAAGAGGAGTGGGCTGAAGCAAGAAGCTTATGAGCCCCCACCCCGAAATTCAGTGCAATAAAAAAAAGTGCATTTCACACAATGGTACCGAAGGAACAAAACATCATCAAGGCCTCATCCAAAGAGAATTTGAAACATTTCAGCAGCTACATTCGCACAGACCAACTTACAAACTTACAAAACAATATTTGAACTGTTTAAATAATTAATTGAAAGAAAGCACAACTACAACAACGATCTCGTTTCATGTACGAAGTCTAGCACAAAGCGAGTAAAAAAATTTGATCATTAATATATTTCTTTCAGATTGTTACCGAGAGTTACTTTTATGTTATAAAGGTACATTAATACATATTATACTCCGAGATCTTGCTGCTCCCCAGTTGTCATTACCATCCTCGGTATCATTTTAATTCGGGTTTAATCATCATCATCAATCATTATTAATTACTCTAATCCTATCGTCTGACTAAATGAACCTGCAGAAGCTTATAACGTGTGCTGTAATCAAAACTAAAGGCAGTCCATCCACACATTATAGCATGTGACCTTTTTTTTTGGTCAGGCAGTAATTGACTGGTAAGAAGTCAGTAAGAAGTAAAAAGTGTATTTGTATAGAGCCTTTACACCAGTAGAAAATAAAATTATTTGATTTCAGTATCACACTGCTACATAATGAAAAAGACTCCTATCAGGACATGTGCCCAACAAAGCAGTGATCAGGACTATGAAAAATGCTTGGTTTACTGGTTGTCTGGGTTTGACGAATTGACGTTTATAAATGGTTATTAAACACATACAAACTAGTTAGTGATTCAAATATGGCTCAGCCTGCAACTGTAAATGTTCTTATTGACACTTTGCAATCAGATCAACTGTAAAAGTCACTCAGTGTCAGAAATGTAAATCTTAGACGACAAGCCTTGCAAAACAAACTAAAAAACATATATTTCCCGTGATAAATAGCCTTCTTTATTTTAAATGAAGGCACTTTCTTGTCAAACAATCGCTCAGTTATTTCAACAGACTTATCCATACACATGAAATGAAAGTCACCCAATGTCTAGTCAATGATGGGCTTTGTATGACAAGCCCTCACTAATTCCACCGCCTCGGGAAGAATACATTGTTTATTATGGCTGTGGAAAACCATTTAGAGCCGATTCTGTCACTCTCATCTAACAAGCTTATCATTCGGCCAGCCGCCATTTACCGCGGGAAATGTTTTTGCCCCCAAATACCACGGTTTAGTCTCCTCGGCGGCGTTGCGTCTCGTAAAGACAAATCGACAGAGCGCTGGAGGAGGCCGGCCGTCGAAACGCGTCAATTCAAATCGCCGCTTACGGCCAGAGTCGAGACGAGGGGACGTGACGGCTGATCGGCGTTTCGTGATGTGCATATACGAACTTTTAAAGGCCATAACGTAACGTGTTCAAGTACATGGCGTTGCAGTTGCGCACGGGGGCTATCTTGGCTGAGAATCCCCTTTTTTAGACACCGGATTAGGGATTGGGCCATATCGTTATCGCAATATAATTTTGATATCGTTGTAATGTTTTATATCGTCGTGGACGCGATACAATTCATGTTACGCTCCATCAGAGCAGCATAAACAATGACGGTAGAACACGGGGACAGGTGCTTAAAAAGTAAAATGAAATGAAGGATGTAAACTGCTTGAGTAGATCATATTTGCAAGGAAATTGGTATGCCGTTAAAAAATAAATGAATGAAATATCACTGGATTAATCTTCCCAATCCCCTCCTGGAACCTTCACCTTAACGTGGTGGAGGGGTTTGAGCTCCTGAATGATCCTGGGAGCTCTGTTGTTGGGGGCTTCGTGCCCCTGGTAGGGTCTCCCAGGGCAAACAGGTCCTAGGTGACGGGTCAGACAAAGAGCGGTTCAGAAGCCCCTTATGAGAGACCAACAGGCCCGGGTAGAACCATGAGGCCGTCCTTCTGTGGACCCACCACCTGCAGAAGGAGCCATAGGGGCTGGAGCAGCTCCAACTGCTGCCCCCACGATCCGGCAACGGACAAGTGGAAGAAGATGGATGGATGGATAATCTTCCCAATAGGCGTAAGGCTGGGATTTTGAAATAATTTGTCTATTGTCAATTATATCGTGAAATACATCGTTATCGTGATATTTCTTTTTTATATCGTGATATAGATTTTAGGCCATACCGCCCTGCCCTACACCGGATAATCTTGTTCTGGTCTCCATTTTTAGGGCTTAAGTCACGCTTTAGATATGGACTGTCAACGTCACATTTATCTATTGTACTCTCTGGACAGTCGGCAGCAGAGATGGTCTTTCAACACAAAGGAAGAACCTTGTGCATTATGAGACTTACAAGCTGCATCTAAAAATGAGACTTTATATGTGAAGTTTTAGTTGAAAATCTTTCTTGGCGCTCCTTGAAAAGAGCCGGAGAGCGACAAGGACATGGCCGCTACATTAATGGGTTACCATAAAAAGTGTGATTGAAAAAGATTTCCTGCTCTTACAAATTCACACTGTTGGTTTTTTTCTTTGGGTTTTTTATTATACGCTCCATTACGCCAACATTTGTGAATCAGTCTTTGATATTGTTAATTAAATCTGTTTTAATCAGCAGCACGGTACTTCTTAATCGACACGTGCAGCCTCCTGTAGCAGAAACGGCTCATTGATTTGAGTTTGCAATTTTGTGAACCATCATTGTGTTGGATGAAGCTGGAGTGGACGTCGGAAGGCTTTATTTGCTGTAATTGTTTAACCTGTTGAATGAATTGGAAAAAATACTGAGTGTGTGTAATTCTTAATTGAAAACGGAACAGATTTGTAAATTGAGATCTTTACAATCTGAGTCCTGAGCTTTTCACATGGTCATTTTGGGGGTTGCGGTCAGAAAGGTTTAGGAACGTTTTCATATAGGGCCACATTTCAAATTCTCCTCTTCTGTTATACAACATAACACAAGCCACACATTCCTGCTCACAACAACGTACTAGGGATTGTGTGGTTGCAGGGCTTTCTGACGGGTTGTAAATGATTATTGCGAGTCGTGGCATCCTACAGCGCAGCAGATGCCAGTCAAAAGCAGCATGTATAGGGCAAATTACAGCAGCAGAAAGAAACATCATCTAAATGGACGGAAAGAGCAACCAACTGCAAATGTTTGGTTATGATTGACTCTAATTTAAACAAGAGCTGGTTCCCTTTTGTTGCCGAGTGTCGTTTGCTTGTTTAATGAAGATGTAGAGGGAACTGTATTCTCCGTGCACGCCTGTTCGGGGTCATGTTAGTTGTAGCAATCGCCAACAGATCGGCAACTGTGAGGGCACTTACAATTTGGGTGCACCTTATAGGAGATTTAGGCTCCGTCCACACCACGAAATCACGCTCAAATATTTCATCAATCCGACATATCCTCCACAAGAAACCAGTGTTTTGGACGTCTGTAAACGATCATTTTCCAAGCAAGGTCCCAGAGTGGAAAGACCTCAAGACGCCGTTTACGTGGCGGCATCGTTACAGCTTCTTCGCAACTTTTACTAGAATGATGAATTTAATCATCTACCGACCTCACGATGAGTTTTACTCCGCTTCTCTGCCCCACGGCGAGTCACAGGTGACGAGGAGAAAACCCCCGCGGAGTAAAAGTCCGGTCACTGACGGTACTGCTGCAGAGTCTGAAGAAGAACCTCACCTCCTCGTCTTGTCTTGTTCTGCACATTTACTAAGCTGGCTCCGTGTTTATAAAAGAACGTTTTTGAAACTATTCCCGTTTTGTCTTCGTGCGGTTACAGCTTTAGTCCCATATCAATTAAAACTATATTAATGTATTAGTTGAGTTCCTTGTGTTGTCTTTACCAGGGACGGTTGCATCTGCTTTGTTTCCTTCCATATGCTACAAATTTCATCATATTGGTCAATTCAAATAGATTTCCGAGCCACGTGGAAGTTTCAAGACACACTTTTCTCCGGTCCAAAATCCTCAGTCTAGTCTAGCAGCTTCTCCGTGGACAGTGAACCAGTGCTTGGCAGTTGCCGTCACCATATGGCCCTTCCCTGCAAGCGCTCGCAATCAATATGTTTGGTAACGCGATCGCTTCTATCTTGGGACAGTGAGTGATGGGCTGCGGACGTGGCCTGGCCGTCCGATAGTTCGAGAGGTCGAAGGTTCAATAGCCCGACTCCTCCAAAACACATCCATCAACCCAGGCCCCTTCCGACGTCTCTTTCTAATCAGATTTGTGGCCGTTAGCCTTAGCTCAAATGCTATTAAATGTTGAACTTTTGGTGTCTTATTAGGTTTGGGTGGCACTTAACTTCGCCGGCACCATCTGCCTTGTAAAACGATACTCTGGCATTTCCCTTCTTATGGGCCAGGAGCCCATCGACAAAGAAGGAAGGGGTCCCTCTTAGCTCGGTCTCTGTCTCGTACACTTTGCCTCGCCGACGGGACAAAAGAGACGGGAGGGAAAGGTCACGCTTCGTTTAGCGTCTGTTCCAACTCTGAAATATCTCTCCGCAGTGTTTTAGAATTGACGCGAGTCTTTTATTTCATCCGGCGTGTTCGATGCGCCGTGATGTCGGATATAAGGCAAGCGCTCTTGGAGAAAAATGGTGCGACAATCACAGTTCAACCTTGCTGCATGCTAAGGACGCTAAAAAACAACTTAGAGCCACAGTGCGGAACATTCCAGAAAGAATTCTAGAAAGAATAGTAGAATGGCTTTAATTCTCAGTAAGAACACGCCATGCCTTCGCTTCTCATCATGCATGAAACAAACTTTATCATCGTTACAGACTCCAAACGTGACGGCTTCCCCCTCTCCTGTATCGGCTTTCTTCGCGTCTGTCGAACTCGCTCCACTCGCGCAGCCTGTTTAAAGTTTCCGCAGCTTCGTTTGCCCATAGCGCCTTAGGTTTCATAAATAATTAACGAGCCCCATTGAAAAAAATGCTTTCCATTTTGCCACTGTGTGTGTGTAAAGCGGCACCAGGCATTTTACAGCTGTGAGCGCTGGATTCCACAGTCAAATGCCCGTGCTGTATAAAAACTCTATTAGCGGTCCTTGATCCTGCCAAGTCGAGTTTCGCTCACTTTGAAACGTCTTGGTTTGTGTGACTGTGCGTTAGTTTCCCTCTTAAAAACACACCTCGAGTTGTGTTTTTAAGTCCACACAGCTTCACTGGACGCATTTTGATTAGGGCTTGAACGACTACAGATTTTTAGAGGTCGAATTATTTGTCAAAATAGTCAAAGCGGAGGAATAACGCCCCATTTACATTGAATCTACGTCCAAATCCGTCATGTAATAATGTAGGCTCACATGTTGATATGATAAAGTGAGACTTAGTGAGACTTAAATGCTTATCAGACAAAATAGGGTTGGAATTGTTGGCCAGTGTTGATGTCAAGCCATGCCTGCATCTGTGTGGGTCTTGACCACACACATTTCACCACATGTCAGCTTAACATTTAGATTTTTCATTTCCGATCAAGACACGGTAACATATTGTAATACTTTGACAACTTCTGAACTTCTGGTCGTGTAATATATTGCCTCATGACAGAAATGTATCGTCCCAGCCCTATAAACCATTGCCTGCTAATCGAGGATGAGCCAATTGGTGGTTGTGCGCTCCCTTCTATCTCCCTTCTATGCTATAAAGCGCACATTTCCACGGCTACAATGTTCAAACGTATTTCAGAAAGCTTCAATAATGCATTATATAGGATCTTTAATTAACCAACAGTATGGCCCTGCGGTTTCAGCATGTTTTAGCAGATAAAGTTGGAAATAATTAGGAGGATTATGTTCATACCGTGTAGCTATAAGAGGAGATGGCAGGTACAGTGGAGTCAAATGGAAATAAGTATTAAAAAGTACATTTAATTTGTCTGAGACGGAAATCTGGCACAGTGGAAGGAGACTTTCAGTGAACAAGACTAGCGAGATCAATTTGAGATGGTTAGTCTTTGTTAGTTATTTGAATTCTGTGAGGTGTTCGCCCGTTTTTCTTGACTCTACGTGGGTTTCCACTTTACCTTGCGCCTAAGTACTGCTCGTCAAACATGGCAGTGCTCATTGTTGAGATTTGTGTCTAGTTTTCGCTCTTAACATCTCAGTATTATTAAAAGTGTGTAGTCTTGAACAAAGACTAAGGAGATGCTCAGGCAGTGAGCAGAGTCAACACCTTCTTGGTGTCCACATATCATCTGACCTCTCCTGGGATGCTCATGTACGGTACATGCTTTCTAAAACACGCCCCAGGATATACCCGAGTGTGGCCAGGAGAGCTGGACTTCCCTCTGATGTCCTCAAAATGATCTTCCTGCCTTTCGTATATGAAATACATGGGCATGAGGAATCAATGTATGAGAGGCTTCCACCCAAAGTCTGGACACTGGTGGTGGTATAGGATGAGGCGAACAGTGGATGAGGAGCAGAGTAAAGATTTTTTCATTTTATTTGACCTTTATTTAACCAGGAAAGTCCCACTGAGATTAAGAATCTCTTATTCCTGGCCTGGAGGATAAATTGTATATGTTTTTAGTGGTACACACAGAAAGGCCCCGTCCAGGTGGGAATCGAACCCGGGACCTTCTAGCTGTGAAGCACAAGCGCTAACCGTGCCACCTAAGATTAGGCCTGGTGGAGGAATGTCACAGCACGGCTGGGAAATGGCTGAGGCAGTGAAGGCTTAAAGGAATAGGCTACCATTTTTGCATAGTGAGATTATGTTCTTACCTGAGCTTAGACGAGCTGATGCGTAGCTGTCTGGTCTTTACGCTGGCCCTCAGTCACGCTAATAGAGCACAGACGGTGTTAGCACATAGCCTCTCCTGAATGGTTGAAGCAGGAACGTGCAGCTGCGGTGATATGTCGATGAAGCGGGAGACCGTGCAGCACCAGGGGACCCATCTCCAGATCATGAGCTACAGTTGGGCCAAGCTTATCTTGACCGTTTTAGCTTAATGAGATAAACTATTTAATCCAGAGGACACCCAAAGGACACACGTTCATTTCCTTTTTGGGACCAATAAACTTCCACTGAATGACACTAATTCCGACTGTGCAGTGTGAAGATACTGTACATAGATGCAGTTTGTCAGTATAAATAAAATGGCCTTGCCTAGGTGTTGGCGGTATAATTAAACATCAGTAATTGTTAGCAACTCCCAAAGCACCTTGCATAATCTCCAGACCCCTATCCTTCTGACGAGCGCTGGAAAAAGAACGCCAATTGTATATCATTACCATACAATAGTTAATTAGCGTCGAGGTCTTGGTCAGTGAGAATCCGAAATGCTCCAACCGCCTAAGCCTTTCCCAGCCACAGCTCCTCTGCATAGTATTCAAAATACTTTGCGAGCCACTTAGAAAGGAGCGCTAATTGCGTATAATTACATGGTATGAAGCCGACGTGCGAATGGTCGCGCTGAGGCCACCGGTTGCTTTTGGCAAAGAACGAGCCAGGGCGTTTTGAAAGCCATTAGTTGTGTTGAATAGTGAATGGGAACATATTGTGGCGAGTCGTTTCTCCTAAACTTCTGGGAGTGCTCCTGAGGTCGTTCGTCATTAAATCACGCCTCCGTCGCGTCAGACACTCGGCGCAACCGGAGTTCATCGGCGTTTTTAACCTTGACCGGCGCTGGCATTTCGGCGCGATGAGAAAAATGCCATCTCTATTCATATTTAGAGGAGCTCCATCTTGATGATGCGTTCCGGGTACGGCCGTCTATCTGATGTAGCCGTCTGCGCCGCCGGCGTATTTGTTTGAGGAAATGACCTGGTAATGGGGGACGCTATTAGGAAATCAGCGGCGTTTTGTTACCGAGCAAACAGCTGCGCCAGGAAGAGATGGTATGAGCGTGGTGAGTCACAGTGATGCCATGGGCTCCATGCGATTTATATCAAATGTATTTATGAATGTGCAAGTATGTAAGGTTTTGTTTTCAAATGTATGGATACTTGAACCGGTTTGGATACTTTTGAGACATAGGCTGTGTCCGAATGTCCACCCTAGTCCTTAACCCCTCATTCACTATAGCCCGCTCTATATATGTAGACTATACAATGCGCTGATTCTGTTGGCCACTCGTGAAACACCAGCAGAATGAGCGCACTACAGCTATGAGTTCGCAAAACTCCGGGAATGATGTATTTCTGCGATAACGACCGACCAAATTCAAGAGACAATTGAATATTTAAGGATAAATATCAGTAATTTTACATGAACGATGAAAACGGCTTGGATTATCGCCTTTTTGAGAGGAAGCTATCGATCATTTAACAGCTCAAGCTAAAAGTGAGCAACTTTTCACCGTAGCAATTTATATTCAGGTAGTTCAATCAAGTTTTGCATCTGGACATTCAGACACCACTTCAGAATGGCGTGACCACGATACGGCGCACTATAGGGAATAGTGTGGACATTCAGACACAGGCGTAGATTGTTCATTTCTACAGATCCAAGGGAGGGACATGAGTGAGATTTTTCTTGTAAAGACACAAGATGTAAACTTGGCCTCCGAGTTTTTAAGTCGGGGCTACGAGTTACTGACCCTGCGTCGGCACAAACTGCTGCACCCCGTCCAGCTCAAGCAGCATCCACAACAACACGACGACGGATGAACAAATTAAGCTCCATTTCATCCTTGGACTCCATTACAAGGACATTAAGCGTTTGCTTGCTTTTCTGCGCCGTTATCATCACGGAAAGACATTTCAAACTGACCATGAAGTCGCGTGGCCTCTTTCAGTCGATGACACTGTCTGAGATGTTTCTTTGGATTTGCAGAAACGACCAAAAATGCCATATTTGCTTGTAGCCTTGAAAGTGGATGTTTTTCTCTTATTATTAGTGCAACAAATACTTATTCCACTGGCAGCTGTCTTCATTTTAAGTCTAATTGTCTCTAATTAAACTCAAATATACCCCATCTGAATAATTTAAACTTGTCGTTGATTAGTGTTTTGCAGCGTATTTGACCTTCCAACTAAATCGAGATCAAATCAGGAGTAAACCAGGTCTTAAAGAGGTCTAACGTAGATCCAGATTGAACTCCGTTATATCTAAACTATGTGAATCCCTTTCTTAAAGCATAAATGAATAAATCTCCAATAAAAACGGACAAAACCACTGCAGCAGACTCATGTGCCGCCGAGTTAAATTTACGGTAATAACAGACTCTTCCATTTCCTCCTGTTCATATTCGTCTCTTATATCAAATCGCTGTTTACCTCCTCGGCTCGCAGTGAATGAGCGGCACCGGGACCTGCCCTTAGATTAATGCCGTTTGTTTGAGAACGGGCTATTTTCAATATTCTCCGCTGATGGATGGGGCCCGTGTTGTCGTTGGCCAGACTGCAAGGCCGCGGTGTGGGATTTATGAAGCTATCTTTCATTCTATAGGCTCTGAATACACACACAAAGCGTCTGGTTTAACTCGAGCCCTCTGTCTTTAGAAATGGACTGCTCTTATTTGGCTCATAGCGGTGGTGTTTTTAATATCAAATCCATAGTTTTCATTTTACAGAGGACTAAATCTGCTGTTTGATGTACGCAGTTCGAACTAGATCTCATTTTTGAAAAGAGACGGCTCTTTTCCTGTCTTTTATGCAGTTCGTTACTGCGCAAACTAGGGCTGCGGCATTTTTGATTGATCAATTGAGCATTGAGGTGCATATATAATTATAAAACTGGTGCAGCAAAGAGGCATGTTTTGTCAGAAAAACATCAGTTTGAATCATTCTCAAATAAACGTGGCACTCTCAAACTCTTTCTCCCAATTCGGCGACATGAAAGCATCCTCTGAATCGCAAAACTGCTTTTTTTATTATTTTTTTACAAAAATCCGCTTCAAATTTACGTCAACAACCTGCTATAAAGGTGTTGTAATTAGACACGGGTTAATATAAAGATATGAGCGGAGGCCATCGGCTTTTTTGCATTGATGTGACCGATCATGACTGACCTGCTGTTGCGAACGGCTCTTTAAGGCGAACGGTTTGAACCGGATCTCAATTGTAAAAAGAGACGGATCTTTTTTTCAGTCAATTTTACCCAGGAATCCCCTTAACGAATACGAGAATCAGCCCTACAACGGAGCAGTGACAGTTGCAGCCTCTTTTTATTAGTTGTGGCGCAAAATTGTCTTCACAAACACGGAAACGCAAGACAAATAAAATGATTAGCAAGCGTCTTCTGTTTAATCATAGCACAAAGTTATATTAACATAAGATGCATTTCAAAGGTTAAAATGACTAAGGCTATAAGTATTAGTCATTTTAAGTACTTAAGGGTTTGCCTCCAAGGGTGTCTCTTTTCTCCATTAAAGTTTGGCGAAAACTCCCACCCGGCAACGATCAAAACTCGAGAGCCCTTTCTACCTTTGCCGTCGCTTCTGTTTGAGAAAATGTGTCCAAGAGAGAAGAAAGACCAAGCAGTGCTAATCGGGTCTGCAGATCACATGAAATCTACACCTTTTTGGAGGGAACAAGACGAGTCACCCTGACCTGACCGATATCTATCACAGATCAACTCTCACATCCACTTTATAGAGTTCCACTGTTGTCCCTTTAAGGAAGTCTGTCTTTGGCTTTTGGCCCAAATGGCAAATACAGCTGCACTATAAAAGTGCTTCGTTCGAGCTGTAAGTTGTGGGTCAGGAGGACTTAGCGGGAGAAGTGGTCCAGCTGCTCCAGAACTCTTTAGTTTGCGACTCCCAGAATGAGAATGCAAAGTACGTCATTTTGTGACTCGCATAAAATTTGTGGTCCAATATTACACCAATAAAAAAAAGTCTCCAACTCGTATTCGCTGTAGATAACACTAAGTATTCAAAGTAAAAAAGTTCAAATTGTTTTTAATAAGTGTGTGAATAGCTTTGATATGTTTGTTTTCTTAAAAAATCCAGATGGAAATTTTGGCTGAGATGCACATGTTAAGATTAAAGTGATACCTTCGTTTTAATGTCAGACAAAAAAAAGACTAAATCCGCCGTTTGTAATGCTTATTTTATTATGTTTTGTTGAACATCGCTTTGAACATTTCCAGGAAATGACTACACCATCGTCTCTCCCACGCGTATTGATTCACAAATATTGACATGTTTGGTATGACCAACATAAGGCAACCGATATGTTGCTGTAATCCAAATATAGTAATTCCTTTCTGGGAGACGGCCCAGAGAAAGACCTGAGAAATATGAAGGCGCATGTGCAGACTATTGTCATTCCACTCTTGCAACAACATCTCAACTTTAGCAATGTAAAGGGACTTTTTAATATCTAATACCTAATTCCTAGCCTTGTTCATTGAGTTATGAACTAGGAAAAAAAATAATAGAATTTTGTACAGATTTTATTTATTTTTTAAGTTTTAACTATCTTATTTAACAAAATAAAACCATACATTTAAACCTGGCTCTAGCCATTTTTTAGATTTAGTCTGACAGGGGTGGGTACTGTTAAATGATACCAGTCTCATATAAAAAAATTAATAAAAAGTATAAAAAATTGGGGGGAAAAGTTGGAAAAATGGGGGGAAATGGCAAAAATGGCAACAAAAAAATAAAAAATAAATTAGGAGGATACGTTTAAAAATTGGGGAAAAATTGTGGGGGGGGGAAGAGAGAGACATTATTAATTTGTTTTATGGTTCTAGGTGACAAATATTTTCATATTGGTATCAGAAAAAGTATTGTTCAAGTATCGGTATTGAAAACCAAGTATTCTTAAAGTACAACTATCTAAAAAAATGATTTAACAATACCTATCCCTAGTCACTGATAACAATTTTGGCCGTTCATGTAACTTGCAATACATTTGTTTCCCTCATATCTAACCACAGCAAAACCTATCACATACTTTGCCGTTTCTCGCTTTCATGCACCTATATCTCTGCAAAGTTGAGTGAAACGCCATCCATCCAAAGAGCCACTCTTAACGATGGGATTCACCCGGCTATTGTGAAAGTGCCCCAAGGAGAGCTAAAGAAAACGCGCTGACAATACTCATTACTCGCATTGTTATGATTGGATATTATTGTTATTATTCCTAAGGCATGTGGGGAGCAAGTAATTAAAGGTAATGAGAAAAGCGCTACCAGAATAGACCGACTCGTGGGCTGCGTTTTGCAATTTCAGGTGATTGCAACGTTATCCACACTATCGGCGCTAATGGGATGAATTAGCTCGATGCATTATCCACTTTAGACTGGCAGCGCGCGAGCTAGCCGTTAATCTACTTTACACGCGTACCTATTGACCCGGGTTTGCGGTAAATCTCGGCCCCCGGATCCCGTTTGCGGCGAGTCTTTGAAAGCGCTAATAGGAAACGTGTCAATCTCGCTGGTGTAATTGATTCGGGGGATGGGGAAAACATGGGTCGCGGTCGTTGGTTATTCGCGGGTTGCAGTGTTTGCGGATTCCATTGTGAAGCTTTTAGATTGTTGGAAAGATGGAGCGGGACTAGAAATCCATGGTCTGAGCAACTTGTAATTTAGACAGAGCCAGCCTTCCAAATCAATTGTTTGGAAAAAACCATTGAAAACCCACAAAACAATTGACCCTGGAGCATCCAAGAAACCACTGTGATCGCCACGCTGACCTCTCATACAGAAGCTGGGTCACTACAAGGTCAAACACACACAAATACCAACTTTGTTTTCCCCCATAAAAAGTTGAATAATGCACCATTAAGGAAGAAATGACATGAAATTACTTGAATTAAGAGATTAAATCAATTAAAAGTTTGGTCTGGTCTAAGACGAGATAAAAACCTCTCTTCGCCAATGGAACAAGCACATTTTTCAGATTATTTTGTATCATTTCAAAGCGCCGTTCAAAGGCTGGCTCTTTTTTATATAACATTTTAATAGCGCCAGCCCGATAACTCGTAGCTAAGACATGTTTGGAATTGTGTAATCTAAGACGACAATGGAACTGATGTTTACGCTTTGACAAACGTATTTGTGAATCAAATCGACAAAACTAATATAAAGACCGTCTGACAAATAATGTTTAGTGCCTTGTGTCGCTCCATTGTCGGGCTGATTCCTGGGTAAAAGAGAAAAGAGCCGGTCGGTCATGAACGTCACATCGCTATTTAAGTCATTTATCTCATTTAAGACCGTCATTTTTCCAGTGTCGGTCACGGATTGGCTTTGTGTCCATAATGGCCTGGTTAATGACGCCACATTCAACGCTCTGCTTCACAAATAGTCTTTCATCACTTTCTCCACATTTTCCTCAAAGTGAAACATTTATCTGTATTCCATGAACCTCTCTGATGCCGCCCTGTGTTCTCCGTTGTAACCGGTAAACCACTTCGCGGCGCGATCGATACTCTCATCTCATCAGTCCGACGGGGCGCTGACGTCAGACTCGGTTACCCGTCTCCCCCGTTACCGTCAACATTGTTACCGTCCGGATTAACTGGATTGGACCCGCATTAGTCTTGAGCCCCTACTCTATCCGTCGCAGTGAGCTGGGCAGAAATACGACCGGGCCTTTGTTCCTATGGCAATATTTTCTCTCTGGCCGCAGAGTACGAGGTGTTCCATCATCCCCGTGCGCAGCCGGGGGTTTGGCTGGTTTCTTGTTCTCAGCAACCGGATTTTACCTTTTATTTTCCGTGTTTGCTTCTCTCAGAATTATTCCCCAAATGTTATTTCTGTCCCACATAGACATCATGTTGATTCTGAAGACAGAGGCAACTCCTCAACTCAACCAAAGCAGTCCATATTTGAAAGTCTCTATAATGCAATGAAAATGTCTTAAAGACGTGGAAAACAGCAAAAATAAAGTGTAAATAAAAAAATTTATTGAAAAACTTGCCTGAAAAATGAGCAAACACACAGCTGTCCTCAGGCTAACTTTACTAGGAGTGGGACGTCTCCAGCTCGTCTCCATGGAGATGTCGACTGAAGGCGGCCAATATGAGAGTTAAACAGGTTATGTTCTCATCCAAATCCACTCTTTGATTACCCACTGCAAAAATAACTTTTTCCGTGTCGAGCTGCAGAGATCTGCAGAGGGGCGGGCGCTCCAATATGAAAAGGGGCAATATTGTGATATTGGATCATACAAAACTGTGGGTTTGTTGAGGCCAATGAATATGAGGCCGCTTGACGAGAAATAAAGAGACACCTGAAGCAACGAGCGGCGGAGATTGTTGTTCTGTGCAGGAGCTGCTCTTTGCGCTTCGTCCCGGTCTCTGCATTGAAAACACATGAACACCTGATTAGATGGATTAATATAGGATACAAAAAAAGGCTTGTTGGGGCAGAACCCTGGGAAAGCTTTGGATACACGAAACGTAACCTCTTATCTGCCAGGTTAGGTTTAGTGATTAGTCTAGTCCAGTTTAGTCTAGTTTCTCATAATACTGTGTGTGTGATGCACAATTTACATCAGATTTGCCGTCCCTAATTCATAACCCCAACTCCCTGATCAGCGGAGCAAGTAACGGGATAATACAGATAAGTATGGAGAGAAAAGGGCCCTTGAGAGGCATGGAGCAAAACGGCAGGGGCTCAACCTCCTCCTGCCGGCTGCCTTCTCATTACGAACATGTTTTGTATTGGCAACAGTATAATTCAAAATGTTACACAATGTGTACCCTATATATCACATTCATACCACCATTCTGCACTGAAAACTCATCACTTACCAGTTCACATTTAAAACACATTTCATAACAGGGGCCACTGTCAAAAAAAAAAAAAAAATTCCACTCACCCAAACAAATAAATGTGGAAACTGCTCACAATCTTGCAGAACTTGAAGGTGCATCTCCTCTGCAAGTGAAGTCTCAATAAATTACTCTTAAACTAGGCATGAATCATTCTTAAACTGTGTAGATATTGTATAAATGATGAAGTATTGATCAATGTTTACAGCAGTACTAAGTAACTATACTATATCTTTATCTTAATAAATCCTTCCTGTAGTCCCTCTGGGGGTATACAAGTGTCTTTCATCTCCCCCTGGTGCCTCTGGCCAGAAAACCACAATTGCAACTTGACTGCAACCGGGTCGGAGCCACCAATACACACTAATAGAATCACGGAGAAGAAGCTAACAGGCTAACGGGCAAAGCTAACTGCGGGCTAGCGCCGCTTAAACAGTATTTACAGCCAAGTTTGAGTGAAAAAAATTGATCTCCATTGTGTAACTGGATGAACAACATCCCTCTGTCCCTTTGTCTTTTCTGCCAGCGTAGGATTTACTCTCACAGACGATTAATGAGTAAAAAACACAACATGCTACGACACCTGCAGTGGCGCTTAGTGTGCAGTTACCAAACGTGACACAATGACAAAAGAAGAGAGGTTTTGTAACGTCCATTGTTAAAGAGCTTTGCAACTGTGAAAGAGTCTGTTCAAAATTAAAATGTTGCCTTTATAACTCATTACAAAATGTGGCTTATCAACATGATCACATATGGATTTAGCGCTATACAGCCGTTCAAAGGGAAGATCGGATTACAATCACCGCAGGACTTGTCTATTTCTACAACGCCATCCTTATTGTTTTGGCCCTAACCATTCTAAATCCGTCCCATACGCTGCCTATAAATGTGTCTTCACAGCAGGAATCCTGGGGAGCACATGGCAGTGAGTGTGGCTCCATTTTTGCAGCATTACACTACCCCACGTGTGCTCACCACTCACCCCGGGACGTCCCTGAGGTTGCTTTAGGACAAGTCGGCCATTGTTCAACATCAAGGCCTGAGCTTTTAAGCAGCAGTCGACCGGACCATATACTGTGACTGTCCCCGGCCATATAACCTTCCCTTGGCTTTTTTTCTTCTTTTTTTTCCCCCTTTCGCTTTCCCTCCAAAGTGGACCTTGCTTTTGTCTAGACAGCTGCGCGGGGCTTTGAAAAGAAACGCTACAGACCCCATATGCTACCAGCTGCTGGACTTTTGCTTAGTAACCGAACCCAGAAGGAAAAGAAAAGGGGGGAAAATAATACATTAAAAAAAAAAAAAAAGCAGGGAAAACCGTTCTCCGCCGCTGGCCCGGCCTGACTCGAAGGGGCTTTGAGAAAATCCCTCATAGCGGCGGTGTCAAAGTCAATTTTGGAAATGGCCATTCTCGTCAATCAAAATCGTATCGAGCGTGAGAGATATTGACGGGAGGACTTGGCTCCGAGGAAATTAGGAAATGATACGAGTTATGTAATACTTCTCAACCACAGAAGCAATTTTTGGAAACAATTATGTGACCTGTTTCATTCGCACAAAAGAGAGAACATAACTTGAACATAAGCCCTGTTCATACAAGATGAGAATTATCGATAGGGGTCTCTGTAAAACTGGAAGTAGCCCAGGACTTTTATGGACATAAGGGATGAGCAATGTCAGCAATTCACGACATTTACTGACTTTTTTTTCTGGAAATGACTGAATGATAATATTGCTAGTGTGAGCTTTGCAGCATAGCAATCACAGAAATGCCCTGGTAACACTTTATAATAACTACACCTTACTCAGCATTAATAAATGATGAATTAACACATAATTAATCATGAACATTTCACTAGTTAAGTGTGACTAACACTTCATAACTACTTAACAATGAATAAGTGAAGTATGTGAACTATCTATTATGAGTTAAGCATTAGCGGTAGTAGATAAGTTAGTCATACTTAACTAATGAATTGTTCATGATGAATTAACTGCTAATTCATCATTTATTAAGGCTAATAAATAAGGTGTTGTTATTATAACGTGTTACCCTCTTTTTCATGGCATTCATATTTCTGTGGTTGATGACGTTTCCAACCCCACAAAAAGCAAAAAACCTAACTGCATTTGATTTAGCATTTAGCTCAGAGGACACGTTAAACGCTAATTTGTATCTAATGTAAAATTTCAAAAGGTCTGTATTCATTACTGATTTCTAACCAGACTTTGACCCAAATGTGGTCGATGGTTGACAACAGCTGAAAACATCTATGATCGTTCATGATTTGAAATGTTTAGTGGCTAATGCTAATGATGACTATAGGAAAAATACATTGAGCAGGCTAAAGTCTCCCGGACTAGCCTACTCGCGAACTGGGACCGAACGCCGCGTCTCCTTTTATTTCTATGCATAGGTCCACGTTTGCAGTTTTCATAAAGCAGAAAGAGCCTTTCTCGTGTTGCTCGGTCTAACGTTGCCACGACAATGAGATCTTGTTTCCGGGTCACATCTGTCACACTGTACTTGAATAAAAAAAACAGCTTTCAAGATAAGATGAGATCAAATCCGTCTTTATTGCTCTACCGGTGAAGAAGCTCTTAAAAACACAGGGGTGCAGATGGTAAACATTGGGTTGGAGTAATGCTTTGGTGCTGAAATGTTATTCATCATAGCTTTAACGCGGTGTGTAAAGATGTTTTGAATTGATGTTGCCTTTATTAGACTTCATTACGTGGGTTAAAAACGTTCAGATCATCAACATGTCAATTGGCACGCGATTAGAACTACGAGAGCACCTTGGATTTGGCCGAACTAGGTACAAATCGTGGGAATTTTTACCTTCTAAAGTAGCCTACTGGCATGGCAGATTCCTACAGACAATGAAAATCTGAACACTTCCTGAATTTTAACATTTTGCCTGAATAAATCTCATCTTCAGGCTTTAGCCTTAGAAATGAAAAGGAGACGCGGCGTATGATCCCAGTTCGCGAGTAGGCTAGTCCGGGAGACTTTTCAGAGTCCGTTAGCCTCCTCAATGTATGTTTCCTATAGTCATCATTAGCATTAGCCATCAACCATCGCAACTAATGAACGATCCAGATGTTTTCAGCTGTCAGTCAACCCATCGGCCACATTTAGGCCAGAGCCTCGTTAGAAATCATTCATGAATGTGCCGAGCGTTTGAGATTTTACTTTAGAACAGAATTAGCGAATTGACGTAGCCTCTTTGCTAAACGCTAACTCATAGTCAGTCAAGTTCCACGCTGTTTGTGGGATGGGAAACGCATCCAACGGCCACTAAACATGACCTTAGAATAGAGGTTAGTGATAGAGGAACCTCAGAAATTAAATAAATGCCATGAAACGGACACCTCACGCCTCGCCATGCTTTAATATAGGGCCGTTTCTGTGATTTCTGGGGCTTTAGCTAGCAGTTATGAGGCTATTTTGTTTATGGTCTGTCACTATGGTTCCTGCCCTCCGAACGATGTCAATGAATGAATGCGTATATCCACATAGTCCTTGTTGATCGCGTCCTCCCTTCTCCTTATCACTCTGACTAGATTGACCTGCGCTCACTTCAGACACATCTCCACATCTCCTCGCGCTCCTGCTCCATATAAGGCCGCGCTTTCCCTCAACAAAGACAAGGCAGCTGTGTCAACCACACTCCCCTTCAAGAGCCCGAGACGTGTCTTTAATTTATGCCCCCCTCCCCGTGCGGGCCTCTCGCCCCCCCCCCCACTCGCCCCTGTCCTGCGGTTTTAAGACCCCGCTCAAATAACGGCAACCGACACAATGCGGGCCCCCGGGGAGATGCTCTAACCTGGTCAAGCCTACTGAAAATTACAGGCTTTTCTCCAAATGAGTTTTCCCCTCTTCTGTTCTATATATAGTTCGATTTATAGTTCTGAATTATGTGCGGCGGTGCTTTTTCAATTATCCTTTTCTTTTTAAAAGCCGTTTCTTTTTCTCCCGCGATGACGTTTGCCTGGAGAATAATGTTTGGAAAGTGGTTGTATTTTTAGAGGATGTAAATCAAATTAAAGGTGACCCGCATTAACCTCTAAATCTGAACCAGTCAGCAGCGTATGGTTACTTAGATTAGATAGATATTGTTTTAAGTTGTAAATCAGTAGATTAATAGGCCTATATATCGGCATGGTCGGTGATTGGCAAGTGCTCAAGGAAAGAAAGGTCACAGGTTCAATTCTGGTTCGAGTGTGTTTCCTTCCATCAACCCAAAACACGTGATAGTCTTATCTTCTTGCTGTGGGGACTACAAAGCAATATACTTCACTTGACGCCATAGATCTATATTGTAAACACGACATTTGTTGATGAAAAACTGTCACGTGTCTAAAAATGGCGCATTTTCCTCCAGTGCGAACCAGAAAGTCAGAGACTAAATTAGCGTCGCGTTAGCATGGGCGGCCCACCCCTTAGAAATAAAACGGTTCAGATTCTTGCGTTTGCAGACAGTTAGCAAGTCTGCTAGTCCGAAAGACTTTTGAGAGACCGTTCACATGCTCAATGTATTTGTTGTTAACCATCAACATCATTTAGGTCAAAGCCTAGTTATAAATCATTAATGAATGTAGAATGAATGTACTTTAGATAGAAATTAGCATTAAAAAAAAATTCCTCTGAGCTAAATGCTAACTCTAATTGAGTTAAGTGTCTGCTTTTTGTGGGTCGGATACGCATCCAGTGTCTTATAAAATATTAATGATAAAGAAAGATATTATGTAAATGCTATGACGGTGGCGCAGTTGGTAGAGCGGGTCGGCTTGTGGATGGAAGGTCGGGGGTTCGAATCCCAGCTCCCGCAAAATGCACACTGTCGTTGTGTCCTTGGGGAAGACACTTCACTCTACTTGCCCCCCCGAGCGCCGGCCCACGCTAGCAGCCCCCTGCTCCCACAGCTCGCCCCAGCGACATTGAGGATGGGTCAAATGCAGAGAACACACTTCTCTACAGAGATTAATAAAGGATAACTTAACTTCCATCCATCCATTTACCTCCACTTGTCCTTTGCCAGGTCGTGGGAGTCACATTGCACCCGCCCCTATGGCGCCCCCTGCAGGTGGTGGGTCCACAGAAGGACGGCCTCATGGTTCTAACCGGGCCTGTTGGTCTCTCATAAGGGGCTTCTGAACCGCTCTTTGTCTGACCCGTCACCTCGGACCTGTTTGCCCTGGGAGACCCTACCAGGGGCACCAAGCCCCCGACAACAGAGCCCCCAGGATCATTCGGGCTCTCAAACCCTCCACCACGTTAAGGTGAAGGTTCCAGGAGGGGTTTAATAAAGGATAACTTAACTTAAAAGGACATACCTCGACATCCGTTAATATTGCGCCATTTTCCCTGTGTTTGAACATTCCATTTAAATCCGGTCAGATTTCTTCTTCCTCGATGACACGGGCACATTCCAAGATGACACATTCCTAAGGCTCACATTGTGAAAGAGTGGTTCAGGGAGCAGGAGATGGAGCGGCCAGATGTTAACCCCATTGAGAATCTTTGGGATTTGCTGGAGACGGCTTTTGCGCAGTGGTCACACTCTCCCATCATCAATACGAGCTCTTTGTAAAACACGAATGCAAAACTGGGGTCTTTGGACATTGCAGAAGCTCATCGAAACAAGGCCACAGCAAATGTTCACAAACCAAACGTTCACAAACCCGTTCTACAAATACATGCGGAGGAATGAAATGATGCAACTCTCGAACCCTCAGTGGACCAGTGCTGGTTATCCGAAATGCGCTGGTCACCCTCTCCTCTGTAATTTCCACCCCTCGCTCCCCTCACGCTCGTGCAGTTTGTCTCATCTCCGTTACCCGAGTGCAGCCCAGAGTCGTGAATGTCGGTATGACTCAAAGCGGCGTGATGGACGATAATGAAGACTACCGACGCCTCCTGAACCGCCTCAAAACGTGAAGTGTGCGATTTCATGGAGGCGGGTCAGGCCCCGGTTTTAAAACAGCTTCTCTTCAGAGCGTGTGTGTGTGTGTGTTTTTTTGAACCCGTCGCGTCGGGGGTGGAACATTTCTCCGCTATTTCTGCAAACCTTTTCATACCCTTTCACTCACGGGGCCGAAAGGCACATCCATTACACCTGGAGCACCCGACAATTTCTGCATTTCAAGTCTGAGTGAAAGGGCCTAATGTGAAAGTGCGTTCAGAGATGGTGCTTAAATGGATCTTATGGAAGGGGCAACATGTTCCGTACGCGCTGGAAAGCTTTCTGTTTTTATTACATATGAAGGACAAAAGACGATGCAGTAATTTACCTCACACAAATGCTTTGCTCTTATGTATCCTGTATGTACCTGTATTAGACGTTTTAAAGAACAAGGATATACTTGCATATTGTTTTTTAGATTTTTTTTCATTCAAACCTTTATTTAACCAGGAAAAAAATGCATTGAATTTGAGCAATTGCTTTATTTGTCATTACTACAAGAAAATTGCAATCAGGTGTTGTTTTAGTCCTGAGCCGCTGCGACTGAGCCACCTGACCAGCATGTGTGCACTGTGTCAGTCTCCTCTGACACAGTGCACCTCCTCCTGGGTGCGTGTCCCTGTTTCAGAGCGTGGTGTCCAGCACTGGCCAGCTCCTCCGCCTTCTCCTTACTTTTCATTATTCAGTTTCATTGTAAAAATGAGAGTATTAAGCAAAAATATATTTCTAGAGCTTTTTACTATAGGCTGGGAGAAAATATTTGTGCAGTTATATCGTAATACTTTTCGTCATGATACCAAGTAGGCTATCAATACTTTATCAAAGCATCAATACTTTCAATACTTTACTGAATTAGAATAGAATGTTATTGTCCACCGAGATAGAATTTCATCTTTGGCTCACCGACACATAAAAACACAAGACTAGGACAATACAAACAATGCCCAGTAGAAAAAAAATACATAAGAAAAAAATCAAACAGAAAAAAAACCTTGAGAGAGTGAATGGGTGACTGGTTCCTTGACGTAAAGCGTTTCAAGTGCCTAAAGCAGGAAAAAAGGTGCTATATAAATGTGACCATTTGACCAAAAAAAGGGTTCTTGGTTCAAACCCCAGGCCAGACGGGGATTGTCGATGGAGTTTGCATGTTCTCCCTGGGCTGGAGTAGGTCTCCTCATAATAGTCTATTATGGATGATGTGTGGATGCATGGTGGTCAAAGGCGCAGGTGTGTGCAGGTACACTTCTGTCAGTGCCCGAGGGGAAACTGTGGCCTCACACATAGTTTACTATTACTGTGTGTGCTTTGAATGAAGAATACATTCCCTGTACCCTCTGTGAAGCATTTTGGGTGACTGGTGCCCAATTCATTCCTTTAAAAAAGATGTATTTATTTATTTATTGCCTTGTTATCACTGTTCTCATTAGACCTACTGTATCTACATGAAACAAAAACTGGCACCAACATCTTTTGTTCAGACAAATAGTGAATTTTCGGTACAAAATATGGCGAGGTTCAACGTTTGTGGATTTTCACACACACACACACACACACACACACATCTTTCCCCCCCAGTTCCCAGGCTCCTGTTGTTGTAACCGGGTGGCTCAGAGGCGTTGCGATGATTTTGATGTTAAATCGTGTAGCGTTAGGAGTACAAAGTTGCAGTATTTAAAAGGCCTTAGCAGTAATAGTCCGCTCAGCCTGTTATATAGAAACCAGCTGTGACCGCTGCTCTCACCAGAAGCCCGTTTGATGGAAAGATTACAGCTCCAGGGCTTTGATCCCGAAGTTTCCGTACGTCACTTTTAGGCCACGCACAGCCTACTGCCATCCACCGCAAAGGCAGGCCGCGCTATAGGAGGAAGACCATTACCATTTCACGAGACGACATAAAGAAGCCGTGCGTTTTGAGGCAACTTGAGGAATTAGCAGGTTGGGCCGCGAGTTTTTAGTCAGTCATACCTTTGTAGCCAATGCATTTGTCTCCAGAAAGGGGTTTCTCTACACAGACTGTTCAGGACTATTTCAGCTGACGGCCTTATAAAGCTCATTGAGAAAATCCCAAGAAAAAAGTTAATCCATCCATCTCCTTCCACTTGTCCGTTGCCGGGTCGTGGGGGCAGCTGTTGGAGCTGCACCAGCCCCTATGGCGCCCCCTGCAGGTGGTGGGTCCACAGAAGGACGGCCTCATGGTTCTAACCGGGCCTGTTGGTCTCTCATAAGGGGCTTCTGAACCGCTCTTTGTCTGACCCGTCACCTAGGACCTGTTTGCCCTGGGAGACCCTACCAGGGGCACGAAGCCCCCGACAACAGAGCCCCAGGATCATTCGGGCACTCAAACCCTCCACCACGTTAAGGGGGCGGCTCCAGGAGGGTAAATCCGACCTTATGTACAGTATAATTCTGACATCTCTTTTTTGAGGAATAAACACTGAATTTAATGCAGTTTTGTAATTGTTACCCCACGTTTCAACACAATACAGTCAATATGGAAGAAATGGGGAATAATACAGTTTGGGCTGGTTGATCTTAAAACTGTTTTGCTTTGTTTATAACGGCAATGCTTCTTGACAATTGAGTAGGTAAAGTAAAAGCGAAAAATCAGGAAAAAGAGCACATCACTCCATCTTGATTGACAGGCTCGATTACCCTCCACTGATTGTTGACGTCCTCAATCAGTTTGATTCACCTTATTCATTTGTCACCAAACGCGTCTCCACATTTGGTCTGATTTGATGCCCGACAACAGAAAACACACGTCATCTACCTTCAAATCTGGCATTACGCTGTATATTCCATGATTTTTCACCCCCAAACCCCCATCGCCGCTCGGCTCCATTGTTTGCACAGGTATGTTCCATTCTCCGCGCCTCCCTCAGCCCCCGCAGCTGTGCACACTTCCACCATCTCCGGGGACGTCACTCCTCGCCGCGGCCTGCTCGGTTTATGCCCCGGAGAATACCGACCATTTTAGCAGGCGGGCCATACGTTGGAATAACATACACAGAATCTCTGGTCCAGCGGAGCGTGGCGGGAGACTAGACTGGAGTGTATAACGTTAGACCCCCGGGACAGGGCTGGGGGTGTGGGGGCTGGCGTCACACAACGATGCTTTTCACCAATTTAGATGAGCTCGGCGGTTGCGTCATGCTCATTTTATTCACTGGAGCCCCCTCAATAGGGTTTCCCCCCCCCTTTTTTAGATCGTTGGAGCAAAAATAATTGGGGCCTCTCTTTACAATTGTGTGTATCTTTCCGTCTATTACTTGATTGAAAGCGGCCAAACAGAAAATTCGAAGTAGTGTGAACCAGATTTTTAGCTGGTATTCTCCTTTAACATTGTAGTTTTAATGTCAGAGTAAAAAAAGGACCAAACTCACTCTTTGTGATGCTAATTTTATGACGATTTGTCTGCTAGCGAGCTGCAGATATTTCCAGGAGCTCACTACAAGAGCTTCGTCTTTCACACGCGGGTTCGTTCACACGCATTGACAGGTTCGGTATCCACGTGTAGCACGAAAGTTGACCGAGATGACGCTGTTCTCCACGTATGGTCATTTCTGGGAGACGGCACAAGACACAAGGACCCGTTTTCTGAAAATGTGGTTTTCTTTACACTCTTGCAACAACATCTCCACTACAAACATTTCAATCTTGGACTTAACGATTATTGAAGAAGGATTTTTAAGTATTGGTTTCCTGCCTGATTGATTGAGCTTTGTACAGCAAAAAACAAAGCAGAATTGTATTTTTTTCCCCTCGTATAAATAACTTATTCATGAACTGAGATCCAAAATCCACTCTGAAAAAATAATCCTACTAATATATCAGCAAAATAAAACCATATATATTGTAACCATTATTTAGATTTGGTCACTGAACAAATATGCAATTTTAGCCGTTCATGCCTTAAGATATGAAAACGTTTACTGCCAGAAGAAGACTGAAATATGAACCTCTAACCCAGGGGTAGGCAAATTAGCACACATATGCATAATAATAAAAGGAGAATAAAGCTTTGATTAAGAGCCTATTGTGCTTTCATGGTTGAAGACTAGCACGAAGTGAAAACTCACACGCAAAGAACATGCAAAATCCCTACAGAAAGACTATTGTCAAGAAATTGAGTCCAGGACCTGTTGGCTGTTGGGCGCTCAGTCACTGTGTCAAGATGGCGGCTCTATGTTCGCGTTATTCTGTGTCTCTGCTCTATAGGGAAATCCATTAACAATGTTGAGGACCTCTTCATGTGTGTCGTCATGACAATGGGGCTATTATTGTACCCAGTCCTTCCTTCTGTGCATCAATAGCTCCATATCGGTTGTTTTCAGACTGTAGAATGTGATGATTTAATTATTTGTTACTTTAAAAAGAACTGTTCTTGCAAATGTTGAGCGTCATTTTTACATTAGTAATTTATATTAAAAGCATAATTGTCCTGCTGCAATTTTCCAACCACAACACCAGTAAATTCCTGTATTAAAACCGTTTACATGGATATTCATTTACGCAATATAAGCTGTTTAATTTGTGGGGTCCCCCAAGGGCTAGTGTTTGGCACACTATTGTTTTCCGAATATATTTTTTTATGTATTCGTGTTTTTTCATCCTTTCTTTTGGTAATTTCTCTAAAACAAAACAAAAGCATGAACATGAGACAGATGAATAAATCAAGGTTTCAATAAAGTACCTTGGAACCTTAATCTGTTCGTTTATCTCAAAACGCTTTTGTTTTGTTTTAGAGAAAGGACTCAAGAGAAAAACAAAGCGGGATTCTGAATTAAAATTTTGACCTCAAGACTTGAGGTTTGGTCTTTTTGAATTCAAACTACAAATAGGCTGATCTGTTGGACTGATATTTGCACATTTTGAACCTTAGAGCTTCTGCATTGGCCGATATTTTGTTCAATTATACTGCTTAAAATGCTCAGTGCTCAAAAATCCCATATAGTTTGATCTCTGATTCAAACAATAGATGGACTACATTTCCCCCTTGTATGTCTCATCCTTTACACCATTGTTGCCAGGATTTATGATTTTTCAAATTGGAAAGGAAGCTATGTAAGAGAAAGTCATTTTTTCTCTTCCCCTACTGCCGCTGCGAGCTTATTAATAACATCCTGACCTCTGTCTAGACACAATCCGAGTGTCATGCGGAATATATGTGTTTTCCAACCCATTTTTATTACTCATTTGAACTTGAGAGAAGAGAACACAATCCCTTCACTGTGGCGTGTTTCTGTGGAGGAAATGAGGGAAATTCTAATAAGGCTCTTAGTCAGCGAAGTCTGCCTGCTGCATTATTCATACGGTGAATGGATGCCTCGTGCTGTGGTGTTATCTTAAACAGTTATGAAAATCACCTTTATGACTAAAGTAATAGAAAGTGGAGTTCAGTCAATTCCGGCAGCCTTGGCCACGCTGCACTAAAAGGCTGCAGAATCCAAAGTTTTTCCTTACTCATGTTTTATTGTGTAGCAGTCTGATACTAAAGTCATGAGGTCTCTTCAATTGGTGAAAAGCTACAACAGTGGTTCCCAAGGTGGGGTCTGGGGACTCCTGTGGGCCTCCAAACATTATTTTAAACATACAAATTAATGAGTTAGATATGCAATTGTGTAATTATAATCAGTAATTAGCCTATATTCACAGTTATATTACAAAAATGCTTGCAAATGTTCAGGACAATCATTGCATAAAAGTGATTTCTTGTTTTGCGTGTGGCCCAATGAGAGCTTTCGATCTTTAATGGAGGCCTCGACGACACACTCGACTTTGGGAATAATACATTCGAAAAGTTTAGAAAAATAAAAGCAATTTTCACTGTAACTTTCTGTAAGTAGACAGATCCGATACAACGGGTTTGTTAAGTGATGATGTCATCGCTCTACTTCCTGGTCCAGCGAAACTTAAGCCCTATTCACTATAATTGTATTTTCTCTGATTTTAACCTGCGTTTGTCTGCGGAACTCACAACAGTTTTGACCCGGAAGTGGCTCGGTTATTAAGGGACCCACCCTGATCTTCAGATTGATTTAGAGCCTATTGTGCATTGAAGGTTGAAGACGAGCACACAGTGGAAACTCGCACTGACGCTTGAAGAACATGCAAACTCCGTACAGAAAGATCATTGTCGAGAAATTGAACCCGGGGCCTTCTGGCTGTTAGGCGCTCAATCACTCTTCCACCACACTAGAGCGTAAAGGTGTGTGCAGTCTATGGGAGCGTTCTTCTTTGCCTCTGCTCTATAGGGCAGTCAGTCAAAGATCTTGAGGACCTCTTCATGTATGTCGGGGCGATGGTGGCGCAGATGGTAGAGCGGGTCGTCTCATGATCGAAAGGTCGGGGGTTCGAATCACGCCTCCTGAAGGTGCATGCTGTCGTTGTGTCCTTGGGCAAGACACTTCACCCACCTTGCCTCCAGTGTCTGCGTACATTGGTGTATGAATGGGTGAGAGGTTCCTTGCTGTAAAGCGCTTTGAGTGCCTAATGTAGGTGGAAAAGCGCTATATAAGTTGAGACCATTTACCATTTATGACGATGGGGCTATAATTGTACCCACCCATTGCTTCTGTGACCTGGAAGTAGCTTGGTTATCGCGTGTGATATGGGACGAATATAGCACTCCACTTGAAACAAAAACAAAGTCCATTGTCTTCTCTGTCAGCACGAATAAACTAGGGCCCAATTATCTTCTCCTGAAGGTGTTCAAAAGTGGTAACAATATTCAAGAACCCGTGGGCGAAATTAGATTTTAGCATACATAGTGGGGCTGTTTGCGCTCTCTTATTCATTTGCATGATGTTGATGAGAAGAAAGTTCGTGAATCAATCATTTTGAGCTTGCAAGTACTTAAAATGGAACAGATGGGTGTAATTACATCAACGCGGATAACAAGAAAACGTCATCAAAGTTGGTTCGATTCTGCTTTGCCTGTATGCATAATCGATTGGCGAGAAATGGCCGCCGCTTGGTTCTCGTCTCTCAGCCCCAGGGGAAGCCACGACTCCAGTGTTCTCGTCACATCGATGGGCCCCGTGCATTTCTTCCGTCTCACTCTGCGAAAGATGGCATTGTCCACTGGCATCTCCATCGCGTGGTCACAGAGCAAAAACAAATCGTCAAGCGGAGGACGTTCCCATGGCCTCTGCGGCTCGTCACGCCTTAACTTTTTGACAAATCCGAGTCGTAAAAAAGGGCCCCTTATTGCCGCACTCATTCACTTGTGCGCCGTTGGCAGATCGTTGCGAGCATGCGGGGGTCGCGGCCGGGTCAGCCTGGGAACCCGCTGGGTCCGAGCGCAAAACAAACGGGCCATAAAGAGATTCTTGTTTTTTTCCGTAAAGTGGACAATGGCGGCGATTGTGGTCTGACCTCTGAACTGCGGGACATTTCGCGGAGGCCGTTTTAGAAGCTTGTATTAATCATGGTAATAACGTCCCAACTTTCTCTGGCTGTACCACAGGGGCATGTTGTTCACACGGCTGGTTAAGTTGATGTGAGGGTATTAAAAGACGGACACGTGGAGTACGAGAAGAAGAAGCACTGATTTTATTGAGCCGAGCTAAAAAGACTTTCATTATTTCTAATTTATTGTGCAGCAACTCATGAAGGTCGGGTAAAAACAACTGATTATACTACAGTTCCCAAAGTGGTGGTCAATGTTGACATTTTTAGCTAGTTTTCTCCCTGGATATTCAGGATTTTTGACATAGGGCCTCATTTCCTAGTTATCCAGAGTGTTGTTGATTTCTGGAGATTTTTTTTTATTCATGCAGTCATACATTTGAAGAGGTTAGTGGTGCTAGGCTAGTGCGTGTCTATGGTAACTAGTAGCCTGCATTAAAAACAGTCTGACCCAAGCACAGTGCACCTGAGGCAAATCACTTATTACACCAGACTACCCATATCAATGTCTGTGTCGACTGAATATGTTTTGAAATATAACCATTTTGCATTTAAAATAACTTATATTTGAGCAGCATCAGCTTCCTGGTTGTAAGCTATGCAGCGGCGGAGTGATCTGCTCGGTTACCGGATCTACAGTAGTTTGTTTACCTGCGGCCGGCGTTACTACACGTGGAATTCACAAAGGAACTTTCTACAAATCAGATATGGCAACGTTTGGAGGACTACCCCATGATTTTGAAGAGGTTTTTAATGCAGGCTACTAGTTACCATAGACATGCGCTAGCCTAGCACCACTAAACTCTGCAAAGAACTGCATGAATAATAATACATTTTAAAAAATCAACAGAATCCAACAGCACTCTGGATAACTAGTAGATGAGGCCCTATGTCAAAAATCCTGAAATATCCCTTTAACGTCTTAGTTTTAAAGTCAAGAGTAAACATGGACTAAACTCACCCTTTGAGATACTTAATTTTATTACTTTTTCTCAATTCGCCAACCGTAGTTTTTCCGAAAATCAGCACAGCATCACGGCGGACCTGCATCTTTGACAAGTTTGGTATCCATGTGTAGAACGAAAGGCAATTGAGATGGCGCTGTAATAATAATATGGTCATTTTGTTTGAGGAAAACAGCAGCGTCTGTACAAACCATTAGGTCTCCCCTTTAGTAGCTCTTACGGACTCCAAACTTTCTAGTCTTGTTTAGGGCTGGGTACTGTTTCCTTTCGATATTGGTACTTTCACAATACTTGTTTTTCGATACTGATACCTGAACGCCTTTTTTCAATACCTACAATGAAATACAGTAGAAGGAAAATGTATGTGAACCCTCTGGAATTTCTCATATTTCTGCCTAAATTGGTCATAACATTAATTTTGGTCTGATTTGATCAAAATCATAAGAATGAGTAAACAGTGTCTGCTTTAACTAAAACCACCCAAACAATGACATGTTATCAGATTTTTATTGGCCTAAGGGTTCACATACATGTTCCTCCAACTGTATCTTGAACCAGAAGACAATGTCATGTATTCCATAAAACACATACTTTAGCTTTTTCAATACCATTTTTTTTTACCAATACCACACTGGTAGTTTTGTACTTAACACTATTTCTTAATATCTATTACTGACTTTTCGAAAACTAAACTCGATATTCCGAATCCCCTCTGAAAAAATCTTTGTATCTAATATATCAACAAAATAAAACCATAAATTAAAACCTGGGTCGATCATTATTTTTATCCATTTTTATCCACAAAGTCCCTTATTTTTATATGAAGACATTACATGACAGAAAAAGGTGCAACACATTACTCTCTCATACCTTTTTGTTCAGTAATCTACAACAAAAGTTTCAAATCGTTATCTCTAAATTACATTTCTCCCCCCGCAGTGTCCCGCCGTGGAGCCATCTTTAGAAACCTCAAATAGCACCTTTTATTCCATCTATACCTTTATCTCCTTTACTTTGAGGCACCTCAGGTTTTGACTTTTCAAACTTTCCCAAGTCTCCAAGGAGCAGCGAATCAATAGCTGGGTGAATAATCTCCGTTATCGGTCCCGCTCTTCATCCGTCGTGCCGCGTGCACTTGGCGATGGCTGCCGCGGCTGTCAGCTCCTGCCACCTCTGCAGCGCGAAGACGAATCAGCTTGTTTTCCAGCCACTCCGGCTCCCTCTCAATCTTTTCAATGAGCTCTAGGGCCACATTTTTTACCCCTGAAGGCTACCGTAGTTTTTCCTGGTTACAGGCCCCATTTCCTGCGGAACTTTAATGAGCTTGTAACCAAGCTGTGGCGTAGTTCCCTCATGGGGATGAGGAAAGAACACCTAGAGATTTATTCCGATATCGATACTGCCGATATCCGATATATAGAGACTTTCTTGACCTCCGCCTGAACCGAGCACATTTTGTCCAGTGTGGCTTTACCCAAATCTAAAAGCTTCATGGATAAAGTGTCAAAATAGCAACAAAAATTGGTGGAAAACGAGGATGAAAAAGGCAGAAAAATGTAATAGGAAGTCTGTGTAAGTTCTCAGTCGTACAGGAGTTGTCCATCTTCAATGAAGGTACTTGATTCATCTTCTGTACTCAGTAGTTGAAGTATTCGAACGCAAGTGACAATGGCAGCGAAAAAGCAACAAAAAAATCCACAAAAGAGCAACAGGAAAGTTACCAAAAAGTGATGAAAAAAAAGTTTTTAAAAAAGTGAAAATGCGGCAACAAGATCCTTGTACATCAGTTTTGTAGGTCTTAGCTTTCAAATGAGGCATTACTCTGGTCCATAGGCTGTAACATTTTAGATTTGGGTAAAGCACGTAGTTAAAATACGATGACAAAATAGCGACAGCGCAGTAAAACAAAGTGTCAAATTGGCGACAAAAAAAGGTGACAAAAACTTGATGGAAAAGCCACAAACAAAAACACAGTAATGACGTGATGACAAGGAGCAAGGAAAAATCTAAGATCCATTTTTTAGGTCAATATAGGCTGTAAGCTCCGGAGCTCAAGAAGCTTTTAGATTTGGGTAAAACTGAACTGGAGAAAATGTGCTCGGTTAAGGCTAAAAGTCGCTACTGTGAGGGAAAATAAAGTGAATGGTCGTCTTTTCCCAAGTGTCAGGTCAATAAAGTCTCATCTTTTCTTGCAAACAAGATGTTACAGATTAATGAATAAACTAATGAAAAAAATAACTAACTATCCTTGTAAAATACTATTGTGTGTTTTCCCCCATATCGGCTCTGATATCCGATATCAGTATTGGATCGGCGCCTCCCTGCCAACTATATTGTTTTGTTTGTTTTAAGCCTTTTCAAAATGGTTTCACTGACTCCCCTCTTGGAAGCAGAAAGCTTAAACATGTATGGTGAAGTAAACATCAATTATGCTGCAACTGTGGGAATTATTCTGAAAATGGTCATGCAGGTCGTCATCTGATAACTCTTAGCCAGAGGAGACGCAGATATAACTTAAACACGTATGATTACTTTATTGCGCATAAATAAATGTTCTCCCACCATTTTTGTATTCACGGTCCATTTCTCTCCTTGTTGTAATAGTGCCCGCAGACATTTGTGAAAAAAAAAGTTGCATTTCTAACAACTGTAATTCTGTAAGTAGCTTTGAAAAAAAACCATCTACAAGCTCCCGTTTTATCGGTTAGAAAACTGGAAATACTGCATCTGGTACAGAAACGTTTAAGACGACACACTTCACGTGAATTGAGGATTTTTAATTTTTTGTTTTGTTTTTGAGTTTTAAAGCCTGGAATTCAACCTGGAAGATTAATTTCAGCGTCACCTACTTCCAGCCAATCGCCGCCCCCGGTTCTGCTTCTAAGCCTTCAGCGTTCATGGCTCGTTCGTTTCCCAGCTGTGCTGCGACGCACCTCCACCCCATCTCCGCCTCCTTCTATCCTCGGCTTCACCCTGCTACATCCTTCCCCGGTCTCCCAGACCACCACCAGTGTCCAGGCTCCGGGGGAAGACATCCATAACGCTAACCTACCCGTCCATACTAACTTTAATCGGTATATATCGATGTCTACTGATCTGATCGCCAAAAATATATATGTCAATAAATCTTTCTAATCGTCTATCCAGGTTAAAATCAATTGGAAAATTTGGCCTATATTTTCAGCGATAACATTGAAATAATGGTTAGAGACAGGTTTTATTTTGTTGATATATTAGTTACACAGAAGGAATTTTGAATCTCTTGTTTATATTCATAAGAGAATATTTTGCCTTGTTTTTGTCACGGTTCAAAGATCAGTAAATCAAGCAGGAATTGGATCATAAAAAATCCATGTGAAAGAACTTTCAAAATATTATTAAGTCGAAGATTGAAAAGGAGCTACTAAAGTGGATATATCGTTGCGAGAGTGTAAAGAAAACCTCATTATGAGAAAACGGGTCCTAAAGTTGTGCCTGTATATATCTGTCCTGTCTGTAGACCAACTGTCTGAAAGGAGGTGACCATGTTTGGATATACGTGTTTCTTTTCCTGATCTTCACCTCATGGTCGAGATCATCTTTCTCGAGCACTTCACTCCCCGCTGTTGTCAGCCGAGGACGACTACTCCAGGCATTCGAACGAAATGTGAAAGAGCTGGCGCTTTTCAACAAGTTCTCGGGTCAAATTGAGAGTATCTCTGACCCCTGAAGGCTACCGTCCATTTGAGTTCTCCCGTGGCAGCCTTCTGGTTCAGACATTAGTCTCGGGACCTCCCGTGGGGTCCGCTGATGTATGTAAGAGTCAGTGGAGCGCGGAGACTTCCATATGACCCGCTTTTCCTCTGGAACATACCTCGGAACGTCCTCCAGACCGCGCTAATATGCCTCCCGTGAAGACGTGTCATAAAAAGACGCACAGAGGTCAAAGGTCGAGGCAGTTATAGAGGCGCGAAAGTTATGAGGAGGAATCCAAACCACCAGGCTTTTTTTCGCTTGAAACATTTTCAGTTCTTTTGTCATCTGCTATCATTTACGGTTTCTTTTGCTTTTTGGACGGGGCATAGGCGACACTGGCAGCTTTCAAGGGGGCCATCTTTGCTGTTTGTCTGGCGGACTATAAACATATTTATCACACGCCTATAAAAACAAGCCAAAATCGGGTCCATATGGATTTTTATTTTATTTATTTTTTTACAGCAAACCGAATAAACGGCACTCGCTGCTAATGTTAGCATGTGTAGCTAACGTTAACGTCCTGGTTAGCATTGTTGTTGTTTTTTAGGTATTTATGGACTGTTGAAGCACTTTGCTCCTCTCCGTGTCTCTGTATCTTTATAGTTGAAAGATTAATTAATAATTCAGCATTTTGTGAAAGTAATGGTGGAGTAGTAGGGAGAAAGTTTCATTTCCCCCCCCTCTTTGTTTTCCCTCTGGCTTAGGGTGACCAGAAGTCCCAGTTTACCTGGGACAGTCCCAGTTTTGAGTCCTCTGTCCCATGTCCCCACACATTCCTTCAAAACCATTATTTTGTCCCAGTTTTACTGGGCCAAAAGTTTTTGGCCAATATGATCCACAAAGTAACAAACTTTGCTTGAAAATGCATGTCTTTGGGCCATGCAAATGTCCATTACTAAGTAGAAACCAATAAAAAATATCAAGTCTATCATGTTAATGCTGATTGGTGCCTGGTGTAAGATAGTAACAAGCAGATTTACCATTTAGCCCAAATAGTGTCCCAGTTTTTTAGGCAGAAAATCTGGTCACCCTACTCTGGCTGCCTCGAACATGACCATAATACGGGTGATTCCAAAGATGCCGTCTGTGCTCATGTTCCAACCAGTGCTTCATTTGTAAATGAGTAGTTTCAGGAACACTTTTGGTCTGATGCGATGGATTCGGGGTACAGGCCAAAACATTTGCCGGAACACTCGCATTAAACACCATTATATCAGATCAAATCTTTGCCGGATCCTCCAAAATATTCCCCAGATCCTTTACACTGAAAAACTGACGGGGGGATCAATTCAAGCACTGGTTCCAACTTAAAAATAGATAAATGAAATCAAATAAAACTATAGACTGCATGCGAGCTAGAAACCCCCCCCCCCCGATATAAATTCATTGCGAGACTGATTGACTTTTTTGTTTGTTTTTCTTAGGAAGAGGGAGAGGTGCGCCAAATCAATCAAGTTTTATTCCTAAAGCGCTTTACACCAGCCAAAGTCGACCAAAGTGCTGCACACAATGAAAAAAAAAATATATACAATTTAAAAAGGAATACAAAACAGATCTTCATCACATTCGCAAAGACCAATCTTGTTTTTTAGAAATTATATACAAGCGGTTTAGTCCTACTTTGGCCCCTTCTTTGGTCTCGTTTAGCCCAGATCTGGTCTCATGAAGACAGAACTCGGTGTGGGGGAGTTTTCAGAACCGCCGTGCATGGTGAACCAAATAAATAAAACGAGAAGCCCTATCTATCTCCATTCCCCCGGCTTCATTACACAGCTTCACTTATCAGCATCAAACCATAGCAACCGAGGAAACTTTTTGACCCCCTTCCGTTGACTTATGACCGATTTATCTACTTGTTCCCCCATTAAACTGTCTGGCCCCTCTCCTCCTCCAGGCTTTTGTGTGGTATCCGTGACATACGCGCTCACTCCTGTCCCACTAGAAGCCAATGAGGCGGCTGATTCCGATGGCGCTGGGGGGGTAATGGCCCATAAGCGCGACAAATGAACGGTTCAAAGTCCGCCTCATCATTCCGCCGGCGTCGATATCATCCGGTCTGTGCGTAAGAACTATCAACGTAATCAACTCACTTTATCCACCGGGGCGCTTCGCAAACGTGTCGCCACAGCCCGGACGGATGTGGAAAGTTTGCGCGTGCTTTTTTTTTTTGGGGTGTCATTTACAAGCATCGGTAAATGTCGTCACTTGTGCTGTGACATTTGAAGACGTGGCTCGTTCATCAGGAGCGGACAGTTCGACCTCCGCTGCCGACGTCCCACGCTAGTGTCGTGTCCGCCGCGGTCAAAGCTCTTTTTCCAGGCTTTAGCACAAGCGTTTTAAGTGTTATTCAGATGATAATTAAACCCAAATTGAAATGATACTGCGGATGGTAATGACAACTGGGAAGTAGCAAGATCTCGGAGTATAATATGTATTAATGTACCTTTCCAGTGAAACTCTGGAACAAACTGGACTTGCAACACGAGCAAAGCCATTATAGGGACGGGACGATACACTTAAACTCACGATACGATGCACCTCGATATGTCAGAGTCACGATACGATATCAAAAAAATATTACTGTATAATAACAACCTGTTTATTTTTGTTTCAGTTGAACACAGGGAAACACAAGAACACTCCCTTAGTGCTGCTCTAGGTTAATGTATCTCAGGACTGGTTCTTCTTCAAAAAAACGAACATATCATTCCTGTGACTTGACGTGACGACGCACTGCACCATTCCCCGGATATATATATATTTTTTTCATTTAATAATAATAATAATAATAATAATACATCGAACTTGTATAGCGCTTTTTGGACACTCAAAGACGCTTTACATGAAAAAATAAATAAAAATTAGAAAAATAAATAAATAAATATTTTTGCGTTTTGTCACGTTTTGTATCGCGATATTTCGCCAAACGATATTTCGTCCCATCCCTAAAAGCCAACCTGTCCATCGATTCAAGCTGTTATTTAAACATTGGGTCTGGTCAAAATATAGAGATGAGCGTCTTTAATTTAAATTGCTGTTGTCTTATAGTGTTAATAAAGTGCTCAATGTTTCCTCACCATCGTTGGTATAATTTGTCTTTTACTGTTATTGGTATATTGTCCATTACCATTGTTGGTATTGTTCATTTACCTTGCATCGTTGGTATACATTTTGTGTAATGCCACCATGATATAACATTTGTACAATAATCCTTGAACAAAGTAACAGTGAAGCTGAATGTATTAAGCTCTGAATGGGGAACTGGGGGTGGGATTAAATAAATTATCTTCTTCCCACTCCCTTTCAGTTAGAAATGGATCATCTTGTTTACATACTGTATATTCGTTCTTTTGTTGCCCATTGCCTGAAATGAATGAATAATGAATAAATGAATGAATGTACCTTTATAACATAAAAGTAACTCCCGGTAATCACGGGTAACAATCTGAAAGAAATATATTAATGATCACATTTTTTTACTTGCTTTGTGCTAGACATCGTACATGAAACGAGATCGTTGTTGTAGTTGTGCTTCGTTTCAGTTAATTATATAAACAGTTCAAATATTTTTTTTGTAAGTTGGTCTGTGCGAATGTAGCTGCTGAAATATTTCAAATTCTCTTTGGATGAGGTCTTGTTGTTTTGTTCCTTCTGTACCATTGTGTGAAATGTACTTTTTTTATTGCACTGAATTTGGGGGGCTCATAAGCTTCTTGCTTCAGCCCACTCCTTTTGAGCAGAATGTGTACGGCTCAAACAAACAAATAAACTAAACTAATTTCTGCAGATCACCCAATATATAATTTAATATGCAACACAGAGAATATGAGGCAGGCTCTCTTCTTTGTCCTCAAAGGTAACATGCTCGCCTCAGTCCCAGACCGATGTATTATCTGCAGAAATGCTGTAGCCATCACCTCCCACCCGCGTGTGCTTTAGCTCTCGCTCAGACAATAACAACCAGTCCAAACAGAGGCGTTTGGTGCATGTCTGTCTTTAATCACACAGTTACTGCCGCTGATCCGGGACAAGGATCGTTTTCAGGACAGTCTGGGCTAGATTCGGGACAAAAGCCTCAATTTCATTCCTGAATTGAACAATGAAAGAGTGTGCCACTAAATTTAACTTTCCTATTTGTAGCATCCTAATTCTTTCCCCCATTTCTCCACTATTAAGTTAACAAATTATGAATATTTCTATTAAATAAAGATACAGAGACATGGAGAGGAGTGATTCAACATCCCATATTTATTTAAACAACAGACAATGCCTACCAGGAAGCTAGCAAAGTTGGCGTTAGCTTCATGCTACATTAGCTAACGAGTGCCGTTCTTTGCTTCTATTGAACAATTAGCTGTGAAATATCATCCATATGGCCCCGATTTTGGCTTGACTATATTGGTGTGCCATAAATATGTTTATAGTCCCTCAAAAAATGGATAAAAGTTGTGAAAAATTGTGATTTCCAGGTTGCCATGCCCCCTTGTACGACACGCCGTCCGTATCCATGAGACGTCTCCAGCTCGAGTTATTAGCTGCATGTTTTGGATATTGCTGGAAAAAGTATGATCCAAAAAAGTTTTACAAAGTGTGCCTTTAAGTTATAATGTATTGCACAATGAGGGAAATGCAGCACGTCTACAACCCCGTCCCTCTGCTGTTGCTTTTTACTGAATTAAATGTTTCACGATGGTACAAATAGCCTTAAATAAATGTAGGTTTTATTATGAGGAGATGGGCCAGACCAGATTAGGTGCATTTGTGGAACAGTCCTGGCTTAGTCCAATCATAACAGGAAGGCTCTTTTGGAGGTCCAGTCCAGTCTCCTGCCTCGCCGCAACACAAATATTCAAAAGCTCCATGCCGGTCATTTATTTACTTTTTTCATTTATTCTTTTTTTGCTTGATTTTCTTCTTACACTGACACCGTTCCTTCTGTGCTTACTTTGAACCGATTCATCCATGCATTATGTATTGGCTCTGTTCCCCCCCCCCCCCTCATCCTTATGCGTGATTTGGAGTTTAATACCCCGCCGCTGCCCCTCACTTGCCTCCTCCAGACTTGGCTGGCATTCCGGATGACCTACTCCTCTATACCTGTGCCAAAACCGGGATTAAGCCTTTCTCGGCTCAGCAGAACTCTTGTCTCTCGGTTGTAGACAGTCATGTGAATAAATAGAACTTCCAATTGAACATACGCCGACCTTTCCCTGTTGTGCCGAGGAAAGGCTCTGCTTATAGGCAGGCATCAGTCTGAAAAACCAACAGCGCTCAGATAGAAAAAAGATATGTAAACAGAACAGGAAAGCCAGGATTTACCGGATTAACAAAGTTTTGCTCTGAATGTGGTGTACTATAATATTTGGGGGAAAAGCTACAGGAATGCAATATAAAGTAAAAGACTGTTCTGGTCTGGGGTTGGGTTTCCTCTTCCCTGATGGCGAGGGCGTATTCCAAGATGACAATGTCAGCATTCCGTGGGCTCACATTGTGAAAGAGAGGTTCAGGGAGCATGAGATGGATCGGCCGCCACAGAGTCCAGATCTTAACCCCCTTGAGAGTCTTCGGGATGTGCTGGGGAAGGGTTTGCGCAGAGTTCACACTCTCCCATCATCGACACAAGGTCTTGGTGGAGAATGAATGCAACACTGGACCGTTTAACACTGGAGAAGCTCTTTGAAGCAACGCCACAGCGAATGTTGCCGTAATCAGAGCGTAAGGCCGTGTATTTTTGTTTATAAAATTAATGTGGGATTTGTCCAAAAACACAACATGTTTGCACCGAGCCGAGATTTGAACCATTGAACTTTGGATCCAGAAGTGGCACTTTGGTTCTTAGTTTTTTATATCGGTGGTTCCCAGCCTTTTTTTGTTTAGTGTACACCTTGAACCTTCTATTTGTACTCCGATCACAATCAGAAGTGGTTTTCTTGTTATTGGAATTTTCTTTGGTGCAAAAATTAGTAGCCTTACTCATTTGAGACAATTTTACCTTTATTTTTTATTTTATTATAAGGCAGATTTATTTATATAACACATTTCATGCACAAGGCAACTCAATGTGCCTCACAGCAACACATAAACACAATAAAAACACAATACAACAAATCCATCAATACAACTAAAAATATTAAAAAAATACTAATATGTATATATTCAAATTGTATATTAATTTACAGTCAGTTACTGTAGGCAAGAGTAAATACGTTTTTTTTTTTTTTCCTGGACTTAAACACTGTCAGAGTTGAGGCCTGTCTCACGTCCTCATTGAGGCTCGTCCAGACCTTTGCTGCGTGAAACTGAAAGGCAGCCTCACCATGTTTAGTGGTGACTCTAGGGACCACCCCGTCCCTGAGGATCTTAGGGCCCGAGGTGGTTCATACTAGGGCTGAACGATATGGACAAATTTTCATATCTCGATATTCATGCCAGATATCTCGATACAATACGATATAACTATTGGTTAGGTGAAAAACAAGCATTTTTCAGAAAAATAAAAACATAATAATAAAGAGTGCAGTTTTATTGATGAAAATCTATATAGTTTCTACCTTGCTTTTTCGATGTTAATGTTTTTAATGTCCATATCTCGATATCGATACGATAACGATATATCGTTCAGCCCTAATTCATACGGCTTTAACAGTTGTAGTAAGTCCTAGAGTACCCTCATGGGTCCCTGTACCACTGGTTGGAAAACACACTGCTTAAAATCAGTGGTTCCCAACCTTTTTCCCTTGAAGCCTCACCAATGCACATGTCGGGCCGCAATCCCTGCACAAACCCATGCCCCTCAAACATGTATCAAAACATAAAAATAATGTGTACATGTTTCTCGGTCATATTTTCAACATTGTCAACCACTTAGTTTGCTCAAATACTATCACTTAATACCTGACCCTCTGCAGACAAATCTGTGGGTCCCCCCCCTACAATCCCAGATGTAGCTTTAGCTTACGTTAATACTACTCCTGCCATCACACTCAAATCACATTAACATTCTCTCCAAGCCTCTTCTCTCCATGAAGCATACGGGGGGAAAAAAACCCTTTTAATGCACCTTTTAGCACTTGGCCTCACTCTGTCAGCTCATATTTGCAGATCCTTCTCCCCCGACGCACTCGTCCTGGTTGGACACTCCAGCGTTGTGGTGCGTTTCGCCGCCCGCCCCCTGGACGCGAGGCCGATGGGACGCACTTCACCTCCTCCTTGTTAATGGCTGATTAAGTTCAAGTCGGGATGACCACATGACTGATGAGCGCGCATGACCGGATTGCTAAGCACGGCGAAAGTTAAACGCCTTTTTCACGAAGCTGCCCAAGAAGAAATTCAGTTAAGACTCAGTTGGCGCAAAAGAGCTGTGTACAGGTGCAACTGACGGAGAGTTGGTTAATTCAAGCTTGAGCGATTATTTAGATAATTTTTTTTCCTGTGTTTTAGATGGAGAATGAGTTTGAAATGTGCCGGTTTCAGTCCATGTTCAAACCTGAATCAGTCCTGCTTTGGGTATTCCTGGTTTAATTGGTTAAATGTCACGTTTTTTCGACGGACAGACAACTCTCCGCTTGAACAAAGAGGTACTGAAAGGTTTAGGTGTGAATCCACTCATTTATTAATCAGAAAATGTCAGAAACCAGGTGAAAAACCTTGACAACACACAGAACTAGTCTGAAGGCCCATTTAGTTTAGTTTAGTTTATTTGTTTATTTGAGCACTACACATTGTGCTCAAAAGGAGTGGGCTGAAGCAAAAAGCTTATGAGCCCCCACCCCCAAGTGCAATAAAATAAAAAAAAGAACATTTCAAAACATTTCAAGCAGCTACATTCATACAGACCAACTTACAACAAACAACAAAAATATATTAACTCTTTATATAATTAATTGAAACAACGCACAGCTACAACAACAATCTAGTTTCATATACGATGTCTAGAACAAAGCAAGTCAAAAAATGTGTTACTTAATATATTGCTTGCATATTTTTACCCGTGATTACAGAGTTACTTTTATGGTATAAAGGTACATTAATAGATATTATAATCTGAGATCTTGATACTTTCCAGTTGTCATTACCATTCTCAGTATAATTTTAATTTGGGTTTAATTATCATCATCATTATTATATATTTATTTAATTGAGTTATATGTGAAGTATGATGAAAGCCCTGCACAGTGTGGTGCATTAAAAAGCCAGAGAGTGAGCCAGTTGAAGAGGGCAGTAACTCCCCTTCAACAAACCCCCTAACAGCTGATTTGTAGATGATGTTCCTATGCTGAGTGGTGCATTAAAAGACAAGGTTTTGAGCCCGTTGGGAGGATTCCTCTCAACAGATCCATAACCTGCCAACCCTAATTCTCCGTTTGTGAATTTGAGCAATAGAATGACAACCGTTCCAAGCAGCAACACTCTTCCAGATTATAGAGGAACAATACACATAATCCATCCTACTGCTCCCCCTAGTGGCAACACATTTCTTCTTGTCTGTATATTTCAAAAGTCTTTTGTTTGTATTTAAATTTGAACAGGTTGATGTTTGGACATCGTTTCAAATCCATCTCCAGTTTATTCCACAATTGTACACCATTAACTGTTGGACTAAAACTTTTCAAAGTTGTGCTATGTTTCTGAATCCTAAAGTTTAATTCATCACGTAATTCATAACGACCAGTACGTTCTTGGAACCTTCTTTGTATTTGGTTTGGTAACAATTTATACCTTGCTTTGAATAACATTTGAACAGTTTGGAACTCAACAATGTCACAAAACTTCATGATCTTTGATTTTAAAAATAATGAGTTTGTGTGGTCCAAAAACCCAACTTTATGAATTACTCGGAGAGCTCTTTTTTGCAACAATATTATTGGTTTAACTGTGTTTTTATAAGTACTACCCCAAACCACAGTACAATAATATAAGTAGGGCAAAATCAGAGAACAGTATAAGGTGTGTAGAGCTTTGATGTTTAAAATGTGCTTTGCTTTTGCTATTACTGAAATGCTTCTAGAAATTTTCGTAGATATATATTTAATATGAGATTTCCAAGTAATTCTGTCATCAATAATCACACCAAGGAATTTGATTTCATGCACTTGCTCGATAACAACACCCTCTATCTGAATTGCTTCCTGAGCATTGGAGTTACAGTTGCCAAATGTCATCATTTTGCTTTTACTCAGATTTAGAGATAATTTATTTTGTTTGAACCACTTGTTGACACTTTTGAGTTCCAAGTTAACAATCCGACACAGCTGCTGTAAGTCGTCTCCTGATGCAAAAATATTTGTATCGTCAGCAAACAAGATAAATTTAAGTACTTCAGATGTTTTACAAATGTCGTTAATATACATATTAAACAATTTTGGGCCCAGAATAGAACCTTGAGGTAAACCACAGACAATTTGTCGACAACTCGACTGATAATCACCGATTTTCACACATTGTTTTCTATTTTTTAAGTAACTGGTAACCCACTGTAGAGCTACCCCCCTAATTCCATAATGTTCTAGTTTATTAATTAATATATCATAGTTTATTGTATCAAACGCTTTACTCAGGTCAATAAATAACCCTATTGCACATTTCTTGTTATCTACAGCATTAGTTATTTCTTCAGTTATATCAAAGAGCGCGTGTGAGGTTGAGTGATTGTTCCTAAAACCAAACTGATTGTCCGAGAGTAAATTACACTTTTCGATAAAGCTGTCAAGTCTAGAGTTAAAAACCTTTTCTAAGATTTTAGAGAATTGCGGTAAAAGGGAAACAGGCCTGTAGTTTGTAAAGAGATGTTTATCTCCTGCTTTGAACAGAGGAATCACTTTTGCTACTTTCATACTATCAGGAAAAGTTCCAGTTTGTAACGATAAGTTACAGATGTAAGTTAACGGCTTAGAGATACTTTCAATAACAGTTTTTAAAGTTTTCATGTCCATGTCATGGTAATCGGTCGAAGTTTTATTTTTACACCCTTTAACAATGTCCAGTATCTCCTTTTCCTCCACAGGTTTGAGGAACAGGGACATAGGATTTGCTTCTATCAGTTCACAATTATAATTCTCAACGTTTGCAATTTTTGCAGCAAGGTTTGGTCCAACATCTACAAAGAATTTATTAAATGTTTCGACAACTTCATTCATATTTTTTAACGTGTTATCCTCATCTTTGAAATATTTTGGATAATTAATCGTTCTTGGTTTATTTCTAATTATACTATTTAAGATGTTCCATAAACCTTTAATATTATTCTTATTAGTATCTAACAATGTATTATAATAATCCTGTTTACATTTTCTAATGATACCTGTCAGTTTATTTTTATATTTCTTATATTTATCCTCCGCTTCTTTTGTTTTGTTATTTATAAAGTTTTTGTAAAGATTATTTTTTTTCTTGCAAGCATTTAGTAAACCTTTAGACATCCATGGTGTTTCTTTATACTTTCTGTTTTTACTGTATTTCTTCATTGGGCAGTTTTTGTCGTATACCTTTTGAAATACTTGCGTAAACTCATCATACGCCATATTCGTGTCATTCTCTCTGTACACAATACTCCAGTCTTGAGCTAAAAGCTCCTTTTTAAATGCATCAATAGTTTTCTCTGTTTTTACCCTTCTAAACCAATACTTGTTTTCCTCTTCATCTTTTACATATCCATTTTTATACAAAACGAAAACTGGAAGGTGATCACTAATGTCATTTATCATTAACCCGCTGACTGTATCACTTTCAATTTCATTTGACAAAATGTTATCAATCAAGGTGGCACTATGGGTTGTTATTCTACTAGGTTTGGTTATTAGAGGAAACAGACCTATACTGAATAAAGTATTTATAAATTCGTCCGTCTTTTTATTTAGTTTGAACTCAAAGGTCATACATTTAAACGTGGCACTTGCCCCTATTGAATTTTCATTGGATTAGTGTTAACACATTTTATTTAGCATTGACAGATTAATAATGAACATACTTTAATTTTAGCTACATTTCTTCATTTTACAACAGTTCTGCGATGAGCTCTTAGTACATTAATTTCTCTCGACAAAACTATACACACCATTTCAGTCCTAGTAATCTGACTTGTTCCTCTTTGTTACGCCTAGTTTAGAGTTAACTTCATCCTTGCTCAGACTAGAGATACACTGATATAGCGGTATTGGTGTTAAACAAAAAGTAATGCAAGTCTAAGCGTCTTTAGGATTGGTTTAATCAGAAAAGAAAAAGGCACTGTAAAATTGCTGTGCTTACACATGCAGAAACTATATTTATATATCCGTCAGTATGCAGCAGCCCTATATTGAAAATGTATTTGCCAGCCTGATACTGTACCTCAATTCATTTTTAATCCGTCAAGTTTAAATGATAAATGTGTCATCCAGGAGAGACTCGTTGTGCATTAGCTTCATGTTACCTGTAATGGACACCATACATTCAGTACAACACACTTGTACTAATGTATATATCGGCTGACTGTTAAAAATCAATACGGCGGTATATGAGAATCTGTTGCCTTGACATTATCATTTCACATCTGCCGCGTATCGATTTAGTTATAGATTTTTCGCACATTGGATTTGGCCGCATCCTGTGAAACGATGGACTGCGGCAACGCGCATTCTCGCAGGAGTGGAAACATGATGTCCGCGTCAGTGTCTAATGTAATAAGTTGATGGACGTGTGGCCCCAGTGGGTTTTCCTACACGTGCTGCTCTGGGTGATGGTGTTTACAGCAGTGTGTGAGTAGAAAACAACAGTATTATCAGCTTAAACAATGAAATGCAGAGGAGATCATTAGGCGAAAAGAAACGGGCCTAAGGTACAGCCTTGTGGCATTCCAATTAACACGGGTTTAGATGAAATAAATACGTAAAAAAACGTATAGAATAGAAATAAACAGGACTATCACGTTTCTGTAAACAAGTGGGACCGGCCACTGCTCTGTTGGAGCAAAAGGTGAAAACACATTTTTATCCGTTCACATATTTTCTGGATAAATTATGATTTGCTGTGTTTTCAAATTCCCAAAGATTGAACATGTAATAGCAAGTCGTCTTTATGATTATTTAGGTCAAGGTCAGGTTTGTTTATAAAACACATACACACCAAAGCTAGATGTCGAAAGTGCTTCACATGCAGAAAAAGAACTGAGTAGTGATGGGACTGATTATTAAGAGTGACAAAACTGTGGTATCGTTCATTTAAAAGAGCCATTCAAAAAACTGGCTCAATTTTATATTGATTTTTAACAAAGCCATACAGAAAACTCATATCGTCTTGGACTGAATTTGCACAGAAGTTAGACATTTCGATTAACATTACAAAATTATGCTAAAACCTTTTACTTGTGGCTTCTGCTGTGCTTGTGCCATTTTCTTAGGTTTGCTCAGACACATTTGGGCAAAATGGCAGAAAAAACAGAAAAAGATCTGTCCCTTTTCAAAAGTGTGACCCGATTTCAAAGTGTTCACGTAAAAGAGACGATTCGATCACAAACGTCCCTACTAGAAATGAGAGACGACTCAATTCACACTACTGGCGTACCTACCATCATCCTGTTTTGTTACAGGATTATTTAGTTCTTCTATCACCATCTGAACAACTATCTTGGCATAAATAACCATTTGTTTTGTACGTATTGCTTTGTGAGTAAAAGTCCAAGTTATCCCATTTGTAGTTTTTTATATAAACTGTTTTAGGTTACGAAATGTGTCGAAAAGGGCCTGCATGTCAGGAATAATCTTTTCCAAACTCTCTCTGTCAGAAAACAACTCCCCATATGACCAGAGGGCTGTAGATTTGTGCCGGTGTTATTCTTCATCCATTCCTCTCCCCTTGTAATCCTTTGACCAGTGTCTTTATTACAGTTGGCTCTGCTCTTATCCCCTCCATCTCATGTCGGGATCCCTTGGTATGCATGCCCCCCAACCACCTCATATCCTCCCCACATATCACGCCTTGTGCACATTATGAAGTTCAGTGGTTCGACTTTGAAGTGGGGCTAGGCCTTTTAGCCTAATGTCTTCCAAAGCGTGTCAGAGAAGTTATGTGCTTCTCAAAACCGGGGGTCCAAGTACGCTAAAGGGCTGTACGGACTTTCTGGAGATTGTGTAACTGTTTTATAATGTTGTTTCCTCGTGAAAGAAGTCATACGTAGAGTCGGGCATGTTGATGAACGAATGTGCAGACGGTGCTGTTAGTAGAAAAATAATAATCTCGAAGCAATGATTAGAGGATGAGGAAAAGTCATGTTCACAATGACGCTTCTGCCTTTTGTGTTGTAATCTGTCTGTACAGCCTGTACTTATTTTCAATATTTATCCAAATTAATTTGTTTTTTTATGAAACTGACTAAAACATGACTAAAACCATGTTGGATTGTTGTCCACTAAAACTATCCCATTTTAAAAAGACTAAAATGTGACTGAAACTAAAGGGGTCGCCAAAAACAACACTGGCCCAAACCTGTTCAAAATCATACTAATAGACCTTGGTTAAAGTAGCAAAAGCAGCAGCGATAATTGTTGTAGAATTAGCAATATTAAAAAAATACATTGCGAAACAAAATCGCGCTGTAAGAAGTGCGTTGCTGCGCTGGTGTTATGGGGATTTAGTGTCAATTGCAAAGATTAGCATAATAACAACGGAAATTTACATCCAAGAATAATGGGCCGATGGGACTTAAATCGACGTGGTCAGTGTGCATGACTCTTGTGAGAGCAATCAAATAAAAGAAAGAAAGAACCCAAGGCTGCGGCTAATTGAAGCTAAAAGGCAGTTTATTAACAATGGAGTCAATTCAGCGCACAACGGAGAATGGCAGCTTGAATAGAAAGCCTTAGTAATGAAGTGCTCTTTAAGTATATTGAGTCGGACTGTTTACATTATGTTGAGCAAGGAGGTTGGATAATGACATGTAATCATTATAAGTATAGCTACACTCCTTTGTCAGGAAGGAAAAAATATTCTTTTTGTTGCTCGGTCATTGTCAGAGCCTTTTTATTTCAGGTTTTCTCGAGTGATGGGACACAGTTCACTGAACAACTGTTTTGAAATCACCGCACTGTTGTTGGAAACCACGAACTTTCCCGTCAAAAACCTGCACCTATAGAACAGGAAAACACAAATCAGTCCCTCCAGGATTTTGCGAACTCAACTATTGACGGAAAGTCGAGCAAACTATTCCAATAATCCGCAATTTCCTTCACCACTATTGTTTCTGATCCATTTTACTTGGTATATTTAGACTCCGTGAGGACTTTTCCATCTGTTCCCCGCCTCCTCTCACTCACCTGGATTTGGTGGATGGGAGGCGCACAGGGTTCTGTTTTTTAGCCTTTTCTTATTTTCCAGAGTCTCTGGTTCAAACTGATGTAAAACGCAAAGAAAAGTTTGATTTTGATTGAAAAAATAGATATAGTTTTCAGCGGAACTTTTGGAAACCCTGGAGGGACTGACTAAACACTCATCAGTCATTAGATTTTCCTTGAAAAATAACGGCAGTGGCAAACGAAGATGAGTTCACTTTTCGTGTTTTGATGGACAAACGCGAGAAAACAAAGTGCTTAGAGAGTCGGGTTCCGTGAATTGTGTCTAAATGGATGGTGTTCGAGGTGTCCCCAAAAGAATCCTGTCTTTGTGAAAGGAGCTCAATAAATTAGCGACGAGGAGCGCTCGCTCGATGGAATCTCGGGGGTCATTTATCAACCGGCGCCGCTAAATCGCGCGAACATGTGCGAACACTCGGCAAATGACCCCCCCGAGTGTCTTACTAATCGAGAAAAAAACTATGATTATGATGTCATGACAAATTCCCTTCCCCGTCTTCGAGATTGCATGTCTTTGACTCGGAACGATGTCGCCGCGTCTTTTCTCAAGGACACGGCAATTTGAATCCCGCTGTAATGTGGCAACTGAAGAAAAAGCAAACGGAGGAGTGTTTGATTTGATTCTAAATTCTGTCTGACTCCTTCTCAGAGTTCAAGATGCTCTATTCCAGGAAAAGTTGTTCGGGACCATTGTGGTTTCCCTCAACGAAAGACTTTAACGATATCACCTTTTTTAAATGACGATAGGGTCACAGTGAAAAATATATTTTGTGACCAAAACATGGACGAGACTTTACGAGTTTGCGTTGACGAGATGAAAATGCAAAAGAGCGATTTGTCAGACTGTTTAGAGCAGACCCGTGAGCGGCACCGGACATGGACTCGCATGTGGCAGGCTGCGCCCCCTCTCTCCCTGCACTCCAGTCTGGGCCAATGTCTCCATGGTCTGAGCGTGACAGAGCGTGATCAAACAGGGACTTCATCTTGACAGTTCTTCCCCAAATTTAATTCAGTAGTGATATGTGAGCAGAAAGCATGTTGATGAACGATGTGCAGATGGCGCTGTTAATTAAAAATCTCGAAGCGATGATCGGATGACGAGGAGAGCGGCTGCTTTTCTGCCTATCGTCTGTCACAAATACAGTCTGTCAACCGTCATCCCAATTTCCAATACTTTTTTTTTCAATAGGCCTACTTATACGAATACTTAAAGGAGAGATTTTTTTTTTATTCATGCAGTCCTTATATGTGAGGAGTTTACTGGTGATAGGCTAGTGCTAGGCTAGCGCATGTCTATGGTAACTAGTAGCCTACATTCAAAACCTCTTCAAAATCATGGGGTATCTGATTTGTAGAACGCTCCTTTGTGAATTCCACGCGTAGTAACGCCGGCCACGGGTAAACAAACTACTGTAGATCCGGTAACCTAGCAGATCACTCCGCCGCTGCGTAGCCTACAACCAGGAAGCTGATGCTGCTCAAATATAAGTTATTTTAAATGCAAAATTGTTATATTTACGGGTGCACTGTGCTTGGATCAGACTGTTCTTAATGCAGGCTACTAGTTACCATAGACATGCACTAGCCTAGCACCGCTAAACTCTTCAAACATAAGGACTGCATGAATAAAAAATAATAATCTCCAGAAATCAACAACACTCTGGATAACTAGGAAATGAGGCCCTATGTCAAAATTCCTGAAATATCCCTTTAATAACTTTTCAAAATGAAACCGACTGAAGTTTTCGTCGACTAAAACAAGACTAAAACTACTACATTTAGAAGTGACCACAATGTGACTAAAACTAAAAGCATTTCCGTCCAGAAGACTAAAACTAGGAGGGCGGCCAAAAACAACACGGCCCAGGACCAGAACATTCAGCGTTCACGGCGAGTGGATCTGAATCTCTGCCTTTAAAGCGAGGACAGTGACACGAGCTCTCACTGTGCAGTCACGCGTACTTTCCAAGCCAAAGACAAGTGTTTTCGGACGGATGTGAAGCTAAAGCGAGCTGCTGAATCGTCGGCCAGTGGTGTTTAAGTGCCATTTCAGCCAAGAATAGCAGACCGATGCAAGGGAAGTACTTCCAAACCTCCAAATACTGCAGAATAGGCTGTAGAAAACAATAAGATGTCAGAGTTCTGAGTAAGCCCAGTTGTCCTGGTTTGCCCTCTCCTCTCCTGCCTCCCCCGTGCGCCAGTATTTCAGACTCTTGTTTCTTGGAATTGCTACTGTGGAACACTATTTTGATGGTTGAACCTTAAACCGCCTCCAAATATGCCCACTTCACGCATGGCTTTTTAACTAAGGCCCTTTTTCCACCACCGCGCTGAGAGGCCTGATGTTAAAAGGTGCAATTGAATCCTTGAACCCAGGCTATCTCCAACCACATTCCTCAAGTAATAGAAAAAAAAATCCAGGGGGTATTTTTGTTTCTCTTACGAAACTGGCCACATCAGGAACCGGCTGCAGAACAATTTGCCGTTTCTGGCCGGTCATCACTTTCCCGCGAAGCCGCCGGCGGTTTAGTTTTTTTCCCCCCCTCTCTTGGCTTGTCTCTTACCTTTATGTCAAACATGAGTACCCCACCAAGGAAACAGTTTCAATAACTCGTCATGTGGACCGGGGGATTTTACACTCTCCTGGGCTGCCGCATACTAGCATGATGTTTAATTCTAAAAAGCCCCGTGATGGGGGTTACAACCTAAAAAAAATAATCCCACACAACACAAAAAAGTATGTCTATTACACGAAATGGAGTTGACCTCTGGAACACGTTAAACGAGGATTTAAAACTGTGGTCAACTCAACTGTAGTACAATTTAAAATAATGTACAGGAAGCAAATACTGGTGCAGTATGCAGAACTCTTGTAAATTAATCATCTGTTCCTGAAGTATGAAATGTTTTCTTTTGTATTTTGATCCGATTATGAGAAGTTTGTAATGAATCCAGATTTATTATGTAATTTACAGCATGTGCACCTTCTATCTTATGCAAGTGCACACACAAGAATGTTAGGAACTAAGTTACTGCTTTGGGACGGCTAAAAGGAGCCATTTGTTGATTTAATCTGCTACTAAGGAGATTCCATAGATTGGAATTGCCGCGTAGATCTCATGGTTAAAGCTTAAATACACATTTGATAATGATTTTGCCGTGAGCAGCAGTTTTAAGTTGTGTAAGTCGACTGAAAGGAGGGGTAGGGCCTCATAAGTCATTACTAACTTCTTCCTACCCCCTTTGAGCAGCACAAATACTTATGTTGTTAATGATTTCTGTAAATAACGTGTGTATTATACCTGTTGCTCAAATAAATAAATAATAATAATAAACTAGAGCTGGATGTGAGGGGAGGAGGGTCTGGTGCACGATTCCACGATGTCATATTGCAAGATGTAAAATCGTGAGCCTCTCGTCTCCACTGTGCGGTGGTTCAAAGAGAGAATTTGCTACGACCAAAGTTTATTGCGGCGACTTTTGGGCTCCAGGTGGCATGTATTTAGCTGAGGCAAGTGCCGAACGGTAGCGCTGTTTATTTCCACGGATAAGTTGCTTGTGACTCTGGTGACACTTGACAAAGATCCTAGTTGCAGCGAGAGGACGGCTCACTCTGCGACTAGTATTCTAAAATATCAAACGCTGCCTGATGTCTGTCTCAGCTCGTCTTTGTTTGAACCATGGTTCTTTTTTTAAATCTTTGTCCTTGACTGTGGACCTAAGACCGGTGCCATGCCGTTGGTCCGACGTCTCTAATCCAGTTGTGTTGTGGATTAAAGAGCCATAAACAACCATCGGCCCTAACCTTAAGGTCAGTGGACTCAGGCCTGAACCTAATTTTATTTTTAAACCCCTACTCAATGGGACATTTTTGGAATGTGGAACTTAGAAAACGCCGTTTGAGATCAGACAGAGTGATCACAAGCTCTGGTTGTAAACGTCTGACTAACTACTGACTGCCATGTTCGTCTTGTCTCATTAACGTGAACTCATGTCATTGAAAAAAGTGTGTAATGATATCGTTATAGTCTTCATTTAGTAGTACACGGCACGGTAGCATACTACTAAAAACATGTACAATAGGCCAGCATGAAAGAGTGCGCATTGGTTGACGATGGATGGAGATTAGCCCAAGGTGTGGCTTGTTTACATGCATGAGACCCATGTATGTTCATTAACATGCACTGTCCCGACCAAATAAACCAATTTAAGTTTTGAAATCAGATTGCCAAAGAAATAATCTCTGAATCACTGAACATAATAATCATAACATTTGTGCATAAAATAAAAGTGTTTTTCCTCTTGAGTGAATATACTTTTTATTCACTTTTATTTTTGTATTGCTTTTATTTAGTTGCTAGTGTTTTAATGATGGCTAGTGAATCTAAATGAAGCGCTTTTACTTGTATTAAGAGAGACAATTCTACCTATTTCTTCTAATTCTCCACCTCTTACAAAGAATGACCCTCATAAAATCCATTTGCAAGCTGTTTGTTTATTGATAGAGTTGATGAAATCTCCGTATTTATTCCAAAATACTCACCAGCAACGTCAGAAAGTATAATTTATTGATTGCCTCGTGTGTGTAATGTGGCTTTGTTTTTGTCATGGATGCGAGGTTGGGTTGTTTGATATGGCCTCGCGCGCGGCTTTCATTAGTTTCCCGGTGGTCTTTACATGCGCCATCAGCCTTTAAGTGATGCAGCAGAACTAATGGAATTTAACGGGATGTGCTGTTTCACATTTTAGGGTTATCCCCTCGACAGATGGTTCTCCTGGGAAATTAGGAGCCGGGAAACGTCGAAGAACCTCGATTGCATTGGCCACCGAACTCTTTACCTGAGCCCATTTGAAAAGGAGAAAGACTTTACTTGTTTCTTTTAATCACTTAAGCCCTTCTGTCCATCCATATTCAGCTGCGTTGTTTACAGCAGGGGCTCAACTGGTGTCAATGATGTAATTTGAGCGCTAAAATGATTATGAGTTGAGGACTTGGAGGTGCATTTCCTGGAGAAGGCTGGAACCACCTCATGACATCATCAAGTGGAAAGTGAAAAGAAATAATAAAAGTTGCCCACGTAGGCTCATAAATGATGTGCATCACAGGAAGACCAGGAAGAAACTCCTGGTCTTCCTCCACAAAGCAAACTTACCAACGTCTGCTACATAACAACTATTCAACTGCACTCACGACAGATCAATCTGCGACACACAGGTCGGGCCATAAGACATCTACACATTCACACATCTCACATCTCACAAAATATTGCGATTTTATTTATGATTGAAATTCAGGAAGAAAATACAGACAATTTCTCAAATCCTTTACTGTGCATACACAAATGATCATTGAACATTCAGCCTATGTTGTCTATGCTATATTTGTTTTTTTTTACATCAAGGTAAAAGCATAGAGAAAATAATATGCACTAGATTATTGTATTCAAAGGAAGCAAATTTGTGTGAATGTGTTTAGAAGCTCATCATAATCAGGTGAAAATGGATACGATTTTGTCTTTGCACATTGGATAATGAAGGGTGAAGAGGAAGCGGAGTCTGAGGCAAAGCTCTCGATTTACCGATCGATCTACGTTCCCACCCTCACCTATGGTCATGAGATCTGGGTAACGACCGAAAGGACAAGATCGCGAATACAAGTGGACGAAATGAGTTTCCTTCGCAGGGTGGCTGGGCGCACCCTCCGAGATCGGGTGAGGAGCTCAGTTACCCGGGAGGAGCTCGGACTCGAGTCGCTGCTCCTTCACGTCGAAAGGAGCAGCTGAGGTGGCTAGGGCATCTGTTCCGGATGCCTCCTGGTCGCCTCCCTCGGGAGGTGCTCCAGGCATGTCCTATTGGGAGGAGGCCTCGTGGAAGGCCCAGGACACGCTGGTGGGACTATGTCTCCAAGCTGGCCTGGTGTCGCCTCGGGGTCCCCCCAGAACAGCTGGAGGAGGTGTGCGTGGATCGGGAAGTCTGGGCATCTCTGCTGAGACATTGGATTATTGAACCTGCTGCTGACTTCCTGTGTTTCCGGGGGACATTTAACACTGGAAGGCGTTTCTTCAGCCGTTACCGGTGAGAGCGGCTCATGAGACGTGACCGGTTTACGGTCCGAAAAGTCCTTCGATTAACCGATCGAAAGCTTTTACGATCAGAATCAGAATCAACTTTATTGTCATTGCGTTACTACACAACAACATTTTATTTGAGGCTCGAAGTAAGGTGCAATAAAAACACAGAATACGTTATAAAAAGGTACAGTAATAAGAACTGATAGTCTTTGGGCCAAATTAATATTTAACTTAGAGATGGCTGTCGGGGCAAAAAGCTATTACTTAGTCTGCTGGTGTGAGACTTGGCGGCCCAATATCTCAGTAGTTCGACGAAGTGGTAGCTCAGATGGGAGCTCTTGGCTCTACTCGGGTACAACCGCTGTAATTGTTGAAACGATTAAACTTGACTTGACTAACGCCCATCATACAGAAAGCAAAAGGCAGCCCAAGTTTCACAGTAGTGGCAACGTTTTTCTTAGGCCACCAAGAGTGCATCCTATAGACATTCCCTTTAACCTGTGATCCACCATCATAGAACCAGGGTTAGGTTTAGGGTTACTTTGGTTCGATCGAGTGTTTCTTGAGAGCTGTTTCCTCCATTGTGAGATCAAAAAAGTTCTCTCTTATCTTAGAGCTATTTCCTCCGGTTATGCCTATCCAAATCTCAAAGCATGTTGACCGGCGAGCGTACAGCCTGAAATGCCGGTGCGACGCCTCATTTGAACGTCACATTTGCCGTCGCTAACCCTAATCATTGCCCGTGTGCGTGAACGTAACCCACCGGCTCCGTGTTGAAGGAAAAGCGGAAACAAAACAGATTTTCGACGTGAACGCACCTCTCGACGGCGCACTCAGACATAAACACAACCATTCCCCAAGTGCCTTGACGAGCGCCGTACATTTCCGCTCGTTGAAAACCCCCTCGAATCGGCCTCTTCAACTTTTGCATTACAGGAAAGAAAAAAAAAGAAAGCACTAACCGCGATTATGCTCTCCCCGGCGCCGCCGCGTTTAACCGTCTTTATGCGCGTTCCCCGCGGCTGTCGACCAAATGGATATCGCCCTATTCAAAAAGCGCCGCCGTTAGTTGTGCAAACCCACTCTCCCTGTCATCGGCGGACGCGCTGCCGTTTAGCCCGAAAAAATAATCATTTCAGATCGCAAAGAGGCTGAGATTCCTCGAGGCGACGCGTAATTAATCTCACACCGACTGTCGTGACACGCGGGCGAACGCGGGGAATGGGAAATCTATAAAGCGGCGGACGTTTTGACGGGTGAAGCCGTTGTCGCGGGGATGGATCGCGCGGACATGTTTGTTAATGAATACACTTCCACCGAGGAGAAAATTACAGCGGCGCGTCGGTTACTGTAAATCTCCCGCGCTGTTTTGCATATGTTTCGCCGCGCCGTCCGCCGGACAGCGCGGCCTTTTTATACGTCGCCGTAAATCAAAGAGGGGAGCGGGAACAATCGTGGTTTTACTGTAGGTGATTTAGATGAGGGACGGTCGTCATTGGGCGGTGAGATCATCGCTGTTGGGACGGACGTGTTTAGGCCATTGTTCATCCAATTACACAATGGAAATATTTTTTTTTTCCCCACACAAACTGGGCTGTAAATACTGTTTTAAGTTAGCTTTGCCCGTTAGCCTGTTAGCATCTTCTTTGTGGTTCCATTAGTGTGTATTGGTGGCTCTGACCCGTAGGCAGCGGATTTGCAAGGGTGGCGTTCCGGCCAGAGACACCAGGGGGAGATGAAAGACCCCCCCCCAGTCATCCCATTAACACTTGTATTACCCCCAGAGGGACTACGGGAAGGATTTGTTAAGGTAAACAAGTTGTGCTATAGTGCAGATCTCCAGAAATTAAAGCAGTACTAAGTAGGATTTGATGCTCTTACACCCCGCCCCCCCCTCCCCGCCTTAACCGACCAAATTTTTTTCTCCAGTTCAGCTTTACCCAACTCTAAAAGCTTCTCGACTAGAGTTTACAGCCTCATTTGAAAGCTAAGACCTACACAGCTGATCTAAACGTTTTAGTTGCATTGTCGCCGCATCGAGTGACATTTTTTAAGTTTTTTTGTGGCTTCACTGCTTTTTTTCATTGTTCATTTTTTGTGTGTCTTTTTTCATTGTATTATTATTGCTTTTCCGGTACGTTTTTGTTGATCTGTTGTGGCATTTTTGTTGCTTTTTCATCCCTTTTCAGTTGTGTTTTTTTTTTTTGTCGCTTTCCGGTGTGTTTCCATCTCTATTTTGATGCCTTTTTCAAGAAGCTTTTAGACTTGGGTAAAGCCAAACTGGAGAAAATGTGCTCGGTTCAGGTGAGGGAACGGTAGAATCCAGTGTTACACAGGCCTTGAATTCATCTATTTTTATGATGCGATCGCAACAAATAACCACATTTTCTTTTTTATTTATTTATTTGAACAGGGACAGTGTACAATATACATTAGCCTCAGAAAGGAGAGATGCATTGTACCAGGTTATAGCACTTGTGCTAATTTCCACCTGCAGTCCCTGGGCCTATTGTACATGTTTTTTTAGTGGTAGGGGAAACCGGAGTACCCGGAGGAAACCTACACAGACACGGGGAGAACATGCAAACTCCACACAGAAAGGCCCCGTCCAGGTGGGAATCGAACCCGGACCTTCTAGCTGTGAAGCACGAGCGCTAACCGCTGTGCTACCGTGGACTATGTCTCTGCTAAAACATAAATGACACTTTTTACGCTCCCAGCTAATAGTCATTTAACCAAACACTTTTTAATTTACCTAATTATTTGGATGACTACCCAACACTTGTACTTTGGCTCCTCTACATCTGCGCAAATGACTGCTTAATGACAAGTCTTGAACTAGCGCGGCACAATCCGTAACGTTAGCTTTCACTAAGAGTTCCGGCCGTATCTTCTGCAAACAGTCAAATGAAGTGTCTCCATTCAATAATCTTATGTAGAAAACCCGCTCTGCACTTCTCGAATGCTTCCTTTATTAGTTCAGCTGTTCATATTCAGTCGTCTCGCTCCTGGATGTGTTTAAAATGTCCACAAATAAAGCTTTTACAAGTTTGCAGAAGACGTCCCTGCTCAAACATCTCCCGACTAATGCTTTTCGTGCGTCGCCCGTTGATTCTGCAGAAGTCGGAGCCCGTTCAAAACAACACATCTCATAATTTTCATAATTTTTTTTTTCACTCGCTAATCTCCCCCAAATGTGTTTTATTAACCGCCATCTCCACCTGGATCCGCGTTTAAACTCCGAGTACACTTAAAGCTAACGCTCTGGGGGGACGTCGAAGCCAAGTGATTAGCGGGTAATGGTGTAAAGCGTCGAAAGTCACCATTACGCCTTCGTTGATCCGCCTTAACGCTCGCCAAATGTGAGAACTTCGGCATTCTGCTAGTTATTGTAACTTTTGAGCTATGTTATTATGCTGTTTCATTGCACACTGTCTTGTCATCTTGATTTTCAAGACTATTTCCATTGTAGAGACTCGCCAATGGCCGCTGTTTATGAGATTGTCCGCCATTGCTGCAGTACCTCCATATGTGGGCGGCAAAACCAGCTAGTTTTCCATTAGCTAGCGTTGCACCTTCCACACGTTTTAAGCAACTGTGAAGCCCGGTTTCTAATTTTTTGGGAACTTTCTACAGCTAGATTTTCCTCCTGTGATAACGCCGGGTTAGTTACAATTAACGAAAGCAGGCTGGTTTTCGTAAGAAACATTTTAGAAATCTTGTATACTAATGAGGGCTGGACTTTGATTGACAGGCCGTTAGCATTAGAGCTAATGGCGCGGGCGCGGCTACGACCGAGCTACAGTGAAGAGCCCGCCCTTATGCCCTTTTTAGGAACATGCTCATAATAATTTATGAATGAACACATGGAATTATGTTTGTTTTCAATTTTGACTTATTTCACCCTTTCTTCTTTCCTGCATAATCCCACGTGTTCATCCAAAGTTTCCCTCCTACCCCGCGCCTTTACCCAAACCGAAAAGCTTCTCAATTAGAGAACAACAGTGTAATGCCTCATTTGAAAGCTAAGACCAACAAAAGTAGCGTTTTCGCCACATTTTTTATCACTTTTTGGTTGTATTTTTGTTGCATTTTTGATCAAAGGTTTACGATCATCTTATCGATATTGGTTTTTATAAGGCCGATGCCAATTTTTGGGGGATTTTTATTGGCCGATGCCGATATTGCTACCAAGTTTTTCAAAATGTCTAGTCTATAATCCTGTATAAACATGGCCGCTCCAGCAGTGGCCGGTTTTACTTTATAACTATAGGGGATTTAATCATAGTTTCTGTTTTGTTTTGATTAGTTGTCGTTAGCATTAGCATACTGTTTCTAGCCGTGGCATTTCGTAGCGATCAAACATACAAGTGCAGAGGTTAACACCAACTCTTCTCTCTTCTCCAGGTTCTGAGCTTTAAAATGACATGCAGCATGTCCATATTGACTGAGGTTTAGTGAAACTTATATTTACCAAAGATAATATGTGGCAAACCAATTTTCATCGCGGTGTAGTAGAACTTTCTCATGTTTATGTCAGTAATCTACAGCAAAAGTTTCAAAATTCTATCTAAGCCTTTTCCCTATTCACCTGCAGTGTCTCGCCTTAAGTTTGAGGATTGAATGAACCACCTCGATGACTAAAAGTCGACATCGTTTAACTGCGTTATACTGTGTTTCCATAAAGCTTTTAAGAATCTGTTTGAAAAATGTCCGCCGACTCCATTAAGCCGCCACAATTCCTTCCACTGCTTTAAACCTCTGCTCATTATATTAAAAACGCCATGATTTACATTCATGTTTCTCTCTCTCTCTTTTCTCTTTTCCATGTGCGCCCCCAATGACCTCCCTTCCTCCATCGCCCGAAGGTAAGACAACCCATAACTCTCTTAAGTGTCCGCTGAAACAGTGGTGCCGCTCTAAAAGCACCCATTCTATGTAACTCGGATTCCTCGAGCGTGGCTTTGATTGGTGCAAGTCGTCTCGGAAAACTGTCGCCGAAAGAAAGGCCAGAGACTCCTTTCAATTAGCGGCGAATATTCATCGGCGGCTGTGGAGGGAGACTCGGTCTTTATCGAGTCTGTCCCTGAGGTTTCGGAGGATTTAAGGAAGCTGCCGGCGATTGGCTGAAAGTAGAAGTAAAAGTTCAGTATCGCCTTGTCCTTCATTGCGAGGCGGGAGGAAGGCAGTTTTGTAGATAACATTTGTGACGTTTGCTGACAGTAAAAGGGAGATGCAGAGGAGCGGAGGGAATTTCTTCAACTTTAATGATGAAATCGGGCGAATTCGCCGTCTCGTGTGATCTGGAAAGTGTCAGTGGATGGACAGGTCAAGGTTGCCCGGACCTGCTTCATTATTGCGATTAGAAGACTTTCTGATCATGTAGGATTAGACTTTCCGAGGTGTTGATAGTCCCTCCAGCGAGCCTCTTCCCAGTGACACGTGCCTGGGACATCAGGGAGGTCTAGGAATAAGTGGATGAGCAGCAGCTTTACTCTGAGCTCTTTCCTGATGAGATACTCACCCGGGTTCATCTTGAAAAGCTTTTGCACGTACTCTCTACTGTTTACCGTGACTCACAATGAGTACAGTTTTGTGCGGAGCCTTCGTGAAGCCACAGATGTGACTTACAATTCAGAAGTCCAGCTGATCCACTCCACGCTTGCTTCTCTCAGAAAGCCACTTGATCCAAATACAGAGATCGTTTTCCTCTTGTTGTCCGTGTGCGCAAAATGTTCTGTGATCCTCTGACAACTCTGCCTCTGTTTTACCGTATTGTTTACATGATTAAAGATCGCACATTGACACTTCCTGTTTGGTGCGTGTGATTCCCTGGGCTTGATCAAATAGTGGCGTGGCGTCTGCCGTCCAGATGATTATTTTCCGTAGCGCCATACGGCCTCGGTAACTGCAGCTGCAGAAATCATGCCTTTGACTATCTGTTAACTGTCGAATCCCAGACCGGATTTAAATAGAACGTTCAATCTCCATATAAATCAATAGGGAAGTCTATACTTTCTGTGGGTTCTTTATCATGATGATCTTATAAGATGATGTTTTGTGGCCATTGGATTTAGCATTTAGCTCTATTACACGCTAATTTCCAAGGTAAAATCTCAAAAGGTCTATAGGCTTTGACCTGGTTGATTGGTTGACAACAGCTGGATTGTTCATAATTTGCAATGTTTGGTGGCTAATTCTAATAACTATATGAACAATAAATTGAGCGGGCTAACGGACTATGAAACGTTTCCCAGACTTGCCTACTTGCTAACGGTCCGCACACGTTGGGATCGAACTCCACTTCTCCTTTTTATTCCTGTGACGTGAGCCATCATCTTTGATTTTTACTTTTCATGTCTTGCAGAGGCTGCCCTGTAACTGTTCAGTATTCAGTGTGAGTTGGGGCGAGCCTGTGATCACCAATAGGCGGCCCACCTGTAAGAGCAAAGAGTTACACATGTGGAGCACCTCTCAGGTTTGGGGGGAGGGCTGTTCCAAAGTTTGGGAGAGAGCTCACAGAGGTTCTCAGGAGCGAGACCATTTAAGCTTTTGAAAACGAGCAACACAATCTTAAAATCAATCCTATAACTGACAGAGAGCCAATGGAGAGAGGCAGCACGGGGGTGATATGCTCCCTCTTCCTGGTTCCTGTCAATAAGCAGCAGCAGCATTCTGGACTCGTCGTAGTTGAGTGGATTTGTAGAATTACAGTAATCTCTGCGAGAGGATACCAACATAAATAACTCGTTCGAAATCACTGTGCCGCAGATAAGCTATTACTTTACTTACAATCCTCAACTGGAAAAAGCTGGCTTTATTCCCAGCATTGATTTGTTTGTCCATCTTCAATGCACAATCTAAAACTACCCACCGATCTAAATGATTGCATCATCAGACACAGAAACGCTGCAAAATTGGCTCAATTAAATTCTAAATACATTGACTTGGGTCCGGTTTTTCTCCCTTTAAGCGCTCGTTTTTGAGCCTGTAAGGTTTTGTTGCTTGCTTAGACGTATACTTGCTTTTTTCTTCTGTGAATTGCCAGGTTATTACTTTATTTACTTATTACCCATTGTCTGTGCAATGTTAGATGTGATATATGGTTGAATAGATTCCGCACAGTGGCAGCTCCATGTGAAACTGAAACTGGCACAATATGATATTTGGCTGTACCCAAACACAGCCACGTTGTTATCAGATGAATAGACTTCACACCATGGGAGAAATATGACAAGTTCGTGGAGCCAATCCCGATAAAACATTTGTGAATATTCCATTCACCAGTCCCTCCAGAATTTTGCAGCCATTTTGTGTTATTGTTGCGGATGCCTGATTTCGCGGGCCATTTTTCCAAAAGTTGCGATTACAAGCTTTTTCTTTTTTTTTCAGCTTACAACAATATTTTTTACATCAAACTTTTCTTTCTTTGTGTGGCAAGGCGAGTGGGGGAGCTAGAAGAAGAAGATCTGTGTTTATTTAGTGCCTTTTACGGACAGGGTCACAAAGCGCTTTACATGAGAGCATTTACATTCACTCCAGACTCAGTGGTGGTAAACTACGTTAGTAGCTTCAGTTTCCCCTGGGGGAGGCCGACAGAAGCTCTGTAGCGACTACACACATCTGCGCCAACGGTCCCTCTGACCTCCATGCATTCACACACATCATTCATCCTGGCCTATTGTAAATGTTTTTGGTGGTAGGGGAAACCGGAGTACTTGGAGGAAACCTACGCAGACACGGGGAGAACATGCAAACTCCACACAGAAAGGCCCCGTCCAGGTGGGAACCCGGGACCTTCTGGCCGTGAAGCGAGAGCACTAACCACTGCGCTACCGTGCCGCCAAAACTGGCTAGCGGTGGGTCCTCAGCTAGGAACTGAGGACCCACCGCTCAATTATTTTAACTTACAACATCCTGAGACAACGCCAGGGACATGGCGTCCCAAATGATAAATTACAAAGGCAAGTTACAAAAACATCTTCATGCTAAGTTATTTTTAGACGAGTTCCGTTCAAATCACAAAAGGTTCACCATTATTTTGGCAGTCCAAACATATGAACGTTTGTAGAATCCAGGTACATACGAAGTGAAGTTATCACAGCAGTTATAAAACGATACAAAAAGGGGACCCATCAGGACCCAGGTGAATGGTTGATTGCATTGCGCTCTCCGTACGAGCAATTCTGGGACCTCCAGTATCGGACCAGGCCCAGCTACGCAGAAGCCTCCGGACCAGCGCTAGCAAGACGCGATGCACCGTGGAAGTTGAAACGACTCTGGTTTACGCCTCCAGCCGCCGGCTCGACGCTCCAACACGACTCGAACAACATCTAAACAACTCGTCCACTGCACGCCTGCCCCGAGTGCTGCATCACGGATGGGACGTCGGAGAGAGGAGAGGTCAGGTACGGGTGAAAGGGCTCCTTTTACAGCGAGCCCCCTTACATCTGATTGGTTAACTGCAGGACGCTAAACCCCAACTCACCACAATTGCGTTTGACATCATTTTAGCCAAATAGACTATATAGGTAATGAGAAAAGACATAACATGGGCACTATTTCCAATAATTGTATCAGTTAAAAAACAAAAGCATTGACAGTGGGCGAGAAGACCCCTTAATAAATGAGGACCAAAGCAGTGACCCTAACCAGCCCCTCACACAAACAACATCGCGTCACAGGGAAAAGAAGCAATTTAACAGCATTTATCTGTTAAATAAAGCCGATATCGGGAAAGCAGAGAAACGAAACTTGACCAGAGCTCGCTGTAGAGTCAGACCGAGGCGAGTGAGAGGAGGGCGGGGAGCAGATGCAAAAGTCCTTCACAAGTAAAATGGATTTAACCGATCAGAAACTCACTTTAGCTGCGCAGGAGGTGCGGAGTTCAGGAGTAGTCGCCGGAATGTTGCATGCTTTAGGAAAAGTCGCGGCGCTGCACTGAGTTTGCTTGATTTTGCATTCATATTTGAGATTGCAACGTCACGGCCTCCTGGACAGACTGATTTACAAAACCCTTTCTTTCCCAACATACCCGCTGAGTGATCCAAATTCTTTTTACCCAAATGAGAGTCTGAAATGCGGAGCCTGCGACGGTGTGTGAAAAGCGCTGGCGTCTCACACGGCTCTGTTCTGACCCATTTAGCTCGTCCTCATTGCTATTCTCCAAAGGTTGGACTCAAATTGAGGGCAGCTTTCCTTTTTGGGACGAGGGAAGAAAAAACAAAAAACCTTTTCCACCCATACCTGGATTCTTCTGCCCGGCGCACATCAACCCGACTGTAAAGCATTCTTTTCCCAGTGTCGTAACACCTCGAACCAGGATTTGTCAGCATCACCGCCTTCCTCTCAGGTCACAGAGACTCGAGTCTGATTCATGTGACAGCTCTGAGAAACCAGCACAGCATGTCAAGATTTTACAGCGGATAGAAGGATAAAAGGACGAGATAAATGACTTACAATTGCTCAAATAAAGGTGTTTTATGTCCCCGCAGTTTGGGTAGAATATAAGTTGCTTATTGAGGAAGGAGACAGAGGAGTGCGACATAAGTTTGGAAGAATCTTGTGTTAGATTAGCCCAAAACCCAACAGAGGAGCATGTCATTGAAGGGGCTCAAACTGTTTCATGCCGCCGGGATTATTCTTTCTATTCCTTTGCATTCAAAGCATTAGCTCTGAGGCCGCCATGAGACATGACAACAAACAGCGCATAGTGATAACTTAATCATCTCGCGACGTGCTGGTGTGAGGGCACAGACCTTCCTAATCGAGGATTTGCTCGATCCAGCGTTTTTGCTACCGATACCGATATTGGGGATTTCAGTATCTGAGGATATCCGACATTAACCGACACCAAGAGACTTTTTCTTTTTAAAGCCGGCTGCTGTGAGTGTAAAATGAATGGTCCTCTTTTCTCCAGTGTGAGATTAATAAAGTCTAATCTTTTCTTTCAAACGAGATGTTATCAATTTTCCATTGAAGGCGATCTAATAAACTATAATGGAAAAACATGAAACGCAAATGAGCGGCCTTTCTACATCTCCTCGGGTATACGTATGACAGGCTGTTTAGGTTGCATTAATACAAACAAGTCTGATCATTACAACTTGTGCATTACAAATATGTTAGATCAGTTTTTCTTTAAAGGGACTAGATGCAAGCTTATTTTTATACCCGCTACTGCCACCTCAGGTCTTACGTGTAACTGCAGTCTCTATATTAATCTCGTGCGTGACGGTACTTAGGACTGAATTAACACCTCTTTGAGTGATAGTGCAGGATTTGTTGTGGTGAACAGGTCAGGGCTCATTCTACACATTAGGACATTGCTGGAACATGTAGGGGGAGGAAAATACATAATTTTAACATGTTTAAACTCCGTCTAGTCCCTTTAAAAGCATTTATTAAACTAAAATAAAACACTTGGCTACTGCAGCAGTGGCTGATTTTATTTTATTGGCTACTTTAGTTTAACTATTTATAGTTTCTGTCGCAGCCTCGATTAGTTGCTGTTAGCATTAGCATGCTGTTGCTAGCCGCAGCCTTTTGCGCGGCGATCAAAAATACATTTACGGAGGTTAAAACTAATTCAGTGATTGAATTCTCCAGGTTCTGCCCTTCAAAATAACGTACATTTAGTTGGTGAAAGTTGTGTTTTTAAAGCGGCGTGAGGCAACACAGGTATCGGTTCAGTATCGGATAGTTGGAGCCTATACCCGATAACATATTTTTTCCAGTATCGGCTCTGATATCCGACACCGGTATTTAGCATTTCTTCATAAAATGGAATAGCCTACCAAGCACAGAGGTTTTTACGCTCGACTCTGGATACAAAACTATAACGACGAGCACTCTCCCTCGCTCCCATAACGGTTTTATTTGTAGAGTTCGCCGATAGAGGAAAAGAAGAAGCAGCTTCTCACAACAAACATGGTAGATGTTGGCCATAAAGTCTAACTTTCGATCCCCAGGTCTTTCAGTGTCGGAGTTAGCAGTGTTCGAAGTGCACAGCATTGCCAATTCCGCCGCCTCCGCCCCGACCGACTGCTATTAGCTCGCAATCAGCGGCATTACCATAAGCATAATCACATATTATTTGAGTTAATGGCTCTCAGCGGTAGGTAAATAGACATCATTGAAAACATGGCATCTGAGAGTATAAAAATGCCTCTTGTGGCGTTGCAATTCTGTTATGGACTTAAGCGCTTCAAGAGTTGTTCTCCCACTGGCATTTTAATTAGATGTTTGCACAAACAGCTCCTCAAAACTGTATTAAGGCTCGGTAGTAAATCACATACTGGCTGAATTATTTTGAGGTGTAAAATTGGGCGGATAACGTTAGCTTTTTGTTCGTTCCATGCAAGTTTTTGGGAAAAGGGGGCGAAGTACTAGGAATGACATTCAGCCAGGTCAGACTCTAACCTACGATGCTGATGACAGAGCTGTGACCCGGGGTGGGCAACATCAGGCCCAAACGCACAATTTGGCCACCGTGGAACCTCCAAGAGGATATTGAGAATAATTATCCCACAAATTAGCGATCAAATACCTGTTAAAGTAATTTAAAAAGTGTAAATACTTTTAAAATGTGCTGGGGACCACCCTCCCAGACCCCCAATGGGTCAAATGTTGGACATTTGGGATTTGAAGAAAGTGGTGTTTTACTTGGGCCACATTCGGGATGTTTGGCGAGGCAGAAAATCATCCCACAACAAAACAAACTTACCTACCCCATGGCATTGGTGGCGATTTATGCTTTTCCCAGTGGGTGCCCAGTAAAGCAACTGACCCCACCAACCCGCAAATTACCGATCGCCAAAAAGAGTGGAAAAAAAAGTTGATATTTGTGCGTATTTGACCTTGTAGTGACCCAGTGGGCTGTCAGCATGGCACCGTTATGGAAACCTTCCAAACAATTTATCCTGGAGCATCTGAGAGACCAGTGTGATGGAAAATAAAGGTGCCATGGTGACCACTCATACAGCCCACTGGGTCACTACAAGGTGAAATACATACAAATATCACATTTCTTTTTCTTTTTTTTTTGCATAAAAAGTTGCATAATGCACCTTTAAAGCAGAACTAACCCATGCCCCTATAGGCCATAAGTGCCACTGCAGGTGTCGTAGCATTTAGCATTTTTTTTGTTACTCATTAAGTTTCGGTGAGAGTAAATACTACGCTGACAGAAAAGACAAAGGGACAGAGGGATATTGTACATCCAATGGAGATCATTCTTTTCACTCAAACATGGCGGTAAATACTGTTTAAGTGGAGCTAGCCCGCAGTTAGCTTTCCCCGTTAGCCTATTAGCTTCTTCTCCGTGATTTCATTAGTGTGTATTGGTGGCCGGAAAGTTGCAATTGTGGTTTTCAGGCCAGTGGGAGATGAAAGACCCCCAATCATCCCATTAACACTTGTATTACCCCCAGAGGGACTACGGGAAGGATTTATTAAGGTAAACAAGTTACTTAGTTCTTTAAGTTCGGGAGCGGGACACACCTCGCGGACGCCGTTTCCGGTCTCTGTCCTCCCGGTCCGTCTCCCCGGCGTTCCCGTTTCCCTCCCATCCATCCATATTGTACACACATTTTTATTCCTGCTATCGTGTAGGTCAGGGGGAATGAAAGCCTGAGAGCTCGTCGCCCCCCTCGAACGGCCACAACTATCGCCATCTTTGCTTGTTTAAAATCACGTTTCTGTTTAACCAGTTTTATCATCACTGTAGAAAAGAGAACGCGGGGTCTGAACCCTGTTTTCCCTAACCCCATACCATAGTTCTGAATCAGACGTGAATCACCCCATCAGCACTCGCCTCCTTCCACGGTAAACAGGATGCTAACTCACTGCTCGGCAATGTTTACAACAGGCCCCGGCATTACCATTCTGAGCCGAAACCCAATACAGCGGCAATAAACAGTGATTAGAATTTCAAGTGAAAGAAGAAAAAAGGTGGCCCAGGAAGTGGGTTCACCAGACGAAAGCGCTCCCCCCTTCACCTCGCGGCTGAACTCCGAGGGGGAGGTCAGCTCCATTACAGCGCGGTTTCCAGCGCGCCTGGGCCCAAGTGGAGCTTAGCATTCCTGACTCTCACTACCTGGGTGATTTACGTCCGGCGGTCGGACGTGTTGAAGGCCACATTTGGAGATTTCTATCCCCCACAGAATCTTTTTCTCCTTTTCTCCAGTGTGGGGGGAGCTGTGCGAATGAAAGAGAAGTGTGTGTTTCTGCAAAACCGCATGGACTTACAGTTCAGGTCACTGGTTCTTATCAGGGCGGTTTTGGAATATTTTTAAGCTGAAAAAGCAAACGGCAACGTTTCCTACAAAGACTTAGTCAAGGCCTTTGTATGATCCCGTTGAATTGTGTTTGAGTTGCAATAGTGTCATTTGATCATGTACTGTAGGTGAAGCTCCTGGAATAAAGGAAAGGAATGCACTTTTCTTAGAACAATCTTTTAAATGCGCCTTAGCTTCTTTCTTCTTTTTATTATATTGTTTGTGTCAGCAAATATCTCTGGGACAAAGTTCTGATGGAATCTAGACATACAAAACAGACCACCAGAAGAGAATGACACGTTTAATCAGTTACCTCATGTAAGTTGTGTTTTACTCACACAAATCTTCAGAAACTGCAAGGTCTTTCAAGCTTTCAAATGAGGCATTGCACTGGCCCATAGGCCGCAAAAAGAAATGCAACAAAAAAACATGACAAAAAGGCGACGGAAACAGAAAAGAAAATTGCCCAGAACATGACAAAAAATCTTTAATAAAAGGCAACAAACATTTGACAAACACATGTTAAAACGGTGGCAAAAACATGAAAGAAAAGCAACAATAACACAATAAAGACGCGTATAAACTTCGCAGGGTTCATTGTCTACTCATGTTACAGTATAACTTTCAGGGTTCTTTTTGTCAGACACTAGGGTTAGTAGGAGCATCAAACAGAATGCGTAAAAGAAACAAGGGGACGACTCACAAGAAGAAAAGGCAGAACAGGAGAATCTAAAATCGGCTGTATCGGACCACTGTAATAGTCACATCATGGATTGGGACGGGTCATTGGATCTGAAACCAACAAATTCAAGCGCTGGACAAAAGAAGCCATAGAAATTAGGAAACGGAGCACCGACATCATCACCCGTGACGAAGGAGAGTTTCCCGCTGTCCCACACCTGGGACACCCTCCTCCAGTGATCCGTCGCCCCGAGTCCATCGGGTGGCAGGGGAACTCGAAGTAAGAGCAGCTGATAAGTGACAGCTCACCGCACGCCGGTGATACTTCTGATGACGGCCTGCAGATGGCGCCTGAAGCGTGTGAAGATTCAACATCTCTAGTGTCTGACAAAATGAACCATGAAAGTTATACAATAAAGACTCAAAAAAAGCAAAAAAATGTGTCAAAAATTCAACAAAAACCTGATATAAAAGGCGTTGACCAAAACATTTAGATCATCCATCCATTTCCTCCCACTTGTCCGTTGCCTGGGTCGTGGGGGCAGCTGTTGGAGTTGCCCAAATCACATTGCACCAGCCTCTATGGCTCCTCCTACAGGTAGTGGGTCCACAGGAGGATGGCCTTATGGTTCCAAACGGGCCTGTTGGTCTCTCATAAGGGGCTTCACCCATTCATACGCAGACACTGGAGGCAAGGAGGGTGAAGTGTCTTGCCCAAGGACACAACGACAATGTGCACCTTCAGGAGGCGGGATTCGAAACCCCCGACCTTCCGATCATGAGACGACCCGCTCTACCATCTGCCCCACCGTCGCCTCTCAACGTTTAGATCAGTGTAAAAAAAAAAGCCGAACTGGAGAAAATGCACCCTGTTAAGGTTGGGGTTAAGAGGTTAAAATGAAGCTCAAGACAACGGCAGCGGAGCCATACGTGGAAGAGCTTCATGTGGACACTAAATATGCAGGATTACAGAAACACAAAGCAAGACGCAACTTTCCAACATGGCCACAAACTTAAAAAGCTTCCGCATAATACGAGATGTTTAACTCTCCTCTCTTATTCCATCATTTGCCATTAGATATTGACGAGGGCCTGATAAACTGGTTATTGAGCCAAAAAAAATCCAATTCCGAGTCGCAACGTGATACTATGGGGGCAGTAATATGGTGGGGCCTCCTCGCGGCAGATGGCTCCTGATGTCATTAGTGAGAGTCGGTGCGATGGCGTGAAAGACGAGACGCCGCCGCCATGTGCTAACGCCAACACTGTCGAGCTCAAACCATTTCTCACCAACCCCTGTCTTCCGCCGACAGAACCCACGTTCAGCAGCTGTGAAACATAATAAATTGCGACATCAGGCAACAAATGTCTCTCCCTGCGCATATTCAAATCCGTATTATTGCTCATTCCGTGCGGCGACGCTGCTCGGGAAGAGACGTGGCCACAGCGGCGGCGGCGTTTGCGGAATGCTAATGTTCGGGTGTTTTTTTCCAGCCTCTCCGGACGCCGCCGAAGCACTTTCACCAGAGGTACGGCCCGACAGCCGGCGATGGCCTGTCCATGTCAAACAGAACTGTGACTACTCTTTTCCCCTGGAGCACTCTGGGGCGAGCGGCATTAGCATTTAGCGCGTCATGCTTTCTCTGTCACGGCGCAGAAAGGGGGGGGGGACGAAAAAAAGGAACAACTACTGCTGCGGCGATCTTGTGGAGGATTCTCTGCAAACGCCCAAACCTAGCTTACCCCGAGGTCGCAGCCTTCACAAACAGGCTACGAAATGTGTGCGGCGAGCCTCGTGTTGGGTTAGCGGTTCGTGTTTTAGTCTTCTCTCAGATGTTGTTGTTGCTTCTGGACGCGTTTGTTTATGTTTATTTGTTTATTTGAGCAGTACACATAGTGCTCAAAAGGAGTGGGCTGAAGCAAAAGCTTATGATTGCCCACCCCCAAGTGCAATAAAATAAATAAAAAAAGAACATTTCAAGCAGCTACATTCATACAGACCAACTTACAAACTTACCAAAAAAAATAATAATATATGAACTGTTTATACAATTAATTGAAGCAACGCACAGCTACAACAACAATCCCGTTTCATGTACGATGTCTAGAACAAAGCAGTCAAAAAAAAAAAAAAAAATGTGATCCTTAATATATTTCTTCCAGATTTTTACCCTTGATAACCGAGAGTTACTTTTATGTTATGAAGGTACATTAATAGATATTATAATCTGAGATCTTGATACTTTCCAGTTGTCATTACCATTCTCAGTATAATTTTAATTTGGGTGTAATTTCCATAATCATTATTATTATATATTTATTTAATTGAGTTATATGTGAAGTATGCTGCAAGCCCTGCATAGTGTGGTGCATTAAAAAGCCAAAGTGTAGAGCGGGCCAGATGAAGTTTGTGAACTGATCTTGAGTTTGAAACAGAAAACTAATCAGCCGCTAGTCTGAGGGGCGTAGAAGTCAATCCCACTGCAAGAAGGAGCAACATTTTCTCAAGTAGCAAGTAGGTAAATTTTCCCGTGATTTGAGCAACTCATTTAAAAAAAAATCTGTCCATGAGGCACTTTTGTACACTTTAATTAAGAAACATCTTAATTTACTTGAAATAACCTTGTTTTCCTTCATTTAAGTGTATAAATAAACTTGACCCGTGGATCTATTTCTTGAAATGAGTTACTCAAATTAGGGCCAAACATACTCATTTCTAGATTACTTAGTGCTCAAACACCCGCTCAAATCTTTGGTAAACATTTGCATTTTCCCTAATCACAAAATGAACGTGTTTACATGTGCTCGATTTCCCCGGTCATTAGCCATATTCCGGTTACGGCAGTTTTGGGGGATGTGGTGTTTACATGTCACTGAGAAATCGTGAAACTCAAATCCCTTGTTTACATGATCAAATAAGGAAACCCGGCTTCTCATAATTAAGCTATATCCACGCATGTGCATACGTTATATTTTTGAGCACAATATGTGGGCTAAATGTTTTGTATCCAGGATGGATACATGTATGTATATGTATACAGTATATATATATATATATATATGTATGATGCATATTGTTTCAAATGTTGTAATCTGTAAAGCACTTTGTGATACCTTTCGGTATGGAAAGCGCTTTATAAATAAAGTTTGATTGATTATATCCCGGTTACTGTCGAAGAATCCCAGCTGGAGAATCCGGTTTTCTCATTACCGTGAAACTGCGTTTTTATGATCAAAGACAAAACCGGAATATTTAAAACCCCTGATAATAGCTAGTAAACTCGAGCGCTTGTAAACACACTCAATGATTCATTCACGAAAGCTGCTTTTCTTTGTCTCATGTCCCGAGTGCAGATCGATCCATCACAGTGATAGGAATCACAGCAGGTTTGGCTCTAAACTTACAAACAGTGGTATTAAGTCTGGCTCTCGTCTGTTTTTTTCTTTTCGTATACATGTATACATAACACGATACCGCAAATACATTGAAAGTTTCACTCACAAGGACAATAACCTCAAAATTCCCTCAAACACTGAGAATGAGTGGAAATTTCAACATTCAAAAGCAAACCAGACACAAGAAACTTAATAGCAAACTTAATAATAACTTTTTAACCCAGTGATCATAACAAAAACATATACCAATCCCCCCACATCCCAACGAATCGGTCAAGGAAGAAACAAAGCAGGAAGGCACAGTAAGAAAAATGGCGTCCGCGCTGTCACTTCCTGTATGTGGCTCAAAATGAATAGTCACTCGAAAGCTACCAACACATGGATGTCGACTCCTCTTTCACGGCGTTTCATCAACTTTACTTAATAGGATCTTCAGCCATCTGCCGGGAGACACGCCCGCTGCTGCACTCTCTCGCTCTCCCTGTGCAACGGCCTGTGCATGAATTAAGGGCCAGTGCGTGGGGAAAGATAGTTTCCTTCAACGGGACATATTAGAAAGTAGATTGAAAATGTTCAGGCTTTAACCTCGTTATAAAGCTGTTCATAAAAACACAACCCAAAACTCTAGTTATTGCATATTCGAGTAATGCTGCGTAATACAGAGTCTGTCTTCTTCATCTGTTGCCAATGTCCTGATTGCTATATGGTCCGTTCTTGTTGAAGTAGTTGATGCCGACTCTGACCACAATCAATCGTTGTCATAGCAACGAGTCTGGATTTCACACCAAACCTTTTTCAGCCAGTTTAAATAAATAAGGACTGGCCTATATCTCATGCCACGAGATCTTGCATTATTATTATAATTTTAAATGGGATTTTTTTGACTGTTTCGCTCAAATAGGCCTTTTTCACTGGCAGTCCCTACAGAGCCCAGTACCAGGTCTACCCATGCGGCTGAGTGTCTCCACTGCCAGACCTGGATCAGCCAGGTACAACCCTGGTGCCAAAGCGCTGAACTGATACTAATGTGAAGTGAACAGACTGAGCCTCTGACCGACCAGAGGAGAGGACAGCCCTCACTAAACCAGACAAGTCACACAGGATTTAATATTTCACATGGCCACTGTTGAAAAAGGTGACTTTGCCGATGATAGCCGCTGTTAGCATAACATTAGCATGTAGCTTAACTTCATAGATGCCTTTTAGCTGCTTCTTTCCTGTAGTTTTTTGCCTTGGCACCTCTTATTAATTCCATAAACTCCACCAAAAGTCATTATTTGTCTAAACTTTCATTGCGTTCGGTTGTTCCTTCAGTAATGTGTATTCTAGCCAATGGCCGCTGACTGCTCTGCTTTTTGACTACGACACTGGAGGCCGCCATTGCTCCACCTTTGCTGTAGTACCTCCATATGACCGCTATGCCCCCATTGCAATGCATTGGACTTTAGACACGTTAAAAACAACGTTAATGCCTGGTGCTTAATGGTTTAGAAGTGGCTAGAGCTACATATTGCTCCTGTGATTACGCTGGGTTAAAAACAATATGAAGCACCAGGGTTTTTATCGTAGATAAGAATTTTAGAAATCTTGCGTAATTAATGAGGGCCTGACTTTGATTGACAGGCCGTTTACGTCGCTGCCTGGCCATGGGCGTGATTACAACAGAAATACACGCCCATTACACGCCCCGCGAGGGCCAAGCAGGGCCGGGTCTACAGTCAAGATCCCGCCCTTATCCCTTTTTAGGAACATGCTTCGTCAGAGCTGGAGAGGAGGAGCCTGTAAATCCGCCATGATTTCCCCCACGAACGTGGTCATTTTGGTAAACGGGGAGGAGTGAGGAGGAGCTGTCTATTCTTTATACAGTCTATGATTCTAGCGCGCGCATCCAGGGAGCGCCGCCCACAACAACTGCGGTCCTTTTGCAATCGAAATGCTACACGTGAAAAAACGTACTGCGACTGAACAGCGCTGGGTGGAAGCGTTTTACTTTGGAAAAACGGCATTAATGACTCGCTATAAGGGCAATGGCCGAGTCGGTCTACAAACGGCTGTAACCTGGCTGACAATGAGAGAAGCCGAGGAGAGATCTTTACGCTCATTGCTCTTCATCAGTGTGCAGCTTAGAGGGAGGGGAGGAAGGTCAACATCGATACAGGAGCCGTTTGGACTTCAGGGCCTCAGAGCTGGCGATGCACTGCTGAAGTACACAAGTTAAGAAGACTGTGTTGACAAAAGCTGCCTGCATTTATATTGTTCTTGTGGGCCTAATATCGAGTACCGTCTCGTCATGTGAGATCTGTTCACTGGCCAAGCTACTAAAATTCTCCCTCTTGGATAAATCTCCAAGTCTCCAAAGTCGCACAATGCAGAATTCCACCTTTAACAAATCAAACAGCAGCTTCTTGCTCCGCCGCCGTCGCACATCCAGTTTAAACATTCCATACTGCACCGCACGAAACTGCAGCTCATTTGAATATCCCATTAATTTCACTGTCACTCCAACGCCGTGGCTCTTTCTCTGCACTATATACGCGGCGGCCCCAGCGGCACATCGCACTCGAAACCTAAAATCGTACAAGTATAGCCGACCAAACGTCCGATTGGATTGCGTTAGGCCCCCGTTAACCTCGTTTCCAGGAAAGGTACATTTCGAGCGGCCCCCACTTCCCGTTCCCAATAATGAAACAATTGAGTTTGGGCTAAAAAGAAAAGAGAGACGGCCACATTACGCAGGGTTTTTATTCCGTCTTATTGCGTTACGGACATCTTTTTAGACGCCAGGTCGATCGGAGGCTTCCTAATGCATCCGCCCACCGGCGTCGAGCCCACACGTTGGCACCGCAGGTCAAGATGGATGGATTTCAAAGAGCCAACAGAATGGAATGAAGAGACCTTACGTGACTGTTTTAAAGTATAGATTGTTCTCAGTTACATACTTGTTTATAATAATATCCTCATTGTCGTCCAAAACACATTTTTATTCCTAATCCTCCAATCTTTGTGAAGGTAATTGGAAGACTGGAAAAAAGATATCGTGTGTCAACTTCAGTGAACATCGAAACGCCCACATGTGAAACTGAACCTTGATGGCAAACAGTCAAATGTAGGGTTTAATATCCAAAAACTGTCCATCAACTCTTTTGTTTCACTTTGTTGGAATGATACTTCGAAAAGGAACAACCTTTTTGGAAACGCCTTGGACTTTGTGCACACGTTTTGCTCTTGCGTCCTGATCTGCGACACCTTGATGCAGGTTTCGTCCACCGTCTCTGGAAGACGGATGGCACAGTGTCTCAGAGCTTCATCTGGCTGGAGTTTCGACTGGGGGAGTGTGGTCTCTCTGCCACTTATCTCCTTCATCAAAATGGATGACATAACTACAAATGTCCACTACAGAGGACATTTTTTAAACACTGAAATACTATGGTAAAATGCAGGTACAATAATCATAGGAGACTGAGATTTTTTTGCACTTACTTTTCTTCTTCCCATAAAATGTGTTTGCATTGATGGCCACCAGTTTCCTTGATAAGAGAAGTTAAAACCCTTTCACATTTGGTATCATTGTATAGCTCTAAATGTCCTCTGTAGCTTCCAAAAGAAGTTAAGTCAGTGGTATGTACTGGGTCCTTTACAGAGGACAAATTTGTGCTATTGGTTTTACAGTTTTCCACCTTACATTTCTGGGTTCTGCTCACTTGTTGGCTTGTTTCACAGCATCTGGAGTGGTTAGATTTCTCTGCTTTCTTGCCTTCTCTTACAGTGACTCATGATTACAGCCCGAGCAGCCGTGACAGCACAATTCTTAAATCAACTTTTTATCGAGACGCTGCTGCGTGCGGCTCAGACGGCGCTGATATTCTTGTATTGTGCTGTGTTTACCGAAAAGGAGACAGGTCTTCGTCCTTGAAAACCTGATGACACCCTGAACGCGGCGGCTGCATTCACTGTATAACCGCGTGATTTATCACTTCGGGGCTAAATGATTTTGGCAAGAGACCAAAATACATGGGCGTAGCGTGGACTAAATCATGTCGGGTTTACAGTGTTGGCCCAGCGCGGTAATACCGTCCCGTATGAGGCAGTGGAGTGAATTGGGCGGCACGGTAGCACAGCGGTTAGCGCTCGTGCTTCACAGCTAGAAGGTCCGGGTTCGATTCCGACCTGGACGGGGCCTTTCTGTGTGGAGTTTGCATGTTCTCCTCGTGTCTGCGTAGGTTTCCTCCGGGTACTCCGGTTTCCCCTACCACTAAAAACATGTACAATAGGCCCAGGGACTGCAGGTGGAAATTAGCACAAGTGCTATAACCTGGTACAATGCATCTCTCCTTTCTGAGGCTAATGTATATTGTACACTGTCCCTGTTCAAAAATAAATCAATAAACAATTACAAAGAAAGTCCAGTCAAAGGAACTGGATGGATTTGTCTTTTTTTAATGTCTACTTTCGCTTCGAACCCTTCAACTTCTTCAAAGCTGGGTTGGCAATAAAGTACATGCAAATTGTAGCATTTGCAAGCTCTAGTATGTGTTTCCAAAAGTCAGAACGTTTCAGAAGTTGCAATGTATGTTTGACGTTTGACATTGATATTTTGCAATTACCAAACGTACAAGTTTCAAAGGAGTAGACTCAACTTAGAAATGAAATGAATAACTCATGTGCTGTTGTATGTGCAATCAATACATGAATACATATCAAATGTGGATTTGGATTACACCGTTCCCAAAGGAGACATATGCGCATACAAATGTAATAAAATGGAGCTTGTTACCATGTTTTAAACTTTGTTCCCTCCTCAAAAACAAGACTGGAGTTGTATTTTGCTTAATTCAAGCCGTTTGTAATAATTCTGTTCCCTTTGGTTGTAATTCCATAGAAATGGAAAAAGGGAAACTTTTTGGAGTCCGTTAGCCTGCTGAATGTATTTTCTTATAGCCGTTAGCATTAGCCATCACACATGGCAAATTATGAACGATCCGGATGTTTTCAGCTGTTGTAACCCAGGTCAATGCCTAGTTAGAAATCATTCATGAATGTACAGACCTTTAGAGATTTTACTTTAGGTAAGAATTAGCGTCTAAAAGTGGCCTCTAAACCAAATGTTAACTCAAAGTCAGTAAGTTTAGAATTTTTGTGGGGTCAGATACACATCCAACGACCACTAAACATCATCTTATGTTAATGATAAAGAAACCACAGAAATCATGTAAATGCCATGAAACAGACAAAATGTACAGCGCCATACGTTAGCATTGCCTGTGGCTTCCCTATTCATTCGTATGGGGATGGAACGTTCAATTTGAAACAGGTCCAAGATTCAACGGCAAACAAAATGTTCTCCTTTGTAGGAACAGTCTCAGAGCTAACGGCATTTCTGTGCTTTCTAAGGTTTCTTCTTCTAATAAAGCACTGCCATAAGTATATCCTGAGTTTTGCCCAACACAATACTGTCCTCCGAAGCTTTAAGTTCATAATCCATCACCGAACCCGCTCCGCGCACACAAAAGTGAAAGCTTGTTTTCATAGTTTTGAAATCATGACCAGCCCAGTCTCTCACTCCTTACTGTCTTTTCTTTACACATGACTTCATATATTATTAGATGTGTTGCTCGGGCTGTTTCGGTGGGACCTCAGTCTATCGCTATCTCTGTTCCTGATTTGGGTGGAAGTGTCTGGGACGATGGAAGTCTGCGACAAAAACCTTAACAACCCCTTTCCAATGCACTTCCTAAAGTCAATTAACGCTATCTTCCATTCCATTTCTCCATCTTTACAACTTCATCAAGCGAGACAAGATCAACTGTGCAGATTGCACATCTGCTCTTTCGGGGTTTTCTTCGTTTTCTGGACACAACTTTTTTTTCTTTTCCTCCCAAGGATGACTTTTATGCATGCAGATGAAAACAAATCGTCCACTTCATCTCTCCTGCAAAGGTCGCTAAGTGCTTTGATGGTATTTGACAAGCCGTGAGCACAAATAAGCCCCACCTGTCCCAGCAGCCGTGATATATCCTCCAAGCCAGTGGAAGAGAGTAAGCAAACACTTTTACTGAAGAATAAATTGTAAAGAATTGTAGTGTTACTTGTCTTTGAGCATTATTAAAAGTTATTGCATTAATTGTGCCAAAAATGAGGCCTTAAATGTAAACCGAAAACATCAATTTGGCTCGCTGCTTCTTTCTTCCCAGTTTTTCACTTTTACTTAAAGAACTATTTGTATTCTGTCCTGACTTTGTCCTCGAATATTATTCAAGGCCTCCCCCCCATTGGCTGCCTGTCAGCTACAGGATTGACTTTAAGAATTGATGCTTGTGTTTAAATGTCTTTATGGATCTGCTCCTGAGTATCTCGCTGAGCTTTTGTCCGTTTATGCCCCAGTCAGATCAGCTGCGTTTGAAAGTGCCCAGATCCCGTTTAAAGACGCGAGGGGATCGGGCGTTTAGTGTGGCTGCTCCCCTAAACGTCAGAGCTGCTCCAACCTTAGAAACTTTTAAGACTGCCCCTAATACCCTCTGTTTGCGAACAGTTCAAGTTGAGCTGCATTAATTCTAAAGTGGACATATTGTGCAAAATCGACTTGTTTGCGCTTTAAACCATGTTATAATGTTATTCTCTCGTCCAAAACAGACCCGGAGTATAGTATCCCACTACATTAAAGCAGTTTTTCTGTAATCCTCGGGTTAATCCTGTTTAGTTTAGCTGTTTCTTCTACTGTGTCAAGCGCTTCGTTCTGCTCTTCCTGGACACTATTGCGTCATTTTTAAAACCCAAAACTGTCCTCCACATTTTTAAAAGCCCATGATCCAACGCTAAATTGATTCTGAGCCTCAAAGTGTCTTTATCAGGCCGTGCTGAAGCTGTACACCACAGTAGATCAAAACTGGAAGTTCATTTTTGATAAATTATTCCTACAGCTGCCAGCAGGAAGATCCCCTGGCAAAGTTCTACTATTTAATTATCACAGAGACATAATTTTATATTATGAAATGTCAAATATCAACGCTAAGGCACCCAAAATAGTGTTTTAAGTCTATTTTTAAGCCACATACCTGTAATGGATGATATGTCCAGGGCAAGGCAGGGCAAGTTTATTTGTAGAGCCCAATTCATACACAAGGTAAGTGCTTCACAGTTAATAAAATGACAAGAAAGCATTTAAAATCAATCCATAAACATACATATAAAATGTTATTGATTAATTGCAGTAAAAGCAAAGGTCAATTTTAGAGATAGACAGACTCGAGGTAACACCGTCTCTTTGTTTCAGTTTTGCTTGAGTTTATGCATCTGTTGGATGCAGTGACATAGTGTATCTAGAGGCCCATCAGTGACACATAGATCTGAGTGTCATCTAAAGTGGTGGTCAGTTGCTGTGTATTAGCTGACCCAATGGAAGCATAATAAGAATACGAATAAAAGGGGTCCCAAGATTGACCCCTGGGGGACTCCACAGGTCATTGCAATGTTGCTAATTTCAGTGTGTCATGTCCATGTCAATGCCCACTTTAAGATGAGGTTAATCTCTTAAGATTAATTTACAACGCCAGTCCCTAAAATACAATAAAGAATATAACACACAGATACATTTTGCTTTAGTAAACATTGTGTCAGACCCAAGTGGATTACGAGGGGAGAAAAGGATATGGGTAAAACCAATGCAATGCAGTAGAATGTCCTTCAGTTTATGACAGGCAGGCAAACTTAACTTTGAATGTGAGCGGACAGCGTCAATGAATTATTTAGGTTCACTTTCAAGTCGTCCGAATAAGACGGTAGCTTTGACGTAGACGCTATCGCAGGTTATGAAAGAGGAAGCCAGACATAACAGCACCGCAGACTGACGCTGTATATTTGAATTTCTCCAAGTTTGTTGAGGCACATTTCTAGGTTATTGGCTGCAGACCCGTTTCTCATGGACATAATGCAACAAACGGGAGCAGATGTAAGATGGTCATGGTTCAAACTGCCGTGGGCCACTGCTTTCAATATGAGGAGACTATGAAAGGTTAAGGCGAGACGCTGCAGGGAAGGTTTTTAGATTTAGAGATATCTATTTGACACATTTGCTGTAGATTACTGGCATGAACATGAGGACACAATGTATTGCACGTTTTCTGTCATTTTATGTTTTCATACAAAAATAAGGCCTTCATGCCTCAAAATTCTAATTAATTGGCAACAAAAATCGGAATAATCTGGATTGAACCAGATTTCATGTTATGGTTTTATTGTGTTGATATAGTTACAAAGACTTCAGAGGTGATTTTGGATATCTCGTGTAGTTTTTCTTTTTTCTTTTTTAGTTGTTGCCTTTTTTTTTATTCAAAAACTTAATTGAATCAGGCCAGAAATTAAATATAAAAAAAAAAAAAACTCTGAAAAATATTGTTTAGTCCAAGGCTGGAAAGTTTGTTCGTGGTACTGACGTGGAGATATTGTTGTACCAATGTGAGAAAAATGCATTTTGGAGAAAATGGCCGTAGCAATTTCCCAAATAAATCTATCGCAAAACATTGAATCAGTGCAATATCCATCCATCTTCTTCCACTTGTCCGTTGCCGGGTCGTGGGGGCAGCTGTTGGAGCTGCACCAGCCCCTATGGCGCCCCCTACAGGTGGTGGGTCCACAGAAGGACGGCCTCATGGTTCTAACTGGGCCTGTTGGTCTCTCATAAGTGGCTTCTGAACCGCTCTTTGCCTGACCCGTCACCTAGGACCTGTTTGCCCTGGGAGACCCTACCAGGGGCACGAAGCCCCCGACAACAGAGCTCCAGGATCATTCAGGAGCTCAAACCCCTCCACCACGTTAAGGTGGCGGCTCCAGGAGGGGAAATCAGTGCAATGATACTATTTAAACCTACAGTAGTTTTATCCAAATGAAGTATACCATTTTGTTGCTGTACTTCCAAACGAAAACGTAAACAGAGAAGTTGCAATATCCCAGCACTTGTTATGTCATTTTCTTCCCTGTTCACCTGTAGTATCTCGCCGAATACCGTTGCAAATTGCCGCGTATTATCGCTTCGCGCGGATCTAAACACTGCTAACAAGGTACATTTCCACTCGCCGTCAGTATAAACAGTGTCCACATTACTCGCCCGGCTGAGCGTAAACACACCGGGCCTGTGCAAATAGGCCGCCCTCGTTCTCGCCGACATCAGACGGCGCGGGAGACGTTTGCCTAACAACTGCCTGGAAACCGCTTCGGAAAAATCGCTGCTTTCATGTCACTTCCTCCCTCCGACTCTGTTGCCTGATTTGCGGTAATTTGCCGTCTCGCTCCGTTCTCTCTGACAGACTCTACGACCGAGTATGTAAATTTGTCCAGCATCTTTTCCCATCTTTTTTTTTCATCGGGTCGAGCAGCAGCCGTCAAAGACAAGTCGGGAGAACTTTGACACTCCCAGCCTCCACATCTTACACAACTTTGAAATGTACACCCTTCATTTTTGAGTTTTTGAGTCTAATGTTCACACTTCTTTAACATTGTGAATGCCAGAAGAGTTACTGACTCTTTTATCTCTTTCTAAAGTTTATTCCATAAACTAATTCCTCTGACTGTGACGGTCTGTTCCATTTCTTTGGAATTTCACCAGTTTTTTTTTTCTTCAAAGATGTCTGTTCCTTTCAGATTACAGTGACTTTCTCGTTTTTCAAACCTTTCTTGGCAACATAATTTATCGTCCTTATACAAAACCTGAGCAATATTATAATCAGTGACTTACATTTGATAAATAGTGGGTTTGATGAATCACTTCTGAATAATGAGACGGGGAGGGGGAAAGAACTCTGTCTGGAGGTTTCTCTCCAAAACTGTGTCTATCCCGTTCCTTCCGAACAACATAAAGCAGTTTTAAATATCGTCACCACTTTTGGACACCGGTATGAGACGCTGAACTTTGTGACAGTTTTTAAAACCAAATATGACATTCAGCATTTTCACCAGAATCACATTTTATACTATTTAAAGCCATATATAAGGACTCCCTAAAACGGTGACTTTCAATATAACGTTCAATTTCTTACATTTTCTCCAATAAATTCATTCCAGTAACGCAATACCGTCAAATAAAAGCATTTTCAAGTGTTTATACCTTTAGGAAAGACCAGCTTGCCAGGTCTGTTTTAATCTCAGGACAACATTGTTCCTCCTGTATTCACATTCGCTAATAACAGGCTCCGAGCTTTGACGATTCACACCTGCCATCGCGGCGGCGCATCGCGGACTCGGGCGACTCCCGGAGGAGAGCGCACAACAGTCTGCAGGTCTATTTTCAGGTGGATCTCGCACGCGCGCTCACAAATCAAATAAGTCGACACGTTGCAATTCATCTTCCTGGAGCCTCGATCAATCGGTTTATTCTGGCAACGCCCGGCGTCCCGACAGTTGGCTCACGGCGCGTTCAGAGAGTTTGGGAATGACGGATATCGAACGGCGAAACAATCGAGCAAATGTCGTGTTGGTGTAAATTCAGTCCGTGCTATTTAGCGCCAAACCTTTTGAAGTAATTGTACTTCTTAGGGTAGTCTTATGATGTATCTGTGCGCTTACTTGAATTATTATTTAGTTTTTTAAATACATTAGACACAATGTTAAAACATGAATATTTAAGATGAAGTTACTCAGCTTTCTTTAGTTTGACCATTTCTGCGATGTTTACAGTTTCACTGACAGGAAGTGACATAGATGGAGGCAAAACATTAAATGGTTCTCTCTCTCAAATAAGAGGTGGCTGAAAGCTAGGGATGCGCTGACTACATTTATGGAGCAGTTTAAGTTGGGAGAGGTCTTGGTTTTGTGTAAATAGCAGGTTCAGCTGCACGTTAGCTTAGCTGTTAGCTTGGACGTTAGCTTAGACAATAGCTTGGACGTTAGCTTGGACGTTAGCTTAGACGTTAGCTTGGACGTTAGCTTACAACAGCACAATAAACTCATCAAAAAACTACTGGCACAGCAGCCACAAGCGATAAAAAAAAAAAAACTTTCACTCACCCGTCTGAAGTACTCGTGGTAAACTCGTGGTAAATCCATTTTCCAGTGTAAGTAGCGATGGCCTCAGGGGGGGTTACCATAGACTGTATAAATAATAGACAGCTCCTCCTCACTCCTCCCCGTTTACCAAAATGACCACGTTCGTGGGGGAAATCATGGCGGATTTACAGGCTCCTCCTCTCCAGCTCTGACGAAGCATGTTCCTAAAAAGGGATAAGGGAGGGATCTTGACTGTAGACCCGGCCCCTGCTCGGCCCTCGCGGGGCGTGTAATGGGCGTGTATTTCTGTTGTAATCGCGCCCATGGCCAGGCAGCAACGTAAACGGCCTGTCAATCAAAGTCAGGCCCTCATTAATTACGCAAGATTTCTAAAATTCTTATCTACGATAAAAACCCTGGTGCTTCATATTGTTTTTAACCCAGCGTAATCACAGGAGGAATATCTAGCTCTAGCCACTTCTAAACCATTAAGCACCAGGCATTAACGTTGTTTTTAACGTGTCTAAAGTCCAATGCATTGCAATGGGGGCATAGCGGTCATATGGAGGTACTACAGCAAAGGTGGAGCAATGGCGGCCTCCAGTGTCGTAGTCAAAAAGCAGAGCAATCAGCGGCCATTGGGGGTTACAGTCATGAAGCCGCACACGGCCCCACGGCGTGCGCTATTTCTCTGACAAAACCAGACTTTTTCAACCTGAAAACTGATGGACAATAGGCGTATGTATAAAACTGCCTTTTTTGCGTGGCATTTGTTTGCTAAAGCCTGTGTCGACTACGCAAACCAAGCAGCTGTGTGGCTGTGCTGCCCCCCCTCCTCCCAGCATGTAAATACACACAGACAAAGTCACGCCCCTACGGCGCGCTCCGAAATCTCCCAAAACAAGCAGGTTTGAACCTAAAAGTTTACGCTTTTAAATATACCAATACTGCTAGCTTAAACGTGGAGAGGCTTCTTCGTGACTTCAACTGAACAAATCTGCAAAAAAGGGAAAATCACAAATTTTCCAAAAAATATCTTTGTGTACGTTTATCTCGAGACGCGGGCTGCCGACTTGTGTCTTTCGAATCCAGGGCGGGTCACATTTTAAGCTGTTGCCGTGCCGACCATGTTATGTCAATGGGGAAATGAGTCAAACTGCTGTGGGACTTTACCTTTATCTATGTCACTTCCTGTCAGTAGCTTAAAAATTCAAACAGAAATAACTCTCCTGCCCAACATGTCTTCGTCAAAATTGCTGCTTCACTGAATTATTCCTTGACAGATTTTAACCCCGGTAAATAAGTCATATTTTCAAAAGCACTGAAACCTGTCATATGGCAAACGCTTAAAATAGATTATTTTTGTGTATTTTTCAGGCATATCCATCGGAAATACTTGGATTTTTACGTCATGTCACGGTTCGTTTCTAATCATTTATGCCACGACTGAATCGTAATAAATCAGACTTTTACGCTCAAACAGTTCCTCTGTTTGTAGAAGTATTTTCCAACGGGTACTTGAGTCTTTTATTTTGGTCGCTACGTTTTACTTCATCTCCAGTAAAATTATTCTTATTATTAAGTTACTCTCGCTTGAGTAAATGTTTTCGCTCCTCTGGTCCTTGTTTTTTTTTAGTTTTAGTCTAATTGCAGTCGATGAAGTGTGTGTGAAAATCCGTTTTGACTGAATCCAAAATGATGAAGGTCAACTTCACACTGACATGATTGTTTTCAAACATGATCAAACGCTGCCATTTGGATCCTCGCACACGTGAACAGTGGATTCAAAATGGAGGCGAGTGGGTCGTCCAATAATCAAGTGTGTCCTTGTGCAAGACACTTCAAATCAAATCAAGTTGTTTATAGCCCGATATCACAACAGGAGTAAACAGTGAATGTAGTGAGTGGGTGGGTGGGTGGTGGTGGTGGGAGGGGCCGATGGCGTTTTAAAACCCGTAACCATTGTCATTCACTGCCCCGCGCGTCGCCATGGCAACCCTCCAAGACGCCGTCGTGGGAGGCGTTGACCTTCGCCGAGAGCGTTCGTAACACAAGGACCGCGGAACAGACTGTGAAATGTTTCCTGATCCCGCACTGGTGTCGTTTAACGGTGTCCAGCCCTGTTGGCAGATTTTTTTTCCGTTTTACTTTAAGAAGAGGTTATTTATTAGTAAAAAAAAAAAAATGGGTAGAAATTCAAATGTCAGGCGTGAGTAGGAGCTGGGCACCGTTGACCGATACCAGTCGAGTATCGAGAAATAAAAAGGTTTAGGTTCTACTGGTATTTTACTGGTGGTCATCAGAATTTAAAAGGAAAAAAAAGTGAAACACAAGTGGAAAATTTGGGAAAAATTGGGGGAACATTTGGAAAAATGTGTGGAAAACAACGAGGAAAAATTGGGACTAAATTGGGGTAAAACATGTAAAAAAAAATTTGGGGAAAAAACGGATTAAAGATGGGGAAGAAAAAATGTCTGCCCTTTTCCATTTAAAGGAAGTTTCTTGGTTGTTTCACCTTAAATGTCACAAATGCAAAAGAAATTAAATGATTTTTTTTGTTATGGTTTGATATGACAAATAATTGAGTACAAGTATCGCTCAGGTAACCAAGTATTGTTAAAGTACCGGTAACAAAAACAGTTTACAGTACCCAAACCGAGGCAGGAATTGGATATATAAAAAGTATGTCTGTACATCGACCTTTCCTGCTACACATGGATACCAAACTTGTCAATATTTGTGAATGAAAGGCATTGGGAAAGACGAGGGGAGCTCTTCTGGAGCTACTGGACGACGAGGGGAACGGCTCGGTTTCGCTCCCTTAACTCACGTGGACTGAATTAGATTTGTTTATTCTCGAAAAGGGGAAGAACGTACAGCCTGAAACGCGATCCAAGCGCAGGATCAATAAAAAAACAATGTGCCGAGGGGAGTCCGTGTGCATGAATTAGCATTACAAATAATCCACTTTGTAATCGTTAGCTCCAGCCGGCGTGGACTCCTGTACTCTTTTAATTCGCTGTGGCGGCGGTAATTGGCGAGCTTCCCGTTTCAGCGCACTGCGAACGGCCTGTTTGGGACTGTTACGTTAAAAAGGACGATCACGTTACAAGTGTGACGTTTTGGCCGGCCGGGGCCCATCCGGAAACACACGCCCGGGGGCTGGTACGTAAAATGGAGCCTAACTGGCTGAAAGTGGCGTAAAATGGAATAAGGCAAATGGTCTGTGACGGTTTAACGCGTGGCATGTGTCGAGTGCGATTTCAGGCCACACTCTGGGACATGTCGCCCCCAAAAATAAAACCCCCAAAAAAAACCACTTTGATTTCTTTCTAAATGTATTCTCGCCTCATACCTGTGTATGTTGTATGTGTATGTTCACAGTTACTTTTCTGCCAGTGCCTATTGTGGTGGATTCTGTTTGTCAAAAGCTATAAAGCCAAGAGGTTATTAATATTCATCCCAATTTCCAATACTTATCGAATGTATTTTTACTTGTAATAATGAAACTGACTTAAACTTGACTAAAACCTTTTTAGTTTCCATCTGACTAAAACTATCACATTTAGAATTGACTAAAATGTGACTTAAACTAAAAGCATTTTCATCCAAAAGACTTGGAGTAAAACTAAAAGAGCTGCCAAAAACCACACTGGTCTGATGCCCCTTCAGTCAGTTTGTTCTGGAAGTTCACTGTTTAACTCACGGCCGGCAGAACATATACCAGAAAAAGGCAAATTAGTCGAGTTTATATTCAGAGGGGTCAGTAACAAAGTAAATGTACTGAAATACTGTAAAGCAAAGCGTTCAGGAACTGTTCTTGTTAAGACGTTGCCACCACTTTTTACATTGAAATAGCAAAAAAACTGAACTGAGAGCAGTAAAGGAACCGCACACGATGTTTTATCTGCATACAACGAATGGTTTAGAGTTCAGTTCCACTTAAAGCGGAGAGCAGCGATTGATTTTAGTCTTCAAAACCGTTCCGACATGACGGGACCCGCGCCGAGAGGGGATAAATGAAGTGTGCCGGGCCTCGGTGAAGAAACCGGCGGGAGAATGCAACTGTAAATATGCTCGTTTGTCTCTCCGAGCGGCGCCGCCCCAGGAAACAATCCACTCGAGCAAGCGGCGTCAGATATTCCCCCCACTGGCAGTTGTTTTAAAGCCGGGTTTGCGTTCAGCCAAACAGTCGTCAGTCAACGTCTGCTCGGTTCCTCCAGCAGAAACTCGGAAACACAAAACTGAACTCGAGAAACGTGACGTGACGAGCGGAGAAATTATGACCAATTCCTGTAGGAGTAAAGGCAGAAGTGTGAAGGGCGTAATTATTTGAAGAAGTATAAAGGGTTGACATGTTTTTCATCTGGATTGTTTCAGTGCTGAGAGAGAAGACGGTGAGCTTTGTGCCTTCTCTCTTTTTTATTTATGTGGATATAAGCCCAGTAATCTCAGAGACAGGGTACTAGGATGGTAACTAGAAATGACAAGACAGTTCCGAGGAGCCAGCTAGGTGGCTTGGTGGAGTTTTCCGGGCACGTCCCTATGGGAGGAAGCCCCGGGGAAGACCTAAAAACATAAGGTAGGGCAGGGATCTCCAACCAGTAGCTCTCCAGTCTCCAGGGAACTAACAATGTTGTCAGGGAAATAAACCAATCAGCAATTAGCGGACGTGAAGACAGCTGGAGTCCAACTCAGAACATATGACCTGAATAGAAACTGACGAGAAAGCGGAGGCAAAATCCTCGACTACGTCATCCATGATTAGTTTTGGTTAATAACTACTTCACGTGTCACTGTTGATAGAACTACAACAAACCAGCACAGCGAGATACGTGACCTTGTCCCTCAGCCTCAGCCTGAACACTGAAAAGATGAGTGTGGTTTATCAGGCTAGCCCTTTCTTCGTAGCTCGCCAAAGGGTTCTTCATGCGCTTGTCAAGTCACATTTTAGAGGAAATGTCTTTTTTATTATGAAGATTTGAACAGAATATGCAAACATTTAGGTGCATAATGTGAGAACGTGGACAAAGTCCAAGTCATTTTGTTTAATTTTGTTGAAATATGTGGGCTACAAACCCTTCCGGGGGGAACTCCTCCTAAGTCGCAGTTACACAAGTGTCTTAAAAGCAAAAGTAGCTCTCTGATGGTTTTGTTAAAAGTGGCTAACCGCGAAAAAAAAAAAAAGAAGCTTGGAGACCCCTGTGGTAGATGCTATGTTTCTGTAGCTTTGGACGCTTCAGGAACTCCTCAGAAGAGCTGGAGAAAGTGTGCGTGGATATTTAATTAATGGCATCTACGCTCAGACCGCTTCCTCCTCAACCTGGCCCCGGATAAAGCGGAAGAAAATAAGTAGATGGATTCTTGGTCTCATTTCCATATTGTTACAAACAAAATGCTAACCATAGCCTTGAACCCGTTACCTTAGCGATAGGGTTAGGTTGAGGGTTAAAGTAATTTCCTCCAATTATGTAAAGCGTTTTGACTGGAGCGATTACGCCCTCTATTCCATTGTGTTACCTCATTTGAAAGCCACGACCTTCTAGTTTCTGAAATAATTTGTCAGATCTTATATCACATTCGCCGTCCTGAATCCTAACCCTCTGGTCAGGCGAGGTTAACCTGGATTACTGCTAAGGCCAGGGTTAGGATGTGTCGCGTTGTCCATCCATGTTCTTCCACTTGTCCGTTTCCGGGTCGTGGGGGCAGCAGTTGGAGCTGCACAAGCCCCTATAGCGCCCCCTGCAGGTGGTGGGTCCACAGAAGGACGGCCTCATGGTTCTACCCGGGCCTGTTGGTCTCTCATAAGGGGCTTCGGAACCGCTCTTTGTCTGACCCGTCACCTAGGACCTGTTTGCCCTGGGACACCCTACCAGGGGCACGAAGCCCCCGACAACAGAGCTCCAGGATCATTCGGGTGCTCAAACCCTCCACCACGTTAAGGTGGCGGCTCCAGGAGGGGAGTCGCGTTGTCATGAAATAAATTAGCTGTTTCCTCTTTCCTTTTAGCATAATCACTACCACAAATGCGAGGTAGTGCGGAGCGCTTCTATGATTCCTGTGATCACGCCTGGACACGTCTCCTTCGCTCTCCCGCCTCGGCCTCGTGTCCCAACACTGTGGACACGGTTTTGCTTCAGCTCCTGATTGTGTCCTCTGCCTCGCGCCGGTTCAGAAGTGGACGCAGCCCCGACTCTGATCAAAGCGCCGCGGCACACGACTCACTGGAGTTCACCTAATGCATGATAATTCACTTCTATGGAGCACATCATGAGTGCATTAGCGCGCCCGGCCGCCATTTTTGCTTTTAATCTTTTAACACCGGGGCTGGTTTGAGACCACGTATGTGACGCAATCGAGGGTACGTGCAGAAAAGCGAGGCTGTTACAATGGCAGATTTGAAAGAAATAGCCAAAGAAAAGGAGAGGTCGTTTTACAGCTTACATTGGACAACAAGGCGGCACGGTAGCACAGTGGTTAGAGCTCGTTCTTCACAGCTAGAAGGTCTGGGGTTCGATTCCCACCTGGACGGGGCCTTTCTGTGTGGAGTTTGCATGTTCTCCTCGTGTCTGCGTAGGTTTCCTCCGGTTTCCCCTGCTACTAAAAACATGTACAATAGGCCAGGAAGAATTAGAGTGTGTTTGAGAGTGCGCATGGGGGACGACGGATGCAAATTAGCCCAAGGCTACAACCCGGTGTGGCTTGTTTACATGCATGAGATGTCACGACCAAATAAACCAATACAAAATAATTAACCGTAATTATTATCTGTGTGTGTGTGTGCTGAAACGATGCACCAAGGACTGTATTGATTTCTTGTTACTTGGGTGTAGCTCCCTCAGCCGGCAGTAGTGGGAATTGTCTGTCTTAAACGGAAAATCCAAGTCATCATTTTCAGCTAAAAGCATGCTAGCGAAAACGTACTTACTGTCGAGTGCAGGATTTGAAAAATAAAACAAAGGCTGTGCATAAATTATTATTGTGAATTGAATCGCAATCACAATATCTGTGATGCAAAGTTACCTTGGCCTTTTGATATCCCAGTACCTCTACTTCAGCACTGATTAGTCACTTGTTTACCGGGCCTTTAATGAAAATAGCGGGGGCTCTGGATGGAAAGCTGTCGCCCCGATGCCGCGCACAGATAAAGGATGTTCTGTTCAAAATGCCAAGTGCGACTGTAGTGCTCTCCAGCCTCTCCACCACCTGCGGCTGCAGCGAGGCGAGCGCCGCTACGAGAGCACGGCGAGGATTGCGCGAACATGAAGGGGTATTGTTCGGTCAATGGCATATACAGTATCTCCTGAAATGCAAAGTCTGTGAGAGGTTTTAAGTGTCCACAAGTGTGCATTCATGAGTCTATTGAAGTCTTTACAGCGCAGTAATGTAAGAGGGTGGAAATATCAAGATACCCTATATAGAGAACTGGCATTTTGCAGCTCTGTTTCCTTAATGTTGCCAACAAAGTATTCATCATGTTTCCTTATGTTAAAGCAGGTTCATAATGGGTTAGGGAATCATTTTACCATAACATAGGTATGTTGTTACACTTTCGTTACCGAGCACCGTCCATCCTATGCGATTACGGTGCTGTACACACTGGAAAAAGGACCGTCTTAAATGAGATAATCACAAGCTGCAAAACGCTGCTTGCTTTATGAAAATCCCCCTCATATTTACACCAAAAACATGCTGTAAAGATGTTACATAATGATTCAATGCTGAGCGACCACGACCCGTCATGCTGGTCACGAAACGCTCGTTGTTTGTTACGAGTGGTGAGAATAGTTTGCAGTTCGAACGTGTAAAGTTTTTTTTGGCGAACACGATGAAAAAAGAAAAGAAAAAACTCAGCACCTTGAGGTTAGGTAATTGCATTAGCTAAGCGACCTCGCTCTCTCCTTGTGCAGCCGAGTTTTTCGCCTTTTAAAAGGTAAACAAAATGCTAGCTTATCAGCTAAACCCATTTGAGACTTACACATGTCTTCTTCTGAGACACTGAAGAGGCACCGAGAGCCCCCACAGCTGCAGCACAGAGGAGGCGTCACAAGAGGAGCTACAGGAAACAAAAAAAGGACAAACGAGAGATGGACGAAGACTGTTGTGAAGTGGAGGGAGGAAGGAGGAGGTGGAGCTGACCAGTGCAGGACACCACGCTCTGAAACAGGGACAAACCCAGGAGGCGCAGCAGCATTTCAGAGGAGACAGGGGGCAGCCAGCCAGGTTTCTTCCGAGTGCTACAGTTCCCCCGACCTCCAAGGTCATGCGGGTCAGGTCGACACAGTGGCAGCGCGGCTCAGCCGCAGCAGCTCAGGACTAACACCTGAACACTATTTCGTTGTACACTTGTACAATGACAATAAAGCACTTACTTACTAAAACCTCAATTTCTATTTGATAAAGGTTAATCATGCAGCCCAACTCCATATGCACATTATCAAGCAATCACAGGAGACCTAGAAACACAAAAACTAAAGCAATGAGCTTCAAAAACAACGCCTACAAAATACAATAAAAAGTATTTAAAAATGTGCAGAATCACAGTAGTTCGTCAAGTTCGTTTTGAACAGACTCTTGCTCGGATACGGCTGCTGGAACAAAGCTATTTTTGAACGTTTGGCCTGATGGAAGCAATTGGAACCCACCATTCAGAGGGACGTGCGGTGTCTTTTCGGATTGGAGCGCGGCTCTGTGTGGATGTTTAGTTTACAAAGAAGCAGGCTCGAGCAGAGGCACAATTAGCTCGCCCATTTTACCGCTTGGCTCGGGCCATTTCTGTTCTTTAGAGAAAAAAAATCCCCAAACCGCGAAACAAGACAGACCGACACGACTGGCTCAAGGAAAGACATGGCAACCAAAGACGCAAACTCCGTTCAACAAATCGAACTTTTGTGCACAGCTCCGTTACATTGTGACCGTGAACGCTCATATTTAAAATGTTCATCAAAGACACATGGTGGCGCTGATTTAATGGTAGTAGTTGTTCTTAATGCATTAGCAGTAGCCAGGACTCTTCACACGGGTCCCCCTTGAAAACGAGATGCTGCATCTCAAGGGGTTTTCCATTAATAAAATTCACAAAAAAATTAACTTTATAAATGATGCCATTGAAAAAAACTCAACATATACTTGTAACTCTGTCTTGCAGTTGTGAAAAATGCCAAAGAGGGTAACTGAAGTTGAACATATTGACGTTCGTTGTTAGCAAGAGGTGCATTGTAATGAGAGCAACTGGAGATTAGGGCGACCAGAGTTTCCAACTTAAAAGCTGGGACACAATTTGGGAATATACTGCAGGAGTTTGACCACGCTGAATGGTAAAACTGTTAACGTCTCATGACATTTTTTTCGATGTTAGTATTTCGATTTTGAATTGGTTTATACTTGGTAATTGATATTGGCCAAAACCAGGACAACCGGGACAGAGACTGAGTCGAACTGGGAGAAATCAATTGGGACGTGGGACAAAGGACTCGAAACTGGGACTGTCCTGGGTAAACTGGGACACCTGGTCACCCTAACTTGAGTGCTAACATGATGACGTATGATAATCAAGTCGCACTTTATAGAGAAGACCGACTGTGCTACAACTGAAACGAACAGAAGACCTTCGATGTAGTTTGTGTGATTTCTGATGGAGCGTTTGCAGTGCGGGTTCAAAAGTTGACACGTAAACTAATCCAAAAAGTCTATTTTGGCGTCAATGAAACCGTTCTCATAACGTTTGCCAAGCCCGGTCTTATCACCCCATTAGTTCCACATATTGGGTATTCTCCTTATAGATAACACGCACATAATGTAATTACACAACCTCTTCTCAGCGACGCAGCCGCAACACCGCCACGATCCGATAATGGAGACGTGTTCCTATAAGGTCTCGCCATAATGGCCTGGACGAGACGCTAGCGCCCGCTAATGCTGGACGCGCTTCATACGCCGCCGCTGGCAGCCGGATCAATGAACAACGGGAGAGCACAGGAGCCTATTAAGAGTTATCACTGCGGCCGAGGAGGAGAGAGAGCGGGAAAACCTGTCCGGCGTTAGCGTGTTAGCCGCCCAGCATCTAGCATTACTCATTTGGCCTTGTCACAGAAATCAATGGCCACTAATATGAACAGTGCACTGGTGTTGCCTTCGGGACAGAGAGAGGGAGAGTGGGGAAGAGTATTTTTAAGAATGTTGCAGAAAACACTGGCTTTTTAGACTATATCGCTAACGTGTATTTACAAGTCGTGTGCTTTTTCAGCTCCTTTTAACTACTTTAGGACTCCTTAGCCTTGATGTTTTAGGAAGTACAAGTTACAATATTGCTTGTGTCTAGAAGTTACCCCTTTAACTTCTGCTGTTGTGTTTGTGTATTTCACCCACAAAAACAGGCAGTGGTTCTAAATGTTGAAATAGCAATGATGGAGTTTGGCTAACACGCTAATCAACGCAATTCCGAAACAAATTCTGGAAGATTATTATCTTTTTGTCAGGTTGGAAGTGTTGTTACCACATGTACGTATTCCGAAAACTCCCTGCAGCCGTCCTCAGTCACGTGATGCTAAAGTGACCAAAAAGAAAGAAATTCGGTTGTAGCGCCTTTAACTTTGATTACAGCCCACATTCAGTTTAATAGCCTTTAATACACTGCTGTCAAAAGATCCAGTGTTGACTCCATTTGTCACCAAGGTCTTGTATTGACGATGGGAGAGTGTGACGACTGCGCAAAGCTTTCTCCAGCACATCTCAGAGATTCTCAATGAGGTTAAGATCTGGACTCTGTGGCGGCCGATTAATCTTCTGCTCCCTGAACCACTCTTTCACAATGTGAGCCTGATAAATCCTGGCATTGTCATCTTGGAATATGAGGTCGACCGATGTGGGTTTTTCTAAGGTTGATGCCGACTCTTGGGGATTTGATTTTTAAAACTGGTCTGGTCTATAACCCTGCATATGATTCCTATAAAATGTGACAGTGTTGAAGTGTGACAGCGGGGGGCACTTGAATCGGGACATCGGGCTGATTTATTCATGTTAACTAGGTACTTCAACAGATTCCGGAACAAAAAAAATAAAGTCTCTATCTCTTATAAATACGAAGCTAGAAGCAAACGTCTGCAACATAAAATATGTATAATATGATCAGAGGTGTACAAACTTGAGACCGATTTTCACCTTGATGCTTCTCAGCTCCTCTAGGGTTTAGGAAGTTGTGCTCATTTCAAGGCTCTGACTCGCTTCCAGAGATATCTGCCTTTTATCGGCATGATATTGGCTGGCCGATAATATCTGTCGACTTGCACTTGGAATACGTCCGTGCCAACAGGGAAGAAGAAATCCCTCGATGCAACAACCTGGTCATTCAGGATGGTTCAGGTCATCGGCTGATCTCATTCTTTTGAAACAAAGATCTGACCAACTGCAGCAACGCCAGGTCAAAACACTTTGTCACATCCAGGTGCAGAATAAATATAAATATGCTTGATTTACAACCTGGAAATGTGTGGAAACCAGCTATGACACAACATTCAGGACTGCTCAAACGTGTGCGTGAATGGAACTAAGCGCCACACCAGGTCTGGTTCTCAGGCATGTTCTTCGAGGAGGATATGGTATAACAGCACGTTTTTAAAAGCTCAAAAAGTATATTTCGCATGACCTCCGTCCCACTTCTCCAGGACAGTTGTCGCTTCATGCGTTTGCTCTTCTAGCGTCAAGTCTCAAAAGGATAATGGTCTGCTGTAGCTCTTTGTGAAGCCTATAAAGCGCCATACAAATCCAAAAATGTGCATGTTTTGGGAAAGTATTGTGTCATTGTTTGTCCATGCCTCCCGTCTTCAGTAAATTGCCGTCTTCAGTACATCACTGGAATTGGGGGAAAGTGTCGTGAGAAAGCCTAAACATGGATTTCGGATAATCCAGCTGCAGCACAAGGCAAAGCTTCATATACTTGTATAGTTCTTTGAAAGCCACTATCAAACTCCTTCGCAGCTTTGTTATAATGGTTTACATGCCGACTTTCTGCTTTTGTGTGTGCGTGTAAATAAATAAATAAAAAAAACTTCAACAATTCTTGCAGCTTTGAAGTGTCTGACAAAAGAACAAGACACACACAAAAAAAGACCTATATTTTTGAACCATTTTCCCCGTGTCACATTTTTTTGCCTTTCTGTCTTCTGCTTGAATGGAGGGGCCGGACTAAAAGTGCAATGCTGACCTCCATGGAACATGTCAGTGGTTTTTCTCCAGCCCGGCTCAGTACTTTACTTGAAAATATTATTGTTTTTCTACACGGATTTTTGTTCCCACCATCAACTTCAGAGAGAAAGCTCTGAAAGCAGCTCAAGAGGAGGAAAAGTGCTCTTCTTAGGACTCAAAAGATAACGTCCGTCACTGAGGAAATCTTCCAAAACCAACAGATGATGTTTGGAGAAAGGCGTTGGGTGCAGTGGGTTAAAGGGATATTTCAGGATTTTTGACATAGGGCCTCATTTCCTAGTTATCCAGAATGTTGTTGATTTCTGGAGATATTTTTTTTTATATTTGAAGTTCCGTGGTGGTAGGCCAGTCTGCACCATTTTGCATTTAAAATAACTTATATTTGAGGAGAGTCAGCTTCGTGGTTGTAAGCTATACAGCGGCGGAGTGATCTGCTAGAAAATAGTCCCTTAAAATGCGGTAATTCATGTGATGCAAGGTCAGTTATATTCCAAGAATTAGTAGTCTGGTGTTATAAGTGATTTGCCTCAGGTGCACTGTGGAGTGGGTCAGACTGTTTTTAATCCAGGCTAGCTGTTACCGTGGAAATGCTCTAGCCTAGCATTAGCCTAGCGTCACTAAACTCTTAGTCAAATATTAAGGACTGCATGAATAAAGAAAATAAAAAACATGTCTAGAATTCAAAAACACTCTGGATAACTAGGAAATGAGGCCCAATGAAATATCCCTTTAAAGCAGTAATAAGTAACTCTTGCCCCTAGAGGCCATAAGCGCCACTGCAGGTGTCGTAGCATGTTGCGTTTTTTACTTAATAATTGTCCGTGAGAGTAAATACTACGCTTATTTATTTATTGGTTTATTTGGTCAGGACAGTGCATGTTAATGAACATACATGGGTCTCATGCATGTAAACAAGCCACAACGGACTGTAGCCTTGGGCTAATCTCCATCCATTTTTACATGTTTTTAGTGGTATGGGAAACCGGAGTACCCGGAGGAAACCTACCCCGTCCAGGTGAGAATCGAAGTGCTAACGGCTGTGCTACCGAGCCGCTGACAGAAAAGACAAAAGGACAGAGGGATATTGTACATCCAATCACACAATGGAGATCATTTTTTTCACTCAAACTTGGCTGTAAATACTGCTTAAGTGGCGCTAGCCCGCAGTTAGCTTTGCCCGTTAGCCTGTTAGCTTCTTCTTCGTGATTCTATTAGTGTGTATTGGTGGCACCGATCCGGAGGCAGGGAAGTGGCAATTGTGGTTTTCTGGCCACACACAAGGGGGAGATGAAATACCCCCCAATCATCCCATTAACACTTGTATTACCCCCAGAGGGACTACGGAAAGGATTTATTAAGGTCCAAATGTGTTTTTACTGTGGGTGTTGTTAAGCAAACCTGCCGCGTTGACAAAGACAAAACAGGACATGCGTAAAGTGCATAATGCATATTCTCTCACTTGAGTCTAAATATAAACACGCAACGGAAAACAGACAGATTAGGCGATTAAGGCGCCAAATGAGCCAAATAACTCATCCCTGAACCTTGACGTTAGACTCTTATTTCGAAACAATTAAGAAGTCCCGCTGACCTATACGGTGTTGTTTACAGAAAGCAATTGCATTAGTAATCGTCCCGCTGTCTGTTTCGTACGACCGAGCGCGGCGCACCCGGCAGCGGAGGCGGTGTGAGGGTAACCTTTCTCCCTCCTGTTTGCCGCAATAAACACCGGGTTACGAGTGTATCTACAAGCGCAATAATACCTGCGCGCGCTCGTGCTCGCCCCATCGGCTCGCGATTCGGCAGTTCACCTCCCAAATGTCACCACCCGCAAAATATTCACACCGCCGCGGCGGCAAATGAAGGGTACGCGCGAAGTTTGTTTACCCTCGGCGCCAGGAAAGGTCTTTGTGTGAAAAATGATATCACAGCGGAGTCGGAAATATGAGAAAATAAGCACAAGGTTTGACAGAAAGAGGGGTTTGCGTCGCGGCGTTTGGAGGGAGCGTGATCCGCGGTGGCTTTGGGCGGAGATGAAGCGGGGATTTTCCAAATGTCAAGAAGCGTACAGTGTGGCGATGCATGACAATGACGCGGGAAAAAATGGATTGATTGCAAAAAGACAAAAAGGTGAAAGCGTCAAATAATGGAAAAAAATCTGTTTTGTGTTGTGCATATGAATGTGTTTAATGCAGAGGCGTATCATTCTGGACTGGCCAGGTTAGCGGGTCGCAGAACTGTTTTCTTTCCATTACAAAAAAAAGTATAGAAACACCGGAGGCTGTTGTTTTTAGCTGCGTAAGCTTATCTAATGCTTACTCAGCAACTCTTTGTGAGGGAATACAGTCGTTTATCGCAGTGGGTCGCAAGAGGATTTTGAGACAATATTTTTTTCTTTTCTGACATTGAATTTGATGCATGTTTAATTCAAAACAGCATATTATTTTTGTGAAATTAAGCCAAATATATATACCGTGCATCTACCACTGTACTACCGTAGCTCTAACCGGTAGTACAGCGGTTAGTGCTTGTGCTTCACAGCTAGAAGGTCCGGGTTCGATTCCCACCTGGACGGGGCCTTTCTGTGTGGAGTTTGTATGTTCTCCCCGTGTCTGCGTAGGTTTCCTCCGGGTACTCCGGTTTCCCCTACCACTAAAAACATGCACAATAGGCCAGGATTAATTAGCATGCACTCTCCCGACCAAATAAACCAATAAATAAATATTTAAAAAAAAAACTGTATCCAAACTCATCCAAACTAACATCATTAAACCAGATATTACATGTTGTGCACCACCTCTTAAACCCCACCTCAGCATTACCCAAATCTAAAAGCTTCTCGACGCCTCATTGGAAAGCTAATAATAAATAATAATAATAATACATTTTATTTGTATAGCACTTTTCAAAACAAAGTTACAAAGTGCTTTCCACGTTTGAGAACCAATTAAAAAACACACCACCATAAAAATATAAAAAGAACAATGCATAATACAATACAATCAACAGTAAAACCATTTGGGTTATAAAAGCTCTCCTGTAAAAGAGCGTCTTCAGCTTAGGTTTGAGAGCAGGCTCTGCTTTACCTCATCAGGTAAGTAGGTCCACAATATGGGAGCTCTGGCTGCAAAGGCCTGGTCTCCTCTGGAGGAGAGGTTAGTTGGAGGGGCAACGAGAAGGTGTTGATTAGAGGAGTGGGCGCTTTGGGACATGAGGGGTGAGCATGTCCTGGATGTGGGGGAGGGCGAGGCCTTTGGCGGCCAGTGCGGGGAGGCTAGGATCGGAGTCATGTGCCGGTCAAGAGCCTGGCTGCAGCATTTTGGAGCTTGAATCTAAGACCATCTTTCCCACGTTTTCGACCTTGTTTTTTGGTCACGTTTTTTGTCGCTGTTTATTTTGTCTGATTGATGTTGCTTTTTCGCCATGCTGTTGTTTACAGCGCACTGCCTCACTTGAAAGCTATGGCCTCGCAGCTTCTGGAAGTGCGCGTCAGATCCGCGTGAGTAAAACACAATGGCAGGTATCTGGATGAGACGCATCGGCGCGCTCCCTGGCGCCGGCTGACGGCATCACCTGACCCCCCCCCCCCCCCTCCGCTTCCTCCCTCATATTGGATCTTAATAACATTTCCAAAACTAACACCTCTTACCGCTATCTCTGAAGCTCGGGAACATTGCCAGCTTATGATGCACGTTGCAATAAAACGGAGCGGGCGCGTTGGAAATCTTCTCTGCATTATACAATAACACCATATTGCATTAGACGCGCTGGGGAATTAGATTTGTATTTACTGTAGTTTGGGATGAAACGGCTTTTCTTTTCGAACAAGACATCATCCGCATGACTCGGGAACGGCGACACTGTAAAGCCTTTGTGTCTCTATTACGTTCCGATATCAACTCTGGGGACGCCGTTATCCGCCGCCACCGCTTTAGCGTACGCCGCTTCCATTCCGGATAAACGAGGAGAAACCCTCTCCGTTATCGAGTGTACGCGCTGAAACCGGGAAAGCAGATGTTATAGGATTCGTGATTCAAATTCTTATACACTTGGCACCTACAGGGATGTGCGTGCAGCGCTCCTGGGTTCAGAAACATGAATTATGCAAATTAATCATTCAAACAAGCCGGAGGGAAGATTATTATTTTTTTCTTCATAATATGGAATTGACAGACATATGAAGAAGCAGCCGTGGCTGTATTTAAGTGGAAATATCACTCAAAATGCACTTTTCCTTGGGTGACTCTTAAATACGTTATAAAGTCAATTTGTCAAAAACATACCTGGAGTAGTATTTCAATTTTATTAATCCTGTTAAACTGAGGCCGTCTCTTTCTGGGCAGCAGCTCTTTTGGACTATTTTGTTTGGTGAGGCCTGTGCTGAATCGAAAAATCACATTGGTTTTGCTTAATTTTTTACCCCTCGGCCAAAATTTTGCCGAAAGGTATTGTCTTAATAATGTCTCCCGTCCTGGTACCTGCCTGTCCACAGTTGGGGGGGAGACTGGGTTTGGTTGTAACATGATTTGCATATATTTTGGTAACTCAATACAGAGGGCAACACGTCAAATGACCTGGCCGAGGGGGTAGAAAACCTCGCATGAGAGTCACAGTTTTTCTGGCTGACTATATTTTAGCACACCAATAAAGTCAAGCCAAAATCAGGTCCATGAGTGGCATGTGTAGGCACAGAGAGCGGGAAAGTAATTACACATGTAAGCACAGGTTATTACACATTAAAGTGCAACGTTTATTAAAGGTGCACAACGTGAGTGTGCAGGTTTTTCGCCCTTCATATTCACCTTGTTCCGCCCCGCCCACTTTTACCCCTTTGTGCTCAGAGGCGTAGTTTGCCATAAGGCAAGGCAGGCAGCTGCAGAGGGCTAACAGATTTGACAGAAACGACCAAGAGAATACAGTCACTGCAGCAGCAGTGACAAGGTGCAACGACATTGGCCATCGAATACTCCCTGAAAGGGCCCCATGAGCGCCCCTCCCCCACCTGCTTCTCAGAGGGGAAGGAGAGAGAGAGACGGCGCAAACCCACGTGTTGGTGTAAACAGAGCAGTTAAGCATCTCCTCCAACAAAATGAAGATAAGTTTTGCCTCTGGCAGCAAAAACGAAAGAAAATAAGGAGAAAGAATAGGAAGGAGAGCCAGACGGGAGTGTAATAAGTTACTGCAGTTGTACGACTCTGAAGTGCCTTCTTCAGCCTTCATTGCTTGGCACGCAAATATTATATTATCGTCTTTTCTCCTTTTCCTGTTGCTGAAGAGTGGCCTCTTGTTCACCCCCGATGCATCGTGGGATATTTCGGACAGTAATGCGCGTGTGCTTTGTTCAGAATTAACCCTTCTGATGAAACGGGTCAAGTCTCCAAATACCACAAACCCATTGGCCGCAGTCCATTTGGCTCCGGACGTCCCGCTTAAAGACAAACCGCTGACTCTGTGTGTTTAGCCTAAATGGCGTTACTGTATCAAGTGTCACCGGACGCTTCTATTCAGGCCACTATGATGACGATGAGGACGATGATACTTCACTACTTTAACAGAAAAGTCGCTATTTATGTATTTGCAGACGAAACGGTTTTCAAGGACGTTTTCAGATTCCTCGGACATTCAGGAGCTGGCAAAGTTTATAAAATAAATACATCGTCGGCTCATGCTACAACTGCTGCTACTACAGTTATTATTACTTACTCACACGCTGTATCTACAACTTTGACAGGGTTAGGGACGCACCGATCTGATACTGGTATCGGGTATCGGAGCCAAAACTGGAAAAAAAAGTACAATATCGGGTATCGGCTCCATAAAAGTGAAATACCTCGGTCACATCATCAGGAGTGATTTATCTGATGATGATGACATTCAGAGGCAGTACTGTAAACTGTACGCATAGGCTAACATGCCCCCCTGTGGTGCTGTTACACAAAAGCTAAATCCCATAAGCAGACAAGTAGCATACAATGAGGATTGTTTTGAAAGTCCCTCACTGGACAAGTGCCAGTCTGCTGTTTATACAGAGTAATGTGACCACATTAAGTGCTGTGATAAGAAATGTCTTTTATACATTTATGATAAGGCTCATGGACTCACATAATGAAATTATAAATGTTCTTTTAGGGACTGACCAGAACAGTATCAGGTACAGCTCAGTGCTTTGGAGGCACTGGAGAAAATGCTTATATGGACTATAATAGTGATGTTCTCTGTTGTCTGTCTGTCTGTCTTTTTTACATGTCTTTGTGGACCCTTGTGAGTCTGAAATAAAGCTTGATTGATATCTAATACTGGACCAATGCCTGTTTTGGTATGAATATGGGCATGCTGTACCTCATTTTGAAGGGCAGAATAGAGAATTCAATCATTGTGTTAGTTTTAACCTCCACAAATGGACCTTTGATCGCGGCACAAAATGCCCTGGCTAGCAACAGCATGCTAATGTTAATGGCAGCTAATCAGAGACAGAAACCATGATTGGATCACTTAGAGTAGCCTCATAAAATAAAATGGGCCACTGCTGCAGTAGCCAAGTGTTTGTATTTTGGTTTATGAATAACTGATATAACCATCCACTGTTACCATGGAGATGTGCCATGTTTGTGGGCGCTAGCATACATTTTCCAAAGACTAACATTAGCTAAAACGGTATAAAAAGTGAAGAAAAAAGCCGCACCACTCCGTTAGAGTCACTACTGGTAATTACATCTAACACACTGTTGTGTCCAAGTAACTCCAGTATTTCACCTTTTAAAATCTCCATTAGTTTATTATTGCTGCAAATCCCGTGATGTTTAGCGATATGACGTCACGATCCTGAGCTCAATACACAAGTTACGATCAGACCACTTCATGTGAGTTGTTTATATTGATGTGATCTAATAGCCTGTCATATTTTTAGTGTGGAAAAACCCAGGGAGCCTTGTTTATTGATTTTCCATGGCAGTTTAAGAGATATTATGGATAATAAATCTGTAACATCTCGTTTGCAAGAAAACATAAGACTGTATTGATCCCACAATAGAAAAAATGGAGGACCTTTTACTTTTGCACTCAGACACTTTTAAGAAAGTCTCTTGGTATCGGTGAATATCAGATATATATTTATATAATATAGATACTCAAACCCCCAGTATCGGTATCGGAAGCAAAAAAGCTCTTGTTGGCGTGGTTATTTACCGCAAAACTCTGTGGTAAGAATTTCCTTCCATATTTCTCAATGTGTAAATCACTCTGCTGCACCATTACCAGACCGGTTTTACCAGGAAACCCGAAAACTGGAAAGGAAAAAAGCTTGTAAATTGCAATTTTATGTGGCACAATTTTCATTTTGGGGAGGATTAGGGCCACAATGGCAGTTTCAGGCTGTGTAACGACCCGGTGCGACACAATGGGGCACGGCACAATACCCGTGTCACATTGCAGTGGCTTCACGGCTTTCGACTCGACGCCTGCGCCGGTGGTTTCAGCCGCCTTCAGCACTTTCCGGACCAAAAAAAAAATATATATATATTAAAAAAAAAATCCAACTTTTCGGGATTCAGCCGGAGCACGGCACTTCATCACTTACTCCCGGGCTGAACTTCACTTTCCAACGCTCCCCAGCTGACATTTAAAGTGATTTATTTAGCACAAAAACAGAAATATACGGCGGGTAATGGCAGCGCATGTCCCACGTCTGAATCGTAAAGGTCGCCAAGCTCACTGCTGATAACGCGGGCGGGAAAACGCGAGCTAATGCCGTCCGAATGTAGATACGATTAGCCGTTTGGAAAGAGCGATAATTACAAATATTAGCATTGCCGCCAGTGGTTTGGCACGGGCTTACAAGTTACAAACGTGTCATATCCTCGTTTCTACCAAAGGTCACCGCTTGTTTGAATCCTTTTTTGCATACTACGGGATTGTAGACGGCATACCTGAGTTTCTGCTGGAGGCTGCGCTCATGAGCGATAAAGCGAGTTAAACGATTTGTTTGGAGAAGGATGACGCGGGGATCGATCACCACGGGCTTTTTTTCCTCTCTCCCGCCTTTTTAGTCTGAAAGGTCACACCCGGGCACGTCCGAGGCCGTTAAGATCGAGCTGCGAAGAAAAGACGCTGGAATGAGTGGAAGACATGCTGCGGGTTATGAGAAACGAAAAAGTAAATAACACCAGTTGCCCCTCAGACACACGAGGCGCATGTCCGGAGGGGTGGAGCTGGGTTCGATTGTGTGGAATGCAAAAAGTTTACTTGAATGCTTTTGAAATAATTTCTTAAGGCTCACTTAGCATCTTAATGTCAGAGTAAAACAATAAAAAGACCAAATTTACCCTTTACGGTGTTTCTTTTATGATGTTTTCTCCCACTCCCATTCAATATTGACATGTTTGGTATCCACGTGTTGCACGAAAGGTGACTGAGATGAAGCTATAATCCAAATATGGTCATTTCCTTTTTGGGAGACCGCAGCGGCAAAAAGGTCTTCCGTACACTCTTGGAACAACATCTACACTTTGGTTGCCCCTACAGACTCCAAACGTTCTAGTCTTGTACCTATTCATATTTGAACTTTTATTCATGTATATAGCGCTTTTCTGGGCACTCGAAGACGTTTCATCTCGCATTAGTCATTGACTCCATACTTGGTGGTGGTAAGCTACTGTTGCCCCTTGGGACCACCACCAACCACTCCCACACTACGTTCACCCAGGCTTCCTATTGTTCCCATGTGGTCTCCCATCCAAGTAACAGACAGGCCCTTCCTGCTCAGCTTCCCAGATCCACACTGAGATATGTTCATACCTGAGCTTAGACGAGTGGATGCGTAGCCGTCTGGTCTTTGTGCGTGCGCTCAGTCACGCAAATAGACCAAAGACGTCGTTAGCATTTAGCCTCTCCCAGCATATTCATAGCTCCAAACTGAAGTTAGAAGTCTCTATTTAAATACAGTTGCGTGAAAAGTTACACGAGCCAAGTCTAGTTACACAAAATTAAACATGTCGATTTTTCCAAGCGGATAAAAAGGGGAACTATATTTTAAGACTTAATACCTTAAGAGCACATCGACTTTACTTTATACTTTTCACATAACTTTATTTAAATAGAGAAAACGTGGAACAGCGTGGTCGCTTCTAACTTCACCCCAGTTTGGACTATGCCGGGAGAGGCTAAATGCTAACAATGTCTTTGGTCTATTTGCGTGACTGAGCGCGCACAAAAATGTATGAATTACAGTAAAAATGCAGATAAAATACTTTGTTTTCATATGCTCGGGTAAAAAGAGCTGTTTTCAGCCTGGATTTGAACATGGTCAGAGTTGAGGCCTGTCTCACATCCTCATGAAGACTGTTCCAGATTTAAACCTGGCTCAATCTATTATTTAGATTTTGTCGCAGGCAACTTTGGCCATTTTTTGTGCATAAAATGCCTTATATTGTATGAAAATGTAAATGACAGAATACTTGTAATACATTTTCTCATATTTATTGCAGTAATCTACAGCAAAAGTTTCAAATTGATATTTAGTTTTATTCCCCACTCTCCTCCAGCGTCTCGCCTTGTTTCTACCTTGAAATACAAAGCGTGAACAATCTTTTCACATCTGCTCTTGTATCCTGTTGTCTTTGCTCGAGTGTGTGCTCGCTCTTATCCTGTGAAAGTGCTGCTGCTTGTTCAGAGTCTGAGCGGTGGAGAGTTCCCAGTCGACGCCAAACTGGTATCCCAGGGGAATCAAATATTTGGAATCAAGCAGCGCAGCACCGAGGAGCTCTGTGCGCCCCATGCTGCGGGGCTTCGGTGACTCTCCTTGTTTTGAGTGGCCTGTCCGCAGTGGGCCGCTGCTGCTGTACTCTTTGGGGTCGCTCCTTGCTTCGTGGTTGAATGGGCGGCGTGGGGTGCAGAGGAGGCCAGGCCGTGCTTGAGAAACACAGATGTGAAAAAGGCCGATATTTGACTGCTGTATGTGGTTGTGTGACAGTCAGTAATCAGAAACCTTGTCAAAATGATTGATCATCTAGTACGAGTCAACATCCATTGCTTCCACGGTCGAGCCGCCTTGCCATTTGTGTAGATTTTGTAATTGTAAATGTTTGTCATGAGCGGTAAACTGTTTCCACCCAATCGTCAGTACAAATAAGGCTCTTTTCCACATGCAGGCGCGTGTCAGCCGAACGGCTCTTTCACCCGCTTAGTCGAGCTTTTCCATAGGTATGGGTTTTGGGACAGACCTCTGGCTGTGGCCAAAGCGCTGACCCGTGTCTGATGTGACGGGAACAGACTGAGCCTCTGATTGGCCACGAGAGAGTGGACAGCCCTCACAATTGACACGCAGGCCATCCATCCATTTTCTTCCACTTGTCCGTTGCCGGGTCGTGGGGGCAGCCGTTGGAGCTGCCCAAATCACATTGCACCAGCCCCTATGGCTCCTCCTGCAGGTGGTGGGTCCACAGAAGGACACGCAGGTCATACGGATTTAATATTTCACAACATCATACCGCTGTGCTAAATGGGGATTTTGCCGATAATAGCATTTAGCCGCTGTTAGCGCAGCTTTAGCTGGTGTTAGCATAACATTTGCAGGTAGCTTACCTCTCAAAGTTGTATTTAGCAGTTTCTTTTCTGTTTTAACACAGCTTGCCACCTCTGAATGAGTCCATAACTCCCACCAGAGGGCAGCATTTGTCCACATTTGTTTTCATCGCGGCTCTAAAAACATTTAATGACGATCTGTACAGCGTGTGCCTCTGTGCGGCTCCGCCCACAACAACTACATGTGTGTGGTGGAAACGGAAAGGTCTGCGGGCTAGTGTTGATGTGGAACGACGGCTATATAGGCCTTGCTACTGCCGGTTCACACGGCTGGATAATTAGGCCAAATTTAGTCCCGATTCTCCCCAAATATGCTCCGATTATCATAAAATATTCTGATCAGATTTTCCTGCCGTGCGTGGAGTATTAAGACCGCTCTCGTCTGCTCTGAAGGACGTTGGGACCGCTCCGATCTCAAATCGGGGATATTCAACGTGTATACTAGCGCCCAATCACTTCCTGTCTCCGCGTGTCTAAGAGAAATTATTTTTTCAACAACGTTGCTCAACTTGCCAGCTTTTTCTTTTGCTGATGCGGAGGCGATCGCGGAGACGCACTCCCGAACTAATAAGCGTGATAAGGAATACAAGTTCTCCCATGAAGAATATGTTGTGGCGTGATGAAGCTTTTATTGACCAGATGAAATCAAAACTGGACATGTTTTACTTTAACACCTTTATCAATGTGTTCATCTCAATGCAGCAATAATGTATAAAAATGACCCTTTTGTTCCATCGCATTTTGAACATTAAATCTTAAGTTGTGTAAATTACTGTAAATAGTGTACATAAATGTCACTCCCAAAAACTACATAAATGTGCATGTAATTAAAATTAACCTGCGTGATTTTGGATTTCATGATCTATTTGTGATTTTCCTGACAGTTGTTTTTTAACTGTTTTTAAAAATACTTTGTCAAGGTTACAACTACCGAGTTGGCAGGTAATATACAAATACTTTAAAACCACACACTGCACCGCCAAAACTGTTGTACCCGTGATTTTTTTTTTTTATCACCGTGTGGGGTCTCTTTATGTCAATCTCGTCATGGGTCTTTATAATCGTCAGGTTTACAGCCGTCTCTTTGGCAGAAACAGAACCTATTGTAGTTTGAACGATATTCACGATTCAACCTTGAACACAACGCATGGTTTCCACACAGAACGCCGAAAACGAATAAAACTGATATTTTGGTGTTCGGACAAAGCAACCCACTGTGTGGACATGACAGTGTGATTGGTCCGTTGTCCTCCTACTGCCGTCCTTATGTGAGAAACCTCGGGGTGATGGTTGACCCATTGTTTAGATTTGACGAACATATCAACTCTGTCATCAAGTCCAGCTTCTTTCAGCTGAGAACTTTGGCCAAAATTAAGTCCTACCTTCCTCGATGTGATTTTGAAAAAGCTATCCATGCATTTGTAACCTCGCGCCTGGATCATTGTAATGCCTTGTATATTGGACTGGACCAGCGCCCCCTGCAGCGCCTGCAGAGTGATGCTGCAGGGCCTCCTGACCAATACAAAGAGGCATGAGCACATCACTCCTTACACTGGCTCCCTGTCAGCTTTCGTGTTCAATTTAAAGTTTTGTTGATTGTTTTTAAATGTCTCCACTCCTTGGGCTCTATTTGAGTGATCTCCTGCGACTCTATACTCCATCCAGAGCTTTGAGGTCAGCTGACCAGCTCCTATCAGATGTTCCTAAAACTAGGAAAAAAACGAGAGGTGATGGAGCCTTCTCTGTGGCAGCGCCCCGACTATGGAATAGTCTTCCTTTGTCCATCAGGTCCTCTCAGTCTGTGGAACATTACAAATCCAGGCTGAAAACACACCTCTTCTCCCTGGCCTTCAATACGAGCTAGTCGAGTGTATCTTGGCATGTTATCGTTTACTTGTATTTTATTTCTATGTGACCTGCTATTACTGTGAAGCACTTTGCTCAACTGCAGTTGTTTTAAATGTGCTATACAAATAAACTTGAATTGAATTGAATTGAGATGGTGAGAGATTATTGTGCTCCCCTGTCCTTGTTAAGCCACATTTTGTAACAGTTCAACATTTAATCAAATCTGGTTCAGGTTAGATAAAGTGTCGGGGCTCGTTGTTCTCATTAACGAATGCGTAAAAGTGTGGCCGTACATTTTACCGCATTATCGTCTGCAAAATGGGATCTGTGCTGTGACTGTGGCCGCTGCCTTGCGGTGTATTTTAGTTTGGAAAGCTCGAGCAAAGGGCCTGGAATGTTTGCGCTGTAACTATCTGTTAGCGAAACATAAACTCTGCAGATTTACGGCGCAAACTCTGCAGCAAGTGGGGATTTTCTCCGCCGCCTCTATCGATCGCGACTCCGGCTTCCTCTCACAACACTGGCCCGGGCCGAGTTTTTTGAAAGTGGCTCGTGAAAAGTCTGAGAGAAACGGCGGCCTTCTACAGAAATGTGAGACAGGTTTTAATTTTTTAATTTTTTTTTATTACAACGACTTGGGTGGCGGGAAGTGACCGGAATCATCACGGAAAGCGCCTCCGCTTTAACCGTGAAGCCGGACGATCCGAGCCGTAAGTCCGTAGATGTTCATTCTCGCAGTGACTACGAGTCAGTGTTAATTTTGACAACATATTTTAATTTAGTTTTAGTCTTAGTCTTTTGACGAAAATGTAATTCAATTTTAGTTGAGATTTAGTCAAAAAAATACCTTAAATTTTAGTCGAGTTTTAGTCGACTAAATTTAGGACAAATTTAATCGACTTTGTATTAATAATATTCATTATAATCTAATCAAGGTCCTGCTTCATGGAGCTGCTCCCTCATGAACAAAGCTCAGAGCTGTTCCTTTGGCAGTGAATTTACATGATATGAGGCTCTTTAAGACGGTCAGTAGAAGTTTGGATGATTTTAGTCTCGCCTTTTCATTTTTATTTAAATCACTTTGACTAAAATTAAGACTAAATATTTTAGTCAACGAAATTAACACTGCTACGAGTTCATGCGAAACAACTCTGTCTATTTTAGCGCTCGCAGCCCGTCTCCCAAACCGCGGTATTGACCAGTGGCATTCCCCTCTCCACTCTCTGAATATGAAAGAGGCCCAATCAATAGCTCCATTAGCCCCCCGCGGGCCGCAGATTGGAAAGGCAGAGGTGCACAGTCACGGGTGGAAGGGCTGTAAAACAAAGGGCTGGAGACACTGGCGAACTCTGAGATACAGCATCGAAAAAAAGGCCCTAAAAATAAACACGTAGAAGGTGGGCGGCTAGTAATTTCACGTTATGATAATTATTTTTCCTTTTTCCATCCACCACATCATTGATGGCTTTGTAAAAAGATCCCTTTTAAGCCCCTGGTTTCCTTGTTTTTGCTTTTAAGAAATGAATAACAATTCACACAAACGCCTCGTCTGATTAGCAATTAGAGATTCGTCGATGCGTTTCCATTTTGGACAATTATTGCGGCGGTTAGCGCGAACAATGACGGGCTCGGGATACAAACGTTCCGCAAACAATATTGAATGGCTTGTACGAGGAAACTATTTTAAAACTAAGCAAACATTACGCCTGATTGATAGGAAAAACCGTCGACGAATTATCCAGTCGGTTGATGTTTTTTTTTCATTAATGTCATCCATAAAAGCAAAAAAAAAGTAAAAAGAAATTCGAACGTGTTTTGTTTACACCTGCGTCCAAACGTTTGACTTGTCACTAATCGTTTCTTTATGTCTCTCTTTGTGTCTCCCCTCGCTGCTGCGCGGTCACTTCTGCTTCATCCCTGGTCCCTATCGAAGGTAAGGCATTTTCGGATTACTCTTTTGTTGATTTGTTCCACAGCTTTGGACCACAGGAAAGGGGAAAACGCCGTCTTGCTTTAGCATTCAATGAACTTGGCCCACGCGTCTCTGCCCCCCGTGGTCAATGCAATTTCCCCACTGCTTTCACTGGTTTAGAAAAGAAATAATTGAAATTAAGGCGAGACACTGCAGGAGAAGACATCGATTTTCAAGAGGTCAATGTTTTACCCCTGAACATCTTTAATGTCAGAGTTTGCGGTGCTCATTTTATGACGTTTCAGAGTTTTCCAGGAAGCTTATTCATTCAGAAATACGTTTGGTATCCACGGCGATCCAAATATGTCCATTTCCTTTCTGGGTTTGAATGACTTGATTCGAGAATATTAATGTTGTTTCGAGCGGCTTTCACGCATTTCGACGTTTTTCCTGATCGGACCAAGATTACTTTCCTTGTTTGAGGAGATGTCAGACTGGTTCTAAGGAAATCTCAATTGAAATAAAGTAAAACTGCCAATGGGAAGTGGCATCAACCATACAGGCGCCGGGTCACTGAAGGGTCAAATATATTAGTATGAAAAAGTTGCATAATGTGCCCTTAACCTCTTAACCCCCACCAGTTTGGCTTTGCCCAAATCCAAAAGCTTCTCAAAAAATACGTCAAAATGGCGACAAAAATGAGCCGCGAACGAGGATGAAAAACAACAACAACAACATGATGAAAAAGAAAAATACCACAAAAACGCCTTAGCTTTCAAATGAGACATCACTCTGGCCTATAGGCTGTAACCTTTTAGAGTTAGAGTGGACTTGGTTAAGGCGGGGGGGTAAGAGGTTAAGTAGCTCCTACAGACTCCAAACTTTCCATTCTAAATATTTTCAAGGATTTTCCAGAGGAATTATTTAATATCCAATTGCTAGCCTAAATTTGTGAGCTTTGTACCGTTAAAACTAGGCTTAATGTCTATAACCTTTTTTTTCCACTTCCAAAAACCATCAAATTCCATATCCAAAATCCCCTTAGAATTTTTTTTGTAGGTAATATATCGACAAAATAAAACCAGACTTGATCCATTTGGATTTTGTTGCTGAAAATATTGGCAATTGTGTCTCTTTCTATGCATAAAATGACTTACATTTAAATTAAAACATAATATGAAAGAAAACTTGCAATACATTTTCCCCTCATATTTATGTCAGTAATCTACAGCGGAGGTTTCAAACTGATATGACTTCATTTAATATTTTCCCCATCCACCGGTTGTGTATTGTCTTGACTTCCCCGTGTACTGACATGGCCGCCGCCGTATCTGTCGTCGTGCCGTGTGGTATGGGACTCCAAATGCGCGGCGCTGAGTCACCTGGGCGTGTGCGGCGGAATTGGAGAAGGATGGCGAGGATTAAGGGATGTTCTGGTCTGTCTGTCTGTCACCGGCTCTTTACAAAAGGACCGTCACAATAGGCAATCCACGCTGTTGTTCTCTATTGTGTGCGAATAAGGGTCTTAAAGGGGGATAATCTGATTAGTAATGTGATACAGTAACCCGCAGGAAACGGGGGAGAAGGGGGAGGGTGGGTATGTAAAGCTAAGCTAACGTCTCTGTTAGCGGCTAATTTGTACAGTATGGGGAATATTGTACTCTACAACTGGCTGATTCTTATAGTGCTCTCGTGTTTTGGTTGAAACATTTTGGAAATTCTTGCTTTGGTATTTGCCACGTATTTATGCAAAATGTGTGGGAAATATTTCAGCTGCTGGTGAAGCAACGTAAAGCGATATTTAAAGTCCGTTTTCAAGGCAAGATTAAATAGTTTCAGTGTCAAATGCACATGTACAGAGAACTGTTGAGTTAAGGCTTGACAGACTCTTCCGAATAAAAAACTGAAACGTAGCCTCGGCACGTTTAGTCCCGACTCTGGGACTAGCAGGAGACCCCTGGGTTAGACTCTTCAGGGCCTAATTTACAGACCTGGAGACTAGTTGGAGACTCGAGTTGTCACTGGTCAAGAGATGTCTCCGAGACGTCCCCTAGAGAGAACGAGAGTCCCCAGGTAGTCTCTGTGAAAATGAAGAGGTTTGATTTCAGTGGAGACTTTTTCAAGTCTCCGACAGACCTCCGATCACAGAACCGTCTCACATGTTGAGAACAACAAATCGTGTTCACAACTGCTTGAGACTTGAACCTGTTTTCACTGAGAATCTGTTTGATCGTAGAATAAACTCGAAGCCAAATGTAAAGACCAATTTCAATTTCAAGGCGAGGCAACTAGAAGAGTGCGTCTAAGTACATTAAATCACAGTAATACAATACAAATAATTGTTATAAAGTTAAGAGTGCCAATTAAATACGTTCAGTTTCATATTTACAGCTAAAGAAAACCGGCATTTGAACTTTGTCGAAGTCCAAGCCTGTCTCACATCTTCTTGAAGTCCGTTACAGATTTTAGCTGCGTGAAACTGAAATGTCTAGTCCTAGTCCAGCAGGAGTCCACACTTAAGCTTCTTAGAGGTGAGCGGGTTCATATGGATCTAACATGTCAGAGACTTTAGTGCTAGACCGTGAAGCGACTTAACTGTATCGAAGTGTATTCCCTGAGCACTGGACTAATATGATCCTATTTCCTGCTGGGGACAGACTCATGGATTAGTCTCTCAAAGTCTGGTTTAGACACCTTGAATCTGGCAATGTTTTTTCCGGTCTGAGTAATGATTCATCCCAGATTCCTAACCTGGGTTTTTGCTTTCCTGCAGCCATTTCATCTCTATCGTGTCTGCCTTGGTTTCTGTGCACTTTTACCTGGGGCTTTACAGATAACTCCACAACAGTTTACGAGAGATATAACTGTAGTTTTTCTCTCTCCCCCGATGGGCCCAAACGAGATGTCAGTTTTCGACAGTAGCCTCTGTAAATCTAACTTTCCCGGGCATGTCCGGGCCGCTCGCCTTTCAGATTGTGTTTATGAGGCGTCCGGGGGCAGTGGGACCACAGAGCTCCAGGACTGAGGCCCGTCATGTTATCTGCTAAGTCCAGTTTGTTCATGGCTTTAAAGATGGTCTGTCCGTAAGGATTCTGCTGCTGTCAAAGTTAGGCGTTTTTGTTCTTTTACTTTGTTTTTTTAAAACTTTTTGCCACAAAAGGAACATCTCCAGTCTCCGAGAGCATCGTGTTTTATCATATTTCAAACCGTCTATCCTTCCTTTGTAAACGTGTTCTGAAGTGCATGTGATTCTTGATTTGTTCAGCGGTTCATTTCAGTCTTCTCTTAAATGTTTACGCTCCTGGTTGTGTAACTCTTGATTCAAAAGGGAACATGTCGTGCAAAATACACCTTTTGTGCGCTTGTAATTATGTTAAAATGTTCCCTCATCGGCTTTACAGCTTTGAGTTGTGATGTTTGTCTTTTGTACGTATGCATCTGAAACACTCCGATAGGTATTCCCTTTATGTTGTTGCACAGTAGATGTGAAATGTGCATTTTAAAGTCCTTAAACTGTCACTGGACCGACTCTGAGCACTCAACCCATGTTTATTACGTAACCATTGATTTGTTAGCATGCCGTTGAACAACAAATGGTGGCTTGTGTGTTGTTTTTATCGTTGGTAATTGCTCCTGCTGTGGTGGAGAGCGTTGACACAGTTAGTGCTTCACAGCCAGAAGGTCCTGAGTTCTGTCCCTTTTCTGTGTGGAGTTTGCATGTTCTCCCGTGTGTCTTCGTTGTTTCCTCCGGGGTTTTTTTACCACTCAAAACATGCACAATAGGTTAATCCTCCAGCCAAACGATTCTGACCTTTTGCCTGGCACAACATCTGGAGATGGATCCCCGGGGCGCCATGTGGCTTATAAAGAATTTGGATACATTTCATCAACTTAAAGGCTAGTTTTTTTTAGCATTTCTTTCAAAGTGACCCTGAGAAGAACTGGGATGTTATAATTATATTAGGAAATTTATAGATGAGTTTGGACGGCACCTAATATTTGAATTAAATTGCTTCCTCTTTCAATTTTATTCATTGGGTAAAATTCTACGCGGTGTGGCTTTAAGCATAGGGCCTTTAACGTTTGCTTCAGCTGCATCAAAGGATGGGTCAAATGCAGAGGAGGAATTTGCCTGTTTAGATCATTAACGTACTCCTTGAAATATCGATCCTGAGGTTGTCAAAAGCGAGTTCATGAACCCCAATTATGCACAGTACGTCACCTTTAAAACATCAACAGTAAATCTAGTCTAGCCAACCATCCCAACCCGAGCTCATAGTGCATCTGATGCAGTCGGCATCAACTTGAACTTTTTGGCCCCTGCGTCCATTTTTAGCCGATGGAAACCGTTGACTAATTATCGTCCTGAAACTTCCACGGGTGCTCTCGCAGACGCGCGGCGCTGATGCAAATCCTGCCCGGCATCTGCTGACAATGGGGAAAAATGCGCCACTAATACGATCCTGATGAGGCGCCCGGGAAAATGAGCGCGCCGAACATTCGTGATTATCTATTCTTAGTCGTCCTCTCCTCTATCATTGTGGAAACCAACCCCTAACCATCACGCCTCCAGGACGTACTTAATATTCCACATGATGAAAGCTTTAAACGTGTCGCACAGTTGTTCCTTCAAAATAAACCTGTTTTGACTTGTCCTGGAATGGAGCTGGAGCAAACCTTTCCTACACATGTTATGCAGACAATGTTAGGGCTGAAATTGCTTTATGCGCACACATACCCCCGTCGTTCTGGGTGACCAGCAGGTCTTTGAGGGTCGGGGAACCCAGAGTACACGGAGGAAACCTGCGCAGAAACTCCAAGTTCCAGACAGTCAGATCTCACAGCTCGACGTCCTTCATGAGGTTAAATGGTGGAATGACTCCCTATGAAGCTATCTGCTTATAAGACTGTGGTTCTTCCTTCTTACTGCCATGCTTGTGTGGCATAGCTGCGAGTCTGGCCCGGATACCTCCCCGTTTGCCCCTCTTTGTTTCCTGTAGCGCTTCTTGTGACGCCTCCACTGGGCTGCAGGTGTGTGGACTCTTGGGGCCTCTTCAGCATTTCAGAAGAAAATGGTAGAGCGGGTCATCTCATGATCCGCTCTACTTCGGGATTCTGAGGTTCGAATCCCCGCCTCCTGAAGGGTGCACACTGTCGTTGTGTCCTTGGGCAAGATACTTCGCCCACCTTACCTCCAGTGTCTGCGTACATTGGGTTATGATTGAGAGTGTAAATAGGTGATGCTTCCTTGCTGCACAACGCTAGTCTGTAAAGTCCCTAATGTAGGTGGAAAAGGGCTATATAAGTTGAGACGCTTTACCATTTAGGGCTCAAATGCCGCTCAGACACCTTTAGCTCATCAGCTAGCTGTTTAATGCTAGCAGGTGCTGATGTTAGCCTCATAACACACTGCTTCACAGTCCCCAATGTGGAGAGTAGAGTGTGCCGTTCCTATTTGTAAGTACCCCACCAGAGCACTAAGGTGCCCGAAAGTACAATCTAAAATATAATATGGAAGCTGTGATTTTTTTTTGTTTATGAAGTTTATCTACACACGTTTTAGCAGTGAGCTGTGTTATAGAAATAAAATCTATATTATTGTTTTTTAAGCAACTATATCAAATGAGCGGCAGGACCCAAAGCACCCCACTTTGCGTATGGGAGATTAAAAAACGCATATGGACAGTCTGTGGGTATGATTAGGATGGTGCATACAAGGCAGACCGCGAAACAAAGGAAACCATTCGGAAACCTGCTGTGTATAACATATGGAATCCAAAACTGGAAAACATTGTCAATGTTCCATTGAATTAAAAACAAATGGAGTTTTAGCTAATACGGTCATGAAAATGTAACTCTTAACGGCCCTATACGTTAGTTTGGAAGTGAAGCAAAATTAGCTTGTATCAGTTTCATGAACACACAGCTAGTTTTCATGCATTTCTGTGACAGTGACCCTGCCAATTAGAAAGTCATCACTGTTGAGAATTGACCTTTAAATAAACCGTAACAAATGCAACTGAATAGAAAAGGAATTACCGTTGTCTCTTAAGTTAAGGTGGTCGACACCAAACTTATAAAGCCAACCAACGCTTCTCTTTGTCATTTAAAAACAACAATGGAATTTAATTGGAGCGTTACAACAATACATAGCTATAGTATGTTGTGAAAGTGCATAATTAGTGGTGCAGATCCCATTAATAAATGCCCACTGGGTAAACATGGCACATCAAGAGTAAATCGTTGTCCATGCACAAAATACAGTAACTCTACAAAATCAGATCAAACAGTGCACCAAAAACCCAGAACATGGTCAGAATTGGATATAGATGTAATTAATGCAGCGACGCAAAGTCCTGCAGATATTGCAGAATGGGGTAAAGTCCATGGGAGGAGGGGAGAGAGGTGGAAAGGGGCATCATTAAAAAGCAACTAAAGGCCAAAACAACTTTTCTGCTGAAACTGTATATCTGTTGATTTTAGAGTTTTATCTGCTGTTCCGACTTAATTTGTTTGTCATTTTAGTGTAAACAGGTATATTTTGCACTTTGGTCAAAACCATGTGTGTACTGCCCGCTCATGGCTCAAAAGTCGATGGAATTTTGATCTTGTGAACCTCCATTATTTTGGAAAAGTAGAACTCCATGTCATGATTAGCGGGTCATTCCCCGATCACGCCCAGCGAAGGAAGAAGCAGAAGTGGAGGTTTTCTGTATTACATTTACAAAGCATCAGATGTCAGCGGCTCGGGGTGAGAAATCTTTGTTTATTTTGACTTTGGGTTCTGGTGATTCCCTGGCAGTGATAGACCTGTACCTTCTCTCCCAGGGCAGCAGGTGGTGGGCCGGGTGATGCTGGTCCCACAGGATGTAGAGTGCCTGCTGATGGGCCTTACAGTATAACAGAGATTGACCGTAGGGATCGAGATGGCGATTCATCTGAAATTCAATAATATGCACTTTTTGGCCTCATCACTTCTGCACTCAAACTGCCTTCACTACATGGTTTGATAAAAGTCACAGATGAAAACGTCTCATTACCGTCTACAATCTGAAAACAACCGATACACTCCTGAACCTGAAATCTCTACGTCTCCATTTCAGTGAGAAAAACGGAGCAGTTTCCCCATCTGCGCGCCCCCCGTCACATCGTCCGCCAGTCTCGCAGATTAACCCGTGTCAGAGATTTATCGGAGGCTCAGCCCGAGATCTCCGCGAGCGTTTGGTCCTAATTATGGGAATGTGTTTTCCCGAGCGCCGTTACGGGGAGCGTGTGCGGTTTCAAAGACTCGGCACATTTGTATTTGAACAGATGGCCGTGGTGTTTTTAACTGCTACGGCGTTACGGCGGCAGCTCCCGGAACAACAGACGACCGATCCAGTCACTCGGCTTTCAAGTGTGAACTGAGATTTTTTTTCCTTCATTATAGTTAGACAATAAGCAAAGATACGAGGCAGGCAATATGTGGAGTATACGAATGAGACTGCAAACTTAAACATCCATCCATCCATTTCCTTCCGCTTTATCCGGGGCCGGATCGCGGGGGCAGCAGTCTCAGCAGAGAAACCCAGACTTCCCGATCCACGCACACCTCCTCCAGCCCGACCCCGAGACGACACCAGGCCAGCTCAGAGACATAGTCCCACTAGCGTGTCCTGGGCCTTCCACGAGGCCTCCTCCCAGTGGGACATGCCTGGAACACCTCCCGAGGGAGGCGACCAGGAGGCATCCGGAACAGATGCCCGAGCCACCTCAGCTGGCTCCTTTCGACGTGGAGGAGTAGCGGCTCGAGTCCGAGCTCCTCCCGGGTAACTGAGCTCCTCACCCGATCTCGGAGAGTGCGCCCAGCCACCCTGCGAAGGAAACTCATTCTGGCCGCTTGTATTCGCGATCCTGTCCTTTCGGTCGTTACCCAGATCTCATGACCAGGTGAGGGTGGGAACGTAGATCGATCGGCAAAATCGAGAGCTTTGCCTCAGACTGGGCTCCCTCTTTACCAACTTAAACAGATATAGTATTTGTTCTTGACGATATTTCTCAGCCCGAGGTGAAGATGTGCAAAACTTCAAAACAGAGACAGAGGGCATTGTGTTATTAATAATGAAAGAGTGTTTCCAGAGATAGACTGGGTAACACTATGAACTGAACAAATCAAAATCAAATCAAATTTTATTTGTATAGCGCCTTACAACAGCCTGAAAGTGCCCAGGGCGCTTTCCAGTATAGAAATAAAAATACAATAGACATCAATAAAAACACAAATGTACATGAAAACGGCAGTCGAGTCAGTGGCTATGTTTCGAAAGCTTGTCTGAAAAGATACGTCTTCAACTGTGATTTAAAAACTCTCAACTCAGAAATGCTTTGAAGTTGTACCGGAAGTGCGTTCCACAGCTTTGGGCCTTGGACGGCAAATGAACGGCCTCCAAACTTTTTGTTTTTGAACTTGGGAGTCACCAGGGAGGTGTGTTCAGAGGAGCGCAGAGTTCTGGCTGGTTGGTAGACCGTTACTAAGTCGGCGAGGTAGGCCGGGGCCAGGCCATTGATGGCCTTGAACACAAACAGCAGGACCTTAAACTCCACACTGGGAGCCAGTGGAGAGGGAGGAGGACAGGGGTGATGTGTGAGCGTCTGGAGGTGTTGGAGAGAAGACGAGCTGCTGCGTTTTGTACCAGTTGAAGCCGGTTGAGGAGTGGTTAAGGCCAGTGTAGAGGGCGTTACAGTAATCTATCCTCGAGCTGATGAAGGCATGAATGGCTTCTTCAAGGTCAGCTCGGGACAAGAATGGTTTGATCTTACTGAGTAGTTGTGTTCTTTTGGATGGAAATACTTTTGTCAGACAAAAACTCAATAAGGTTTCAGTCGAGTTTTAGAATAGATTAGATTCAATAAAAGTCCAAGACTGGAAAGCGTGGAGTCTGCAGGAGCTACTTGCAAGAAAAACCCAATTTGGAGAAAACGGCCCTTAAGTTTTGTAACGTCTGCACTGTGTATTTTCCTCCCGTCTTTAGCCACTGCTGTCTCCCAGAAAGGAAATGAACATATTTGGATTACTGCGTCATCTCGGTTGCCTTTCTTGCTACACATGGATACCAAACTTGTCAAAATTTGTGAGGGGAAAAGTCCGCAGTTACTTCCTGGATATCTCCGGCTCATTAAGGACATTGAAACTAAGGTGCTATGGGCCGAACCTGGACCACCGAAAAATCACGTCTGTCTCTGGGTGTCTTCAAAGGCCCGGCTAAAATCCAACGTATTAAACCGTACGCTGTATCTGAAAAGGGGACGGACAGGAAACTTCAGAGCGCTTTTTGAGGGAACGGAATTTCAGGTGAACTTATTTGCACTTCAGAATTCTCTATTACAAGTCGCACATTGCCCCAATTTGAACTGGCTGAGGAACTTCTGTTCATCGTTCTTCAAACGCAAAACCACCCTAAATCTCTTATCGTTCCTCACCTGGGAAGTTCATTTAAATGCAAATGGGTTTTCTGTCTTGTTAAAAGCCTGCTGAAAAATAATGAAATAAGTGAGAACAAAAAGAGCTATTTTGCAATTTACGAGGGGTGTTTTTCCTCAGCTCTGCGAGAACAATTAGCTAATAGTGTGTCATTTTTCTCTACCATTGACACATGAAGTTTTGTTCGCGTCCATTCTCTGCAGTTTTCTAACTTTTGTTTTTGCCTAATGGTCATCTGTGTCTTCTTAGGCCAATTATCTATTTGTTTAGAATCTCTGTCAGTGCTTCGGGGATTAGCTACAGCTGGACGTTTGAGCCGAGCCATAATCTTTCTCGTATTCTGTTCAGAGAAAGTTTGTCTGGCTTAACAACCTCAGAATTCGTGAAATAGATGACCCTGTCCTTGATTGTTTATTTAACGGCATTATATTATGCTTCATTCAGGCTTTTTGAAGTACTAGCCTTTGTATGGTTTGAAGTATAGCTTACAGATTTCTGATGTATTTCACATTCTTCTAAGTTATAAGAATAAATCCCTTGCTCGGGTGTTCAAAGTAGTTGAAGAGTGTGGCTTTTCTTCAAGGCGAGACGCTGTAGGTATCATGTTTTTCCTCTTTTAGAGAGGTCAGTATGAAATGTTTTTATTTCATAAACAAAATGGAACTTTTAAATACACCTCAGCGCAAACTAAATATTTAACCTGTTACTTGCCATTCCCCCTATGCTTTAGGATATAGAAATGCGAAATTTCTAACCCTAACTCTAAACATAACCCTAAGATGGCAGGTAACATGGGAATATGTTCCACTGCCGTATCATTTAAGGGCCTATCTCACCGGAGAGAGTTGCGGAGACGTTGCTGGCAAGTCTCCGCAACTCGGACTGATGGCGTGTCTAAAGGCCTATCTCCCCAGCCTGGAGATGAGTTGAAGACGAGTCACGGAGATGTCTCTGATACGTCCCCTGGCATTAAGGCGAGTCTCCAGGTAGCCTCGGTGAAAAAAGAACGAGTTCGATTTCAGCAGAGACTCCGCATGGTCTCCAACAGGTCTACGCGGTCTCAAGCAGCTGTGGCAATGTTGTTGTCGGACACCAAGGAGATCTCAAAGAGTCGTATGGAGTCTCTTTGATATCTCCTTGGTATCCAAATAGTGTTCGCGACACAGCAGCTTGAGACCGCGTAGACCTCTCGGAGTCCTCTCAGAGACCAATGCGGAGACTTCCTGAAGACTCGCCTTATCTCTAGGGGACGTCTCAGAGACATTTCCGTCTCCAATTAGTCTCCAGGTGAGACAGGCGCTTTACATTTCAGAATCAAGGCACCCCTCTACCACAGAATCTGGCTCTTGAACCATATTATGCACATTTGGGTTCCATAATTCTGCGGCTGATTGTTTTCCATGAGGCCCCGCTCGGCTCTTGTTCCCCACCGTTCAGAACACACACTGAAATCGTGTGAAGTCTGTTTATATGCCATGACTCGATGGGCCCCGCCACTTTTCCCAAGGCCTTCTGCGCTCTCCATCCACTGTTGAACTTGGTTTAGGTTTTAATGCACTCACCGCTAATGCACTCCAGCGTTCCAGCGGTGAGAAGCAGAAGCCGCCACAGGAGGGGTCTGCAGCGGCTGGATATGAAAAAAATAAATAAATCGAGGTTTGCTTTTGAGTTTCTCCCAAGATTTCACTGGTTGTAGCCAAAAGAATCTCTCCAGAATTTGCTAGTTACAAGTCAGTGTATTACTAAACTAACTCTTTTGAACTTTTGACTGTCATAATGTACTCTTATCAAAAATATGCTTTTGTTTAATGCATGTTTAAGGGGACAGGGCAATTTGATAAATCGATGTATTTCTTCTTCCCCGATGGCTCGGGCTTATTCCAAGATAACAATGCCAGGATTGGTCGGGCTCCCACTGGGAAAGAGCGGTTCAGGAAGCACGAGATGGATTGACCACATCACAGTCCAGATCTTAACCCCATTGGGAGTCTTTGGGATGTGCTGGAGAAGGTTTTGCGCAGGGGTCACACTCTCCAATCACCAATGCAAGATCGTGGTGAAAGGTGAATGTAACATTGGATCTTGTGACTTTGCAGACGCTCATTAAAACAACGCCTGCTGTGATCAAAGCTGCAACCACATGTTAGAGCGTGTGACCTTGTTATTGGTAGGGGCTTTTAGTTTTTTGTTCAGGCGGTGTAAACGACACAGTGTTCAGAGAAGGCACACAGAACTTGCAGTTGTGATCATTTTTTACACATTGGATTGTTGTGTTAAGAGGCCACATTTCGCAATGTTTTGTGAAGGCCTTGTAAGTGTTTGCTTCAACTTCTAACACTAAATTGCCTTCACAGCGTATTGTTAGTTAATACCTGCACCCAAACGAAGGTTTAACAAAGCCACGTCAAATCATTTGCAGTTTGTTCAAATATTTGCACTTGAGTGATTTCATTACCCATTTCGCCTTGCTCTTGGTCTTTCTGCAGTCTACAGTTGTGGCTACAATAGTACAGTAAATTAACACACGAATGAATAATGCAAGGCACTGTGTAAACCGATATATTATAACTACCTCCGCTCATAACGACAAAATAAGAAATGTATGAAGACAAACGCGCCACACAAGGTCTTCCAACATTATCTAAGTGCAGCATCGGAATGACTGAACGTTGAAGACCATTATGCACCGTTGCCTTGGAAACAACCACTGTCTCAACCCCAGTCTCATGACTTAAAAGTGTCCACACTATACCCTATTCCGTATTATGTAGCGGCCACGCCATTTTGTATTGGTGTCCGAATGTCCAGAGACAGAAAAATAGTGCATCGTGGAAAGTACCATCAATGGTCACTTGACGGGCCAATATACAGACCACAATGCATTGCGAGAATCAGAGGAGAACAGCCGACGTTTTAATCGCGCGTCAGCCCATTTAAATAAACGTACAATGTAAAGTTGCAAACATTAGCTGCTTACCTTTAGCTAAGATAAAGGTAAATAGTTGGAATGATCCATTTCCTTCATTAACAAAACATGTCTAATATTTATCCATAATTATCAAAGTTTCTAAATTAGATCATTCTTTAATACAGAAATGTAGTCTGTAGGCCCAAAGCTCTTTACAGCAAGGAACCAGTGTTAAATCCACCCCAAAAACAGGAAGTCAGAGGCAGGTTCAATAATCCAATGTGCAGACAGCGAATCTTATCCAAAGGAAGAGTCCCAAAAGAACCACGTGCAGCGTTTAAGTGAAACTTGAGCACATGAAAATCAGCTGGTTCATTTGAAGTCTTTTCATTATTTCAAAACCATAATTTTTGTTGCCTGGGTAAAAGCATGACAATGAAAAATAGGCAGAATGTTCAATAGGTTTCCAATTAACACAAACCTTAAATAAAAATGAATAATCGTAAAATCTCACTGTTTTCCCTTAAAATAATCGTGACATCCTCATCCACCGTTAAGCAGTTAAACGTTGTTCTTGGAGAAAGCGGTGTGCCGCGTTCACCGTTCATTGTGCTCGAAAAAGGAGTGGGAAGACGATAACTTATTTAAACCCACCCCCAGTATGGAATATTGAATGGATAATCCTGGCTTTCAGACCTTGGAGAATATGTCTCCACAGATTGTATTTTGAATCCTCGGTCTCTCTGCGAAAATCCATCAAGTTTCTCGACGTTTTTAAATCTATAATACGCCGTCACCGAACATCTTCTGAGGACGTGCATGTTTGTCTATTGTTGATATTGCTACGCTGTTGTGGAGAGGTTTAAAAGCCCTTGTCACTACAGCTAATTGACTTCGCTCATGGAACTGTTGGTTACATCAGAGCCCGGTGTTAAATTACCCACAAATTCCCCCCTAACCCCGCTCCCTTCGACACGACCCAAGATGGAAACTAACAGCTGCGCCTTAGCTTAAGCCCGCGCCGCCGCCACACGGTATTGACAATCATCCGAAAATATGGGCTCGCGCCGCCATCGCTTACTGTAACTGTACACTTATCAGGCCTGGCATTGGGAGAGCGCCGCGATAGGGACGGCCAAGCTACAAATCCCGTCTGAAAACTTGGAAGGCTTCTGGTCGACAGTGTGCTTCGTAATCGCTGGCAGAATGTCGCAGACTGAGTTAAAGACGCGATTCGTCTTTGTCGCGCTGACTAAGAGGTTTTTGTGCCACAACGCGTTAGGAGGAATGATTGTCCAGATGCACCGTTTGGCAAAGTTTACTTTCGACTGCTCTAAACAATGCGTCCCATACGTTGACTTTAGGGATGTCCAATCTGTTGTTTTCCCTCGTCTAGGAGAAAATCAATTCACAAATATGACTTAATGTCTGTGGTTAGTTTGGCCAATGACTGAAATGTGACTGGAGAGCAACTGAGAATCCAAAAGCAAACTCTGAGCTGAGGGAGAATCCACACTCGAGAATAGATGCACATACAATTGTTATATTTAACCAAGTCCCTGTTTTGGCGATCAATGTTGTCTTTTGTACAACTACATAGAAATGCCTTTAGCTATCTGAGCCTGTGGCACACATTTGGTTAGCCCTGTTTTAAATTAAACGTAAACCCGGCATAATATTAACATAAGGCAAGGTAGTTTTGTTCATTGCATTATAAGTTGTTAAGATATAGAGGTGAAATTAAAATACAAAACTGGGTGAAAAGCAGGAAGTAGTTCTTGCTCTGCTTTAACTGACATGAACGTAGCCCCACTGCACCCCTCTCATAGCGAACTAGAGCAGTTCATTCTGAAGACACAACATGATCAGTACTCAAAGACTTTGGTAAAAAGAAAACAGTGAACTAAACTATATAAACAAAATGTCTTTGTGTTGAAACATCATCTCGGGGACTAGCTGTCCAGGCTTTACTCTGCCTAAGTCTGATCCACTTGGCTTAAGCAGCTCTCTGATGTATTAATTCTGTAAAAGTTGCAGGTGGATAAACGTTCAAAACCCCCCATCTAAGCAAGCCATTCATGGTATTGTTCATCCGTCTTTCCCCCTTTTTACCAACTGCATCATGAAAAATGGCCTCCACAGAGCGTCCTCTACTGGCATTTTCTGTGGATTGTTCTTGGTACATGTACACACAGCCGTTCGAACTTTGGGTGGGGCATTTCCATTTGAATGCAAGCATCTTCAAAGATTTCCTTAGGTTGGTCTTGCATCTCTCGTGTGCGTATTCTCCCTTTGCGCCTCTGGGTGCGACTGGAACCAGAACTTCCCCTGAAAAAGATATTCTAAAATCTCAGCGGCACTCTCGTGGTTGAAATAAGAGTCGATAAATCCTAAATCCGTCTGCATGCAAAGCCAAAGGTGTCCAAGCGTAGTTCTAGAAGTCTGAATAATGTATTTTATTGTCGCGTTGAACACACATTTAAATTGTCACTTCGGTTGGAGCTCGTGGTGTAACTTTTTTCCAATTACCGCGACACGCAACGCGGCGCCCGGGCGGCTCCCACCATTCCCCAGCGAGCCCGCACCGAAACACTGTATCATGAAACTGATACCTCGGCCGCAAGTCTTAACCAGCGCGTTCCAATTTGCGGGACGGTAATCCTCTCTAAACTCGGGGTAGTCTTCGGAACAGCCCGGGATTAGGAGGCGCCCGTTCGCTCTGTTCTCCGCGCACTTCATTGACTCGCTCTTATGAATTCGCCTTATCTCATCCCGGCTGCGACGAAGACAAACAAAGCCGGTCGCCTTTTTTTTGAAATAACAGTCTGCTAACGCGGCCCGGCTCTTGTTCTCTCGAAAATGTTCAGAGTGTTCCGTTTTTTGTTCTTCAAACACGGGGAGATGTAGCGCGGCGTCGGGGGCGATTGAATTATTTGTGATACAAGTGCGTTCTCGCCGTGGACGGTTCAGGGTTATAGCTTTTAATGTTGATCCGTCGTGGAAACAGACTTGTTGATACTGTCTGACTCTTGACAGCCGGAAACGGTCTCAATAGAGGCTTGTTTGTTGTTTTTTCTTACCTGTTAATAGAGCGACATCCATTTTGTCCTTGCCGTATATTGTGTTTGCAGACATTTGTGGATATAAAGCGACGTCTGTGCGCATTATGGTAAACCCAGACACGGCGGTGAAGCTGAAAACAAACAATAATGTCAGGAGGAGATATTTTTCTGGCAGTCACAGCCCCCCTGAATAATAAGGCACCAGGGCCGGATGAATACACGTATCCGTTTTGAATATTTCAAAACTTTCTAAAAGATTTACCCCGTCGACAGAAAGTGTGACCGATTTCAAAGAGAAGCACTCACTTGGAGCTGAAACGATACTTCTCAAATTAGGATCCTGAAAGATGCAGCAACATCTCTTTAATTCAGATTTTAAAATGCTGTGTTCAAAGATCGTTGATCGAATAATATGAATGCAGACCACGCAGGCTTTGTCAACAACCGACGGGGGGATGATAACGTTCAACAACTTTGCAGTTCAATGATCATCGATAATCGTGCTCAAGGTCACAACGATAACGTGCACACGGCATGTGGAAGCCAAGCAAAACGCAGACTTTGTCCCCATTGAATATTGTATTTTTACAGACTTCAAGGTAGTTTTTTTGGCAACATAGATCTATATGAAATAAACACAAACGGTTCTATGTCGAGTGCATTTGACTGATTACAAAGGTAGTAAGAGTCGGCGCTAAATTGAAGAAGAAATACGAATTCTGTCCTCCTCATTTGACCCTTTGTTGATTTGATTTATTTGAGCTATTATTTACAATATTGACATCATTACATTTGCATTTTCACCCCAAAAAAAAAGACAAAATTATAATAAATAACTCAAAAGGAGTAGGCCGAAGCAAGAAGGCTTATAAGTGCCTACCCCAATTTCAAAGTACAATACAAAATAGAAAAGTTGGCGAGTTCTGAGTGTGTTTACTTAGTTTTATAATTCTCTTATTATTTCTTTTATTTTCATTGTTCATATTACCATACTGGTCACCATTCTATTGATGTACTTATTGTTTATGTAGTCATAGTGTGTTAGATATACAAATATATATATACACACATACAAACATATGTATACATATATCTACGTATACATATATCTACATACACATACATTACTAGCGCACACATTTATTATACATATATTATCACCATAATAATAGTGACAATAATGGCATTCTCAAAAGTATCATGTTTCTCAGTGCTTCAGGACAACCCTTTTAATAAAGCCGTAGGAACCCAATGGAGAACATGCAAAGATCATGATGTAAAGCCGCAAAGCATTGTGGGGTGTTGAGCGAGCCAAAAAACGATCCTTTTGCATAGGTGTCTATGATCTATGATCGCTTCGATAGTCAGTCTTCGAACGTTTCCTGCAACAAAACATGTTCAAACACCAAGGAACCAAACACTGCTGTTGGGGCTCGTCAAAATCGGACTCTCTATATATTTTTTTTGTCCCATTTCCAAAGCCCGGTAAGAGCTGTAACATCCATCCATCCATTTTCTTCCATTTCTTCCGTTGCCGGGTCGTGGGGGTGGCTGTTGGAGCTGCTCCAGCCCCCATGGCTCCTCCTGCAGGTGGTGGGTCCACAGAAGAACGGCCTCATGGTTCTAACCGGGCCTGTTGGTCTCTCATAAGGGGCTTCTGAACCGCTCTTTGTCTGACCCGTCACCTAGGACCTGGGTTTGCCCTGGGAGACCCTACCAGGGGCACGAAGCCCCTGACAACAGAGCTCCAGGATCATTCAGGCTCAAACCCCGCCACCACGTTAAGGTGGCGACTCCAGAGAGCTGTAACAACATGACATAATTGGAATGAGAATGGGCCAAACTAAAAACGGACCAGGCAAAGCAGCGGCGACACTAGCAGCGCTCTCAGATATGGAGTTATCTATGAAGCAAGAACGATGTTCACGAAAGGCCCCAAACAGCTGCACACCTGAGTGAAAGAGGCAGATCTAAGCCACGGAGAAGGCTCATTACAAGACCCCACGACTCCACTGTGTGACAACCAAATTGTGTATGATTGTCTGGCTTTGTGACGTCAACTGTAGAGTCGGCTGTTGACCAGGAACCTAAATCCAGGCCAGATTTGCGGTGAGACAAGATTGCCAATCTCTCATCCGCCATCGAATGCAAGCACGGCTTCATCTTTGCTGCAACGTGTTCCCAGAAAACCCCACATTTTTGAAGTATTTAAAAGTTGGAAGCGTGAGATTTTGCAGCTGGCATAAAAAAAAAAAAAAAAATGCCAGTCGTCTGGAGCTGTGGCAGTGGTCGGACCCTTGGCTCTCCTCTCCAGGCTGAGGGCATTTGCATTCTGCGGGAGCTGCCTGCAGTGGAAGTGTCTGTCCTAGCATTAGCGCGGCGTGATGAATGAGCGTGGCACCGATTTTAAGGAGGAATCAAATGCTCTTTTCACACAATGGCACTAAAGTCGGCGAAGGAACACTCACTAAATGCTTGAGAATTTAATTGAGGCTCGAAAGCCTGACAGCGCATGACGTATGGTAAATTTACTGCCTTTGAAATGGTTTGATTCGATCTCATGGTGACGCTTTGTTGACGGAGCTAGTATGAAGGGAAAAGAAAAGCTAAAGTGGAGAAATCTGCAAATTCCTTTCAGTGGAGTTCGAACTGCAGGGCTGTTGATCATTAACAGTATATACCTAGAAATTGCTGATTTTATATTTTACTCAGTCTTAATTTGTTGAAGATTATTCTCTTTTTCACAGACTCTGGGGCTTAAACAGTATGCATCTGCTGATTCAGTTGCACAAATTACTGAGACAAATCGCACCATATTTCTCTCAATGTTTTAGAGGAAGTATTGTAGATGCAACATAAAACATGAAGTCAAGTGTCCTGCCAGATTTTCAGGCTTAAGTGTTGTGAGCCTGAGTCACAGCTCAGTGTGGGGCTGCAGAGTGTGGTGCGCTGAAGCTGACGGGCAGTCAGTGGCTGCAGGCGAGCAGCAGAGGGCTGGAGCTCCACTGGGAAACCACTAACAGGATTGGAACACAGCTGACCAGCGGCGTGTGTGAAACACAAGTTAAGGCGAGTAGATGTGAAGGAGGAAGGGAGTCTTTTTGTGTTATAAAAAATAAGGCATTTTGTAATAAATATGCCCAAAAATGCTTATATTTTCAGCGACAAAATGTGAACAATGGTTAGGCTTAAATGCAAGGTGTGTAATATATTACATACAAAGACATTTTCAGGGGGGATTTCTCTGGTTTATTAGTGAAAAAATGTGCTGGAAAAGCAACAAAAACACGACTAAAGAGTGATGAAAATGAAAGCTGGGGCACTTGATTATTTTCTGTGAATATAAATAAATTTATATTTGACTAATTTAGATTCTACTTCTATCTTCTATCGCGCAATAAAACATTCAGTGACAATGCCAATCAACAAGAAAGAGCAACAAATAAAAAATGCAATGAAAAAGTTACCAAAACATTAAAAAAATAAAATAAAAAAATGACAAAACACGACTATAATGCTTAAAAAAATCAGTTTTATGGTTCTTAGCTTTCACATAAGGCATTACTCTGGCCTGTAGGCTGTGAGCTCCAGTCGAGAAAGCTTTTAGATTCGGGTGAATAAATACGAACTACAGAGCTTTGAAAAATATCGTGAAGAAGAAACGAGTCCTCACTAGCGGGAGCTGCAGGATCAATACGTCTTATTAATGTGGGAAGAGTGTTGTGGCTCTGAACGGTTGTCTTTTTATTGCTCAAAATTTCAATTGAGAATTGGGGTCAGCGAGCTATGGATCTGTTAAGAGCGATCCTCCCAACATCCTGGCTTCTAATTAATTATTACAAATATAAATGTGTGTATACTGAGGATGGTAATGACAACTGGGAAGTAGCAAGATCATCGAGTACAATATTGTGCCTTTTGACTTTACACTAGCGATTTTTAGTAATGTGCTAATGGCATTGGTGACCATTTGAAAGAAATGTGTTAATGATCCCCACTTGTTAATTGCTCTGTACTAGACATTGTATAAGAAATGAGACGGCTGTTACTGTGTTTTGTATCTACTCTCTACTATTTATTACTGGAGGAGTTAAAATAGTGCCTTGTAAGTTTGGAGTTAAAACAGCCGATTTGGTGTGATGTTTTGTAATTGACTGAATATAGATATTGTGAGTGTTGTAGTGCATTCTTTAGCTGTTGTTTCTTTATTATTGTTTATTATATTTTGTTACCTCGCACTACGTTCCTCGCTTTGATTGTTTTGCTTCGGCCCACTCCCTTTGAGCGGACTCACTGCTCAAATCAACAAATAAACTAAACTAAGCGGAACTGAAGAAAATGTGCTCGGTTAAGGCGGGGGTTAAGAGGTTAAACCTTTTTAAAAAGCAGAGAAGCAGTTTTAAAATGGATCCTAAAGTGTCACAGGCAGCCAGTGAAGTGACGCTCGGATGAAATATTCTGTTTGATAAAGGGGCCGCGATACTCCGGGACTTTGGGCGCGGGGGGCCTGCAAGACCCGACTGGAAAGGTCTTGGCAAATGTTCCCCTACGTAGTAAAAGGTTCGTCGGGGGGCAGGAACACAAAGTTCACCCCTGAAACCGAAAGTCTGAAACCGCCCCTGGTTGGTTGGAACTTTCCCCTGTCCGCACCTTTTGTTTTGACCTCATGTGTTTTATTAAAATGATCTCCTAACTTATTATCGCTTTCTCTTTTCTGTCTCTCCTCTCGCTGCTGTCCATGATTCATCACCATCTCCCGTCCGAAAAGGTAAGAAATTCAGTTTTTTTTTAAATGTTTCTCCAATATAAAGTCAGTAAACTGCTCGGCTTGATTGATTTTTTTTTTCTGATTTTTTTTTCCTCCCATCTTGTAATTGCCTCGCGCCGTGTCTTTTCTTGTTCTTTGCCTCGAATGTAAATTGCTTCGGCGTGCTGCGTCTGGGATAAATCGGCGCTTCTCTCGGGCCTCCACCTGTGCTTTTTCAGACAGTCCCCGCAGTCCTGGCATGTACTCCTCAGTAAGCCACTGTCTTATCCCCCCCCCCCCTGATCTTACGCAATGAATATGCAACAAGCTAATGGTTTGCAAATGAGGTGAGCGCTTGGAAGTGCGCCAGCGCAGGGGATGCTAAAAAGAGCGTTCTAGCGCCTCTTTTTCTGCCACCGCCGGGCCCTGAATTAAGTCCAACAGTCCGAGCTATTTACTCCCTTGCTAGGGGAGGACTTCCGGACTTGCAATTACTACGCTAGCTGCTTTCTAATGAGGCTGTGTGTTTGCGAGTGCTGCGGGTCGGTATGCAAAACAACAGCTGTACGGCGAACACGCGACGAGGGAAGATAAATCGGGTCCTGTTTATTTGAGCTCTTCACCATATCGCCGAGAGCTCGCCTCATCAAAAAACCGGCCCCGGAAATGTTTCGTTGGCGATATTGCAGGCGTAGACTGTCTGCCGAAAGTTCCGCGTTCCGCTGGTCTACATGCCATCGGCTTTCAGAACCTTTTAGGACTTCAATTGTCTTCGGCGCATGTGGTCAAGGTGTTGAGCTGCTTTTGTAGTTTTGTTCTTGATGGATAAGAAGGTTCCACTGATTGCACCGAGGCGATAACGAACACATTTGTCCTGTACAGTGCCTTGCAGAAGTATTCGGCCCCCTTGAACTTTTCCACCTTTTGCCACATTTCAGGCTTCAAACATAAAGATATAAAACTGTAATTTTTTTGTGAAGAACCAACGACAAGTGGGACACAATCATGAAGTGAAACGAAATTTATTGGATATTTAAAAAAATGTTTAACAAATAAACAACTGAAAAATTGGGCTGTGCAAAATTATTCAGCCCCTTTACTTTCAGTGCAGCAAACTCTCTCCAGAAGTTCAGTGAGGATCTCTGAATGATCCAATGTTGACCTAAATGACTAATGATGATAAATAGAATCCACCTGTGTGTGAACAAGTCTTCGTATAAATGCACCTGCTCTGTAATCGTCTCAGAGGTCAGTTTAAAGCGAAGAACCAGGAACACACCAGGCAGGTCCGAGATACTGTTGTGGAGAAGTTTAAAGCCGGATTTGGATACAAAAAGATTTCCCAAGCTTTAAACATCCCAAGGAGCACTGTGCAAGCGATTATATTGAAATGGAAGGAGTATCAGACCACTGCAAATTTACAAAGACCCTCTAAACTTTCAGCTCATACAAGGAGAAAAGTGATCAGAGATGCTGCCAAGAGGCCCATGATCACTCTGGATGAACTGCAGAAATGTATTTTGTGGCGTGTTGCACCCGATTTATCTTCGGAAACTGTCCATATAGTACGCAGTTGTTTGAGCGGGTCATCTCACGATCGGAAGGTCTTCCTCCAGTGTCTGCGCACATTGGTGTATGAATGAGAGTGTGAATGGGCGAGTGGATCCTTGCTGTAAAAGCGCTCTCTAGTGAAGGTAGAAAAGCTCCATGTAAGTTGAGACCATTTACCATGAGTGAGTATAAACTTTATTGCGTTTACGAGAGACAAACATCTCACCGGCACCTGCTTTCTCCACCACTTTAGCACGCGCTGTCTGTTTTTTTTTTGCATATGTGCTTAGTAAGTCTGGCCCATAAAAAGTCTTTAGTGTCCTGCTGTTGTAACTGCTTTGGGCGGTGCAGATTTTAACAGTGCACTTCAATCCGGACCGGTCATTCTCTAGCACAGATATGGGCAACGTTTTTAATGCGAGGGCCACGTTGGGTTTTTAAACTGTCCAAGAGGGCCAGACCGGTTTCGAATTTGGTCGTTTCATACAATTACAATTCTCAAATAGACTGCAATGGGCTCTATGCAAATGACACGTGACTTCCAAGTGGATCCTAAGTCGGTGCTTCCGTATCCTGTCTCCGTTATTTCCCTGTGAGGTCTTGTCTAAAACAATGTATAGTTCAAGGAAACATCACTGACAGTGAGATACTGATCCAAAGTGACTAAAAACATTACGTTGGATGTAAATTCTTGACTGCAGGAAACGTCTGTGTTTTTTGAGGCAGGACTTTTTATCTCAGCGCTAACGGCTAGCATCAAAAAACACCACCCCAAAAATTAAACGTCTAAAAAGTATTTATACTAAAGACAGGCAGATTATATTTTGGGCAGGCTCGTTTAAAATCGTGTAGCTATTTTCATTTTTTATTTGTGTTAGCCGTTAGCCGTTAGCTTCAAGACAAAAACACTTACTGTGATGTGCGCGGAAGTTTCCTCTAGTGACTTTGTTGCCCCTGACGCGATGTTTTTAACATGATGCTGTGACTCCACCAGTAACTCACCGTCTGCCATGTGATCTTCAGCCATTTATTTTTTTAGACAAGACCTCATAGGGAAATAACGGAGACGGGATACGCAAACGACTAGCACAATGTTCAAACAAGCATTTCCAAAGTGCATGGGAAAAGATTGATGCTAGTCTGGTGCTGACCCCAGAGAAGTCCCTGTCCCTCGGATTTGAGTCTCGCATTTGGCACCATGAGCTTGCCCAAGTGGGTGTGTCAACTTAGATGGATTTGAAAGAAAAATGTGCAGTGTTTAAGCAATTTAGGATCCGGCTATAGCCTGTAATTACACACTGAAACGAGTTGCAATTTAGCTCCATGCTTTAGGATGCGTCGTAAACACGTGCGGGCCCATATAAGTCAACGTTCATTTCAGGGTATGGGCAACATATGCTTATAAAACGAGCCATTCTGAGCTTGTGTGGAAGTGTAATGGTAGATTTATGTAAGATTTTAAAAGGCTCGGGACTAAAGGAGGAAAGGATTGTGCGCGAGTTGTGGCAGTGTTGTTAAAAAGGGAAGTGTTGTTAGTCATTTGTCAATTTTAGTTTCTCATGCTGCAATTTTCAGAATATTCAGACTTTCTTGTCATGCTTTTTGAAATGGTTCTGTTTCTGTTATCACGCTGTGGCTGACAGGGGCTTATTCTTTGGTGAAATGTTTGAAAACTAATACCTAGCTTTGAATCATGTTCTGAGTTGTTGTGTACAGAAATTGTGAAACGGAAAAAGAATCAGCAATTACAAGACGCTACACCCTTTCATTTACAGTCACTTTTTGAAGAAACTGTACATTTTGGATTCGTTTTATCGTACAATACTGAGCAAAGCATTGGGTCACTCTTCCCAACAAGACTGAATGCATTTAAACTCAAATAAAATCTGTTGAGCATTAGTTTTAAAAGTATTTCTTTCATCAAAATGTAATGTTGTATTCTTTGCTTGGATAAAAAGATATATGTTACTCTATTTTGTGTTGGCTTCATAGGCTTTGTGCACAGAATGTTGTATAGTGAAATAATGCTAACTTCCTGTCACATTTTTGTCATCAGAAGAGATAGCTGTGTCTCGCTAAAACAAATATTTAAACGGAACGTGTCATAAAACAAGCAGCTGTTGAGTAATCACTTGCAACATGTTAAAACTTTACTCAGGATGTAAACACTTCACCAGAGGAGGCTTCTGTATTTAGAACTGTAAGTGTTTTAGCCTTGATGCTAAAGGCTAACTTTAATTTAATGCTAACATTTGATAAAATGGCACCAGAATCTGAATTTATATTTATGAAACGCACTCAGATTAGACAGTTAGTTTTCCTTTGTTGTTTAAACCTCATTTTAAGTTTAATGTATGTTCAAATGTGGACAGGAAGTAGTCTTTACCCTACAATGACCAACAGGAAGTGAGCCAAAAACATTATTTGCAAAGAGCCCATTACATCAACATTAGAACCTGAATCAGACTTTCTCAAAGGGCTCGATCTTCCACCTGGTGCAACAACAGTGTTTCTCAAGACGAGGTCGGTATCTTGCGTACGAACAATGGGGCGGGCTTCGCTGGAAAAAAAGGGTCGGCAAAGGCGTGAGCAATTCCACTTCGCTCTCCTCTTCTCTATATTAACATGGTGTATCGTGTATCTTATAAAGCACTCGAAAACTACAAACTATTTCTCCCACTGTGAGTTAAACACTGTCCATGCCCCGAATATATCAATGGATCCCACTCCGGCGCCTGTACTCGAGTGCTGGGCAAACATGATTGAAACACCAGCTTGTGTGCCCCCCATAATGCACAATTACATTAAGCTCGTGAGCAAAGATGCTTGTACCAGACTGTAGCTTTTTCAAGCTAATTTCCCTCTGTAGTCATAGGGGACATAAGCAGAGTTACAAAGTGCAATATATACAGTGCAAATAATTATTCAGACATCTCCATAATATCCATAATAGAGGCTAAAACACGTCATTCCTCGATCTCTTGATGTTCAGAAAATAGACTACAATCATCACACACAGTCAACATATACAGATTCCCTACAAGGGAATTCTCTCAGTCCTTACAACATATATTTACATCATGTTCTGGTATTCCATGATGGTAAAGACTACATTTGCATATCGACTCCCTGGTCAGATTCGTGCTCACGCCTGAAGGACACCTTTTGTAAACTCCACTATCCTTAGGGTTAGGGATAAAGTAAGGTTAGGGTTAGTTTGGAAACCTTCACTATGCTTCAGTTTAGGATTAGGGTCCGGTATATGGTGAAATAGTTTAAACTAGCATAATCTTGTTGAGGTGATGTCATGGTTGGGGTTCCACTTTCCCATCAAGTCCTTTTTTTTCTTGAGTAACTATTTGAGTCATTACCTACTTCTACCTGAGTGAAATAGTTTTAAAGTAACGCTATATTTCTTAAGGTTAAGGTGCCTTTAATATCATGATACGAACAACAAAATACTTGAGTAAATAGTTTTGCTATTCTTTTATTTCTTTGATTCGCTCTTCACCATACACGTTAGCACACACTAATACCCACCTCTGTGTATCAGTGATTCGAGGCTGAATCGCAGCCACGTCGCCGTCAGCCCGCCCCAGGGCAGCCTCGGCTACTGAAGTCCGCACCACTGGAAACGCCTTTGATCTGCATTTAAAATCGTGCTTAAAGAGTCATGTGCCTCGTTCATTTTCCAAACAAGACATAATTCACTGCACCCAACTGCACTTCAAACACTTTTCTCGTGTAAATTATTATTCCACTCAATTTTATGGAAATTCCCATTCAGCCCGATCACTTGTGCTTTGATTAACAGCGAGCGTTATAATAAGTTGTTGCCCGGGAAATGAAAATCAAATCAATTTGAGCTTTACTGCACCACCACTTCTCTCGAACTGTGAAGCCATTGTTTACATCCCCGCCATTGTTGCCATGGCAGCATTATGGTGTAAACAATTCAGCCATAAGTGCTCTACCTCCCGAACTTATCTGTCCTTGATGGCCCTCGCTTTAAAGCTTTATTTGTTTTTCTCCTTTCAATTCGTATCACATCAATAACTAGCCCCCCCCCCCCCCCCCTAGCCGCCTTTAGCTTTTTGGTTTCATAAACAAGAAAGATGTTCCGAACGCGCTGTAATCCCTTTAGCATGGATAGGATGAAATTGCTTTTGAAGGCTAGTGATTTTTGCTGATAAATATAGATGATAAAACGGGGATTAAAAGTCAGCGGAATGGAGACGCCGGTAAAATGCGTCCAAATATTAAATTGGGAACAGCGGCAAAGAGAGTGCAGTATTTAAAAATGGATGCGCTGAATCGATGCTCGCTCAGTTTAGCTTGGAGACTGTGTTTTGGAAATGTAACATGAAGCAAAGCAAAGGTTATCGTGAACGCTGTGGACTCAACATTTCCCTCAGTGCACCCTGGAAAGTAGAGAGCAGCAGTGGTCTCCAAGGGTCAAAGACATGGGTAAAGCCCGGTGTACGCTGCACCATTTTGCAAGACCATTTTAAAAATTTTGCAATGTCGGACGAGCCGCTCCTCTACAGTCGCATACACGACGGGGCTTCTCAATCTGGAGCTTTTAAACCCAGAGTTCTGTCTCTATTTCAGTGTCTTTCCCCCGTAACGCCGCTGCTCTGCGTAGATCGCAGCGTGTGTTTATTTATTTACCCGGCGACACACACGGGTGTGAAGAAGCGAGTGTGTCCTTCGTCCTCACAGTTCTGTCAGATCCTTCTCATTTGTTTAATTTAAATCCTGGGCCGTGTTCACAAACGCGCTGTTTATCCAGGTCTTTGAAAATATAAGACTTGTCCAACTTTGAATTACTTGGTCAAGTAATAACTTATGGTAACGATCTGCTTCCGGTTGTTTGCCTTTTACACAATAAAAGACACAGTATGTTATGGCTTTAGTAAGACTCTTATTGTGAAAGGGTCAGACAGCAACATCACATCATATCACAGCAGCTCGACGTCATGAGAGAGACGTCTCAGAAAAGACGCCAAACGGCAACATCTTTACCAAACATAGTGTTACTATTTTACTTTTATTGTGTTTTTTAATGTATAGCGTTAGTTTCCTGTAGTTCTACGTCTATTTTTGCTTTGTTGATTATCACAAATTTGAATAAATTAGTATATTAATTCAGCCTTTTTCTTCTTCAGTGTGTAATTAAGTTTTTTTAGTTACTGTAAAAAATGGTAAATGGTCTCAACTTATATACATTTACTGTAAAAAAAATGGTGATAAAATCGAAATCGTGAGTTTATAATTAAAACAATCGTGATATGTGTGTATATATATATATATATATATATATATGTGTGTGATTGTTCAAAGAGAGAATCGTAGCTACGACCTCTTTGTCATATAGAGTTTCAGGCTCCAGACTACTTGAATGTATGTGCCACATGCTAGCGGTGCTTATTTCCACGAAAGTGAAAGTAAATTGCGGACTCCTTCATACCTGGGCTCTGTTGCGTGTTGCTAGCGATGCACTGATGTTGTTTTATTGACAAAACACTTGACAGAGATCGTAGTTACAGCGAGAGGAGGCTCACTCTGCGACTATAGCCTTCAAACATATCAAACGTACTGCATGACGAGTGATCGTTCATCACAGACGGCCAAAATCGTGCAGTGTAGAGCCGGCTCATCTAAAGCAGTGGTTCTCAAACGTTTCACACAAAGCACCACTTCAAAAAAATATCTGACCTTCCACCAGGCCCAGATCAAGATCAAATCAGGATTAACTGATTCTGTATGAACCTGAAGTAGACTGCATAAAGTGTCAATTGTGTGTAAACCATGTCAAATCCAGAAAAGCACCTACTGCAATGAATGACGTCTAAAACGCCGTATGACCCTGAGTACCACGACAGTTTGTGAACCATTGATTCAGAGCCATAATACCAACAAGCCAGACCTTTTCTTTTCTTCAGGCAGTATGCATGCTAATACCTTTACCGGAGCTTGGAAACCCAACCAAGTCATTTAGCAGCACATGGCAGATATTCTCTATAATGGCTCAGCAGCCACAGAGTAATTTCACAGCCGCTGTCAGACTCGCAGGGTGTATAGAGGTCAGGCTGAGCGGCACTTGATGATCAGTCATGTACAGTTATACATAGTGTGTATGCATCTGTCGCCAATAATTGCTTTCACGGCTGAAGCGACAGCTGTTTGTTCAAAGAGGGAAACATGAGTGAGTTAAACATGTATATACAATATGATTATTACCTAATAAGCCTCCAACGATCAACACAAAATGACATGTGTCTTGGAAAGAATCCATGCTGCAAATATGTAACCAATGAGTTTATTCACTTCTTGACTGCCACTGAAATCAAAGTGCTAGAGCGCTAACATTGGAGTGAAGACTAATATAAGAGCTGCAAAACCAGGGGCACCCAAACTACGGCCCGGGGGCCAAATGTGGCCCTCAAACCATTATTAGTTGGCACGCTTTTTATTGTAAGTTTAATAAATCCTCACAATTGTAGCTTCAATATCCAACTTTGTCGTGTGAGACAGAGATAGATAAAGGTTCAAAGCCTAAATAAAGTGTGGTTACCTGTTTAAATCTCCGCTAAATGCACTTAGTTGAATGTTTCGCTGATTTGAATACCGGTGTGTGACCTTACACACCATACTTCAAAATGGCTCAATGTAAAAAGTTTGGAAGCCCCTGTGCTAAACTAAAACAAGATGCATTTCAGAAAGTTTCTGTTGTCACCTACTCCACAGTTTCAGCAGATTTGACTCTAAACTGAATGAGACGGGGGGGTTTCATATTGGTAATGTGTGGCCATACCGCCTTTGCTCTGCCCGATCCCGTCAGACCTCGGAAGCTAAGCAGGATCCGCCACCTTAACGTGGTGGGGGGGTTTGAGCACCTGAATGATGCTGGGAGCTCTGTTGTCGGGGGCTTCGTGCCCCTGGTAGGGTCTCCCATGGCAAACAGGTCCTATGGTGACGGGTCAGACAAAGAGCGGTTCAGAAGCCCCTTATGAGAGACCAACAGGCCCGGTTAGAACCATGAGGCCGTCCTTCTGTGGACCCACCACCTGCAGGGGGCGCCATAGGGGCTGGAGCAGCGCCAACAGCTGCCCCCACGACCCGGCAACGGACAAGTGGGAGAAGATGGATGGATGGATAATAATAATTTGCTAATTTCTACTATTCAAATTACAATTTTGAGTGTGAGTATTCTTTGAAACCTAGAATAAAATAGGTATAATCAAATGCATCGTTAAAATTCTTCCCCCGTGAGTGAAGGTTACTTTGTGTCAGGAACGATTAGCGGGAGATGAAGAGATTACCTTCATCAAAAATAATTTCTCCGCAAAAGCCATTGAGTGAAACGGAAATTGCACATCACTTTTCGATTATAGGAACGGTTCATTTGAATTTCTCTTTTTCCTTTACTACAGAGAAGGAAATTCACCAAAAAGGCAAGGCTGTTTTGGGACAAATTTGTGTGAAAAATAAATGGTTGGGCAAAATTCATTTGGTTCGTGCTGATAAGGTGCATTGGATCTTGGGTTGTATTAAATTGAGTTTATTCTGCTAAATCAGTCTATGGGGGAATTTGGTCCACATTTGCCGTACATTTTATGCTAGTTGGCGAGGAGGCACAGATAGGAATTTTAGGTTGGCAAAACCTCCAAACTATGTTCTTTTGAATGCATCGGTAATCGTTCCGTTCATATGCCAAGGGTCTGCAGTGTCCATTGTCGCCGGAATTACCAATTTTGCAAACTTATCGAAAGTATGAATTTGGAAGAACTTCACCCCATTCATACAGAAGGTTTTCTTTCTCTACCTTTCTTAATCTATTTCAATTTGCTATATTTGATTTTTTTTTTTGAGTCCAGATCTTAACCCCATTGAGAATCTTTGGGATGTGCTGGAGAAGGCTTTGCGCAGTGGTCACACTCTCCAATTGTCAATGCAATTGGTGAAAAATTAACGCAACACTGGATCTCAGAAGTTTATTGGAGCAATGCCACAGCGAATGTGTGCTTTAATCAAAGCTAAAGGCGGTCCAACGAAATATTTGAGTGTGTGGCCTTTTTTCCCTTTTGTGGCGACGTGTTTCGGTCAAGATTTGACTAATGCGCGACTTCGACTCCTCCGACCTCCACTTGGGCACGGGTTCGATTCCCACCTAGACGGGGCCTTTATGTGTGGAGTTTGCATGTTCTCCCATGTCTAAAAACATCATGTGCAATAGGTGAATCTTCCAGCCAGGTGTTTCTGACCTCCAGCCTGGCTTCACATCATGGAGATGTGGATAAAGCAGCAAACAAACAAACAAACAAACTTAATTCGCACAGGTCTGTGAAGTGTCTTGCCTAAGAACTACCATGAAAATTATTGGTGGGAAAGAGTATCCTTCTTTACAAACAATCTTTGGATCCTCTGTCCTGGCAGAGAGCCTTGTGCTTTTTGATGAATATCAACCCCTACCATCAAGGAAAAGATATACAAACATTATTTGATTACTTTATCAGTTGCTCCTCTTAATAAGTGCTGATCACACTTTTTGTGCGGGTCTTTTATGTTTTTTTATTCCGTAATGGAAACGCCTTAATATGTGATGTATCCTTTTGCACTGTGATTGTTATGGCACAACCATATTCCATTGTTTAAATCGTGCAGAATGAGCTGACTGTTTTCCTTTTGTTCTTCTGCAAGTGTTTGTTTGTGTGATGTAGGAACCACAGCATGGCAAGTCCAAGACAAATCTCCCTTGTGGGCAATAAAGTTTAACCTAACCTAAACTAATTGACCTAAGCCTGAGCTAGGATTCAAACCACCATCCTTCTGATTTTAAGAAAACGTATTCACTCTTGTCAACAGTCCACACAGTGATTTTGAATAGTATTAACACATATTTTTTATGACTAAAATAATTGTGATTATTATTTTTCAATAATCGCGTAGCCCTTGTGATTAACAAAGGCCTGCAACACTTGGAATAAAAGAAAAAACATTTGAAAAATGTTGTGAGAGGCTTTAATTTTTGGGGCAGAAATGAGAAAAAAAAGTTGTTTTCTAACACACATGATTTGCATAATCCCTTCATAAAATAAAGAGCCGTTTGGGAGCGAAAAGCAAAATTTCCACTGCAAGCCGCGCCAAAAGACGAAAAACCCGGAAAATATACAAATTTTTTCATCGCTAAACCGACAAAGCCACTGCCATCCCTGTAGTTTTGAAGTCAGATCAATGCTGCCAGCTCTGAAACCATCGCATCGCTTTCATTTTCCCCAATCCCGGTGGCAGTTAATTAGGGTGATAGACAACACCCCTGCCTGGCGCCCGTAGATCAGCGGGAGGAAACTCGGAGAGAGTGGAGTGGAGTAGAGGAGGGAGCGTTTCAAAGGGGCGGACATCTTGCAGCTATTAAATTCATCAATAGTGACGCTCCCCTGCAGAGCACAGCGGACTGTTTGCGCTACAGGCAAAACAAGCAGCGAAAGAGTCCGAGAGAATACGGAACACGCTGCAGGACAGTGCTTCTCAAACTGGAGGTACTTGGGCTTTTTCAGGTGATATTCCAGGTTATCTGGAATAGTTTTCATTTTGATTTGATTGTGTCTTTTTCTGGTTTGGAGATGGTTTACACCCAGTTTATACAGCATTTGGTCAATTATTTTATTCCTGATTTGATCTTGGCCCTTTTGATACTTGGACTAAATATTTTATGAGTTGGTACTATTTGAGAAGTGCTAAAAGTCGTTTCAGCTTTGTAATGATCATCAAGTTTGGGGGCTAGGGTTAGAGTTGGGATCAGGGTTATAGTCAGGGACAGCAAATGTGATGCAAGTTATGTTTCACTCACAAATTGTTTTAGAAACTAGAAGGTCTTGGCTTTCAAGTGAGGTATCACACTGGCATACAGGCTGTAAGCTCTCCTGTCAATGCACTTTGAGATTTGGATATGATTTGGTGATGCAGACACTTGGATAAATGGCACTTAATTGAGTGTTACAGTGCAGTGGTTCTCAACCTTTTTTTAGTCAGGCCCCACACAATGTATCAAAATGTTACAGTAATTACCAATGAGCATTTAATTCACCAAATAAACTGAAATTGGGTTGTTTTCTGCACATGTACTTAATGATTGTTTACCATTTAATTTGAACAAATATGTCTTATGGCCAGACATTCTGACCATACAAAGCCCCCCCCACACACACACACACACACACAATTCCAATTCCCCCGTGTAAGGAACTGCTACTGTAGCTTTGAGTAGCCAGTTAGCTTAACCCTAAACACGCACAGTCGGCCAATATTTCTCTGTCACTTTCAGTCCTATGTTTGCGAATGTTGGCCATGTCGTTGGACACCTTGCTATTTCATGGTTGAGAACACCTCTCGGAGCCAGTCGTGACACATGGTTAACTTAAAGCAGCACTAAGTAATTCATGCGCCTAGAGGCCATAAGCGCCACTGCAGGTGTCGTAGCATGTTGTGTTTTTTTACTCAGTAATTGTCCGTGAGAGTAAATACTACGCTGACGGAAAAGACAAAGGGACAGAGGGATATTGTACATCCGATCCCACAATGAAGATCAGTTTTTCCGCTCAAACTTGGCTGTAAATACTGTTTAAGTGACGCTAGCCCGCAGTTAGCTTTGCCCGTTAGCCTGTTAGCTTCTTCTTCATGATTCCATTAGTGTGTATTGGTGGCTCCGACCCGGAGGCAGGGAAGTTGCGATTGTGTTTTTTTTGGCCAGAGACACCAGGGGGAGATGAAAGACCCCCCAGTCACCCCATTCACACTTGTATTACCCCCAGAGGGACTACGGAAAGGATTTATTAAGGTAAACAAGTTACTTATGACTGCTTTAAGGAAATCATAACCTGCTTCAGAAAAATTAACTGTCTCAACTGGACTTTGTTTTGATTCGATGTTGTGTCATTTAAGACGTTTCAACAGTCATCCAACTTTGACCAACATCAGCTTTTTTGAGCTTTCAACCATGTTCCTACATAGTTCCCTCCTGGTGCTGTATTTAGTTTCCTTCACTTCGCACTTACTTGGGTTTGACAGATTCAAGATTGAAGAGGTTTAAATAAGGCTTGAGAAACCCAATCTGCCTATTAGAAAAAAAATGTTTTGGTGATGGAGGACTTTTGAACACTGGAATGATCAAGTGAATATGCAGAGACAAACAAAACACAAAGTGCAAGTGTGTTTGTTCATGAGAGAACGGTGAAGTCAGCTTTCTGAAACATCGGCCTCTCTTCGCCGCGGAGCTTTGTCCAGTCGACCGTTCGTCCGTGCCATGCTTGACGTTGTTAACACCCCGAGAAGCCGTGTGGGCTGAAACATACTCCGCTGTCGACGCCGCCGTCATTCACAGACCACACTTATGCACTTTACACTTCTTGCCAGGCCGTGAATCACAGTTAATCACTGCTCGTGCATCTGAGGTGGCCATTTTAGACGAGTTCCTCCGATGGAAAGAGTCTTGAGAGGCTGAGGAGTGGAGCAGTCATTATCAAGTGTAATTACCCATTCAGAAAGTCACTTCTAAGCGTTTACTATTTTTTTCTTTTTTTTTATGTCAATACACACAGATGAGAGCTGGCAATCATGGGCCAAAACATCAACACAAATAAACTGTTGGCACATCTATGTGGACAGGATTTTAACAGCACACTGTGTAACGTTTCTACACGGGTGTTTAGATGTTGAATTTGACAGAAGCCGGACAGACTTTTTACTTTTATTCAGCCTCTTGATTTTTTTCACTGGATTTAAAGACTTAGAATGTTTTTTTTTTCCATAGGAGAACAGAACCTTTATAAAACATGCTGTATGTGAATCTGAAAGCAGGGGTAAAGGTTTTTCTGATCCCAAACCAATCCAACTTTATGTAGAGCACTTAAAAATATAACAGAGTTAAAGTGCAGAACACCGCAGTGAAGAATTTTTTTTTTTTTTTTTTTAGAACAGACTACTCTCAAGCTGTGTTTAAAGCAAGGGAGTAAAGTGCGCTTTAAGGCGAGATTTAAAGACAAGGCGGTGTTTTGCACAGTTTGGGACCAACAGCTGAAAATGAGCGGCTGCCTTTCTGGTTCCTCTGGGCCTTAGCAACAGAGTGACCTTTCGACCCGACGGAGTGAGGAGGAGAGTGGATCAAAATAGTGAACACCTGTCCCTTCGGTTTGACTCGGTTTAGAACTCTTTTAGACCTGGTTTGTGAGCTTCACTGCCAGACCCAAAACAAAATCTTCACCTGGATTTAAGTAACTGTTCTGATCTGGGGTTTCTGGTCAGGTCGAGGTTCAGCAACACTATGAGAATGAGATCAGCCGACCAGGTTATTCCATCAAAGGATTTATTCTTCCTTGATGGATTGGTCGCCACAGAGTCCAATTCTTAATCCCACCGAGGAGCTTTGGGATGTGCTGGAAAAGGCTTTGCACAGGGGTCACACTTTACCATCATCAATACAAGATCTTCCTAAGAATTTGAGTGAATTGTCCAGGAGAGGGAGGGAAGATTTAGAGAGCTACAGTTGTGCTCAAAAGTTTACATACCCTATTTTTCAAAGAATATGTTGTGGTTGAGTGAAGCCATAGTTTTCTTTTTTTAAATCATAATGAAAAGTGAAAGTACCAAAATATGACCCTGATCAAAAGTTTCAAACTCAAATGTGCAGTTCATGCAAACAGCCCAGGAACTTACAGGAACTCGAGGCTTTTTGCCAAAAAATAAATAAATAAATAACCTCTACCACAAAACACTCCAAGCTGTCATTGACGTCAACGGGGGCAATACACAGTATCACAAACTGGGGTATGTAAACTTTTGATCAGGGTCATTTTGGTACTTTCATTTTTCATTATGATTTAAAAATAGTAAACTCAGCTGGTTCAACACACATGGCTTCACACAAACACTAACTATGAGTTAGGTTTTGTGTTATCTTTCATATTCTTTGAAAAATAGTAAAACTAAATATCTACATTTCTGTCAGGGTATGTAAACTTTTGAGTACAACTGTATATGGGATTTCAACCTCTTTATTTGATACTTGCCCTTAAAGGCGCTAAACCTAATTTTTACCCATTTTGTCAGATTTTGACTAAAAGGTGTTTTGACAAAATACTCTTTTAGTCAATATGTTAGAAAAAAAAGGGTATACCATTTTCATCACATTCTCTGAAGGACGGCAGTGACGGTAAAAAAAACATTAACGAATAGTAACACAAAGCATCAGGCGAATTTCTTTTACAAATGTTGTCAGTATTTTTACAGTATGCTTTTACGGGGCACAAAGAACGTCACCTACAAAAAGAAAAAAAGAAAAGTCAGGTAAAGGGCCTTTAATCAAAATGCCTGCCGGGGACAACGGGACGATTATGCAAACGCTCACAATGAAAATATTTGTCCCCGCGGCGTACGAGCTTGTTTTCTCACACCAACGCTGTGACAATAACATTAGTTTTTTTTTTTTTTTTTTGTGCCCGTCTCGAATTCCGGGGCTCACGGATGTTTTGGTTTCCCGCGCGTTGATTGACAGTTCTTTTTAGTGAAATGATGAGGAGATGCTGCGTTCTCTCGTCTCGTCTCTTTCTCACGGTGAAAAAATGAAAAAAAATAAAACTCCAAACTTTTTCTGGGCTTTTGTCGCGTTATTTTAGTATTCCGTCCCGGTGTCTGGCTGCCTGCCGTTTTGGATTGGACTCAGCGCTGTGGAGTTTGCAGGGGAGGCGATGTCGCTGCTATAAAGATCGCTGCCTCTAAAGATCGCTGCCTCTAAAGTTGGAAATATGATGGAATTAATCTAAATGTTTTAGATTAGTCCGAATTAATAGGACTACAGACTGATACAGAAAACTCCAAATTCAATTCATCTTTTTATTTGAGCGTCTGAGTTCCACAAAGTCCTACATATATATATATATATAAACGGAGTTCAGCGCAGTAATCGAAGCCAAAGAGATACAGCCGCAGGAAAATAAGTAAATGAGTAAATAAATAGCGTGGATATGATGCTCAAAAGGAGTAGGCAGAAGCTTAAGCTTGTTTGCACTTAACCCCCCTGTGTACTGAAGAATTTGATCCATTCATTTACTAAGCATATTCAAGACGATATGACACATGGGTATTTTGTCCTATTCCAGTGACTATGCAATCAGCAATATTAGCGTCACAGTATTCTACTAATCCCAAGGCAAGGAAAGAAAACTTTTCTTCAATAATTACAAACACCCATCACTGCCAAAACAACTAGTCACCAATCTTTTAATTTGATCAAACTACCGTCATTTTAGGAGATTTTATGAATTGATGGGATATAAATGGGTGTCATTCTTCACCGGTCCCCTGAGCTGTTCTTCCTGCACAGTAATGAAATATTAAATCATGTGCCGTGTGACCAGAGCGGCTAATTGCCAAAGTGAATGCAAGCACAGTGGTTCTTCCCAAAAAAATAAAATAAATACAAATAAACTTGCTTTCAAACTTTAAACAAGAGCCATAATGAGCAGAGTAGACCGGCTCAAAGCAGTGGCTGGAAATTAACGATAGGGATGCACCGATTTGATGCTGGTATCAGAGAGAGGGCATGCTGTGTGCTGGGCTGGACTGGCAGAAAAAAAAAAATCGTCCCGAGGGTTTTGGGTCAAGACCGTCCCTCTAAAGAAATCTGTCATTTTCATCGCAATAGACGAGCCCTTCAAAATCTGTGAAAAAACGAGGACAAGAGCCGCATGTCGTTTCTGTCGAGTTCAAGCTAACGCCCCAAAGCGCTCACGACGTCAATCTCGTCACTTACAACTTGCGGCAACATTTGTAACGTTACTGAACAATCTTAAAACGTCTGTTCCGTCAATGAGGTTCCACTCGCGACCGCGACACAAATAGACTTCACAAAACCAACCAAACGATCACACTGTTGATTTGGGTCCCCCAAAAAAACCATTGTAAATCCTTTCGATGGAAACTAGAAGCTATTTCCGCACTGACGACGAGGGGCAGGAGGGCGAGTCCACCTGACCACTCCCAACATGCACCTCTTTGCATACGATTGTTTAAAATGTATAAAAATTGTGATCTGAGGTTCTGTGGGTCCGAGAAGGTGTTACAATAAACAATTTTCACTTACATCGGCAAATATGTAATGTTATATCCCAGAGGCCCATCGCTCGTTATATACGAGATTATCTGGGAACCATAACTCAATAAAACATGCCAACAAAGGGGTATAAAAGGCGCCAGATAGAGTTCATGAGTTCTTCACTTGCATCCAAATAAAGGTCTCAGAGTTGGTAGAAGTATCAGTTTCTATAGTGGGCCGGTGTGATGCAGGACGGGCCTGTTCACTTATCTGGTCTGATTGGCCCAAAAGGCTGTCAGCGACCTGGAACCCCCCCCCCCCCCCGGTGCTCCCGATGGCCAGCCCATCCCCGGGTCACTTTGAAGCTCAGAACCAAGAGAATTCCATCACAGAGTTAATTCTCCGCAGACGTATTTTTGATGGCCGGTCTTCAGCCGCTGCTCGCTCACAGAAAGGAAATGACCATATTTGGATGACATCGTCCTCTCGGTCGCCTTTCGTGCTGCGCCGGTTTTAGAGTCACTGCATTGGCTCCCCGTGTGTTTCAGGATTGATTTTAAAGTTCTTTTAATGGTTTTTAAATGTCTTAATGGTCTTGGTCCTTCTTATCTTTCAGAATTGATTTTACCATATGAGCCTTCGCTCCTCCGGCAGGGGTCTCCTAGTTATTCCTAAAGTCAACAGAAAGACTCACGGCGAGGCGTCTTTCCAAGATTATGGCCCTCGCCTCTGGAACGACCTGAGGAGGAGCTCAGGACCACAGAGAACGTTCATGTTTTTAAGAGCAGGCTCAAGACCCACCTTTTTAGCTTAGCTTTTATTTATTCAGTCCTAATGATATATGTAGCCTTTTCCGGGAAGTCTCCATCTTGCTAACGTCATAAAGTAAGCTTTGCAAAGGGTGAGTTTTCCCTTTTTTGTTTCACTCTGACGTTAAAACTAAAATGCCGCATTACGAGCTGTTTATTTATGACTTAATTGCGCTGTCGCCCGCCGCCTCAGCAGCACTTAATTCCCCGCGTCGCGCCTGAAGCGTCTCCGACTCGACGCGAGCTCACCTTGAGGCTACAGTCTCATTCTCCTGTGATGAATACCACTGTCGTACAGTTTACACACCGCCTACAGCCCATCCGTCTAAAGCAACGTGCGCCATATTGTTCCACGCCATTGTTCATCTCGCGTCAACAAAATAAAAAACACAACACGTCCAGTTTGCTGTCATCTATCACTCAACCTCAATGTGCAGCGTCAATGCTCATCAGCAAGACGAACGTAATGGTTTCATCAATGCGCCATTATGTGTGATTGCTACATCGAAAGCGGTTCCCGTTATGAGGAGGGTCGGCGTCTGTGCCTGGTTTATATTAGTCAGTGAGTTTCTTATGTCGACACAATTTCAGAGATTGAGATTTTGGGATTTAGGAATGGTTGTTAAAGATATGCTTTGGTTTATTTGTATATTGATTATGATAATGCATTGGTTTTATATAGCGCTTATTTTATATAGCTCAAATTATTTAAGTCAAAATCTTCTTTCGCTAGTGATTAAGATTATTGTTCTGTCCCATGGTGTGGTCCAGTGCCTCCGAAAGAGACATTGAGAAGCTACAGTTTTGCACTGAAGTGCTCAAAATATACAAATATTCAAAGCATGCATCAAACTTTAGGCTGGACATTGGTGAAGAATACACTACGTTTTGCCCTTCTTTGCTTCTTTCAAAAGATTCTTGTGTTAAAACTCCCTAAGGTTTTATAAGATGTTCTTGTATTCAGTTGTTCCAAGTTTAACACAAGACCATCATGTAACACTCAGACAGGACAGAAGGCTGTTATGTTCAGAGGAAGGACATTCTGGAACTCTCTGCCTAAAGACATTTCTAACATTGCAGACGTAAAATATTTTTAAAAGACTCTGTTGACACACTTTAACAAATGAAATATGTTGTAATTGTGTATTTATGTTGTTTTATATTGTAATCTGAGATCATTGTATGAAAATGTGATTTTATAATCTGGACCCCAGGAAGACTAGCCATTGTCAAGGCGATGGCTAATGGGGATCTTCATAAACAAACAAACTGATGGAAGCGAGGCTGTCAATCTGCACCATCGGCCCCTCTGACCCCCACCAACCACTCACTCACTACATTCACCCAGATTTCCTGGTGTTAACAAACATTCAAGTACCGACCTGGTCCTTACTGCTCAGCTTCCGAGATCTGACGGGATCGGGCAGAGCAAAGGCGTTATGGCCTCAGGTTTTCAAGGAATTTGTTTGTTCACTCACAAGGTGGTGGTAAGCTGCGTATGGAGCTACTACAGTTTCTCCTGGGGCAGACTGACCGAAGCATGACTGTACACATCAGACCACCACCATTCATTCTTGCACACACATCATTCGTCCCGGCCTACTGTACATGTTTTAGGGAAAACCGGAGTACCCAGAGGAAACCTACGGATGCAAACTCCACAGAAAGGGGATTGAACCTGGGACGGCTCTACCTCCAGAGATAATGTGCTAAAGCATTAATAAAACATGTTTTGCACCATCTTTTTAGGGGGTTACAAGCTCAACAGATTTGTCAAGGAGCGAGAAGATATAAACCACGCTGTCTGGGTGGAAATAGTGTCATTATAGACTGTGTTCTCAGTCTATTGTGAGAAAACTACCTCACTACCTCACTTTGGTTCCCAAAGTGAGGTCTTTGAAAAAATAAATAAAATCGTTTTGAAAGGGAAGTTAAATGGTAAATTATTTCAACTTGTATAGCGATTTTTCACCTTCATTAGGCCCAAAGTGCCCAAACCAGTCACCCATTCACACACAGACACTGGAGGTGAGGTGGGTGAAGTTTCTCGGACACGACAGTGTACACCTGTGGGAGGCGGGATTCGAACCCCTGACCTTTCGATTTTGAGACGACCCGCTAGACGCTGCTTTTTACGTAATTTTAGTTGTACAAATAACACATTTCTTTGTTGTTGGGAGAGATTGTCGGATCGATAAGGGGGCCGAGTGTCCCAGACTGTGGGAATGGCTGCTACAGAAGAAAGTTTATTGAGTGATCGTGAAACACGTTGTGTAGATTCCGTTGACTGGAATTGTCCGGACCTGAGCACGACAACAAAGTACTGCTACTTCCAAATCCAACTTCTCCCCTAGAAGAAGTATAAAGTTTGTATACATTTAAATGCGATCCTGTGCCCCATTACTGTCCCCACACGTGTTTGAAGAGCTTACATAGTGGCTTAGCAGCTGCATGGTTAAAACTCCATTGGACGCATTAACAGTACATTCGTTAAATTGACATATTGGGTATTGACAGAACATCGTCACAGGTTTAGGCAATAATTCTCTTTCCACGCGGAGCCTCATGTTTCCGCCGGGATCGCATTTTGTAATCCATATAGAGAAGACTCATTGCACCCGCAGTACGGTCGTCTCCTGGCAGTGGACTACGTACCGTCAGGCAGATTTTTAAACAGAGGTGATAGATGGGATTGTGGCGCCCGCGGCAGTTTATCTTCCTCCTATTTGCTCCCGTGAATAGGCCTTCTGTCCGCGCTATGGTGCCGTGTAAAACTGCAGAGGAAGCTGGCCTTTCGCGACAACAGAGGGCAATGAAGGCAATGACGGCAACGACTTCTAGAAAACGAATGAGATCCCAAATTGAACAACGGCAACATGTAGACGCCAGAAATAGCGCTTTGATTTTGACAATACTGCGCTAAGTGCTAACGGAAGCTACGACGCAAATGCACCCAGGAAGATTGCGTTTCCCATTTCATGCCAGGTTGCAATTTGGGACGCCACATACCCGTTTCTGTCTGGCATCCACCAATCCTGCATATTTTCGCAACTTCTCTCTTCAGTGCCTCCACAATCAAGTATTTGTTGATAATGATCCAATTCAGTGCTCGTTGTTTCTGTTTTGAGCCTCATTTACACTTCTTCACTTTTCACACTGTTGGCTAAATCATTTTTGGTGTTTTGCCTCGGGAACTGATTCAGATTCAGACGACGTTTATTGATCCCAACGGGGAATTTATTTGTAGCAAACCGCGGAGCATTTCACAGACACATCAAAAACGGTCACCGTGTGTCCCAACAGTTCAGGGAAGAGTAAAAGCTCAAAGATCATAGTTCCATAGCAATAATAAAAAAATAGAACATGTTTCAGATCGTCTCCATTACTTAAGGAATTACACTCCCTTCAGAATTCGACAGTCTACTTGCAGAGGGAACAAACACCAGAAGGCATCAGCAAAGACTCTGAGGACTTAGGATACATGTAGACTCCTTTAACTCCAATTATACTTAAGTATGTTTTGAAAATGGTTTTATCTTTTACAGTAAAATAGATAGATTCCCTGCTGGCCACGTTTAACCTGTTACCTGCCACTTTAGGGCTAGGGTTAGCAATTATGCATATCCAAATCTCAAAGCGTATTGACTGGAGAGCTTGCCAGTATGATACCTCATTTGAAAGCATAGATCTTCTAGTTTCTAAAAATATGTGTGAGATCCAGGTGAGTGAAACACAATTTACGTCACATTTGCCGTTCCAGACCCTAATCATAACCCTAATCCCTGACCCTAACCCCCTGATCAGGGCGGATTTGTGTCAAACCTCAACTTGCTGTCAATCCAAGTATCAAGAAGATATCTGGACTTCTCCACAAGTTCAAACACAATAACATGCACAACGCTGCAAACATGGTTGCTTCTACGTGTGAGACAATTCCCGCACATTGTCTTTGTGAATGCAGTGGATGGTGTTGTTGCAGGAAATGATGGAGCAGCCGGGCTTCCGTCAGTCTAATCTCAGGCAGCAGTGGCTACAATAATCGCTTATCATGTGAAACATGAATGAATAATGAGCAATATATCGATTCAGAAGACTCTTTAAAGGAGATGTGTAAAACTAACTTTATAATAATACAGTGATGTAATAATCTGTAGTAGAGTTGTAATAATCTCCAACACATCCTCATTGCTATTTTACACTTCAAAATAGCTCAAACAAAAATATCCAGTAGTTTCACTTCCTGATCTCACATTTTCACGGTACGCCCCTCACACCACTTTCCCGGTGCTCCCCTTTGCTGCACAGCTCTTTCCATAAATGATTTACATATCTTTAAATGCGTCTCTCTTGTGTCTGTAGTGAAACAATGGCAAGTGCTGTTACGATGAAAAAACAGCACCTGCCAATGTTCAATCTCATCAAGAGATTGAGAGGTGAAGAAAGCATTTCTTGGATTCGCTGGACCTCAGGAGGAGCTTTTTGAGATCACTCAAATATGTGCGAGTGGGTTTGTAACACAGCTCCAGGAATGTTTTAGCAGAGAGAACACTGTAACGTGGTAAAAAGTCATTTTTGCATGATACCCAAACGCCATGTGTGTAGCCCTTGTCAAAAGTGTTCTTTCAATAGTAGTTGCTTCTCTAATCCTATTTTCCTCCACTATGAAGTATTTCTTGCTCGTAAAATGTGACAAAAATCGAAACCAAGCTCCAGAAACTCCATGTTGAACTAGCACTGCCTTATCTTTCTCATTGCGATCTCCTTGTGGCTTTGGCTTTTATATTTCAGTGCTTCATTTTGAAACGGGATCTGCACTTTATTATTAAGTTGAGAACAAGTAGCAGATCTCGAAAGCTTGTAATAATCCAAGAGGGAAAATTGAAACATTGTCAGTGTAAAAGTGCTAAAATTCGAAGTAGTTCAAGAAAGGAAAGACTGGGATGATGGACTTTCTTTTTGGTAGCAATTGGGCAATTCGAAGCCCAATCTCACAATTCCACGCGCCGTGTTTTACTCTAGCATTGGAAACAAAGAGGCATGGCTCAAACGCATTCGCCTCGCTTTCAGAGATATTATTTGGAGGGAAAAAGCTCAATCTGAATGGATAAAACTGGAAAATTGCATACAATAACGCTATTTTTGAGAAAATGGAGCAGTGACTGGCTTGTGTTTTTACTGGTTTATGCTGAATAGGTCTTTCATGCAGATTCAAATTAATTTTTGTTGGCCATTTGCGGTTTAAACAACCACACTGACAAAACACGTGAAAAGAGCTCAAACACATAAAAAGACACAAAAGAACCAAACACTGCCACATTAAAAGCTTACGGGTAAAATACTGTACAATAAAAGTCCATACAAATAGATAAATGGAAGTGCCTTGTTTATCGTGATCACAGCTTGAGGAAAGAAACTGTTAAGATGGCGCTCAGTAGAACATATGACAGAGCGATACCTTCTCCCTGAGGGAAGCATCTCAAAAAAGGCCTTAGGCCTAGTTGTAAAGCTCGATTCAAGAGTCGAGTGGTGGTCAGTGCTGAGATTTATAGCTAGTTTTCTCCCTTAACATCTTAGTTTTAACAGAGTATAAAAAAGACGAAACTTACCCGTTATGCTTATTTTATGACGTTTTGTCGCTAGCGTGCTGGAGATATCCAGGAAGTGACAACGTCACACCACACGCTTATTCATTCATAATAATAACATACTGTAGCTAATAGCTTATTTAAAAACTAGACAAGTTATCTAAAATCCCCTTGGACAAAATCTCCTTAACTAATATATCAACAAAATAAGTCCATACATTTAAACCGGGGCTAATCCATTGTTACTTACGATAAACATCTTGTCATGTTTTAATCACCAAAGAGCCATTTTTAGCTCGTCACCGATACGTTGTCCTTAAAAAAGGTGCATGAATGATTTTGTTATAGCCTTTGTTGACAAAAAGAACACTGCAGATTTAGCCTTTTGACTTTTCAGAAGGAGGTTCATGAGGTATGTTTATGAACCCAAAGTCTAGCTCAGAGCAAAAAGCCAGACACAACACGAGTATGTTGTTGTTTAGATATTTCAACCCACAAACCGTAACAAAGCAGTATTAGAAGAGTTTTATTGGACATGAATCATGTTTGGCGCTCAGATCCCGATGGACGACAGTGAGTCAACGGTGTGAAATACAGTGGACGACGAGCGGAGTAGAGATAAGGCCAGGTGAAGGAGGGGCGGAGGAGGGTTGCAGCACACTGGGAAACGGCAGTGAACGAGGGTCTTAAGAGGGGATCCCTGAGCGATGTTTGGTTGAAGCAGGAACGTGCTGCAGCAGTGATAGGCTGTCACGGAGGTGCGGCTTGAGATTTAATAATGATTGGATGATTGGTGAGGTGTAGTATACGAGATGAGGCGATTAATGGAGCGCTGCAGGTAGGTCTTACAGGTTGAATTCACGCTTAAAGGTATTTCAGGATTTTTGACATAGGACCTCATTTCCTAGTTATCTAGAGTGTTGTTTATTTCTGGATATATATATATATATATATATATATTCATGCAGTCCTTATATTTGAAGAGTTTAGTGATGCTAGGCTAGTGCATGTCAATGGTAACTAGTAGCCTGCATTAAAAACAATCTGACCCAAGCACAGTGCACCTGAGGCAAATCACTTATAACACCAGACTACCCATATAAATGTCTGCGTTGACTGAATAATGTGTTAAATACAACCATTTTGCAATTAAAATAACTTATATTTGAGCAGCCTCAGCTTCCTGGTTGTAAGCTACGCAGCGGCGGAGTGATCTGCTGGGTTACCGGATCTACGGTAGTTTGTTTACCTGCGGCCGGCGTTACTACACGTGGAATTCACAAAACGTTTGGAGCACCACCCAATGATTTTGAAGAGGTTTTTAATGCAGGCTACTAGTTACCATAGACATGCGCTAGCATAGCACTAGCCTAGCACCACTATACTCTTCAAATATAAGGACTGCATGAATAAAAAAATAAAATAAAAAAAAAATCCAGAAATCAACAACACTCTGGAAATGACGCCCTATGTCAAAAATCCTGAAATATCCCTTTAAGCTTCATTTAAGGTTTAAAATGTCTGTGTCATTGATGATGTAGGTTTGGGGAATAAAATAAAACAGTGGAAAAAGGAACGCTAACAAATTGTTTGTATCTGTGCGGGACTCGTACAGTCTAAGTTTCCAAATTACTCCAGAACAAACCCAGCACAAGAAAAAAAAAAAAACTGCGACAGCCTCCTAAAGTGAGTCCCCAAACTTGCGCGGCGGTTGCACTTGGCTCTTTGACAAACTTCACAAAGCATCGCTGAGCATCTCGTGGGCTTTTTTTTGACTGAGCGGGCGCCTATTGTATTCATCAGTGGGAAAGCGGCGGTAAGAAAATAACGTGCATCTGAGCCGGCGCGCAGCCACCAGTGAACTATTTGTCCTGTTTTGGAGGAGGAGGAGGCACTTGTCAAAGCTGTATAGATCACAGCGGTGCGTTAGCCGGGCTTGTGTTATTGGTAATGGTACAATTGTACGCTGTCAGCCAGGGAGAGGGGATTGCAGCGCTGAAGTAAACCGAGAAAAGCTTTAGGAGTGTTTCTTTGTGGTTTACTATCGAGAGTTCATCTCACAACCAGCCACAGCATAACCAGATTTCTTTGTATTACGCTTCTTTCAGTTGCTTCCTTAATCACTATTGTATATTTTGTTGGCAGCTTATTCCAGTTTGACGTCGGTTACGAATGATGTCCTTTTAAGTCCCTTTATAACCATGTAAACAAACATGCTTTAGGACTACACAAATATGGCAGTCGAAAAAGAGGCAGTGACAATAGATTGTAGTTTGTTTTTAATTGGAAAAACCCCTCCTGGAGCCTTCACCTTAACGTGGTGGAGGGTTTGAGCGCCCGAATGATCCTGGAGCTCTGTTGTCGGGGGCTTCGTGCCCCTGGTAGGGTCTCCCAGGGCAAACAGGTCCTAGGTGACGGGTCAGACAAAGAGCGGTTCAGAAGCCCCTTATGAGAGACCAACAGGCCCGGGTAGAACCATGAGGCCGTCCTCCTGTGGACCCACCACCTGCAGGGGGCGCCATAGGGGCTGGTGCAGCTCCAACGGCTGCCCCACCCGGCAAGGGACAAGTGGAAGAAAATAGATAAATAAAACATGACAGCCGTTTTGATTTCCCTTCACACTTCCTGGTGTTTCCTCGCGGCGTCGTGTGGGGCGGCATCACGGCACCCTTTATTTTGTGTTGATTGGTGAAATCACATTTTAAACCCTATCATTAAACATGGGTGTTTTTGTGATCGGCGGAAAACATGCAACGCTGAATTGGCTCCGGTGCTATACTCAAAAAGTCTGAAAATTCTCTTACTTTTATTGACAACCAGTGCGGGATGGGGGTGAGGGCGTGCTGCGTGTTTCCCTCCGAGCGCAGCAGAGAAGAGAGAGGCCGAGCTGAGAAATGGATCTGACCAAACACCAAACCTAAGACCTTCCATTAAACTTTAATAAGGATTCCAAAGTAGAAATGTGAACATAAATCTTTCTCATTGCGCTGCTTGGTTCAGGCACTTATTTGGTTCGTAACTTCTCGCATAACGATATTTTAGTCACGACTTGGATGCAGTGTTTTAAACCACCTGACCACAAAAAAGGCTCACGCACCTCGGAAAGGTCCAAAGATCCAGTGTTGCGTTCGTGTTTCCATCCAGATCTTGTATTGATGATGGGAGAGTCTGACCACAGCGCAAAGTCCTCTCCGGCACATCCCTGAGATTCTCAATGGGGTTCAGGTCTGGAGACGGACTTAACCGGGTCCTGTGTTGTCTCGTCATAGAGTTCAGATATGTGGCCGGTGGTGAATTGAAGCTTTTGCCGGTGTGAACATTGCAAACGTGTGTTGCTAATTGGATTTGTCGATGAGCCCCTTCGGAAACAACACTTAACAGAGTGACTTTAAAGCAGTTAATTGCTGTTATTTGCGCCGCTCTCTTAATGGTCACAAATTACAATGGTTGTTCTCACTGGGAAATTGACCTCGCTTTAATGACACTCAATGACTCAAACATGAGGTTTTCGAACATTATTTCGGTTCCACTATTTGAAAGGAAAAGTCTAAGTCAAGTCAAACCTAAAGAGTGAGGGACTGGTTAGGATTTTGACTTGGAGGCAGCAGTACAAAGAAACTCATTTTAAAACAAAGAAAAGCTTCCATTTTTTGCGAATGGCATGTTAGCTCATTCACGGTGCCCTGTAGCCGTAGTTCCACATAGCGCGACCCGACCGCGCACGCCACAATCTACGTGCACGTTTCCACCACACACACACCCGCAGTTGTTGTGAACGTCTTTAGCGCTCGTGCTTCACAGCTAGAAGGTCTGGGGTTCGATTCCCACCTGGACGGGGCCTTTCTGTGTGGAGTTTGCATGTTCTCCCCGTGTTTGCGTAGGTTTCCTCCACTAAAAACATGTACAATAGGCCAGGATGAATGAGAGTTTGTTTGAGAGTGTGCATGGTGGACGACGGATGGAAATTAGCCCACGGCTACAATCCGGTGTGGCTTGTTTACATGCATGAGACCCATGTATGTTCAATAACATGCACTGTCCCGACCAAATAAATCAATAAATACGTTTTTAGAGCCGCAATGAAAACAAATGTGGACAAATGCTGCCCTCTGGTGGGAGTTAGGGAATCATTCAAAGGTGCCAAGCTGTGTTAAAACAGAAAAGAAACCGCTAAATACAACTGTGAAGGTAAGCTACATGCAAATGTTATGCTAACACCAGCTAAAGCTGCGCTAACAGCGGCTAAATGCTAATAACGTCAAAATCCCCTTTTAGCACAGCGGTATGATGTGAAATATTAAATCCGTATGACCGGAGTGTCAATAGTGAGGGCTGTCCAGTCTCTCGCTGCCGATCAGAGGCTCAGTCTGTTCACAGCCAGAGGCCGGTCCCAAAATGTATACCTGCTCAGACCGGTTTGGCGCTGGCCTTTGTTATGGAAAAGCTCGACAAAGCGGGTGAAAGAGCCATTCGGCTGATACGCATCTGCATGTGGAAAGACACCTTAAGTAACAGACATTGCTCAGATCAGGTCTCCTTTCGTTACGGCGTAAGTAACTCAGACAGTGAGGACAAGGGCTTGGGGCCCCTGAGCCTGAAGTGGGCCCCAGAATGCATGATACATTTTTGACTTACCGCTGCGTAAGTTTACATTGACAGTTGTTGGTCTAGGTCAGTGCTTCCCAAAGTGGGGGTCAGGGGGTTCAAGATATAAAAGCGAAAAATGTCAATTGTGATTTAGTAATTTTGTTGGTTTTCTCTGGGGTT